>OY288253.1:49773765-50973765 GCA_958450325.1 Agrostemma githago | reverse complement strand
AGTGTTCGGTAATGTGCGAGCTCACAAGAGCATGAGACTAAGCCTCACGCTCCAAACAATTCCCGATCCAGCCCCGGACCTCGTCACTATCTAACCGTGGGCCCTCAGTAGCCCACCTAATCGTCTCCGGACCCCTGGGCAAACCCATAATGACCCTGAAGTCCTCCAAAGTCATCCCGACCTCTCCGAAAGACATATGGCAGTTCGAGGTAGTGTCGTGAAAGTGATCCATCATCGCTTTAATCACCATAAGGTTGCACTTGGTCTTGTAACCTACCAACCAGACCCAGTGCATGACCACGGGGCCTAAGGTCGTCTCCGCGATAATCTCCTTTGCCGCGTGGTTGAGCTTCTAAGAATAAATCTCCAAACATGTCGTGAAACCCGAGAAGGTCCTCATCGGACCCGGAGACTTCAAACCGAGATGATACAAGCATAAACAGACCAAACTAGTGCAAACCAAAATTAAAACCAAAACAAATAAAACACATTTCGAGGTACTCACCAGGCCGTTCACGACACAACTAGAGATGTGAAAATCGGGATGAAACAATAACAACTGATGACCGTCCTACTCCCGAGCCCAAGGGGGATTGTCGTAAACAACCTCCTCACCCTCGTTAGTAGGATCCGGGACATGGGTCCTCCTGGCAACTGTCATAGGTTGTCTACGCCTCGTGACCCTGTCGAACTCGGCCTCATTCATGGCTCCCGGTTCAAGACGTTGCGAAAGAACGGTTCGTCACCTCTTACGGATCCCACGGGGAGTCAGCGAACTCGACCTAGCGGCCTCTTCACTCGTACCAGTGAGAGGAGCTCCCTCGGGACGCTCAGTGTCATCTCTAGCTGCAAAATAAAACAAAAATATGCCTCCGGTCAGGTCAAAGCAACCCAAACAGGTCAAAATAGGTTCAAAATTTTGGACGGTAATATCCAAATTCCGAAAGACCCACTAGCACCCATTTTCGTCCCCGGTCACAATAAAAGTGGTTTTGGGAAAATCGGACATCGTTACGATATCATTTGGTTCGTCGTAACCTACACAAATCCTCACGGAATGACCTGGAGTGCATTCTGACCCACAAAAGTCGACATGGAGGTCACCCATAACGTCACGAACACTAATCGAGCAAGATCATAAAGGTCAAATATGGGAATAATCGAAAAAATGGTCCATAAACTCTAGCATTTCGAATTACCCCCAAAGGAAGCCATTAAAGCACCTCAAAGCTTCATATAAAGCTAATAACTACCCTATCAAGCTCTATTCTACACTAATTTAACAATGGGACCAAGAGTAAACATCGGAACCCAGCATAAACGAAACGCCCAAATCAATTTCTAGGGTTTAAGCAAAATCGACCCACAATCAATCTAACGAAGCACAAATCGACAATAGGCAAGTAAGGAAAATTTACCCGAGGATGACATAATCGAATATGATGAAAATCAAGACAAAAATCGGTTGAACAAAGTCGAGAATGCGAGATTGAGTCGAAGAAGGGCTCGCATCTGGTTTATAAGAGGAATGAACCATCCCTCCTTTCCTTCGCTGACTTTAAACAAGTTCGACCCTCAAAATCCCAGGCGCCCCATGCCAAGCGTCCCTGTATTGGGTTGTCGGGGGCTAGGGGACTAAAGATTAGGGCGCCCCAGGACCAGCGTTCGACTAATCAGCCCAAAGTAGAAATGGGAACAAATGGGACACGGTATCCAATGGCCGTAAGACACACCTTCCTCTATTAAAGAAAACATACAACGGGACCATTTATTACCCCCAACCGATAAAGCAAGCGTCAAAACCTCCTCTAGTCGATATCAACACCAGCAAAAAAAACGAACGCGAAAATCTCTAGCTAACAAAGCCACTCATACTGAAGCACATGACAACTCAAACAAAACAAAGTCGACTGAATCCTGAAACTTTCGAAACAAATGAATTTGACCAAAGCAAAACATTTGAAACAAATGAATCTGACCAAAGCAAATTCAATTGAATCCTGAAGCATTAAAAGAAAATTGACCAAACCAAATTCAATTGAATCCTGAAGCATTCGAAATTTTTTAAGCCTAACGAATCCCAAAGCATTCTGGAGGTAACCCATGAGCCTAACGAATCCCAAAGCATTCTGAGGGCAATTCAAGTTCAAGTTCAAGTTCAAGTTCAAGTTCAAGTCAATTCAATTCAAGTTTAAGTTCAAGTCAATTCAATTCAAGTTCATTCAGTTCAAGTTCAATTCGATTCAATTCAAGTTCAAGTCAATCGATTCAAGTTCTATTCAATTCAACTCAACTTAATCAATTCAATTCAATTGAAATCAAGTAAGTTCAATTCAACCCAACTTAATTCAATTAAACTCAAGTCAGGTCAACTCAACTCAATTCAATTCCGATGCAATTCAATTCAACCCAGCTCGACTCAATTCAATTCAATTTTAAACAAGTCTGCAAGTACTCGGAACGATCAAATCAACCCGAAACAAGTCCCTAAGCATTCAATTCACGCCCCCCCCCCAAGAGGAACACCAAAAACAAAAAGCAAAACCAAATCAACACAACCATCCGCCAAGGATGTTAAACCAGAACTAAGACATCGATAAAAGACTTAAGAAAAAGGTCCATGCCAAAGACCGAAATAACTAAAACCGCAAACCCAAGACAAGCTAGTTAACCCGGACCCAACCTTCGATAAGCAACCGCAGGCGAGGATGTCAGGTATGATTTCTAAGCCTTGTCTGACGAGCCTCAAATACGTAGTCTAACGGACTTAAAACGATCTGGGCGGCTATACTTTGACTTTCACCTTGTCCAAGCATCAGTCAAAGTGGGGGCTTTTGCAGACACCCAGATTTTGACCTGGTGGCTGCAGGGGTGCCCAACAAACACATGATAACGATCGGACTACAATACGACGTGAGATTACGATCATTTAGATAGTTTTTCTATAGAACGGATCAAATAATTACTCGAAAAAATTAATTCAACGTCAAAATGATCTTAGTCGTGTCATTACGGTCGCGTCGACACTAATTAGAGTCAATTCTGACACCAGGGCCTCGAATCAGCTCCGAAATGTGCAAAGTCAAACCCGAGTCATCGCGTCGGGCCGAGCGAACCTCGAGACACGCGTCCGAAGCCCCTCGAGCAACGGGCCGAGGGTTAACGGGAATCCTTAATCCCCAAGCAATGCCAATATACGCATCTTCTCCGTTTTGGAAGATTCCAAAATCGGATCTTCAATAATCTAGGCGCCTCACACCGGGCGTTTCAAGATTGATGCGCAGGACACCAGGCGACTGAGTTCTGGTGTGCAAGTGGTTAAGCGTCCTAAAGGTCGATTTGAACTACACGAACAACTATAAATACCTCTCTCACTTCATTCATTTCGACACAACTTACGAATTCGTGAATCATTTCTCTCGCAATTCGCTCCCCCCTCTTCTCTAACTTAGGTCGTACTCCGGCACTAAGTACGATCCACTCGATCGTTGTCCCGATAAGCGAATCGACGCTAATCCTCGTCCATCGAGCACTCCATTCGAATAGAGGAGCACCTGTGCTCGACTAGCCAACTCCGAGTATAGTAGCGAAGCTGCCGGATTCACCGCAGAACCAGCTGTAGTAGCGAAGCTCTGCCGAATTCACTGCAGGACAAGCTAGGTGGATCTGCCTCGAAGTCGAATCGTCACTAGGTTGTCGTCTAAACAAAACTTTACATACTGTCTTTTATTATGCACTTCGATAATGTCGAGTCCGACTAGTATAGACACTAGGTCCATGACACGTTATAAAAACACGTAACGTCCTCAACTTCAACCATAAGCAGTAAAATGCCCTAACTAAATTCGAGTAGTTCCGAGATCCACTCTCAACCTTCTATGCATCGTGTCTACACTTCGAGGGTGCAACTCCTCACTACGTGATTTACTTACATTTCGCATTTATCGCTTTTGTATGATTTACCGCTTTTATGACCTTATAATTGCATGTTAAATCACCTAAGACGGAATTCAAAACGTAAACAAGCTAAAACTGAACAAAGCGGTGGTCGGGTTCCATATTAATCCCGATGCTCACCACACGTGGTTCGATGCATCCCTATTAATACCGAACCAACGCACCTTAAGCAGAATACCAGGTAAGGTATACCACGAGAACCACTAATATCCGTATTATTGCGTTAAATCTGATTTGCTAATACGTATAATACTTAGTACTCTCTAATCTCCTACGTACATCTTTTCATGACCTGCTTGTCACGTGAAATCGCGTGCAAAGATTATAAATACAACTTGTAGACACCCACATTTGGCCGTTAGGTGTCTATAGCAGTTTCCAAAACACATACGATGATGATCGGACGCAAACATGTTTCTACGCGCTCGAATATGGGCTCAAAATTGTTGGTTTCTGGCTTGGAACCAAATATGGGCTCAAAAATTTAGACAACCAAATACACATTATTTCCACTAAATTAATTTACTAATATACACTACTCACATATTTAGTAAAAATTGACGATTCACCTAAACTTAGTACTATTATTTATACCTAATCGGCCTAATTATATCATTCATATTTTCACTTTCAATTTCCTAACACATTAAAAATAACCCAATTCATTCAACTTTCCAACCCTAAACCCTAACTTTATACTAACAATCTACCTATTCAAAATTGGGCGAACCTATAGGCAATTATCATACTAACTGTTTTTATTCCAACAAGAACAAAACTATAATAAAACAAACACTACAAACATCTAACTCAGTAACTAACTTATTAAAGTCAATAAATACAAAAATTAAGAAACTATTTAAACTAATTATAAACAAAAAAACATACCTTAATCAACAAAAAAGGAAGAAACAAGGGAGGAAATGAAGAGGAGAAGTAAGGGAGGGCGCGCGGTGTAAGGGGGGAAGAGAGATCTTAGAGAGAATATTGAAGTGAGAAATGAATAGGGGAAGGGGGCTTGGTTTGATTTAAAATATATCCGCACAACTTAGCGACCGACAAGCGGTCACCCGTGTTTATTTGTCGGTCGCTAAGCGTAGTTTATTATTTTTTTAGTCCATCGTTAGCGACCGATATCGGTCGCCCGCCTTTACCACTAGCGACCGATATCGGTCACTATATAGATTTTCATTATAAAGTTAGCGACCGATATCGGTCGCCCGCTATTTCTTTAGCGAGCGACCGATATCTGTCGCTACGCTATATTTATTTTTGTAAATTTATTTTCACTCGGTCTCTTCGCTTAGCGACTGATATCGGTCGCGCGTGTTTTTATCCAATCGCTCCAAGAGTGACCGAAAATTTCGGTCGCGTGGGTGAGGTCGCCCTTGGGATGTTTTCTTGTAATGTATCCCGTGTGATCGTGTCCAGTTATTTTTCGTTGTGACACATTCACAATCACTCCTCACATAAGTAATCACTATTTTGATCAATTAAATGATGATATGTCGCATTATAAAGGTTCTTGGATACGAGATGAAATACAAAAGTGGGTCAAAGAATTCAAATTTCAATATAATAGCACACTGAAATTCAATGTGCAATAAGTGAACGTTGTGAACCTAATTACCCAATATCTCTATAAGGGTTAAAACGAGTTTTTAAAATATTATGGTGTACGGAGTATTTATTTAGGGTCAGATGATTGGTAGAGCAAGGTTTTTGACCTTAAATATGCTAGATATTATCAAGTCGAGTCATTTTCATATCTGGATTTCAAATAAGTTTTGCTCTACTATTAGAGTCGGGTTAATTTATTAACTGGTGTAGAACTGTAGATGTAGCTAATGCATGTGTTGCCCTACGTGAACAAGGCACAAGGGACAAAGCAAGTAGAAGGACGTTGTTGAATTCAGTCCACTCGACACACGTTAAAAAAAAGTAGATCGAAGGATTGAGATATGTGTTTTGGTAAAAATTTACCGGGTCAATGATTTCGGTTGCGGGTTAAAGTGATCGGCCTATAACTACGGATTGGTGAAATGGTATTGAATCTAATGAACGAAGAACAACGAAAAAAAGAGAATGACACGCAAAGTTTGGTGACGCGGAAACCCAATGTGGGAAAAACCGCGGGGGGAGTCGGAATCCCGCCAAGATTGTACTAAGAACAAAAAAGAACAAGGAAAAGGGTACAAGTACGAGTATTGGGACTATAATAGACTATAAATATTTTGCTTCGTGTTTGCTCGGAGTTGATTGTGTGTTGCTGGTGAGTTGAATGTCTTCTTTTTTGTCTTCCGTGCTTATATGCTGCTCACCCATAGAGACGTTACTTTTAAGCTCCTCCTGATCTTTTTCCTGGTCTACAGGAAGGTTTCCCCAAATGTAGGAACAACTTCCTTGACCCTTTCCCTCTTGCTTGTATGGGCTAAAATTGCTGATGACTTGCTATATTTGTTGGACTTCCTTGATTACTTGGCCCATTACTTATCCTACGACATATTTTGACTGGCCCATTGCTTTTGTTTCCCCAATCTTTGACTTATTAACCCTTGATTATACTGACTTCCGATTTGTGGTCTTTGACTACTTTCGACTTTCGACTATAATCTTTTGACCTTCCAATCTTTGACTTTCGACTATAATCTTTTGACCTTTCGATCTTTGACTTTTTGACCTTTGAACTTTGAACTTTCCAATCGTAATTGCCACGTCGTATTCCGAGGATGCGGATTTTATCCCGAACAAATGCCCCCAAATTTTCGACTAACCTCATCTTAGGCGGGAATTTCCGTTGGCTTCAGTTGCAGGTAACGGGGGTATCAGTTGATTTTGAACGTTTGTCTTCAAGTACAACACCTCATCTTTCCGAATTAATATTCTACTCCTTCCCCATTAATCCCTCACTCTTCCCAATTTCTGTCTCCCTCCCCCTGCCATAATTACTCCGACTCTCTCCATCTCCCTCATAATTCCTACTTCTTCTTCAAAATTCAAAAAGAAACCCCAAATTCTTCCTCTCTCTTCGTTCGTCGTCGTTGCAGTGCTAGGTTTTCATTCTCCTTAATTTCGATTTTTCAGGTGATTTTCCCTCTGTAGTGACCCCGTTCTCTCTTTTTAATTTTCTTTTTTATCTTCTCGTTTTGTAGTTACTGCTTTCCTTATGGCTCCCAAACCGATTCACGCTAAGTCTTTGACCCCTACCCCTTCGTCATCATCTTCGTCGCCGTCCTCGGGTGTATTTCCTTCCACTTCCATTCTATCTTCATTGCATTCTTGTGATTCTCGATATGTTGGTGACGATCTTCATGACATAAGGGAAGTCTTTGGCTTTGGTAAGGAGGTGGTGATTCATATTCCTCTCCCAGGCCAAAAGGCGGACTTCTCCCGACCCGGATGGATATGCATTTATTCGTACCCCTTTTATTTACGCTTGAGGTTCCCTTTTACTTTACTGATTCAAGAGTTCTTGTCCCTCAACAAACTCGTCGTCTGTCAATTGGTGCCGCATGTGTGGTGGGTTTTGTTATCCTTTTGTGCTTTGAACCAACGCTACCAGAGTGGTGTTACTTTGGGCAACGTTGGTTACTTGTTCCAGGTGAGGTCCCTGGGACATGGCCAAGTGACGTTGCACCTGAAGAGGAAGGAGGAGCCTGACATATTTTTCCCGGCCAACCCTGTGGATAATGATTGGTTTAGATATTTCATTTTCGTGAAGACTGACTCTATTCTTCCTTCTGCCCCTGACTATCTCTGCTCTGAGTGGGGATCTACTAGAGGTATTTATCGTGCTCTTCGACTTTAGGTTTTTCTTGGGAGCTTACCATTCTCATTGATTTTCTGTTGCAGCCCTAAAGCAGCCAGACGATACTGCAACGGATCCTGACTTTGCAACACGTCTCTCTAGCTTGAGCTCTGAGCAACGATCTTTCAGCAATCTGCTGTGATTTTCTGAGGACGGTTTTTCCCCCTTTCTCGCGCAGGAGGAGAACTCCATTGAGGCTATGTCTTCTGGTGAGGCGTATTTTTGTTGGGTTGACTGAGGCACGCTGGTTTCCCTCTTGTGCAGGATTGAATTTTGTATTTGTCTCCTTTTAGGAAATCCAAAGCCCCCTATGACTCTGGAGCGGATTATGGCGTCCAAGAAGAAGAGTATGGCTACCCGTTCATCCTCCAAGGGGAGGTCTGGTTCTTCTCCTTCTCTATCTACTGGGTCTAAAAGGAAGCGTAGCTCGTCCCCTCTTCTGAAGGTTGATTTGGCGGAGGAATCCCGTGTGGTTGACCTGAGTGAGCCCCACTCTGACCTTGCACCTCAGTCTGCAGAGAGTGCATCTCTTAAATTGTTGCTCAGGTTTCCTAGCGACTTTGGCATTATCAAGTCCCTGAAGGACCTGTGCCCTCTGGATCAGCTGCTTTTTCCAGGCTCCAAAGCCGTGTTGGAGAAGGACCCTCCCATTGAGGTGGCTTCTCAAGTTGTTGCGCACGCTTTTGAGGTAACTTTGTTTTCCCTTTGAGTCTGCGATTTTTCTGGATCTCAGAGTATGTTACTGATTGCTGTGATATTGGTCAGACCTTGCAAATGGCATTGTTTCTTCGTGGTGGCGTATCCCAGCTTAGGGAAATGAGATGCAATCTTTAGGCTGAAAAGGACAGGTTGCAGGGTGTAGCTGATGGGGCTAGGGGAGAAGCTTCAAAGTTAATGGAGTAGCTAGGCCAGACCAAAGAGTTGCTGGCAGAGGAGAAAAAGCGCAGTACAGGTGTGGAGGAACTGAGGGGCGAGCTGTCCCAGGCCCAGGATGCCAACTCCTGTTTGCAGGAGAAGGTTGCTGAACCGAAGAGAGTTCTGAAGGACGCTCCGAGCTGGTCAGCCTTATATACCCGGTTCCAAATGATTAAAACATACTCAGAGATGAAGCATGGAGACTGGAATCTGGTTGCTGCGGAGAGGCGATTAAAAGAGGAGTTCCCTGAACCACTCAATCTGGATGTCCGTTCCGGTGATGAAGACGAGGTGTTGGAAGAGTCAGTTGCCTCTCCTCTTGCTGGCCAAGGAGTGGATAGCCATGTGGGCATCGGTGATGTTGATCCTGCTGTTGTGGAAGTCCTACCCCTTGCAACTCTCCCTCTAGAAGATATGGATGCTTAGGCCTTCAGACCCTAATTCTACTGGAATGTTATTGTTTAGTTTCTAAATTCTCTACCCTTGTGTGGCAGAAAAGTACTTGGTAGTTTTTAAACCTTGTCCTTAGATTTTCTTTACATTTGCCTAAGAGGGCAAAGTGTTTGTTAAATACTGTGGCACTCTTGTGTCTAACTTTGATCGTAATCGTTTGTTGTAGTTTTGTCTTATTACCTTATGTTGTGTGCATGCCTTGTGTTTGTATGGTCGACCTTTGATATGGTGGTGGCCCTGGGATTTAATTCGCCCACTCAGTCGGAAGAGCCATACTTTGCGTGGGTGCTAAGTATCGCAGGAGACTATAATGTCCTAGTTGTAGGCACTTAGTTACAGACGCACGCCTTCTGTAGAATTTATAAACTCCACCAGATTTATTACCAACTGCATGTGATGCAATTGAAAAAACTGACGATATTTGATAAAAAATGGAAGATGCAATATTTAAAGACATATGCAGAAAGAAAGTTGAATTTTGAAGTCATATTTGAAGATAAAATATCCAATTTTTAAATTTTGCAAAAAAGGAAAGAAAAACAGTACAGACAGAAGGACAATAGAAAAAGTCGAACTGGAAAACACATGTTTGTAATTTTTGATAAGATTGAACCTGGGTTCTGATGGAGGTGTATCTGGCAGGATGGATGCCATGTTTTTAGCGACCTTGGCCCTGTTAAAAGAAATACCTCTTCAAGTGTATGATGTTGCAGGGTTTCTGGATAATTTTCCCTTCCATAGTCATAAGTCGGTAAGCCCTATTCCCAACTACCTTCTCCACTTGGTAGGGTCCTTCCCAATTGTAGGCGAACTTTCCTGCTTGCTGATTTCTGGTGTTCTGCAAGACTTTCCTGAGGACTAGGTCTCCCTCCTGTAGGACTCTGACTTTGAAATACTTGTTGTAGCTTCTGGCGACTGTTTGCCTGTAGAAGGCCATCCATATTTGAGCAGCAGTCCTGAGTTCGTCTATGGTATCCAGGTTGTTTGTCATCTCCACTAGATTCCTGTCTTCTATTATGCAACCGTATATGTGGGTAGGTACTCTTACTTCTGAAGGAATGACCGCCTCAACACCAAAGACCAAATTGAAAGGCGTCTGTCCTGTAGCCACTTTGGATATGGTTTTGTCAGACCATAGCACCAAGGGAAATTCCTCTGCCCATTTGCCCCCTACCTCCTCCAGTCTCCTCTTCAGGTTGTCTATCACAATTTTGTTGCTGGACTCCCCCCAACCATTAGACTGAGGATTTCTGGGGGTAGACTTGTTTAGCGTGATATTCCACCTGGCGCAATAGGCCTCCATCTTGTTGCCAATAAACTGGGATCCGTTGTAGCAAATGATGTCTGAAGGAATGCCAAACCTGCAGATAATGTTACATTTTATGAAGGATATAACCTGCTTCTCAGTCACCTGCGGGAATGCTTCTGCTTCTATCCACTTGGAGAAGTAGTCTGTCATAGCCAACATGAAGACTTTGTTTCCTGGAGCTCTTGGTAACTTGCCAACAATATCTATCCCCCACTTCATGAAGGGCCAAGTGGAAATTACTAGATGTAATGGTTCTGCAGGATTGTGGTTGACTGGTGCATGCCTCTGGCACGCGTCACATTTCTTAACGTGTTCCACAGCATCCTTGCGCATTGTTGGCCAGAAGTAGCCCTGGTGAAGTGCCTTGTTGGATAGGCTTCTGCCCCCTGCATGATTTCCACACTCCCCATTGTAGAGGTCACGGATAACAACTTTTGCCTCCTCCTGACCCAGGCACCTTAAGTATGGCCCAGCAGTCGATCTTCGGAACAAGATACCATCAATGAGGGTGTATTTAGATGCCTTCATTTTGAAGCTTCTGATTTCCTTCTTGTCTGCTGGCAGGATGTCGTCCTGCAGCCATTCCTGGTAGGGCTTCCTCCAATCTGAGACCTCCCTCTGACCTGTTGTGGTACTACACAACCCTGCCTCCCGTAGCCATTGCAGCCACTAGTTTGGTTTAGCTGATTTTTTTTCCTTCCCTAGACGTCTTGTGCTCCTGCATATTCTTTTGTACTGCTGGCTCCAAGACATGGACGATGGGTATGGTGGAGACTGTTCCAGGCTTGAATGTTGCCCCCAAAGTGGCTAGGGCGTCTGCTTCTGCATTCTGGTCCCTCGGGATTTGGAAGACTGAAAGGGCTACAAATATGAGGGATAAATTTCTTACCACTTCAAGGTAAGCCATCATTTTGGAGTCCTTTGCTGCGTATGAACCGTTCATATGATTGACTATTAACTGGGAGTCGTTGTATACTTCCAGGCGTTTGATCTTGAGATCTAGGGCTAGCTGGAGGCCTAAGATCAGAGCTTCATATTCAGCTTCATTGTTTGTTGTTCAGAATTCACACCGCACCGCTTGGACTATGAGATCCCCCTGAGGTGACTTGAGAACTAGTCCTGCTCCAGATCCTCTCATGTTGGAGGCGCCATCCACATTCAGCTTCCATACTTGTTCGCCCTAGTCCTTCTTCAGGATGAGGATGTCCTTCTCTGCTTGGGAGTGTAGTGTTGGGCTGAAGTCGGATACAAAGTCTGCTAGCGCCTGGGACTTTATTGCTGTTCTGGGGACGAACTTCTGGTCAAAGTCACTCAGGTGCATGGACCACTTAGCCATTCTTCCTGACAACTCAAGTTTTCTCATAATAGTTTTTATCGGGTAGTTTGTTATTACAGAAATAACATGCGATTCAAAATAAGGTCACAATTTATAGGATGTTGTAACAAGTGCTAGTACAAGTTTTTCAAGAGAGGTGTACCTGGTCTCTGCAAGAAGCAGAGACTTACTAACATAATATACCATGTGTTGCTCTCCTTCATGCTCGTGTACCAATATTGCGCTGACAACTACTTCAGTCACTGATAGATACATGAAGAGTGGTTCTCCAGGCTCTGGGTTTGACAGGAGTTGTGGAGTACTGAGGTAATGCTTTAGCTCGCAGAACGCCTTCTCGTGCTCCTCTGTCCAATCAAACCTCTAGTCTTTCTTGAGTATATTATAGAACAGCCTGCACCTATCTGAGGATCTGGATATGAATCTGTTTAAAGAAGCGATTCTTCCAGTCAAGCGCTGCACGTCATTAGGTTTCTACGGGGACTCCAACTTGAGGATGGCTTTGATCTGCTCTGTACTACCTTCAATTCCTCTCTAGGTGACCATGTGCCCCAGAAACTTCTCACACAGTACTCCAAACGTGCATTTTGATGGGTTCAGCTTTATCTTATATTCCCTCAGAGTGTTGAAGGTGTCCTCCAGGTGCGTCATGTGCTGCGAAGCTTGCTTTCATTTGACGACCATGTCATCAATATACACTTCCATCGTGTCACCAATCTGCCTCTTGAACATCATGTTGACTAGTCTCTGGTAGGTAGAACCTGCATTCTTTAGACCAAAAGGCATAACATTGTAACAATAAATTCCTCTCTCAAATCTGAATGTTGTCCTCTCCTAATCTGCTGGATGCATCTTGATCTGGTTGTAACCACTCCATGCATCAAGGAAAGTTAGCATCTCATGCCCTGCTGTAGCATCTACCATGGCATCTATATGTGGCAGGGGGAATGGATCTTTCAGGCATGCTTTGTTTAAGTTGGTAAAGTCGACGCACACCTTCCACTTGCCATTCTTCTTTGGGACCACCACCACGTTAGACAGTCACTATGGGTATTTCACCTCCCTGATTTTTCCAGCAGCCAGCAAGTTGTCCACCTCCTGGTTTATGACTTGATTTCTTTCTTGGGTGAACTTCCTTCTTTTCTCCTGGACTGGTTTGTAGCTGAGATCCACACTCAGCCTATGGGTTATAATGTTGGGGTCTATACCTACCATATCATCATGCGACCAAGGAAAACAATCCATGTTAGTTATTAATAATTCAATGAGATTTTGGCGGATACTACATGTACACTCTGATCCGATTAACACTTTTCGTTCCGGGTGTAGCTTATCCAAGTTGACTTCATCTACCTCCGCCTGGGGTGGTTCGATGTACTCCTCATGAATATGTTGGCTCTGTAATTACTATGCTGGAGGGCTTGCCATCTTCTTGAGGGCTACCTTGTAGCAGTCTTTTGCCTCCTCCTAATCTCCTCTAATTTTCTACACCCCCATGGTGTAGGAAACTTTAGGCACTGGTGGTAGGTTGAGGTAATCGCCTTCATCTCATGGATCCAAGGCTTTCCCAGGATCACGTTGTAGGTGGAGGGTCCATCAATGACCAGATACCGTACTTGCTTGTTCACTCCTCCTGCATAGGTGGGAATGGTGATCTCTCCCAGAGAATACTTGGTTTCTCCGCTGAAGCCTATTGAGGGAACCGCCTTTTTGTTTAAGACTTTCTCACTAAACCCCATTTTTTGGAGGGTCTCCAACATGATGGGATTAACCGAACTCCAGGTTTCCAATAATATTTTCTTCACGGTGCAATTTCCTATGGAGAGCGTGATGATCAGAGCATCATGGTGTGATTCTGAAGTACATTCTGCGTCAGTCTCGTCAAAGGTGACAGCTAGGAGATCCTTGCAACCGATTCTGCAGGAGTGTTCTGGTCAGTCTCCTTTGCCTTGGGAAGCATGCCTTTTGGCTGCTGAATAAGTCAACCCGCATAATTCCGATCCTCCTGTGGTCACATTGACGATTCTGGTGCATATTGGAGGTGGAGAAGGCAGTACTTGATCTGCTGCGTTTATTCTGCTGGAGCTCCTGCATATGAGGTAGTCCAGGTTCCCCTGATCATACTGGAACTTAACCTGCTTCCTGAGCACGACACACTCATCGGTGTTATGCCCAATGTCGTCATGGAATTTGCACCTCTTGCTGGCATCCCTCCGGTCGTTGGTATATTCTTGCCTCCTGGGCCATCTTACTCTTCGCCCTAACTCCCTCAGGGCTTTGAGTACACCGGCAAGATTGGTGGAGAATCCGTATTCACTCACTTTAGGTGGCAACTCTGGATTGTCCTTTCAGTCTTTCTCCTCGGAGACCTTGTTCACGTTTCTGGCGTAGGACTTCGACCTTTCACCTCTCTTTTCTACTGGACCCTTTCTAAAGACGTTCTCGAAGTCGTATGCAGTTCTTCTGGGGCCTGAATCTTCTTCCAATCTGATGGCTGCCATCGCTTTGGTTTGCACATCCTCGAACGTGGCACATGGGTACTTTGTGAGATCTTTGTAAAGATCGGAATCCTGGTGGAGCCCTTGGCGGAAGGCTTCTATGGCAGTGGCTATATCACATCTGGGAATGGTTATTTTCTCCTTGTTGAATCTGTTGAAGAAGTCGCGTGTGGACTCTTCAAACTTTTGCACCAGTCGGTACAGATTGCTGGTCTGCTTTTCTGACTTCTTGCTGCTCGCGAACTGCTTTGTTGAAGGCATTGACCAAGTCAGCGAAGGAGGCGATGCTCCGGTTGGACAGACCGACGAACCAATGAAGGGTTGCTCCTGACAGAGTGGAACCAAACCCTTTGCACATGCAGGCCTCTTTCAGGGGCCCCGTAGCGGTCACCATCATCATCTTCTGTTTACACTGGTTGATGTGATCTAGAGGGTCTGCGGTGCTGTCGTAAAGCGTCATGGCTAGGGGAACAAACCCTTTAGGCACTGCAACACAGGCTAGATCGTCGATAAAGGACAAATATGCATAGTTGTCCATCGCTCCTTTCTCGAGGGAGCGTGGCATTCCAGGAATTCTGTTGTTCAGGTCCCTCAGTTCCTAGTACTGCTGATCCATCACGCTACCTGTTCCTGCAAGAGGGTAAGAAACAGGTGGAAAAAAGCTGAAAGGTGTACTCCATGTCTGAGGTCCTATAGGGTGTTGACTGCTAGGAGAAGGAGGTAAAGGTGTGGCGACTGTTGCGGATCCGGGCTGCCATCCTGACGCATGCTGAAGTGGGACTCTGGGTGGCCAGATTTCTCTAGGATATGAGCTGTTATCGGGGGTGGCCACGTTGACCGGAGCTCTTGGTCACCATTCCGACGCCTGCTGGCTGGGGGTAGGTGTTACCCACGCTCCTCTAGAAGACTGGTTGTTGGATAAGATGGTCATCCCTAGTTGAGTTGCAGCTTGAAACTCTGGCGTCTGGTACAGGGGTACCTGTAAAAGATAGTGAGTTAGTTTCCCGACTTTCGATGCTAGAGAGAAGGTTACCTGCGATACAAGATCTGCCGGGTGTGGGGCCATAAGACTGGTAACCCAACCTTTGGGGTTCAATTACTGGGTCGGGCGGAGCCAATCCTACCTTCAATCTGGTGACCAATTCTGAGGGGATTTCTCTGGTGGCCCTCCTGCCGATTTTTAATTCCCTACGGGTGCTGGGCACCCCTCTAGGTATCAGGGGTACTATCTCTGGTGACAACTGGACTGGTACAACTAGAGATTGGTTCGCTACTGAGATCTGGGCCCTGATGTCTTGGCTGTCTTTCTGCAGGGTCTCCACTGCCTGGCGCAGAGCATTGATTCCCTGGAGCACGCTCTGCATCGAATCTGGCAATACTGTGCCACTGGAAGTTCCTCCCAAGAACCCTCCTTGAGTCGAGGTTCTGGTCGGTATACCTTCCTTCCTGGCCTTGGAGGAACTGGACGTCCCGGAAGTTTTAGGCGTTGAAGGGGATCTAAACGTCGATGGTGTGGGCTTCACCGCCAGGCTGGTGGGGATTGCCTGGGTGAAGGGCGTGAAAATGGGCCCCGTTGGCCCTGAGGTTGGTTCTCCTCCGATAGGCTGAGTTGATGCTTCTTGACTGCTGAAGGGATTCTGACCGGATCCGAACAAGATGATACGAAAGTTGTTTCACTGTAGGATTTGGCTTATAGGAAATTATCACTTTGCCCCACAGTGGGCACCAAATTGTTTTGGTAAAAATTTACCGGGTCAACGATTTCGGTTGCGGGTTAAAGTGATCGGCCTATAACTGCGGATTGGTGAAATGGTATTGAATCTAATGAACGAAGAACAACGAAAGAAAGAGAATGACACCCAAAGTATGGTGACGCGGAAACCCAATGTGGGAAAAACCGTGGGGGGAGTTGGAATCCCGCCAAGATTCTACTAAGGACGAAAGAGAACAAGGAAAAGGGTACAAGTACGAGTATTGGGACTATAATTGACTATAAATATTTTGCTTAGTGTTTGCTCGGAGTTGATTGTGTGCAGTGTGCTGATGGTGAGTTAAATGTCTTCTTTTTTGTCTTCCGTGCTTATACGCTGCTGATCCATAGAGATATTACTTTTAACCTCCTCCTGTTCTTTTTCCTGGTCTACAGGAGGGTTTTCCCAAATGTAGGAACCACTTCCTTGACCCTTTCCCTCTTGCTTGTATGGGCTGAAGTTGCTGATGACTTGCTATATTTGTTGGACTTCCTTGATTACTTGGCCCATTACTTATCCTACGACATATTTTGACTGGCCCATTGCTTTTGTTTCCCCGATCTTTGACTTATTGACCCTTGATTATATTGACTTCCGATTCGTGGTCTTTGACATTCGACTTTCTACTATCATCTTTTGACCTTCCGACTTTTGACTTTTTGACCTTTTGACTTTCCATTCGTAATATGCCACATCGTATTCCGAGGATGCGGATTTTATCCTGAACAATATGTACTCCCTTCGTTCCAATCGCTTCCATAAATTTGCTTTATCACGTGCACCAATGAACGTTTTTTTGTCTATATCCTTAGTTACATATTTCTAAAAGTTATAAAAATTTGATATTTATGATGTACTCGATTAGACAATTTAAATAAGATCTGACATGACTATATTTTATCGTATATATTAAAAATTATATCGATAATTTTTCTCACATATGAATAATGCACAATTACTATATGCATGGAATTGATTGGAACAATGGAGTATGAGACGTGAGAATTGAGAGAGTGGAGCTGCCGCAAGTAGTAGCCAAATTCTAACTTCCTCGCAAAATAGTAGTAGCACAAGCACAACCTAAGGCGTAAGCCATACAAACAAAAAAAAGAGGAGAAATGAGCAGAGCTATACACATTTCACCACCTGCCATTTTCCGTCCTCAGTCAACCTCAACCCCCATTGCTAAAATTGCTGATTATACCCAAACAGCTCATATTCATATTCATATTCCACGAGCAGCTACAATACTTGCCTTCAAGGGAAAACGTCCCTCCGTCGTCTCCTTTGCATCGGTTTCATCTGAATCGGCATCCCCGGAGTTTCAAAGCCCCCAGATTGAACTTCAATTTATCGGGGTACGTACGCTAATCTGATCTACTACAAACTTGTTACCACTATTTGCACTTTGATGCATGTTACCTCACCATCGTTACAGTATAATGTACGTACGATTTACGGAGTATATTCCCTTTTCTTGGTTACAGGTGTCTTTAACTTTCATATCCATTATTTATATATGGCAATTATTGGCAATGTACATTATTTTATTACTTATAATAATGATCTGATTAACAATGTAATCCCTTCATTCATTTAAATTTCATGGGGAGCTAGACATTAAAATTATGGATGGAGTGAAGTGTGAAGTTGAAAATAAAAATTGGGAGAAATGTAAGGTTAGAAATGATATTGAACACAGAAATCAATCAAAAGAGTAAATACTGTAAGTAGGAAATTTAAAAATGGACAGTCTAAAAGAGAAGTAAGAAGATTAAAAATGAATTGAGGTAGTACATAATTTTATTACGTCTATGTCTATTGATAATCAATTACGGAGATTTATAGTGAATACTAAAAGACTCATTTAATCTATATATACCACTCCATTTCATTTATTTGTTTAACTTTCATTAAAATATTTTTCTCAAAATAAATATAAAAGATAAACAAATGAATGACATGGGGAGGGTATCATTCTCTCTTTCTATATATATATATATATGAAATAATGACTTACCAGCCCTTTTAATAATTTTAGAAGAGATAAATTCATTTAGAAGATCAATGTTCAGCTTTTTAGAAAACAGATGAATGAAGATTTTCCAACTTAGCTACGAAATATTTTTATATATAATGCATTTTTAATATGAAAATTAGTATTATATTACTATCAGTTGTTTGTAATACCGCATTTTTTAGCAAAATATTTATGCAATTTGTTCAAAATTTTTATATTAAAGCTCAGGAATTTATAGCAAAACTAAAAAAATTGTGTCATAATATTCAAAATCATAAAAGATCAATTGTACATGAAGATATATATATGCAACTGATGGTATAATTTAACTACCGTGAAATGTGATTTTGTTGATTTTTGTAACAGCCAAAAGTAGGAGTGGATAATGCGTATCCGGTTGATAATGCAAAAGCAGTGAGTGGTCAGAAGTTGCTGAGGAATGTTATGCTGGATAACAAGCTTGAGTTGTATGCCACATATGTAAGTGATGAATTCATTAAAATCCTTTTTTCTTGTTTTGCTAATCACAGAAAATAAAATGATTATCACTAACAGTATTTCTAAGCAAGGTCATGGCCTAACTGACCCAAGGGACAATTGGGTTAAGTTAATCCATGATTAAATACCCAATTAATATGATTCATTTGGAAAAAAGTGAAGCACTGAGTCAATGACATCTTTTTGAGAAGCTTGTCCCATTTGGTAAACTAGTAATAGACCTATCACAAATTCATGTTTGCGACGGTCATTCGTCATAAGTAAGTGACGGGTCAAGTATTGCGTAAAGGACAAAAAGACATAGTGCATAGGAAATAGGAAATGCCATATGATTACCTATCAAGTAGCCAATACTTGACCCGTCATACTCTTGTGACGGATATAACCGTCACAAGGGAGATTTGCTGCATATATCGTAATGAGTATGATCTGCATATGTATGTGGAGAGTTGTATTTAAATCCATACTAGTGTGATACCCGTGACACGTCACGGAATTGTGAACTTTTTTTCTAAATAATCGGGAGTTAGTAATACTGAAACATATCCGATGTAGATAGTTAGTGACAACACAAATATTATTACATGCGGGAATTTGATAAAAAGATTCGTATAATAAATGAAAGTGTTTACCTTGCAATAACATGCTGATGTTAATTTACGTATTTGTAGTTAAGGATAACCCGACACACAACCTTGAAAAAAAAGATTAGTGTGACACCCGTGACACGTCACGAACTTATGATGTAGATATTGAATAACTAAACGACCAGAAAATACATTATTAAAAAAATGGTAAAACTAATACAAAGACGAAAAAGTTTTCATTATCAAGTACTTGAAATAACCCGTTAATTTTAGTGTCGAAACTCAACCCGGTCCATTGAACCCGTTGGATAAAACTGAATTTATTTTAATTAATAAAATATTTATATTTATTTACTCTCACCGATTTTTTATGTTTGCCTCATTTCAAAAATATATACTCCTCACATATATTGAGAAAATGGGGTAAACATTTTAAAAAGAAAGAAGTATTATATTTGGATTCAAAAAATAATACTTTTGATCATTTATATTACAAATATAAACAAAGATTCAATTTAGTACAATTTATTTTTCTCATTTCCTGATAAATTAATCATCAAATTTTAAAATTTGATTTTAATATTTTAAATGTATCCATTATAATCAAAGAGTATAATAATAATATTATTTAAATAACAATGCAAAATATTATCCAATTAAGTAGACGAACCTTGCTAAATAAACTGTTATGTGTTATTGTATTCGTCATTCCAAAAATTACAATAACGCCATATTTATAGGGCTACGAAGATATCGCAATATCTTCTAATACTGTAGATAATATAACATATTCTTTAATTTATGATATTATTCTGATTACGGTATATTACAATATACCGTAATCTTTATAACATATTATTCCTAATCTTTACTATATTTATCATCATACCGTGATACTACGGTATCCTCTATGATCCCCTCTCAAACTCATGGAAATTTGTATAAATTTCCATGAGTTTGCCCAAAATAAAAGAATAAAATCAGATATCTTAGATCTTGATTTCTTTGTCTTTATTGTCTTCTTCTCCACGGTGGCATATAGATTCTTCCGGCTTTTGTTTTTTTTTCGAACGAGAACGTAAACTTTTTCGGACTCGTCGAGGAAAAATTATCAAAAACGTTAAGTTTTTCGGACTTGACAAATCTAAAACGGCAAATTGTCCGTCAATTTTAATTGCTTGAGGCCTAATCGAACTCATAGCAAATTCAGAAGGCCTGGAACCATCAGCTTCACATCTGCGCGAGAATAAGACGATGTTGTGGAATACAAATTCAAAGGGGATGTAGGGTTTTATTTTTTTTTTCGACGAAAAAACGTAAAATTGTTTTCTTGTTTGTTTGGAGAAACAAAAGAAATACTCGTATGTCAAATCCTGCCGGTGAGCGCCATAAATTTTCGCTCACCGGCAAGAAAGCGAAAGCAATTTTTAGATGATAGGGCTATGAAGATATCACAGTATCTTCTAATATGATAGATAATATAACATATTCTCTAATTTGAGATATTATTCTGATTACGGTATATTGTAATATACCGTAATCTTCCTAACATATTATTTCTAATCTTTACTATCTTTATCATGATATCGTAATACTACGGTATCCTCTATCAAACCTCATTAATTTATCAGAATTAGTGAATTTCGTTATATGCCAACCAATTAAGTAGAGGAAACTCGTTATATGCTTGGTTAGTAATAATAACAATAAGTGTGACATCTCGTTTTATGGCAGAAGTTTTGATTACTTGTTTTATTTTTAGGTTTTAAGTGTGAAAACGTTGGTAAAGCATGCTTCAACATGCTCCATTTAGTCCCAAATTGAATTTTAGAGGGATTGTTAAGGAGTCTCATATTGTTAATTATCTTTCTAATTATAGTGTCACATCAAAGCGTTTGATCTCTTCTTTAATTTAAAGAGGATGCTTGATTTCCAAACAGTGGATTAAGAGGGTGTCACATCATTGTTGGTGGTGTTTTCTTTAATACGGAGTATGTAAGTATACGAAGCATATAAGAGATTTACAAAAGGCTCATTAATTGGAGTGGTTGATTTATTATTTCCATTTTTTGTATTAGCTAAACTTGATTAGAGGGCTGTTACAGGAAGTTCATTAGATGCAAGATTGGGGGTAATTCTGAAAGGAGAGTCGGGCACTTAATAAAAAAAATGTCTTTTATACTTTTAGATGGAGTATTGTATATCAATACCTTTTTTTGGTAAAATGTAAATATATATATATATATATATATATATATATATATATATATAGTGAGGATCCGGTGAGTCTTCATCTTTAAATGAGTCCGTCCTTTCAATCTGGACCACACAATCAAACAAGATTGAATGGCTGAGATTGGACCACGTCATTAAGGAAGAGTAACAAGGCCTTTGCATACACAAACATCATAACTCTTTGATTTCATATTACTGTGACATTATTACTGTGACACTGCTACTGTGACATTATTACTGTGACACTGCTACTGTGACATTATTACTGTGACACTGCTACTGTAATTCCATATTACTGTGACATTCTTTGATTTCATATTACTGTGACATTATTACTGTGACACTGCTACTGTGACATTATTACTGTAATTCCTTATTACTGTGATAGTGTCACAGTAAGATAGTTGTGTTACTGTAATAGTGTTCTGTTACTGTAACATTATTACTGTGACATTATTACTGTAATTCCTTATTACTGTGATAGTGTCACAATAAGATAGTTGTGTTACTGTAATAGTGTTCTGTTACTGTAACATTATTACTGTGACATTATTACTGTAATTCCTTATTACTGTGATAGTGTCACAATAAGATAGTTGTGTTACTGACATTATTACTGTGACATTATTACTGTAATTCCTTATTACTGTGATAGTGTCACAGTAAGATAGTTGTGTTACTGTAATAGTGTTCTGTTACTGTAACATTATTACTGTGACATTATTACTGTAATTCCTTATTACTGTGATAGTGTCACAGTAAGATAGTTGTGTTACTGTAATAGTGTTCTGTTACTGTAACATTATTACTGTGACATTATTACTGTAATTCCTTATTACTGTGATAGTGTCACAGTAAGATAGTTGTGTTACTGTAATAGTGTTCTGTTACTGTAACAGTAAGATTATATACGATGAAGATGACGCTGAATCTCAGCCATTCATGTGATTTGATCATGTGGCTGTGATTCGCGGGACGGACTCATTTAAGATAGAGAGACTCACGAGATGCAATTCCTATATATATATATATATATATATATATATATATTGAAATCTAAATAATACCAAATATAATCAATTTCGAACATAACAATCAATCCCTATACCTTTCTATTCCATATAGTGTGTATATATTTAAGTTTAATACTAACTCTACTTTCAACAATCCTCCTCAACTCATCTATCATCACCCCTGGTCTCTTGAGACTGCCTTCTTTCCAACATCGATTTCGTTCAGTCCAAATCCCATAAATAACCGAGCATATAACAGCACTAACCCATTGTTTCCTGCACGTAGATCTGTCCCGTACTCGCACACAATGCAGCAACAGTCCCTGTACAGGTAGCTCACGTCGCACCCACTCCTGACAAAGTTTGTGCACCTGAATACTATATTTGCATTCAAAGAACACATGCTGTATACTCTCTTATTTCACTCCACATAAGTAACACTCATTATACCGAACAATTCCGAATCTCATGAGCCTGTCCTGAATAAGTAATTTACCACATGCATAAAGCCATGTGATAAATCCATGCCTACTCCATACCACACTCCACCATCTCTGGGGCGGCCCTTCACCTCTAAGCCATTGATAACCTCCATTAACAGTGTACCCTTTCTCCTCTATCCTCCATTCATCCTCTTGATACCCATCTTTAAACTTTTCTTTAATGCTACAAATCTTCCGCCATGACCAACTAGACGCCATAGTTGGCTGATATGTAGCCGAATCTTCTCCCTTTAAATATATAGCATTGACCCATTTAACCCATAAGTTATCGGTCTTCTTATAAATCCACCACACATATTTACCCATTAGCGCTTTATTCCACGCCTTTCCCTCTTTTATACCCAATCCACCTGCCTTAGTCGATGTACAACATTGCTCCCAATTAACCAAAGCATGCTTCGTTTCTCCACTACATCCTCTCCAAAGATACTCTCTACACACCCTCTCTATTCGTTGTATAACAACATTGCGTAGCAGGAAGATTTTGCACCAATACTGGTTAGCTGACTTAGTACAGTTCGTACTACAGTCAGGCGTCCTGCATAGCTCAAAAAGTGCACTCCCCACCCACTTATCCTCGTCATAATCCTTTCAATTAAACCCTGAAAATCTCTCACTTGCAACCTCTAATAAGAAATGGGAACACCCAAATATTTGAATGGCAGCATCCCTCGTTGAAACCCACATAAATTCAATATTCTTTGTTCGTCATTGTCCCCTACTCCATTCACAAATATTTCAGACTCAGCCTTATTCACCCCTTGTAAACACCCACATTTGGCCGCTAGGTGTCTATAGCAGTTTCCAAAAAACACCCGATGATGATCGGACGCAAACGTGCTTTAACGCGCTCGAACATGGACTCGGAATCAGTAATGTCTGGCATGGGCTTTTAGCGGAGTATAAATCTCACAAAACCGACCTCAAATTCAGGTCCAGTGGGCCGTTTCCAATAAAATGAGACTAATTTGGGTCAAAACCGTCACCAGAAATAAAACTGTCTTTTAGCGACCGAGTCAAAGCCCGGTCAAAGTCGAATCCCGAGACGAACCAGCCTCACACTATGTCTAAATACACAAAATGAATCAAGTTACAACAACCAAATCATTTCAAAAATGGTCAACAATCTTTCCCTAAATACACTCCACCCGATTTGACCCACTCGATCGAGTGGCTTAGACCCACTCGATCGAGTAAGGCCATGAACCGGCCGAACCAGACTCGAACTGGGCACTCGATCGAGTGCACAAGCGCCACTTGATCGAGTGACCCTAAACCAGGGTATTTCTCTATAAATACCCCGTCACCCCACAACATTACACAATTTCTTTTCACCCATCACATTAAGAACTTCTTCCAACCCTTCTACCACCTTCAAACCTACACATTTTCAACCATCATTTGCATCAACCCTACATCGACATACACATACACTTAAGTCCCTGATCCCGAGATCAAAACTCGTCAAAGACTGAGAGCAAAACTCGTTAAAATCCATCTCTACAAACCACACACACCGTAACTCCCCTACGTATCTCGACACTCCCGTGACTTTGCCACCATTTGACAAGCCCTATTCCGAGAAGCAAAAGCACGTAGGTTGAGGGTGTGACATTCAATCCCGACATCCCTTTCTCATTTGTTTTTTATCGTTTATATATATATATATATATATATATATATATATTTATGTATACGTATACTAATTAATCGATAATAACCACACTAATACTAACATTTTAATTTTGCTACTAACATTTTATTTATCGCAATCTAACATTTTGTTTATGTACTCTAACACCTAACATTTTATTTACTGTTTATATTCCGTCTTATATAATACCGAGTATAATTATTTAGCAAAACTATTTTCAAAACAATCCGAGCAACGTCCGTTGAGGCTAAATTAATGATCGTAGGCCTTAAGGCCAAATTACGATATTAAAATGCCGAGGACTTAAGTTTGCAACGACGGTCGAATTTTCGGGTCGAATATGTTTAATTACGAATTCCGCGTAAAGTCTACTTAATCCCTTTACAAGTCGTATTGGAGCTGGCGCCCTTCGAGGTGCGCCGCCCTAAACACTTAAGGGCGTAATAGATCGTGGAGATTCGTCGCCGAATATGTCCGACCCCATTTCATTCAAAATATTATTCTAAAAGAATCATCAACAAATCGAATTAGGACGAAACCCGTTGACGCCGAATTAATTGTCACACGATCCGAAAAGATTGATTACGACATTATGACGCGGAGGAAATCGATATTTATTCTAGTCCGATCAAACTCGATTTTGCAAATTCGCTCTAAATATGAGATGTCGGTTCTATAACCGAATGTTGAGTATGGCGAGCCATCGAGATTTAAACTAATATAAATTGGACAATATTTACTTAGCGTAATTGCATCTCGATTCAAAAACATAAAACCTACAAAATGGATCGTTTTAAAGCACAAATTAAACACTCGTTTAAAGGGCACTCGATCGAGTGCGCAAGACCACTCGATCGAGTGCACAAGACCACTCGATCGAGCGACCCCTAAAAAAACAGGCAGAGGGTCCTCACGAAGGGCACTCGATCAAGTCTCTCCCATGAGTTGGTCGAGTGGCCTTTATCATGCCTAAACCGTGAGCCTTCTAAATATCGTAAGCCTAGTCAAATCCTTTTTACGACTCTTGGTCGTCACGTGTCAAGTCAATCACGTGATTCCTTATTCAAAACTCATGCATTTTATTCTATTTTACTACTTTCAAGACTTTAATTAATGTCATGCACGACTAGTTTTGTGTCGACGACTCTTTAGTCGTATTCGACGTATAACTAGTCTACACACCAATATTTCAATATGATAAGTCGGGACAAAGCATCGAGACTCGGGATCGAGCTAGTACCACGCTTCGGTCCCGTACGTGAGCACATATTAAAAGTCTTCGTCCTTCGATTGATACACAACATAATTTTTACTTGATCGATGTTTGTCCGGTTATTCAATTTACGGTCTAGCTTATAGTTAATATTTACCATTTCCTAATTCGATTATTATATTATCGCTCGTTGTATTGTGAATTTCGGGTTGTGATTCCGCCTGTGTAGCTTGTAACCGTTTCATTCTATTTTGATTTTATTTATTTGCGTTTTACCGTTTATAAATAAACATCGCATGCTAAATAACTTTGACGTCAACCAAAATGCATTAAAACGACGTAGCAACCCATACGATACTTGTATCTCGTAAAATACTGTTTGCATATTGTTTCACCGAATCACTAACGCGCGTATTATAAACTCGAACAATGTCTTAGTAGAGGCCGCTAAGTGCAGGCGGGGTTGAGTGTTCTTTGTGGGCTTCCCAACACGTACCTTCACCCCTTACTCAGAACCTCGGTTTCCGGATGCCCGAAACCGTTGGCGCACGAGAATTATTCGATATACGATACCTGAAAACTCGGCATCGGTATCGTAATGCAAAGGGACGAACCCCACAAGCTCTAGTATCGAAGTGGGCCGTACTTTGTGCACGGCCCACCAAAATATAGAGTGGGTTCGAACGGGCCCGAACTCCCACAAAGTTCGGTGGCGACTCCCACTTCGATTTAAATTTCAATTCGACCCATCTCATATGGAGATTCATTCGCCTCCTCAAACCCGCGCGTGGCCGCGTCGGGGTGGACCTATGTCATGTCCACACCACTAATCCTGAAACTTGAGTAAAATACTCAAAAGCACGAGTAATAATCTGGACAGATTGATGGTTGCCATAGCTGAACACCATCAAATTATCCGCAAAGTAGAGATTAGTAAGTTTCACTCTATTACACAATGAGTGATACTTAAATCCCTTCTTCAGAACCAAGACCTCCATTAATCTCGTAAAGTATTCTATACATATAGTAAAAAGAACCGGGGACATGGGGTCTCCTTGTCGTATCCCCCTCCTATCCTTGAAGTACCCAAACATAGATCCATTCAAGGATAGTGAGTACGAGGGCGTAGTCACACATTCCATGATCCACTTCACCATTTTTCCAGGTACCCATAAGGCAATCAGCATCTGACGAAGAAACTTCCACTCAATCGAGTCATAAGCCTTCTTTAAATCCACTTCTAAGATACACCTCGGGGTACAACTCTTCCTATTATAGAGTCTCACGAAGTCCTGACAAATTAAAATATTATCTGCAATGTCCCTTCCTTGTATGAAAGCGCTTTGGTTTTTGACTCACTATACCATGTAATACTTCTGTTAGCCTCGTACTAATGCCCTTGGCAATTCGTTTATAAATTACGTTGCAACACGCAATAGGTCGAAAGTCGACAACACTCTCTGGTCTATATATCCTTCTTAGAAATTAAAGTAACATTGGTTTTATTTAACTGCTTCAATAAACTCCCAGTTCAAAAGAATTCTTAAACTGCCCAGATTGTAAGATCCCCACTCACCTCAAAGCTATCCTTAAAGAACCCACTCGAGTACCCATCCGGACCAGGAGCTTTAACGTCAGGGATAGAGAATAAGGCCTTCTTTATCTCCACAATTGTGACATCTCAACACATATGCATACCCTCACATTCATTCACTGTCTTCCCTCTTCGGACAACCTGTAAATTGATGTTCCTGGTGTCATGACCCATCCCTAGGAGCCCTTCATAATACCTTAGGAACGCTTCTTCAATGCTATCAGGCCTGTCACAAATATTGCCTTGTTCATCCTTTATCCAGAAAACGTGATTCATGCATCTTCTGGCTTTGATTGAAGCATGAAAATATTTTGTGTTTCCATCCCCCTCATCCACCCATCTAGACTTATCTCTTTGCTTTAGGAAACTCAACCTAGTTGCCTCTAACTCAGTAAAAGCAACTGCTGCCTGTTGTTTCTGCTGCTGTAACTCTAAATTCTGAGGATTTCTCTGAAGTTGTACCTGCATCCTGCTCAACGCTTCTCTAGCCAGATGTGCAGCAGCTTCAATATTTGCAAACCCATCCCTGTTCAGATTCTTTAGTGGACTCTTTAAACTCTTCATCTTCTTAGCTAACTAATACTGATAAGTCTCTCTTACTTCTATACTCCACACTCGTTGCACTACTTCTCTAAATTGCTTATCTTTTCCCCACATATTGAAATACTTAAAGCTTCTTCTTCTCCTCTCATCCTACTTCCATATATTAATAGTGCACGGGCAATGGTCAAAAAGTCCCTCCGGGTGAAAATGTATTTTACACTCGGGCATAAGTAAATTCCAATCATCATTCCCCATGGTTCTATCAATACGACTATACCTTCTGTCTCCAGTCTCATGCTTGTTATTCCACGTATAGTAAGCCCCAGTTGCAGGCAAATTTTATATCCCGGACTCAACAATATAGTTCCTGAAATCTCTTATCCCAGCTTCCGTAACCCTGCTCCTAATTCTCTCATCACCCTGTAGAACGTTATTAAAGTCACCCACTAACATCCAAGGGCCTCGTCCACTCTCATGGATACTCTTAATTTCTGCCCACAAGGGCCTTCGTTCTGCAATTCTATTAAAACCGTAGACGAAGGTCATCCTCTATCTACTCCCATTCACCGTGGAAGTGACACTAGTAAGAATGAATTGTTCTCCCACCAACTCAACATGCACATCGAACTAACTATTCCACAAAACCAAGACTCTCCCACCCTCATGACATCTATTATTAGTGAAAAACAACCAATCCACACCAGTTTCACTAATAACTTTATTCGTGGCCAAAGGCCCAAATCTAGTCTTCATTAAACCTATCAGTCCAACATTATTCTTATGCAAGAAAAGAATAACCTCATTCTGCTTATTCAGACTGTTAATTCCTCTCACATTCCAAAATCCTAAGTTAGTCATGATCACCTTCCCCATGACCACGGCCTAAGAATCCATCAACCCGATGACCATCTTCTATTGCATTAAGAGCATCATAGAAAGACACCCCCCCTCCCCCCTTTGAATATCCTCTCTATGTTGCTGAGTAAATTTTGTTATAATCCTCTCTAGTGATTGAGATAACATCCCTCCATGGTTAGACATTGGAGTAATCAAGACCTCAGTCTCTTTAATAGGCTCCAACCTAGCCCCCCATGCACACTATGCAGCATTGATCTCCCTCCTTGCACCTTCTCAGGAATCGCATGTACCTGCTTCTGTGCTCTTCGCCACACTTTTTTCCCTGGTTGTTCCGCCAACTGACTTTTCTTTTTCCTACAACTGATTTCATCATGACCTATCCCTGTACACATACCACACACAACAGGCATCCACTCATAATGCACAATCTGCCTATGAATAACACCCAATTCATCTTGAAAAGTAATAACATCTGGTAATTTTGAATTAAATGGGACCTCCACCATCACCCGAGCATACCCTACAAAATTCTTAATCTGGGTAGCAGTATCACTGCGGATGGGTTTGCCTAGCAAGCCTGCAATCTTCATTAAATTTGGTCCCCAAAATTTGAGCGGAAGATTGTAAAACCTTACCCAAATTGGAACCGTAGCTACATCTTGCTTCTCCAGCTTCTGTGTTGGATCTCATTCCTTAACGATCAGCGGCTTCTTATCAAAGAAAAGTTGCCCTCCCCGCATTGCAGCAACCTTTCCCTCCAGGATCTTGAATCGGACCATGCATATGCCATTAAACTGAAAGGATATCTGCTCTATATCATCGTTCTTCCAGATGCGCTTGATGTATCCACTGAAAATGAACCATGGAGGATTCACGCCCAGTACATAACAAGGAAGCGTGTTCTTCCAGTACTCCAGCTCCGATTGCACATCCTCATTAGTAAGCATCAGAGATGGACCAGTTTTCTGTGCTATTTCCTGCCACTGGCCCGCCCTTTCTCCCTCATCCTCAAGAATAGTTTGTATCTCTTCATCCATATCCTCCTTATCATCACCAGAAGTCTTCGAGTTCACATCGCTGCAATACTCATTATCCTCCGTAGTCACCTTCTCTTTAGATTTTTGTTTATTACTATTTGACGTATTACTACTATTTTGTGAGTGTTTAGTATGGTATGAGCTATTATTTGATTTGCCTGACTTATTATTAGCTCGAGATTGATGTTTCTTGGATCTTGCCATTGCTAGATTCAGGAACGCTTTCTCAAGCTTTCTCTCTCATTATATATTAATACTATATTACCAATTTTAATATAGTTTTTGTTATTTTAAATTATTATCTCGCATATATATAATATTAATATTTTAACAATTTTGACGATATCTTATCAATTCGTATTCCGGCCCGACTTGTGAATCCCATCAATTAATTTTAATATACCGAAATATAAATATAAATCCATGATAAAAAAAATTGTACTGTAGATGACTAAGTGGTCGTTTGGTTTACTCAGTTTAGGTATGAGGTATAGGTTTAGAATTAACGAAACTCATACCTTGTGTTTGGTTGACAGAATTTTCATTTTGATATCCATACCTCAAACCCTCCTGGTATGGGTTTCTCATACGCAAGGGAGGAGGTGGGTATGAGATTCATATCCTTTGAATCAAACTTTCTTCCATTTTTTTTTTGAAATATTATCACTGGAATATTTTATTGAAAAACACTAGTTTACAATACTATTGTTTTTAAAAAAATTATTAACGTAACTCAGCGTTTTGTATTGCCAAAAAGAGTTGTTTTCAATGAAATTTATTTATTTTTCATTCATGCTAAAATTTTTAGATTTTATATAGTCAGTGTTATATAAATTTTAATATATTTAAATTATAATTAATAAATATAATTTTAAAAAAACTAGAATTTCGGATTTGGCTCTCAATCATCTAAAAAATGAACCAAACACCAAGTATCAGAAAACAAGTCCCAACCCAATACCACCCTGGTTTCATTCCTGATTCCAACCACATACCTTTTTGCGAACAAAACGACCCCTAAGGCTTTTCATTCCAAAGGTGGTGCATTTCGGTCCAATAAGTATATTATCTCTAAATTTTAGTAATGAGTGATAGAGTGGTCTAGTGGATAAGGTATTGAAATTTGGTGTAAAGTTTGTGGGTTTAACTCCCATAGATGCTACTTTTTACTCCCATAGATGCTACTTTTTACTTTTAAGGAATTTCTTATTCATTTATGTCTCTTATTTTTTTCATTAGTCCATATTCATATTTATATTTATAGAGTGAAACGGATAAAATGGATGTTCGCCTTATATTTATGCTCTTAATATTATAAGATGCAAATGAAAACTTTTTTAGGTGATGAAACTTCAGAAGTGCAAAAGTTTTAACTAATTGGTTTAACGAAACCTATTTATTAAACGCAAATAAAAATATACTCTTTCACTTTATAACCAAACACAGAATTTCACTTTTTGACACGATTCACACCCCAATAGAATTTGCAATATTATCGACAATTTATAGAAGAGAATGTTAGGAAATAATTGCCTAACAATTGTTCTTTCGGATCTCGAATTGGTTTCTGACCTGAATCTGTTTAATTAGGAAGGTTTCCTAATTAATATCTGAATGATTAGAATTTCCTAATCAATATCTTAGTATATCTGACCTAGGTTTTTCTTTTGTATATGGTTTCCTAATCTGTTTAGGGTTTCTGTTTAGGTTGAGAGTATCATATAAACTCTTGTACCTCTACCTTAGAAATTATGATATCAGTTTGAAATCTGTAACCTCTCCTCAAATTAATAAAAATATCCCCTTCTTCCGCCCGTGGATGTAGCTAACAGGTTGTCAGTGAACCACGTAAATATGTTTGTCTCTAGATTTTACGTTCTTAATTTGTTTGTCTTTCTCTTTCGTTATAACAAACTGGTATCATAGATTTAGGTTCTTTCGATCTGTGAGAAAGATGTCTGGGATGAGTGTTAAAATTGAGAGTTTAGATGGGAGGAATAGTTTTATTCTGTGGCAGATCAAGACGCGGGCGTTGTTAAAACAACAGAGACGGTGGGCGGCATTCGTGAAGAAAGACGACACAGTCAGCGCTGAGATGGCTGTTCTGGAGGGGATTACAGTCTGTTTGATGATATCATCACTTAAATCGGAGGAAGATAGAAGTGATAGTGGTAGTAATGATAAACAGGTGGAGCATCAAGTAACTCTTGATGAAAGTGAAGCAAAGTCTGAAGATTAACCACTACAGTCCGAATCTGAATCTGAATCTGAACCATCAGTTTCTTCATTACAACTTTAGAAGCAGCAGAGTTTGGTCTGTGAGCGGTCAATCAAGCTTCGGAAAATGTATGGTCATGAAGATGAAAGGATGGGTCTGTCTGATCTAGTTCTACATAGCAAGTTCCAACTGCGTTTGGACTTGATAAATAAAAATATTTGATTGCCCCTTGTTGGGCAATATCTGAGGCAAGAAGGGGAGAGGAGTCTTATTTCTGGTACATCTGGCATTCGTTGGAGTGCATGTGGTACATCTGTCTAATTGAGAAATTTTCTAGTACATCTGACACTTCTTTGGAGTGGATCTGGTACATCTAATCTAGCATTCTTTGGAGTGCATCTGGTAATCTGATTTGGCAGTCGCTGGAGTGCATCTGTCTGATATGATTGAGAGACAATTCAAGTCAAGGTGGAGATTGTTAGGACATAAGTGCCTTGAAATTGTCCTTTCGGATCTCGGATTGGTTTCTGACCTGAATCTGTTTAATTAAGAAGGTTTTCTAGTTAATATCTAATTGATTAGAGTTTTCTAATCAATATCTGAGTATCTGACCTAGGTTTTCCTATTGTATAGGGTTTCCTAATCTGTTTAGGGTTTCTGTTTAGGTTGAGAGTACAATATAAACTCTCGTAGCTCTACCCTAGAAATTATGATATCAGTTTGAAATCTGTAACCTCTTCTCAAATTATTAAAACTATTCCCTTGTTCTGCCCGTGGACGTAGCTAACAGGTTGTTAGTGAACCACGTAAATTTATCTGTCTCTCGATTTTACGTTCTTTATTTGTTTGTCTTTCTCTTCTGTTATAACAGGAAATATAATCATGTGAAATCTTGTTTGATTCATATCTACAAGTGCATTAAGAATATCATAAATTTATGATTTTTGCTCACGCAAAATAAAAGATATTGATAGTGTAAGTTGCGCCTCTACAAGTGTGATAAAGCAAAAGGTATGTTTGGTTTCAAGGGGCCCGAGGGAGGGGGTACTTCATAATGGAAAGAAAATACACAATCAATTCAATGGGAATACCAAATAAGTCATGACATAGGCCTTGTTTGGTAAACACCACATTGATATTGACAGAAACAAATTAAGAAAGCATATTTGATTTGAAGATGCAATTGATAGCTTTTACTAACATTTTTTTTTGTAGTGTGTGGTGATTAGCAGTTTTAAATTAGCTGATTTTTTAATTCCTTTGTAAAATGATAAAAAAGAACATAAACAAATATTTGAATATACGACAACATACATCACACCAAAAAGTTTAATAATTAATATCGTCGATTTTTTCTATTAGCTATTACAGTTGAACAAATATTATCACAGAGAGTTGATATTTCTTTAGTTTCTGAAGTTTCGATTGATTCAATTGAAATAACCAAACACGAGTTAATGAGTGCGAAAACTCATTGCATATCAAATTGATTACAAAAAAAGGATATTTCCCACGGTACCCTCAAATTTTGACAGATTACACATGGTATCCCTCATTTTAAGTTTGTTCCTGTGATAACCTTGTGTTTTGTGTTTAGTGGCCGTGGTACCCTTCATCAATTTTCTGTAATAACGGCGTTAAAAGTTAGGTTAATTAGTGGTTAATTTATTTTGGGGGGAATTAGGTAGAACAAATAAAGAACTTCAAATTAAATTGAATATTCAGGGAATGCTCATGGTACCCCTATTTTTTCAATGTTTTAACCGTGGTACCCCTATGTTTTCAATTTTTTTCCTTTGGTACTCTTTTGGTTTCAATTATTTGCCATGGTACCCCTGAATGAATTGCAACGACTAGTTTAATGAATTAGTCATTGTTCATTTGCTTATAAATACAAAATTACTGGGAGTGGGGGTCAACACAATAGCATAACAAATAAAGAACAAACTTCACTTTACACAATGTCATTTTGATGCGCGCCTATCTAGGATCGGTCGTTAAGGATTGATAGGGGGTCAAACAATATTTATATGACTCGAAAATAACACAAAAATAAATAAATGTAGTCGTTGTAAGTCGAGGTCGGTCCACAGGGATGACGGTGATAAGTTGATTGAGAAAGAGCGAATGCGTTTGGGGTCTTAATGGGGGGTTTTGAGTCGAGTTTAAACTAAGATGCGATAAATGACGAATAATAATCAAGAAGGAAAAGGTGTAAGGGGGAGTCGGGATTCGGAAATCAGGTTCTATGAATCAAGGAGTTATGGGGTCGGTCACAAAGTCGATAAAGGGAGAATGCCACCTTTCGATTTCTTCATCCAACTTATCTAAATCCCACTTTCGCAGTGAAAAAGGGTAAGTCTCAGGTCAAGGTAACTCCTACCCCGAGTTTCCCCATATTGATAGAAGTGAGTCACGGTCGATCTAGTTGGTCGGACTAAGTCAACAAAGACACTCAAACAAGATAAATCAACCAACATGCAACCAAACCACAATTCCTCAATTCATATTACCCAACATCGTCCTCCCTTAACCTCCTAACAAGAAACTACTCACAATTCATGAGGAAAATAACAAAAACAATAACAATGGAGAAAATACCAAAAATATGCATAATGATGAAAAATAAAGTAATTAATATTAAAACAACGAAGGAAATTACGATCAACAAATGAAACTACAAAGCATAAAAACGATGCAATAAGAGAGAGCAAGTGTAAAAACTAATCTAGAGAAAAAGGGAGAAAGAGAGTTATACCAACAATGGACAAAAACTAGAAATAAGGAAGATGAAGATGCCTGAAAATAAAGGAGAAGCCTTGATGAAGAAAACAATGGATTCGTCACTAATCCGTTGATGATCTCCAAAGAACTTCTTTATTAAAGCTAGAATTCCATACAATAACTTGAATCTAAAGCTAGATGAAGATGGATAAAAACTATGTAGCCTTCTAATCTAGGGTAATGTATAATAGTAGCGTAATGAATAAGTGTTGTCTAATGGTTTTCTAATCTAGGGTAATACAGTATATGATGTGATGATCTATTTAGGTTAAACTATATATAGTAGTAACTTAATGGATCACTACACCAAGTCCGAATCTGATTTTTGCACTTTGAGTGAAACTTTAGCCTAATGAATCTTCAAGGAGTGAAACTGTGCCTGCGAACTTCTGTCTTTCACGAGCTATTTCTGTCGGGTGAAACTTCACCCGGTGGTTTAACCCGGTGAACTTTCTTTCCAGATTTTGCATTTGGGGCCTCGTCACCGTGGAGTAAAACTTCACCCGGTGGGTGAAAGTTTTATCCGGTCATTTCGCCCGGTGGGTGAATGTTTCCTAAAGATATTCGGAGAGGTTAAAATGTCGTCGAGGCGAAACTTCACCCGGTGGTATCTCATTGGGTGAAACTTCACCCAATGTTTTCCTTGACCTCTTTTCGGGTTTCACTCTTTGTTGTTTGATTGTTTGGACTTTAGGCTTCGTGGGTTGCTTTCGGACGATAATCCACTTTCTTGTGCTCGTGGAAGCTTGGACATGCTCTTGGCGACGAATCCTACCAAAATAGATGGCAAAACTACCAAATACACGTGAAATGCACAAGGGAGACACTAATGCGAGAAAGATTAAGAATATTGCGATAATCGCATTCTAATCTCACAAAAATGGAGGAAAACGAGTCTAAATGAGAGAAAAAATGAGCTAAATTTAGCACACGTCACATTTTCATATCTTTCAAGAGGAGTTAATGTAGAAAAACAAATAAACATGCCCGGGAGGCATTATAAGAATAAATATACGAGCATCCGGTCATACTATAGGAAACTCATTTAAGCTATACTACAAGTGCGATAAATGTGGTTGATTTCAATGGTGCAATTGAACAAGTCCTCTTACAAACTATCTTTTATTGTACTTTGCAAATGAATAATTCAGTCGTTGCAATTCAGTCAGGGGCGGTACCATATGAAAATAATTGAAAACACAAGGGTACTATGGTTAAAACATTGAAAACACAGGGGTCCCATGGGCACTCCCTTAGTAGTTTTCAATTTAATTTGAAGTTAGTTAATTGTTCAAACTAATTTTCCCTCCAAAACAAATTAACCTAACTTTTAATGTCGTTATAACAGAAAATTGACGAGGGGTACCCAGGGCCTAAACACAAAACAGAAGGTTACCACAAGAACAAACTTAAAATGTGCGGTACCATGTGTAATTTGTCAAAGCTCGAGGGTACCGTACGTGGGAAATATCCGTAAAAAAAATATGAAAGAGAAGAGAAAAACTTACCCTTCAACTCATTATAAGAAGGAATTGAAAGAGTTGGAATAACTAATGTAGGATTAATGAATTTGCAATGGGTGAAGAGGTAAAATAAAATCCTCTTACACTAAGAGATTAACTCTCACTCACATTTTTCCCGCCTAAAGCTATCCATCCATCAATAAAATAAAGGGATAAGAAAAGTAAGTGAAATAAGCTATATAAAGATCAAACCCTTGACCACAGGTGTAGTATAGTTCTTCTAATCTTCTTCTCTACCACTACAATCTAATATCTTATTGATTGAATTATCACTAAATTATGCCTTAAGTTATACACCACAAAATTATTTAATTAAGTAAAATTAATTAATACATCAATTATTATCCGTTTTTAACAAAATAATTGCATTATTAAAATATCATGTAATTATATATGACTATTATCCTATCCATAAACATCCATGTATCATTAAAATATAACTTAAATAATTACAAACTAAATATATAATTGATTACATCGATAAGAATCCATTTTTAACAAAATAATTGCACTATTAAAATATCTTTTTTTGCCAACGGGAACAAGAGTGGAAATCATGAATCAAGCGTCACAGCAGCAATGTTGTGTGCCTTAAAATTCATGATCCTAGAAACGTATTCAATTTTAAGACAATGAAACAAAGAAAGAAGAGATGCGAGATTTCTTAGGATTCTAGTAGTAGCTGGTGTATCCTTGTCAAACTCCGCGGCCTGCCTAACCAGCTGTAAGCAATCGCTGACAAGATTAACATGAAGAAAACCATTTTTTGTTGTCCACTTGACCGCCTCGTAGAGACTGAGAGCCTACGCTTGCAAAGGTGAAAGAGCCCGGATCTTTGCCGCAACTTCGTACAAACACATTCCTTCATTTCCATAACCACCCATCCCGCGGCTGCTTTATCTATTCCTTTCCAAGCTGCATCAACCATTATTTTGACGCAAGTACATTAGGAGTAATTGCTAATAACTTCATACAACTTATCTCTATTAGAAGGGTCGTGACCATCCTCACATGGATGATACTCATCATGTGGCAGAGAGGACTTCTCACTCATGTCAATCGTTTGAAGGCAATTGAATTCTCACTCCGAAGAAGGTTCATCACAAAGACTTCATTTGGGTTAAGACCTTGGAAGATACACATGGTTCGAGTAACCCAGATCGACCATAGAACACATAGAAAAAGGATCATACCATTCAGGGAGACACAATTTCCCTGAAGATAGTCAAGCGAGTCAATAACCCAATCTTTAATGTCAATGAAAGAGTTAGCTGTTGTATTGATCCACAAATCACACCCTTTCCATATACGGGACGAGAGTGGGTGATCTCGGAAGATTTGAGAAGAAGACTCGACTACATTCTTGTTATTACAGGTACGGCAATAAGAGTGTCCTGTGATGTTACGCTTCATGAATTCCTCTCCCGTCGAAAGAGCATCATTATTGAGTTTCCAAAGGAGAGTTTGCCACTTAGCCAGGCCTTTCAATTTCCACAGCTTTTTCTTGCAAAAATTTAAGCACTTGCTACTCAATTGTGGTCGCTTAATAATGCTTCCAAATTGCTCATCAAAGGCCACCCTATACCCACTTTTAGATGTGTACTCCCCAGATGGTGTTTTATTCCAATAGAGGCAATCCGGAGCTGTTTGGGTAGGAAGATGACAACATAAAATTAGGTTCACCCTTTCCTTATCATATAGAGCATTTGTACATTCCACGTGCCATCCTGACAAGTGAGGTCTTCAACACAGAGTGAATCAATCCTAGATGATAATTGAGGTGATAAATTGTCCTTTAGAGTTGGAGTGAGACCATTAGCCCACTTCATGACCTCTATTTTTATTATACTTGGATTACCTGGTGCCCAGGCTAAAGAATTCTTCAAAACAAGGAGGCCTCATTTTACTCCGGTCCACCCCCATGACTTGTACCTATGTTGAGCATCCAAGGTGAGATTAAGATCAATCGCATTGCATTTATATTTTGAGGATAAAACCTGACTAAGGAGCAACTCTGGTTGTTTAAACATATATCTTCCATCCCACTTTTGCAAGCAATGCCTGGTTCTTACTTTGTATGTGCCTTATACCTAAACCACCTTCAGATTTGGGTAGAGATAGGTAAAGTCTGCTTCGCCAATGGATAGTCTTATACCTTCAAGTTCAAGCCCACCGGAAACAGGCAAATAGTTTATTAATTCTATCCGCCACACTAACCGGAATTTTGTATACTGATAGGAGATGGAAAGAGAGGGAGGCTAGAACTGAAGAGATAAGCGTAAATCAACCCACTGGTGAAAGAAGAGACCCATTCCAGGACGAAATTCTTGCAACCACCTTGTCATAAGCCCCATTAAAGAAGGCTTTACTATTTTGGTTAACATCTAGTGGAAGGCCAAGGTATTTGTCAACGGAAGAACGTGAAGAGATTTTAAAGCTTTTGATACAACGCTTGACCATAGCCATTGTGGTGTTCGGACGAAAGGTGAGTGATGATTTTTCTTTATTGGTTTTTTGCCCTGATGCTTCACAAAACTCCATAATCGAGTATTTCAGATGCTCAATGCTTCTTTCATTTCCCTCTGCGAAGAAGATAACATTTTCTGCAAAGAGAAGATGAGAGATTGGAGGAGGGTTTGTTCAGATCTTGATACCTTCAAGAATATTCCTTTCTTGAAGAGAAACCAAATTAGAAGAAAGAACCTTCGTGCATAGGATAAATAAGAATTGGGATAAGGGATCCCCTTGCCTCAGACCTCTGGTGGGGTTGATACTGACCTTTGGAAAGCCATTGATAAGGAGATTGTACTCTACTATTGTAATACATTTCCTAATGAGCTTATTAAGAGGATCAGGAAAACCCATGGACTCAAGGATGAGCTTTACGAAGTTCCAATTCATTCTATCAAAAGCTTTGCTGTAGTCGAGTTTCAAGGCTATCTTACTCTTATTTTATGTGAACACTTTTTGATATCATACATTAATTCGTGAGCAAGAAGGATATTGTCACTTATTGAGCAAGAAGGATATTCTATAAAAGGATTAATGCGATTTGCAATGCACTTAGTCGTGATTCTCATAAGAATACTCCAAAGACTAATTGGCCTAAGTTGATCGGCCCTTTCAGTGTTATATACCTTAGGGATGAGAGAAATAAATGTATGATTGAGATCTTTATGAACATGCCCTGTGTTTAGTGTAACACAAACCGCATCAAGAATATCCTTTTTTATAATGTTCCAAAATTTTTGAAAGAATATTTCAGGGAAACCGTCAGGGCCCGAAGATTTCATTCCTCCCATTTGGAACACAGCTGCCTGGATCTCTTGTCCGGTGAAAGGTTTGCTTAGATAGATAATGTCTGCATGATCTAACCTGTTTGAGACATTGGAAAAAAGATAGGAGAAGGTCTCCTTATAATCATTATAGGGAAGATTTGCTGGATCATCCGAGGAATCTCCAACATAAATAGCCGAAAAATGCGTCATGATGACTTGAGATAAACCGCTATTCTCAGTTCACCACTTGTTATTATCATTCATTAATCCAGTAATAAAATTTCGAGCCGATCTCCCTTTTACCCACTTAAAAAAATATCTCGTGCACGTGTCGCCTTCTATTGCCTAGTTGATTTTTGCCCGTTGTTTGCAGTAGACATTCATTGCCTTAACAAACGTATTCAGCTCATAATATGGGCTATATCATACTAATTATTCTCAGATCCCCCTGACAATATTTCATTAATACCTTCTTCCAACTTATCATCAAAATCGGTCCAACTTTTTTTCCACTCATCTCTCTTGTCAAGCGTCCATTTTTCAAGAGCACCTCTAAGTCGTGCAAACTTACCCATGATTCAAAGAGTTGCACTCTCATTTCTGTTATTTTCTTCTTTCCAAATATTCTGAATCACCACTTTGCATGCCTCCATATCAAGACACTATGCTTCTATTTTGTAAGGTCTCTTTACTTGGTCTTTAACTAACTGTAGATCAATCTCTATCATTGGATGATCAATCTTTATTAAAATATCATGTAATTATATATGACTATTATTCTATCCATAAATTTTCATATGTATTATTAAATTATAACCCACATAATTATACCATAAATATATATAAATATATGAAATGAACCAGTCACATAAAAGCATACAATTCACTTCACAATTCTGATTGCTTATACTATCCCAATATATATGAAATCTCCTGGAAAATCATGTACCATTCATTACATATGACTGTTATTCTATACATAATCAATTTTATTTTCTTCAACATTTATTTGGTCCACAATCTATATATATATATATATATATGTTAGGATTAATGACTAGCAATTGTTGTATTCGAGACTTGAGTTGAATGTCGAAGTAGGTGCAGAAATAAGATGATGTATTTTGTGAAGAATGTGGTTTGTCCCACATCTAAAGAATAGTGGGAAGTGATAGTTTTTCTATGTATAAATAGAAAAAGTTGTCCCACATCGATATATTAACTAAGTGGGGGTGATTCTTTTTGTATAAATAGAGGTTACCCTTCCACCTTAGTAATCAACCCAAACTTGGAGTCTCTTAAGCATTGTCTTAGAGAGAGTTCCTCGGAGTTGTACTATTATCTCCACAATAGTGAATATTGTTCTCCTTGTCGGTGTGGACATAACCAGTGATTTTGCTGGTGAACCACGTAATTCCGTGTCTGAGTTTAAATATTGTTTGTTCGTTGTTTTGTTCTTCTCGCGTCGTCAACAAATCGTTGGTAACGGGACGCCTCCGTTACAACAAACTGGTATCAGAGCTTCAGGTTCTGCTTCCGCTGAGTTAGGCGTTATTTGGGTCTGTTGATTTTTTGGCGAGAAGATGTCCGGAGCAACAGTTTTAAACGTTGATAAGTTCACCGGGAGTAATAGTTTTGGGTTGTGGCAGTTGAAGATGAGAGCTTTGCTGAGACAGCAAGGCGTCTGGTCTGTTCTGTCAAAGGCAAAAGAAAAATCACAAGATAAGGCGAAGACAGAAGCAGAGGTGGCCTTGGAGGAGAAGGCGCATTCTTTAATTTTGTTGTGTTTATCTGATGATGTGATTATTGAGGTTGCCGATGAAGAAACTACTGTTGGTATGTGGTTGAAGTTGGAGTCCTTGCACATGACAAAGAGTCTAACCAACAAGTTGCTTCTAAAGCAGCGTTTGTTCGGTCTTCGTATGCAGGAAGGTACGTCTCTGAAGGAACATCTAGACCGACTTAACTCTATTTTACTTGATTTGCGTAATATAGATGTTAAGATAGATGATGAGGATGCTGCCTTGATTTTGTTAGTTTCTTTGCCAATTTCGTTTGAGACTTTTGTTGAGTCATTTGTGGTTGGTAAAGATACTTTGACCCTGGAGGAAGTGAGGTCAGCGCTTCACACTAGGGATTTGCGCCGAGTAGCGTCGGGTAGTGTTGTAGACAGTAGTCCTATGGGTCTTGTTGTGAAGTCGGAGGGACCTAGTAAGGGTAAAACCAAGTCTAGGAAATCTCAGAAAGATGTCTGCAATTACTGTAAGGAACCTGGTCATTGGAAAGACAAGTGTCCTAGGTTGAAGGATGCTGGTGTTTCTGCTGTTGCACATAAAAGTGGCGAGTGCAACTCTGAGGAAGATTTAGTTCTCGTTGTTGATGTTGTTCCACGTCCTTTGGATAGCTGGATTCTAGACACGGGGTGCGTTTTCCATATGTGTCCTGTTAGGGAATGGTTCGAGTCTTACGGAGCTTCACATGGGGATAGTGTTACTATGGGTGACGGGTCCATTTGTGAGATTGTGGGAGTTGGGACTATTCGGGTTAAAACACATGATGGTACTGTTGTCTTCCTAGAGGGTGTCAGGCATGTTCCAAAGTTGAAGAGAAATCTTGTGTCACTTGGGATGCTAGTCGATCAGGGCTACAGTTTTCAAGGTGATGGTGAAACGTTGTGCGTGGGTAGAGGTTCTTTGGCTACTTGGAGAGGTGTCAGGGAAGGAGCACTTTATGTCCTTCATGGTACTGTGTTGACCGTTGGTGCATCGAGTAGTCGTTCGCCTGGCTCTCTTAGGTCTAAGTTGGGGCATACTCGACTTAGATGTTTGGGCGATACGTCGAGGCACATCCAGTTTGGTTCATTCAATGATCATCTGGATAATTTGGGGTTAGTAGGTTGTGTGAGGATGATAGTGTTGACGGTAAGGTGGAGTTTTCGCCTGTACGGGTCGAACTACAAGATTCTCAAGACAAGCTATTGACCGTTGTTTCTGCGCCTCAATGAGGCGGTTTGCGCCCCGCGTGGTGGGCGATTTGGGGCTCCAGGTGGAGCTGTTTGGGGCTCTTGAAAGAGAGTCGTTGGGACCTCGGTTGGGGTCATTTGGAACTTCGACGGGAGTTCATTATTTTGTGTTCTTTGGAGCTGTTGGGTTGGACTTGTTAGTCTAACATTTGCACTTGATGATGGAGGTGATTTGGGCTCGCTTAGAACGTTGGTATTGATTGTTTCGACTTGAGTTGTTGTGCCTTGGTGTGGGCAAATTTGTGGTGTCATGACACCGTTGTTGACTCAAGTGAGACATTGTTTTGTTTATGGTGTTGTGTCCTTTTGGACAATTTGGTACGACGGTACATTTGGCCATATTTTGTTTTGAAGGAGAATTTGTTTTGGAGTCTTGTGTGCATTTGTTTCGGAACACCATTCCATCATTTGTGACGTTGGTATATATCTCATACATTTGTTTTTGGCGTTTGGTAGTGATCTCGCTACGTTTGGCCATGTTGGTATGATGATATGTTGGGTGCTTAGTACGTTGGTAGTTTCAGCTTGCTACATTTGGTACTTGGCACATTTTGGTCACGTTGGCACACTTGGTTCATTTGTCCGTTTTGTTTGTTGAGTTCAAGTCAGTGTGGAGACTACTGGGACAGGTGGTGACTTGAGAATCGACAATTGGAAGCTGATTTGGTTACATCATTTTGGAGCTTGGTTCGTGTTGGACAATTCAAGTCAAGGTGGAGATTGTTAGGATTAATGACTAGCAATTGTCGTGTTCGAGACTCGAGTTGAATGTCGAACTAGGTGCAGAAATAAGATGATGTATTTTGTGAAGAATGTGGTTTGTCCCACATCTAAAGAATAGTGGGAAGTGGTAGTTTTTCTGTGTATAAATAGAAAAAGTTGTCCCACATCGATAGATTAACTAAGTGGGGGTGATTCTTTTTGTATAAATAGAGGTTACCCTTCCACCTTATTAGTCAACCCAATCTTGGAGTCTCTTAAGCATTGTCTTAGAGAGAGTTCCTTGGAGTTGTACTATTATCTCCACAATAGTGAATATTGTTCTCCTTGTCGGTGTGGACGTAGCCAGTGATTTTGCTGGTGAACCACGTAATTCCGTGTCTGAGTTTAAATATTGTTTGTTCGTTGTTTTGTTCTTCTCGCGTCGTCAACAAATCGTTGGTAACGGGACGCCTCCGTTACAACAATATATATATATATATATATAGAGAGAGAGAGAGAGAGAGAGAGGGGGAGGGAGAGAGGGAGAGAGGGAGAGAGAGAGAGAGGGGGGGGGGTCCATAAGTCCACATTTAAGCCTTTGGATGAGGTGAGGATGGAGGGCTAAGATTTAATTAATCATAATTAATGCACTTAGTACTCCCAAAGCAATTAACATACTAAACAAATACCAAGACAACCCAATTTAATACCCTCTCTCTCCAACCCAATTTAATTCTCATCGATTCTAGATATACGTTCTTGTTTTCTCCACCAATTCAATAATACGGACGAAATCCCATGAGCATGTTCTTCAGCTTCTCCGTTTTTGCTTGGAGTTGAAAGTATTTGTACAATAAGTTTATCTACGAATTCCGTTTATCTAAAGGGATTACGACTTTATCTATATGTAACTTCAACTCTTCTGGTATTTTTCTCTTTGGGATATGTGTTTCGGGCTCGATGAATTGAGATGAATTGATATGTGTTTCGGATATTAATTGAGATGAATTAAATTTGCAAAATATAAGAACAAAAGTTACAAAAATATATGAACTGATTCGAAATAAAGTTACAAAACATGACCGGAGTTTCAATATATGATCTGCAGTTACAAAATATATGAACCGAAGTTACGTGATATATAAATTGAAGTTACAAAAATATATGAACCGATTAGAATTGAAATTACCGAAAATGGAATGTGGTTACAATATATGATCTGAAGTTACAAAATATGTGAACTCAAGTTACAAAATATGTGAACTGAAGTTATAAATATATGGACTAGAGTTACAATATACGATCTGAAGTTACATGTGAATTGAAGTTACAAAATATGTGAACTGAAGTTACAAATATATTGATTGGAGGGAGTTACAATATACGATCTGAAGTTATAAAACATGTGAACTGAAGTTACAAAATATGTGAACTGAAGTTACAATTATATATAAAAAGCAGCTCATTTACAAAGCTCGTCCGATCGATATCAACTCCTACTCATTCGGACCACGAGGTAATAGAAAGCGATCATGGACGTCATGTTTAGTAACACTGAACTCCTTCAACTCAGATGTCTGAACTACGTGTGATTCGTCGTTAAATTCATCGCTAACTCAAACAAACAAACAAAACCCAGGAATCAAATTCATCCCAAAACAATAGAAATTCAATCTTCAACAATTCACATAGATTCTGATGACAAAATTCAAATCGGGTAAAACCTAAAATTAAAGAACACAATCCAATTAAAAACAACACAACAAAGACACAATTTATGATCTGAAGTTACAAAAGATATGATCTGAAGTTACAAAAGATATGAACTGAAGTTACGTGATATATAAACCGAAGTTACAAAAATATATAAACAGATTAGTGACGCATACTATAGTATGAATTAAAAAAGAGACAACAATTAGGCATCTTTCTGGGTGAAATCAATCACTAAACACAAAGACCTAATAACCCCAAAAAATTCCAGTAAACACGATTCTACGAAATCGATTAAGAAAAATATTATTCAACAACCCCAAAAAACGTTATTCACAAAACGCAAAAAATGTTGAAATATTCAAGAACCCTAATTTGATGTGAAAAGAACATATACAATCAGATGTTCAACAAGAGAAACAATACAATATTAAGATAAATAGTTTTTTCATATTGTTCAATAACCAAATACACATCACAAGCAAAAACACATAATCAAAACCTGATCAGAAAATATAAATTGCAGACCGAATTTACTCACTAACTAATTTAAATTCATCTAAATCCTAATTTGGTAGTCAGTAACTAATTTAAATTAGTTTAACTAATTCGATACCGTATAGAACATATACCCAGAATTAAAATTATTCCGAGTTGATTTTGATGGTGTTTTATTTTCAATCATCTCAGGTGTTTGAAAATTTTCACAAACAAAAAAAATTAATACTTTGCCTCAAAAAATAACGAGATTGAAGATGAGTATGACGATTTTGGAGATTCTTTTTCAATGGATGATGGGTAGTAGATGAGAGAGTATTAGAAAGTAAATGAATTAGGAAATAAGGAGTGAGAAGAGTGAGAAAGAATGAATTAGTAAATTGTGAGATAAATAGTGGGAAGGGTAAGAAAATGAGCAGTCATTAATTAGTATAGGAATGAATATGTGGGAAATTGCAAAGGGTGGGGAAAAAGAGACGTACAATTAATTATTATTTTTTTGAAAAATTAATAAGATTTTTCAATCTCAGTCATCCATTGCTTTTTAATCCAAGGATTAGAAATGAGACTTATGGACTTATATGGACATATGAACCTTATATGATCCATTCTCTCTCTCTCTCTCTCTCTCTCTCTCTCTATATATATATATATATATATATATATATATATATATATATATCTCTATATATATATATATATATATATATATATATAGAGAGAGAGAGAGAGGGGGGGGGGGGGAAGGAAGAGATCAAGTAAGTTCACCATATGTAATTAAGTCTATATTAAAGTTACAAATGATATATGATGAAGTTTCATTTGTTCAAAATTGATATGTAACTATAACATTCAGCATTGTTATCACTTCAAGTGATAAAGTGCAACTTTATCACGCATCTCGTGTAACTTTAAGCACTTTTTGTGTACCTTTAACACTGGAACTTGTGAACTTATGAGTTCTTGACCTTATGGGAACCATATAAAGGAGAAACATTTCGAGCGATATGATTGGTCCATTGCATCATAACTCAATTTAGGAAAGTATGATTAATAATAATAAAATCAAGTAGAGAATCTTTTCATTATTATAATAATATATTTAATCTATCATATTAATGTGATGTTTTATAATTTTCATCTTAAAACCTTTAAATTTAGTTGAACAAAAAGTTATCGTAAAAAAATTATAAAAATAAAATAATTAGATTCTTGATAGAAAATGCTTTCATTTGAGTATAAATTTCATATAATTTGTTTCGTATTATTTGCTCGAAAAAGTGATGAATTTATTACATACAAAGATAGTAAAGTTATCCTACAACGACAACTTATAATAAGATGATGAAATTCTATATTATAAATATGAGTAATCATCCGTCCTTATATATCCATCAAAATATCTTTTGAGTCTTAAAGAACTCTTAAGATTTAAACCTTAATTAATTATCCCACATCGAAATTTTTTGATGAGGTTATGGAATTCTATAATATACATAAGAGTAATCATTGTTTTTTAATATCGACCAAAAAACTTTGAGTCTTAAAAAAACTCTTAATAAGACTACAAACTTAAAATTGTACCACATCGAAACAATTAAAATAAGATGATGATTCTATATTATAAATCGAAATTACTTTTTCCTAACGAGCGTTTACTCAATTCCAACGAATTTTCTTAAGATTTTCCTATTCTACCCTTCCTATGAAATTTTAGGTTGTTGAGATGAGATTCAATCAAGTTTTTCACCGTTTAATCAATTTACGTACTCAATCAACGATTCCGAAGTCGATTATGAATTTTAATTCAATTATCAATCACGTGATACAAATTACTTATTTACGGAGTACTTAATTACTCGTATTTTTATATATTATTACCATTACATTATTATTTGATTAATCATTTAGGTTTAAATATTTAATTAAGATTTATTTATAAATTTGAAACAAAACAAGAAAAATTACTTAAAAAAAGAAATTAAAAAAAAGGAAAAAAAAAAGAAAAAGAAAAAAGAAAAAACAAAAAACAAGGACCCAAAACCTACGGTCTTCTCCTCCATCCCCAGCCTTCACCCACCCACCACCCTAACCACCGCCACCCCATACCGTCCCACCACCCCCCCATTTCACCACCGTCACCCATCCACCACCCATCCAACCCTCACTCACCCACTGCCTAGACCAACACCGACCCCACCCACCTGACCCCGACCGCCCCACCACCCAGCCCCTACCGACCCCATCCATTCCTCCCACCGAGGCACCGATCCGGACAATTTCAATACTTGTGATGTTCATGCTGTGTTTACGGGTGGATGAAGTTTGAGATTTCTAGAGAGAAAAAGCATAAAAATAAAATGTTGATGGATGAAATGACAAGGACAAAACAGTAAATTGTCGTTAGGATTGAGTAAAAGCTCGTTAGGAAAAAGCACGACCCATTATAAATAAGAGTAACTCTTTTGGTTCTTAAAAGTATCTCTTAAGACAGTAAATTATCCCACAAAGAAGAAACATAATTCGATTCAGATATTAACCATGAAAAATTTAGTCTTATAAAAGCTCTTAAAGTTATAAATTTAAGTAAAATTATCCCACATCGAGAAATTATCATAAGGTGAAAAAATTCTACTATATAAATAGAAGTAATCATTCGTCTGTAGATATCAACGAGAAATCTGTTTAGTCCTAAAAAACATTCTCAAGACTATAAATTCAACTAATTATCCCACCTCGAAAATTTGTAAGTTGATTGAATTCTATTATATAATTAAGAGAAATCGTTCGTCTAACTTGGTGTCATTATCATTGTCACTAAAGATCGATCCGTGCATCGCACGGGCTTTCCAACTAGTTATGTATAAACTAGTATAGACCTCGTGCAAATGCACGACTTATTATTAGGATAGTATGTTAGTAATGACGACAAATTTAAAAATACATATGTTAAAAGGGTTATTTAACAACAATAATACCAACTATAGGGCGTCTTCCCAAAATAATATCAATTTTAATAAATCTGAGAATAATACGTATTATTGGAGTAGTTAAATCAGAGTAGTATCGGTGACCGGTTACCTGTAGAACCCTTCCACCTTCCCTTTTCACCTTTAATTTTATTTAATGGCAATAATATCAACTATAGAGCTTCATCCAGAAATAATTCCAATTTTAATAAATCAGAGAATAATACGTATTTTTGGAGTAGTTAAACCATAGTAGTATAGATGACCAGTTAGTGGTAGAACCCGTTCACCTTCTTTTTTCGTCTTTAATTTATTTCATATTACTTCACTCTTTTTCACTTACTCAGTGTACGGGGCATTAAACGTTATTAAGTTCTCTGTGTTTCTGTTCTTTCAAGTCTTCAACCTCACCAAATCTAGCTAACAACACAATCCTACACCAAAATCAACACGTTAATCTAAACGAAACGTATAGAAAAAAAACTGAAGAAGGATGAAGGGTAATGGAGAGAGAGGATGAAGGAGAGAAGTAAGGAGGAGTTGACTTGACAAAACTGACCCGACCCAAATTGACAAAACTTGACAAAACTGACCCGAGCCAAACTAAACCTGACATGACACCCGAATTGAAGACTAGATTTTGACCCGTAATCTGAATTGACCTGAGCTAACCCGACTATTATTATATAAAACAAGTCGATATCCCTAAAAAAGTTGAAAATAGCAAACCCGAGAATGACTCCAACCCGAAATTATCCGACCCAACCCAAAGTCAACCCAATTATTTTAACCAGAAAGTGGTCCGACCTGAAGCTGACCCTACACGATTCACCTGTTATCCAGGTCTAAGGATAGGATGGAGGATAAGTAGCAGGTTAAATATTAATTGGGTGACCTAATGTAGCAGGTTATAAACTCACTTATACTACTCTTGTTTAACTACTCCAATAATACGTATTATTCTCTGATTTATTGAAATTGGTATTATTTTGAGAAGACGCCCTATAATTGGTATTATTCGCGTTAAATAACCCTATGTTAAAATGTAACTTTAGTTTCTCTTGTGTTAATAATTTCACTAATTCTTGTATTTCATAAAATATATTCATTCCATTTTTTATTTATTGCCCATTTTAGGAAAATATTCTCATTTATGTTCATTTTATTGGGCAATAAATAAATATTGATCCCTAATATACTAGTAAAAATCCCTAATATATATTCTCATATACCGTGCATTTATGCACGAGGTCTATACTATTAAAAATTAATCAAACAACATATTGAACCCCAATATGTCATTACAACATGTCATTTACCAAAATCCTTATCAGTATATTCTTTGGTCAAACATGTCAAATGCTTTAAATATGTTTTTTTTGCAGATCCACCATTTATCAAACAAGGTCATAGTTACTGTCACTACAAGAGTTAAAGTCATTGGCGACTGATTTTAGCTACTGACATCTGTCGCAAATAACAGACGTGCGACCGTCAGCAGTCGCTAAGCGACAGTAGCTACAGTTAGTCGCTGAATAGCGACTGATTTCAGTCGCTAAAAAAGCGCGCGACTGAAATCAGTCGCTAAATTTAGCGACTGAAATCAGTAGCTAACCGAAGCTTTTAGCGACTGAAATCAGTCGCTAATGGCGGCATTAGCGACTGATTTAGCGACTGATATCAGTCGCTAACCGAAGCATTTAGCGACTGAAATCAGTCGCTAAAGGCAGCATTAGCGACTGATTTAGCGACTGATATCAGTCGCTATAACTTCAGTTAGCGACTGATTTCAGTCGCTAAATAGTGCGACGTGGCATCATTTAGCGACTGATATCAGTCGCTAAATACAAAATTTAGCTACTGATATCAGTCGCTACCGTGCCAGAAATAGGCCGGTTCAATTTATTATTTTTCTAGCCAAAATCTGCACAATAAAACAAAGCAACAACCACAATACATCCCAAACATCATTCCAAACGTTATTCCAAACGTTATTGCAAGCTTCATACTCCAAAATTGTCAACCAAGTACGCAAACGTGTTGTTTTATCAACAAATCAAGCTTTTTCATTACAAACCAAATCAAGCCAAATCAACTAAGTTGCAAACAGTTTTTCCAACAACCATTTCTCCCACTACAAATTGTTTTCAATAAATAAACTCAGCCAACAGGAAAACTGGCGGACGCACCACTATTACCGCCGAAGGGGTCTCTAGGATCCGGGAATCGGGGAGTGGGGCCGGAGTTGCAGTTATATTGCTGCGTGTTCCTAAGACGCCGAATCTCTTCCAGAATTTACAGGTTAATGGACTCCTGAGCCTTTCTCTGAGCCTTATCAAGACTAAACAAGGCCCTAGGCTTGGACCCATCCCGCTTGATATGTAGTTTCGGACGGTCACAAATTTTTTTCAAATCTTTTCGGGATCCTACGGTGTCACATGTCTTACCCTCTACATCCATGACGGTGTGAATCAGTTGCTCAAAGAAATTCTTCTCAATATGCATCACGTCCAGATTATGTCGGAGTAATAAAGTACTCCAATATGGAAGGTCGAAGAAGATGCTTCTTTTAAACCAACCATTTTTCAATTTCTTAAGATCTTTGAACTCTTGATCGGTCCCGTCAACAGTAGATGGGAACTCTGAAATCACCTCCCAAATCTCATCACCTTGGAGACGAATCGGTGCCTCATCTAGCACCACCTCACCCTTCTTGAAAGCTCTCTTATTCTTCCTGTACATGTGACCCTCGGGTAGAAACTGTCTATGACAGTCAAACCAACTAATTTTGCTTGAATTACGTAGGTAGAATGCTTTACTTTCACTCATGCAACAAGGACAAGCTTTTTGGCCCGCCGTAGACCAACCGCTCAACATACCATACACAGGAAAATCATTTATAGTCCACAAAAGCGATGCTCTAAGCTGAAAATTTTGTTTCAACGACACATCATATGTCTCCACCCCTACTTCCCACAAGTGTTTCAATTCCTCTATCACTGGTTGTAAGTAAACATCCAAGTGGTTTTTGGGATTTTTTGGGCCGGGAACAATGAGAGAAAGGAAGATGAACGGTGGTTTCAGACAAAGCCATGGGGGTAAGTTGTACGGTGTGACCATGACAGGCCAGCATGAGTATGACTTACCGAACTGACCGAAAGGGGCGAAACCATCGGTACACAGCCCAAGTCTGACATTACGGGGTTCCTCAGCAAATTCAGGGTAAATCCTATCAAACCGTTTCCACTCCTCCCCGTCACTAGGATGACACATCTTCCCCTCTACACGAGTTTCTTCTTGATGCCACCTCATTTGTTCGGCAATGGTTTTGGTTGCGTATAATTTTTGAAGTCTAGGGGCGATGGGAAAGTAGGTAAGTCGACTAAGTGATATAGGTTTTTTATGCCTCGCTACACTCTTCCCCTTCTTACCCCTCAAAACAATATTTCCATCTACAGTTTTGTATCTACCCTTCCCACATACCTTACATTCCTCAAGCATGGCATCGTCCTTCCAAAAAAGCATACATCCATCGGGACAAGCATCGATCTTTTGATGCGGAAGTTCAAGACCTTTAACTATTTTTTTGGTGTTGTAGAATGTTTTGGTCATAATGTTGTCTTTTGGGATGAGTTTCTCAATCAACGCAGCGATTCCGTCTACGCACCCAAAAGGTAGGTTATACTCACATTTAAGGGTCACTACCATAGACGCGACTTCTAACAATGTCACATCACACCCTCCATATAATGGCTTCTCCGCAGCCTCTAACATATCAAAAAAAACTTTCGCTCGTGGGTTTGGCTCTTGTGGGGTTGGTTGGTCATCGTCGTTAGTGTACATGCTCTCATCATTAAACAAATTGCACTCAACCACATCAACAATCATTCCTCTCACCCCGCCCTCATTCTGATCCACCTTAGATTCCTCAAAATCAGACTTCTCACCATGACAAATCCAATAATAATAATTTGGGCTAAACCCATCTGAGATAATATGTTCTTTAATCAAAATACTATCCAAGAATTTGATGTTCTTACATTTCACACAAGGACACCTAAATCTACCATCTGACGCGTATTCGGGATGGGTTTCAGCGAACTCAAGAAAGCGATTAACACCATCTAAAAATTCCTTTGTGGGACGTCGTTTCTTATCGAATCTTTCCCCATACATCCATTTTCGTTCCTGTCTCTTCATTTTTTTATCTAAAAAATTTAAGACAATAACCACATACAAATTATTTTCTCTAAAGTAATTTACTAATATATATACACTAGTCAAATATTATGTAAAATTCTCAATTCACCTAAACATAGTACTATTTCCACCCAATTCGTCCATAATTACATCACCAAATCGGCATAATTGTATTTTAATTCCAAATTCCTAACACATCAAAACAACCCAATTCAATCAACTACTTAACCGCAAACCCTAATTTTATACTAACAATCTACCTAATTCAAATTGGGGAACCTATTGGGCGATTAAAATTCTAACTACACTAAATATTCCAACAACTAAGAAACTATCCAACCCAACAACTAATTTATTTAAATCGATAAAAACAGAAATTAACAAATAATTGAAATTAAATAAAGATAGATAAACATACCTTAAGGAAAATGAGAGAATTGAATAAAGAATGAAGAGGAAAGGAGGAGGGACGACTTTAGAGAGAGGGGGGAGCGGAGTTTAGAGAGATAGAGTGAAATGAGGGAATGAATCGGGGGAGGGGGGGTGTTCGTTAATTTAAAAAAAATTACGACCTTTAGCGACTGATTTCGGTCGCTAATTCAGTCGCGCGCTTTTTTTTTAGCGACCGATTTCAGTCGCTAAATCAGTCGCGCGCTTTCTTTTTTAGCGACTGAAATCGGTCGCGAAATTCGTTTTTAGCGACCGATTTCGGTCGCTAAAAAAAATTGATATTTTAATTTTTCGTCTCCTCGTCCAGCTACTAATGTCGGTCGCGCGTTGAACTTTCAGTCACTAAATTAGCGACTGAATCTATCAGTCGCGCGTGATTAGTAGCTACATGCAGTATTTCTTGTAGTGTGTGTTGGTTTTTCTAACTTTTTATATTAAATTAACTAAAAATATCAATTCAAAATATTCACAGTCATTAAGAAGGTGACGAGCGACGATCATCCATATTCATATCGTACCCTAAATTTAAAAAAAAAAATCGTTTTATCCCACCCATTTGTATTTTGGATAAATGAATGTTTATATAGTAAGAATGAGAGTCTCATCTCTACCTAATATTTGCTCTCCTTCAATTCAAAAGTTAAACATACTATAAAAAAAATAATTGATCCCAACTGTACATTCCATTTTTGGTATAATATTTTATCATATAAGTTTTATATCTTCCTTCTATTTATATGAGTGTCGTTACTTTTTATTCACTTTAATTTGAGGGACGCTTAAAACCTTATGATTGATCAATAATACCTTTATTTGTTTACCTACTTTATTCAAGCTTATGAAAATACCGATAGTCTAGTTTAAAACATAGTACCCGTCATAAAACTTAAAACAGGTCAAATATTAGCACCATGTGCTAATAAAGACAAAATATTGGGCATTTCCTAGGCCACTTGCCACATGATGTGGGATGTATTTGACCCATCATAAGATTTACGATGGATAATGCCGTCAGAAACAAGAATTTGTAGTGAAAATATAATGTAAACTTTGATTGGATGACTCGAAGTAGATATCAAACTCTAGATAAAAATTGGAATGCAAAGCATGTGTCTGGTCTTTTAGTATAGTTAAGTTTATCCATCATTGTGACTAAAAATTAATTAATTTCATACCCTCTGGATAGTCCAGACTATAAGTGCACAATCGAGTAAATATCTTTTTTGGTGAATGGTAAATGTTATATTTAAAGATGGATGTATTTACAAGATCAATATGCGCCAAAGGCTACAATACATTATTGGTTATTAATCGAAGTAATGTCTTTAAAGTTGATTTTTCCATTCAAAGCAGTCTTGTAATCTGGTTCTAATCTCATTCTGAATGATTTTCAGAACAATTTCAGGACTAAGTACAGTGTTGTATATTTTGGCTTTATTTCTATGTGTCTAGACATGATATGTAGTAGCATTAATAATCACCCCCATTGATTAGTCCTCTCTTTTGCTTGGACTCCGTCTTTTTGGTTACCTAGACAGAACCATCACCGAACCCACATACACACTCACGGTAGAGCCTACCTCGCCGGAAACCAAGCCTACGACCACCCCGAACTCCGCTTATTTCTCTTGGTATCACCAAGACCAATTTATCTTCGGAGTACTTGTAGGCACTCTAGCTACACTGTACTCCTCCGTAGCCACATTTATCACTAGCACCACCACCTCTCACGAAGCCTGGACCACGTTAGCACGCACTTTCTTCAACAAATCACGTGGCTGAAAGACGCAACTCAAAGCCTGTCTTGCCTCCCTAAAGAAAGGTGGTGGAATTATCAAATATTGCACTGCGAGATAACACAATTAGATCGCCCCATGAACATTGATGACATACGTACTCACGGTTGTCTTTCATGGCCTAAAACAAGCCTAATACCATCCTGTTATTGACGTTGTCAAAGCGCATGACAATCCCATATCGTTTGATGATCTTCACTAAAATATCATCAAAATCACAGTTAACTTAGCCAACAAACCCGCTCCTCAAAATTTTTAACCCTCTGTTCAAGCGGCTAAAACCCAACCCCCGTATGTCCCTCATCCTCCCTACAATAATCGTACCACCAATCCCAACCCACCATGTCCTGCCTACCCCTCCAACAAAACCCCGAACAAAGTGAATACATACAAAGGATAGTGTCATTATTGTGATGCTGTTGGACATATTGCCTCAAATTGTCGTGTATTTGCAGTCGATTATCCTATGATCTTTTTCCTACCCGCCAAAACCGTAATCCCCGACCCACTCCCCAAATCCACACGGGCACCACCACTTTGGCCTGCTCCTCGACCCTGTGTATTCTTCACACCGAAGCCACCCATCATCTCAGTAATGTCCTCAACACATTATCATCGCACGCCCCGTATAATGGCCTCGACGATATTATAATTGGCGATGGATTCCTCTTCCCATCATCACCCACATAGATTCTTTTTTGTAATTTGTCAATGTTATTCTTTTATTTTCAATAATGTGTCATATGTCCCTAACATTCCCGCAATTTATTTCCCGATTCTCATTTTTGTTATGATAACAGTGCAATTGCTCAATTCTCATGAACTTCTTTTCTTATTAAGGATCAATTGACGGGAGCGATCCTTCTTCAAGGTCCTCTTAACAACGGGTCTTATGAATGACACCTATCTCAACCCCGAGTCCACCATGCCTCGTCATCCTCATCTTTCTCCTAGTGGCTACATCGATTAGTCCATCCGTCTCAAGCCACACTTCAAAAACTTAACTACTCTCTTCATTTAAAAATTAATAAATTTACGCATTGTATTTCGTATTACATGAATAAAAGTGATAAGCTTATGTTTCATTCTTTGACCCTTACTTCCCACGCTCCATTCCACCTCATTTACTCGATGTTTGGACCGCCTCCTTTCTCTCCACCGACTCTGTAAAATACTACGTAATTTTTTTTACCATTACACGCATTATATATGGTTGTACCCAATTTAACTTAAATCCGACACTTATGTCACATTTATTAAACGGGTTCACGCCTACTTGTTTTTTAGCGACACATCCGTCATCTCTATTCCGACAATAGAGGAGAGTTCCAAAAACTAACTCCGTACCTCAGGGACAATGGTATCACTGAGTTCACCTCTCCACCACACACACGCGAACATAACGGACCTTTAACTACTTGTTTTGGTAAAAATTTACCGGGTCTTCGATATCGGTTGCGGGTCAAAGCGATCGTCCTATAACTGCGGGTCGAAGAAATTGAACAATTCGAGCGGACAAAGGTCAACAAAAAAGAAGAGACGACACACAAAGTTTTGGTGACGCGGAAACCCGTTGTGGGAAAAACCGCGGGGGGAGTCGGAATCCCACCAAAGTTCTACTAAGAATGAAAAAGAATAACGAAGAGCATACAAGTATGAGTAATTGGACAATATTGTGACTATGTTAGATTATGCGTGAATATGCTTGAGAAGAATGTCTTTGAATGTCCTTCTCCCCCTCTTTTATACTGCTGCCGGTCGTTATCTTCACCATCAATGGAGAATCTCGGTCATTCAATCTCCATTATTGCCTCTTAATGCTGAATTCATTACTGCTTGATAGCTGTTATGATTGCTATCTCATCAATGGAGAATCTTTGCTTTAACTCCCATAGCAGTTACACTTCTTCATTCTTATCCTTTGGTCTGTGGAAGTTGGGCCTCCAGTCTTGGAGTCGGTTTCGACTTCTCTCCTGTTTTATTCCTGATTGGAGTAGGGGTAGGTTACTATACTTGCTGGGCTGGGTTGTTATTTTCCCTTGGTCCGGTCCATCTCTCCTCCTGGTGTACCTTTTCGCAGCCCGTTTATCTTTTGATGTTTCGGGTTCAAGAATGGCCCAATAATGCCGACTTTGACCTTTGATCCTCGGCTTCTGACTCTGACTTGATTTTGACCCTCGGTTTTTTATTGTCGTCCTTGACTTCCCGACCTTTGACTTTTGTCCTTTTGACCTTTGACCGTCCATTCGTAGCGTGCCACGTTGCATTCTTGAAGGTGCAAATTTTTGCCCGAACAAATGCCCCCAAATTTCCGACTAAGCTCATCTTAGGCGGGAATTTCCGCTTGCCCCAGTTGTAGGCAGTTGGCTCTGCTTCAGCTGGCCTTGCTGGTTCTAGGAGAAGGCGTGATCTGTCCCCTCTCTTAGAAATTACTCCTGCAGAGAATGGACCTCTGGTGGCAGACCTTTCTAAGTCTACCTCTTATTCTGCCCCCAGATCCGTTGATGAGGTTTCTGCTGAAGTGGTGCTCGAATTTCCTGAAGGCTTTGGTAAGTCTGCAGAGGATATGACTTTCCTGGATCATATGCTACTTCCTGGTCCCAGGTCTGTGCTAGAAGAAGGTTCTCTGAAGGAGTTGGACTTGGTTCGCAGATTGTTGGCGGAGGAATCTGGTTGTAGAGAAGAAGTGACTGGATGAGGAATTTCCTGTGGCGCCTGCCTGGATGCTCTTTCTGATGTGGAGGCGGAGGATCTGATGGAGTCCGCTGATTTCTCATTGCTGATCAGGAGGCTGATGGGCAAAAAAGCGTGGACCAGCAGGATGTCGTTGATGACCCTGGGGGAGATTCTGTTGCTGTTCATCAGAGACCCAGGTTTCTGCAGGAGAATCTGCTACAGTTCCGCCTCCACCAGAGGAGAATGTCCAGGCTGTGGACCAAGTTCTGCTGGAGTGATGTTACTCCTCCTTTGTTTTCGGCTTGTGAATCCTGCATGGCATGAACTTCCGATTTGTTAGTGTTTGCAAAAAATTCTGTAATGACTTCGCCTTTGCTCAGGGGAGCGAAGTGTGTTAGTATTTTGTGGCACTTCGTGCCTTAACAGAAGATAGTAATCGTTTGCTTTTGATCGTGGTTGTTTGCGTTTGAATGTAATCGTTTGTTGTAGTTTTGTCTAACTACCTTCTGTTGTATGCATGCCTTATGTTTGTATGGTCGACCTTTGATATAGTGGTGGCCTGGGATTTAGTTCGCCCACTCAGTCGGAGGTGCCACGCTTTGCGTGGGTGCTAAGTGGCGCAGGAGACTGTAATGTCCCGGTTGTAGGCACTTAGTCACAGACGCACGCCCTCTGTAGAAATTGTACACTCCACCAGGTTAGTCACCAGCACTCAGTTTGAGAAAACTGACAAAAATTTGGCAAAGATAGGGAACACAATATTTGACGACATATGTGGAAGCAAAAAATCGAATTTCGAAAATATATGGAGAGAGAAAATTAAATTTCGAAAATGTACGCAATAAGAAAATCAAACCTTAATGCCAAAGAAAATTGAATTTTGACGACACACGTAAAAAGGAAATCAAAATTTTATCTGATTTAAATATGCGGGAAAAAATTTGAATTTTGCTAAAAGAAAGAAAAGAAAACAGAAGAATGATAGGAAAATTTAAATACGTGTTTGCGAGGTTTGAAAAGATTAAACCTGGGTTCTGGTGGAGGTGCACCTGGCAGAATAAATGCCACGTTTCTGGCGGCAGTGACCCAGATTGCTGGCGGCTGTGGCCTATTCAAAAGAAGTATTTCTTTAGGTGTACGATGTTCCATGGCTTTTGGATGATCTTCCCCTCCATGGTCATAAGTCGGTAGGCTTCGTTCCCAACTACTTTCTCTATTTGATAGGGTCCTTCCCAATTGTAAGCGAACTTTCCTGCTCGTTGATTCCTGGTGTTCTGGAAGACTTTTCTGAGGACTAGGTCTCCTTCCTGCAGGATTCTGACTCTGACATTCTTGTTGTAACTTCTGGCGACTGTTTGTCTGTAGGAGGCCATCCTTATTTGAGCATCGGTTCTGAGCTCACCTATAGTATCCAAGCTGCTTGCCATCTCTACCTGGTTCCTGTCTTCGGTTATGCATCCGTATCTATGAGTAGGCACTCTCACCTCTGAAGGGATGACCGCCTCAGCACCAAAGACCAAACTGAAAGGTGTTTGTCCTGTAGCCACCTTGGGTGTAGTTCTGTCAGACCACAGCACCAAGGGGAGTTCTTCTGCCCATCTGCCCCCTGCCTCCTCCAGCCTTCTCTTCAGGTTGTCTATCACAATTTTGTTGCTAGACTCCGCCTGACCATTAGACTGAGGGTTTCTGGGGGTAGACTTGCTTAGTGTGATGTTCCACCTGGCGCAGTAGGCCTCCATCTTGTTGCCAATAAACTGGGATCCGTTGTCGCAGATGATTTCTGAAGGAATGCCAAACCTGCAGATAATGTTACGTTTTATGAAGGATATAACCTGCTTTTCATGAGGGAATGCTTCTGCTTCTATCCACTTGGAGAAGTAGTCAGTCATGGCCAACATAAAAACCTTGTTTCCTGGGGCTCTCGGTAGCTTGCCAACAATATCCATCCCCCATTTCATGAAGGGCCAAGGAGAAATTACTGGGTGCAACGGCTCTGCTGGCTGGTGATTGACCGGTGCATGTCTCTGGCAGGCGTCACATTTCTTAACATATTCCCTCGCGTCCTTGCGCATTGTCGACCAATAGTAACCTTGGCGGAGTGCTTTGTTGGATAGACTCTTGCCCCCTGCATGATTTCCACACTCACCACTGTGGAGGTCATGCATAACCACCTCTGCCTCCTGCTGACTTAGGCACCTCAAGTATGGTCCAGCGGCTGATCTTTTGAACATGACACCATCAATGAGGGTTTACCTGGACGCTTTCATTCTAAAACTCCGGGCTTCCTTCTTGTCTGCTGGCAGGATATCATTTTGCAGCCATTCTTGGTATGGTTTTCTCCAGTCTGGGATTCTTTCTTGTTCTGCTGAGGTGCTGCAGACTCCTGCCTCCTGCAGCCACTGCAATCCCTGGTCTGGTGAATTGTCCTCCTGCCTCAGCATCTGGTGTTTCTGTGTGCCTGTCCAAACTGCTGGCTCCAGTACATGGACAATGGGTATGGTGGAAACTACGCCTGGTTTGAAGGTTGCCCCCAGGGTGGCTAGGGCGTCTGCTTCCACGTTCTGGTCTCTAGGGACTTGGTTGATTGATGGTAGGATTTGTCGTGGATCCCGCCACCAAATAATAACTGGCTAGCACCTAACGGTAGTTAGGGTAAGTCGGGTCGTGTCCACGGAGACGGTGTTGCAAGGTTTAGACTAAATCAGCCTAAAACGAGACTAGGTCACACAAACAAACACAAAGAAGCGATAAATGGAAAACTATGATGGAGGAGAGGTAAGAACTAGACTAATGACGAATTAGACTATAACAATGCTAAACAATGCTAATAATCAAACCAACTAGAAAACTAAGGAAATGATGACTAACTAATGAGATGAATCAAATATGAAGAAAGAGTGGGTTAGGTCGGGTTCATAAGTGTAGTAGGGTGACTTGGGTAATCAAGAGTGTAGATGCCTCCTAATTGCTAGATTCGGTCCGGGCGGTCGCAACTTAAACCGATGTTGATGACTATTCTCAACATGTCCACACACAAAACAAACAATGAGTAGAAGAAGACTAGCATGAGAAGCATGACCACTACAACTCAAACAAGCAATTCAACAAACACATGGTGTGCCAAGTATGTGACTAACAACAAAGATTCACCCTTTACCCCTAATCAAACCCTAATCACCCATATCCTACCCTTAATCCCCCTACTAACCCACAAGTAAACTACTCACTCATAATCAAACTAACTACAACAATAAAAAGAGAAAACAACACCATAACCCTAACATTCATCATCAAGAACAATATGAACAATAACAATCAACACTAAGTAAAGATTCAAACATGAAATAATAACAAGATCAAGAGAAAGGAGGATTATACCAACAATAGCATGAAGAAAAGATGCAATCTTGTATAAATAAGAAACCCCAAAATAATTCCAAGGTTGTCAAGCTTGGAGAAATCTTCAAGTATCTTCTTAATACAAGAACTAATTAACTAAGATTAACTAGAATTAACTAAAGATTAAAGAGAGATTTTTGCTAATGTGAGGAACTAAATCTAGGGTTTATAACTTGTAGAGAGGCTTAAGAGAGTCTAAACTAAGGTAAGATACATAAACAATACAAGAGGGAAGTATTTATAAGGGTACAAGAAAGAAGGAGGGAGGAAAAAGAAAGTTCGGCTACAGCTCGCCGGTCCCGACCGGGACGGCCGGTGGTCCCGACCAGGACGGGTTGGTCTCGACCGGGACGGCCTGGCAGTGGCTCCTCTAAAAGCGCACTTCATCCCCGACGGGATGAGGTGCATACCCGTCGGTGATGAGTCTTGTAGGCCTCCAATATGATCCTTTTGGTTCCTCCTTGCTTCACATGAACTTCTCATCGATTCTCGGGACTCGGGATCGGGTCTCGGAGGCTCGGGATTGGGTCCCAAGGTCTCGGGGTCGAATCCAAGGCATCGAGTGATCGTTCCTCTGCTTCGTTGGCTCCGAAAAGTGTATGTATTGAGTCAGAATCACTCCAACTCCTCACGAATGGTCTCGGGAACCTGAAACGAGCTAGAGGAAGCATAAGTAGCCCATGAATCGCTCCCAAGGAGCGATTCCACAAGGAAAATGGGACCAAAATACTACGAAATAGGCACTACAAACTACACTTATCATTGATTGAGAAGGCTACGAACCTGAAGGAGAGCTCCTTTGCCACTTCAAGGTAAGACACCATCTTGGAGTCCTTAGCTGCATACGAACCATTCATGTGATTGACTATTAGCTGGGAATCGCTGTAAGCCTCTAGGCGCTTGATTTTGAGGTCTAGAGCTAGTTGGAGACCCAAGATTAGAGCTTCATATTCTGCCTCGTTGTTTGTTGTTCGGAACTCGCACCGTACTGCTTGGACTATGAGATCCCCCTGAGGAGACTTCAGAACTAATCCTGCTCCAGATCCTCGCATGTTGGAGGCGCCATCTACATTTAGCTTCCACACCTGTTCGCCTTTGTCCTCCTCAAGGAGGAGGATGTCTTTCTCTGCCTGTGTCTGCAGTGTTGGGCTGAAGTCGGATACGAATTCTGCCAACGCCTGGGATTTTATCGCTGTTCTGGGGACAAATTTCAGGTCGAAGCCGCTCAAGTGTATAGACCACTTGGCCATTCTCCCTGATAACTCAGGTTTTCTCATAATATTTTTTAGTGGATAATTTGTTATTACGGAAATAGCATGCGATTCAAAATAAGGTCGAAGTTTGTAAGATGCTGTAACAAGTGCAAGTACGAGTTTCTCAAGGGATGTGTACCTGGTCTCTACAGGAAGCAGAGACTTACTAACATAATATACTGGGCATTGTGCTCCTTCGTGCTCACGTACTAATACCGCGCTGACTGCTACCTCGGTTACTGATAAATACAGGAAGAGTGGTTCTCCAGGTTCTGGTTTTGACAGCAGAGGTGGAGTGTTGAGGTAGTGCTTCAGGTCGCTGAACGCCTTCTCGTGCTCTGCTGTCCAATCAAACCTTTGGGCCTTCTTCAGGATATCATAGAACAGCCGACATCTATCTGAAGACCTGGAGATAAATCTGCTCAGAGCAGCAATTCTTCCAGTCAGCCTTTGCACGTCTCTTGGCTTCTATCGGGATTCCAGCTGGAGGATGGCCTTGATCTGCTCTGTGCTAGCTTCAATTCCCCTCTAGGTCACCATGTACCCCAGAAACTTCCCACATGACACTCCAAATGTGCACTTTGAAGGATTTAACTTCATCTTGTATTCCCTCAAGGTGTTGAAGGTATCCTCCAAGTGTGTTGTATGTTGCGAAGCTTGCTTTGACTTGACGACCATGTCGTCAATATATACCTCCATAGTGTCCCCAATCTGTCTCCTGAACATCTTGTTGACTAGTCTCTGGTAGGTGGAACCTGCATTCTTCAGACCAAAAGGCATTACATTGTAACAATATATACCTCTCTCAGACCTGAAGGCTGTCTTCTCCTGGTCTGCTGGATGCATCTTGATCTGGTTGTACCCACTCCATGCATCAAGAAAGGTTAGCATCTCGTGGCCTGCTGTAGCATCTACCATGGCATCTATATGTGGTAGGGGGAATGGATCTTTCGGGCATGCTTTGTTTAAGTCGGTGAAATCGACGCACACCCTCCACTTGCCATTCTTCTTTGGGACCACCACCACGTTAGATAACCACTCTGGGTACTTCACCTCCCTAATTTTTCCAGCAGCCAACAGACTGTCCACCTCCTGATTTATGACTTGATTTCTCTCTGGAGCAAACTTCCTTCTCTTCTGCTGGACTGGTTTGTAGCTTGGGTCCATGCTTAGCTTGTGAGTGATAACTCTCGGATCTATACCTACCATATCATCATGCGACCAAGCAAAACAATCCATGTTAGTTTTTAATAATTCAATGAGGTTTTGGCGGATATTACCTGTGCATTCTGATCCGATTAACACTTTTCGCTCTGGATGTTGCTTGTCCAAGTTGACTTCATCCAACTCCGCCTGAGGTGGCTCTACGTACTCCTGCAGAGGCAGATGAAGGCTCTGTAATTGCTATGCTGGGGGGGCTCGCCGTCTTCTTAAGGGCTACCCTGTAGCAATCCTTGGCCTCTCCTTGGTCTCCGTTGATCTTCTGCACTCCCCAGGGTGTAGAGAAATTCAGGCACTGGTGGTAGGTGGAGGTGATTGCCTTCATCTCATGAATCCAATGCCTTCCTAGAATCACGTTGTAGGTGGAGGGTCCATCAATGACTAGGTACCGTACTTGCTTGTTTACTCCTCCGGCGTAGGTAGGAATGGTGATCTCTCCCAGAGAATGCTTGGTCTCACCACTAAAACCCACCAAGGGAACCGTCTTCCTCATTAGATCCTTCTCGCTAAACCCCATGTTCTGGAGAGTTTCCAGCATGATAAGGTTGACTGAACTCCCAGTGTCCACCAGAATCTTCTTCACGGTACAATTCCCTATGAAGAGAGTAATTATTAATGCGTCATGGTGCCTCTCTGGAGTAGCTTCTGCGTCAGTTTCGTCAAAGGTGACAGCTGGAAGATCCTTGCAACTGATTCTGCAGGAGTGCTCTGGTCTGTCTCCTCTGGTCTGAGAAGCATGTCTCTTGGCTGCTGAGTAGGTCAGCCCGCATAATTCCGATCCTCCTGTTATCACATTGACAATTCTGGTACATATTGGAGGTGGAGAAGGCAATACCTGATCTGCTGCATTTATTCTCCTAGAGTTTCTGGACATGAGGTGATCCAGATTCCCCTGATCATACTGGAACTTAACCTCTCTCCTGAGCTGGACACACTCATCGGTATGGTGTCCGATATCGTCATGGAATTCGCACTTCTTGCTGGCGTCTCTTCGGTCATTGGTGTACTCCTGTCTCCTGGGCCACCTGACTCTGCGCCCTAACTCCCTCAGAGCCTTGAGCACCCCATCAAGGTTGGTAGAGAACCCATACTCACTTACTTTAGGTGGCAATCCTGGATTGTCCTTCCAGTCTTTCTCCTCGGAAATTTTGCTCACGTTCCTGTCATAGGGCTTTGATCTTTCACCTCTCTTTTCTGCTGGCGCCTTACTGGTGACATAACCATACGCAGCCCTTCTGGGGCCTGAATCTTCTTCTAGCTTGATGGCTGCCATCGCCTTGGTCTGCACATCCTCGAATGTGGCACATGGGTACTTTGTGAGGTCTTTATAGAGGTCTGAATCCTGGTGGAGCCCTTGGCGGAAGGCTTCTATGGCGGTGGGCACATCACATCTGGGGATGGTGACTTTCTCCTTGTTGAATCTGTTGAGGAAGTCACGTGTAGATTCTTCGAACTTCTGCACTACCCGATACAAGTCACTGGTCTGCTTCTCTGGTTTTCTGCTGCTGGCAAACTGCTGGTTAAAGGCATTGACCAGGTCAGCGAAGGAGGTGATGCTTCGGTTAGGCAGACCAACGAACCAATGGAGGGCTGCTCCTGACAGAGTGGAGCCAAACCCCTTGCACATGCAGGCTTCCTTCAGGGGCCCCGTAGCGGTCTCCACCATCATCTTCTGTTTGTACTGGTTGATGTGATCTAGGGGGTCTGCAGTGCCATCATAAAGCGTCATGGCTGGTGGCATGAAGCCCTTGGGTACAGCAACACAGGCTAGATCGTCGATGAAGGGTGAATCAGCGTAGCTGTCCCTAGCTGCTCTCTCTAGGGGGCGTGGCATTCCAGGAATCTTGTTGATCAGGTCCCTCAATTCCTTCAATTCCTGGCGTTGCTGATCTGCTGTGCTGATTGTTCCTGCAAGAGGGTTAGAGACAGGAGGAGAAAAGTTGAAAGGAGTACTCCCTGCATAAGGTCCTCCAGGGTGTTGACTACTAAGAGGAGGAGGTAAAAGTGCTGCTACTGTCACGGATCTGGGCTGCCACTCTGACGCCTGCTGGTTGAGGGTAGGCGCTGTCCACATTTCTCCAGAGGGCTGGTTGTTGGATAAGGTGGTCATCTCTGGTGGAGTTACAAATTGCCATCCTGGCGTCTGGTGGACAGGGGTGCCTGCAGAAGATAGTGAGTTAGTCTCTCGACTTTCGATGTTGGAGAGAAAGTTACCTGTGGTAGGAGATCTGCCGGGTGTGGGGCCATAGGTCAAGTAACCCAACCCTTGGGGTTCAATAACCGGGCTTGGTGGAGCCAATCCTAGCTCCAGTCTGGTGACCAACTCTGAAGGGACCTCTCTGGTGGTCTTCCTGCCAGCTGCTGATTCCCTACGGGTGCTGGGTTCTCCCCTAGGCATCAGAGGCAGCATCTCTGGTGACATCTGGAGCGATGCAACTGGGGTCTTGTCTGCTGTCGAGATCCGAGGCTTGATATCTTGGTTGTCCTTCTGCAGGGTTTCTACTGCTTGGCGCAGAGCATTGATTCCCTGGAGCATACTCTGCATCAGGTCTGGTGACCCCGCTCCACTGGAAGCTTCTTCTATGAATCCTCCTGGAGTCAAGGTTCTGGTTGGTACGCTTTCCTTCCTGGCCTTGGAGGAGCTGGTGACCCCAGAGGTTTTAGGCGTCGGAGGGGGCCTAGACACCGGCAACGTGGGTTTCACCGCTTGGCTGGTGGGAATACCCAAGGTGAGGGGTGTGAAAACCAGCTCTGCTGATCCTGGGGACAACCTTCCTCCAATGGGCTGAGTTGATGCTCCTTGACTGTTGGACGAACTTTGGCCGGATCCGGTCATGGTGACACGAGTTTGCTTCACGGTAGGGTTTGGCTTATAGGAAATGATCACTTTGCCCCACGGTGGGCGCCAAATTGTTTTGGTAAAAATTTACCGGGTCTTCGATATCGGTTGCGGGTCAAAGCGATCGTCCTATAACTGCGGGTCGAAGAAATTGAACAATTCGAGCGGACAAAGGTCAACAAAAAAGAAGAGACGACACACAAAGTTTTGGTGACGCGGAAACCCGTTGTGGGAAAAACCGCGGGGGGAGTCGGAATCCCACCAAAGTTCTACTAAGAATGAAAAAGAATAACGAAGAGCATACAAGTATGAGTAATTGGACAGTATTGTGACTATGTTAGATTATGCGTGAATATGCTTGAGAAGAATGACTTTGAATGTCCTTCTCCCCCTCTTTTATACTGCTGCCGGTCGTTATCTTCACCATCAATGGAGAATCTCGGTCATTCAATCTCCATTATTGCCTCTTAATGCTGAATTCATTACTGCTTGATAGCTGTTATGATTGCTATCTCATCAATGGAGAATCTTTGCTTTAACTCCCATAGCAGTTACACTTCTTCATTCTTATCCTTTGGTCTGTGGAAGTTGGGCCTCCAGTCTTGGAGTCGGTTTCGACTTCTCTCCTGTTTTATTTCTGATTGGAGTAGGGGTAGGTTACTATACTTGCTAGGCTGGGTTGTTATTTTCCCTTGGTCCGGTCCATCTCTCCTCCTGGTGTACCTTTTTGCAGCCCGTTTATCTTTTGATGTTTCGGGTTCAAGAATGGCCCAATAATGCCGACTTTGACCTTTGATCCTCGGCTTCTGACTCTGACTTGATTTTGACCCTTAGTTTTTGACTGTCGTCCCTTGACTTTCCGACCTTTGACTTTTGTCCTTTCGACCTTTCACCGTCCATTCGTAGCGTGCCACGTTGCATTCTTGAAGGTGCAAATTTTTGCCCGAACACCACCCACGCTAAAATACCCACTACATACTTATCGGCCATATGCCTTTACTACGAAAACCTATCTGATCAACCACCCACTGACACTCTTAATCACGATACACCATATGACCATCTCTTTAACCAAAAATCTAATTAAAATAAACTCCATAGGTTCGGTTGTTTATGCTTTTTGTGGCTAAGATCATACACCCACCAAAAACTAGAACCACGTGTTCAGCCTTGTGTCTTTCTCAGATACTCCAACAGCCACATCGCTTACCTTTGCCTCTACACCAAAAGTGACCTTATTTATACATCTCGACATGTCCAATTCAACGAAACATAATTTCCTTACCCGAGCCTCACACTTACCTTCCTCCCACTACTTCCCACAGCTCCCTCCCGTCTCCCCACCAGCCTCCCGCCCTACTGTTCTCTCCACTACAACCAGACACTTCCTGTAAACCTACACCTCACTTCTTGTAAACCTACATCTCCTGTAACCACCCACGCATCACCACCCACTCCACCCCACGTGACACCCTTGCAAATTTTGTGTAGTCACCCTCTTCTTTCCCTGTTTCTACGCACGGACAATAACCTTCTCCTTTTGCGCATCTTGACCCTTCTACCACCACCATGGACAAACCCTCCACCACCTCGACTTGTCTCACCACCCGACTCTCTCACAATATAATCAAACCCAACCCTAAATACTTTCTAAATCAAGCTTTAACTGTCACTCTTGCCTCGTCATATAACACACTAAATACCATCTAATAAGCTTTAATTGGCCCATCTTGGCGCAGAACCATGCTCACTAAATTCAACGCACTTACACGCAACCACACGTGGGAACTTCCCCCCGAGTTAGCCCATAACACTATAGGATGCAATTCGATATAACAACTGAAATACAACCACGATGGCTCTCTTAAACAATACAAAGCTCGCTTAGTTGCCAAAGGATTTAACCAACTTCTCCAAATCGACTACTCGGAAACGTTTAGTCCTGTAATCAAGCCAACTACATTCCGTCTATTCTTACTCTAGCTGTCACTCATGGATTGCCACTTCGACACATCTACTTCAATAATGCCTTCGTCCAAGGCACCCTCTATGACATTGTTTACGTGACCCATCACACGGATTTATAGAGCATACTCACCTTAATTACGTTTGCAAACTCAAAAAGGCTATTTATGGTATCCATGAGATTTACAGGCTCCCTAACCAACCTCTCTCTTTTCATGTTCCATCGAGGCACTACCCGTCTCTTTGTGCTAGTATACGTAAATGATATCATAGATACTGGTCTTAATGCTCTCACCCATTAAGCACTTTATCCAAGCTATATAGACTCATTTCTCGTGGAAAGATCATAGCCCATTATTGTATTTCTTGGGCATGAGATAACCCTGACGTCCAAAAGATTTCATCTAAATCAAAGCAAATACATATTCGATGTCTTAGACCGTTACAATATGTCTGAATGTCACCCAGTATCTACACCTATGCATGAGTGATTAGACTACCCTTCTTTGTCATTTAATTTGGATCAACCCGCTGAAAATGAAACTGAATATCGAACCATTGTGGGTAGTACACACTACCTATGACTTACACGCCCAGACATTGCATTCCCCTTTAACAAATTAGCTCAATTCTTGTGCTATCCAACCGCTAGTCATTAGGTAGCTCTCAAATGTCTCCTCCGATATTTCAAAGGCATCATTCATCACGACCTACATCTCCTCAAAAAATCCCCACTACTTCTTTTTTCCTACTAGGAGACAAAGATGATTACGTCTCCACTACAGGCTTCTTCATCTTCATTATTGGTCAAAATCTGATTTCATGGTCCGCGACAAAGCAACTTGCTTTGGCTCAGTCAAGTACCGAAGCATAATTCCGTTCCGCCTTAGTCTACTACTACAACCGCGGAAGTACTTTGGCTAAAAACATTGCTCACAAAACTCTGTTTTCATTCACACCCACCCCCGCTATCTACTTTGATAACCTAGGAGCAGCAAACTACTCTGTAAACCCAGTATTCAATTCTAAAATGGATCATTTATCTCTCAATTTTCACTATCAAGTTCCACTAAAAACCGTCTGCGTTCAACAAATTAACGGATCTAACCAACTCGCAGATACACTAAATAAGGTTCTCCCGATGCCCCGCTTTCTCAACCTCATCTCCAAGACTGGTCTTACTCTACAACTGTCTATCTTGTGGGAGTGTATCAAGCAAAAACATGACCTGGTACATCATGTCCACATTCAACTTAAGATTTCATTCAATCATGTATTAAATCCGTATATTTGTAATTGTAGTGACATATAGTATCAAATGTTAAAAGAGTTGCTTCAACTGACTCTGATCCTAGAATCAAGTTTGTGATTGATTACTAGAACAGTTAAGTAGTTCAACTACACCTTGTATAAATTGTACATGAGTCCATCAATAAAAGTAATCTCACATTTCACAAACTTAACAATTCCTAAATACTATTCTCACTATAAAATTAAGAGCAAATTAGAAATTACTCCCTTCAAAGTTGCGTTTATTAAAATTTACTCCCTTTTAAGATTTTTTTATTATTTAACAGCCAAAAAGATACAAAAGTTCAAAAATTGCTTGCATTGGTAAAATCCGGCCAATTCAGTAATAAGTTGACCGAATTGCCCCTCAGCATACCGTCACCTCACTCAACCTCTTTTCCCCTGCACTATCTTCATTCCCATTCTCAAACCCAGAAAAAATCCCAAATGCCCTAAATCGTGAACCTTAGAAATTCGACAATCAATTTTTGTCCAAAAAAAAATTAAACGACAATCAAACAATCTATTGCTTCCATTCATCAATCATTGGTTGCGGACTTCATAAAAAATGCTACAACTTGATTCCGTAAACATCTTCCCTATAACCAACATCACCAACTAACAATGTCGATTTTTTTCCAAAAAATATAAAAAAAGTTGTGTGTACAGAGGAATCGAAGAACAATGTATCAATCTGTTAATCACAAGCCTACAAAACAACTATCCCTAAATCACAAATTTGTAAATGAATAAACCCTAAAAACTAACCCAATTAGTATTTTCTATTACAAAAAAACGGCAATTACGAATTTAGCTGAAGAATTAGTGAACAAGCTTTGGAAGAATTAACAAGATTGAAGATTTATATAGTTAATGTTGGATGAGGTATGGAAGAATCAATTTTAGTTGGAGTGGGATGAGATTGAAGATTATATGGCTTAGAAAAAATTTATGGGATTTCAATAGGATATAAGGGAGAGGGGTAGTTTGGGTATTAAAAGGCAAAAAAAGGGTAGAAAATCCAATTTCGCCGGAGTACCATGTCGGAGTTTACAATTGCAAGCAAATTTTGAACTTTTGCATCTTTTTGGCTGTTAAATAATAATAAAAAATTAAAAGGGAGTAAATTTTAATAAACGTAACTTTGAAGGGAGTAATTTCTAATTTGCTCTAAAATTAATGCAAACTTAGGATTTGAAATCACTTGAAGGATCTCTATAAAAAGCGGAAGCAATTTAAGTGTGATCCTTGACTGATCTATTATATTCTAAATTATGTAATAATTGGGTCGAAATACTTACTTCAAGATGAGACCTAGTAACGATTAACTCTGAAAGTACAGTCTCTAGTATATCTAAACTGGATACAGTGAATGCTCTAAAAATCTCCAATAACTATGGAGATCTAAGAAAACTTGGAGAAAACTATTTCTTTCTCTTATTTTTTGGAAGTGAAAATTGATTGAATAAATTATAATTTATATCAACTTTTCAATACCACATATTTATAGGGGATGATAAAATAATATTTTTTTTTACTTTATTCCTTATTTAATAATGTAATATGTATTCTTTAATTAATACTCCATCTCAAAGGTTACATGTATCCACTTTTTGTGAGGAGAAAAGTGGTTCCATGTGACCTTTGATAGATGTGGATGGGAGATAGTATGTATCTTCTGGCCTAGCAGTTAATACTATAATATGTCAATTAGATACTTTAATAATTATCTAATAATAATATAACGTAATCATGAACGAAAAACATCAACCCGTAAGAGTCTGCCTTTCTAGGTTTAGCTTTAAGCCAATATTAATTAATTTAACATAACGATTGAGTTTAGGGTGACTCCAACCAAAGCGGATCTCCTGTCCCATTTTTGTGTCCCACTCAGTGTGCCGCACCATACACGGGATGACACGTCGCCTATTGAATAAATAAAATATGCAAGATTTATCATAAGTAGTTGATGTGTCATCCCGTGTATGGTGCGGGACACTGAGTGGGACACAAAATGGGACGGGAGATCCGCATTGGACTCCAACAGTGGTTTCCAAATTGTATGGTGGACAATGGAGAAAAGTGATGTAAAACTAATAGTTGTAACGGAAATTTTGTAATAAATTAGGCAAAAATATTTGAGTTTGAATATGGATGCAACATTATTTTATCTTTGGCAAAATTATGGATGTATTTTTAAAACACTTTAACCTGTAAATTCTAGAAAACAGGTTTTATAAGAGAGTGATTAATAATTTCTTGTTGATTTAACTATTTTGATACTCAATATGGGTATCACTCGATGGTACTTAATGACATTCTTAAAATAGAAATGTTTATAACTTTATATCTATGCATCCAGTGCCTCCATGCTACTTAAAATTGTTTGAAAATTCAGTAGCATATCATCTTCCTTTCAATTATATTCATCTTCATCTATGACTGTTATTTACTATCATTTGAAAATATATCAGGGGAAAATGATGAATTGTGGAGGTGGCGGAAGTTGTGGAACTTGCATTGTTGAGGTACAAAAGTGGAAAATATATCAACGCTTTCTTAATTTTACCTTAGCGGTTGTATTCAACTTTTCACAACAATATGCATTTGAGTAAGTCTACGGAGAGATCGTTTCTCGCTAAGTTAATGAGAGACATAAGTAAAAGAATAAAAGAAAAATTAGTAGGTTTGCAGGCTATTTCATACACTAAAGGTTTACCTAAAGCGCACAAAAAGTAGCGGCTGTGGGTTCCTTCGTCATCAAAAAAATATTAAGTAGGACCCACCATCATGTGAGAGGTCTCTCATTAACTTTAATGAGAGATCGTCTCTTCCATGTCATATACCATGAGATCAAAAACTAATTCTAAAGCACACTGAACAATAGATAAAACCATTTTTATATTGTCGTTTTTGGACTTGTGATTTGATTCAATCTTAAGAATGTATTCACTTGACTCTTCGAAATAGTACAGTGATAGATTATGTCTACTTATATCATCGTCATCATGATAGATTTTTTTAATTCATCATCATGAATCCAGATAGTAGCATAGTGATCAATGAATGATCGAAGATTCGAATAATTTAAATAATAAAATGGAAGTGTCGAGGAATGATAATTCTCGAAAGAGGAAATATAACCCATCACTCAATATGAAAGAATATTATACCGACGGTTCAACTTTTTGAAGGTTTTTTGAGTGATACTTTACATTTTCAAGTAGCATTAAGATGACCATCTTTTTTGTAAGTTGTTTGCTACATTCTATATAGTCATTAAAGGAATTATTATTGAGGAAAATGATATTGTCAACACTTCATCCTTCTACTTATATAAAAGTGTGAAATAAAATTGAATTTTGAATTTTCGTCCCTTCATTTTGTTTTTATGGTATTTTTTTTGTAGAATGGTAACGATGTTTGTATAATGAATAATAAAGTGATACTTTATTATTTACAAGCAATATGGAATGTCTACTATTTTCCCAACTAAAATTTTAAAAAGGGAAATTTCAATTCGGGTAGAATAAAAGGTGAGAGAGGACAATTTAGGGAGTTTTTGATTACCAAATTTAATTACCGCGTTAATAAAAAGAAAAAATGTACTCCCTCCGTATCTATATGTTCGTCCACTTTCAATATAATACTCCATTCATATATTAAAAATAGTGGACAAACATATAGATACAGAGAGAGTATATAGAACCATTACAACACTAAAATGATTAGTATTTAGTATAATTCATTTCATTTAGGTAAGTTTGACATCTAGTTAATTGGCAGATTCTTGAAGGGAAAGATCTTCTGAATGAAAGAACAAATACAGAGCTTCGATATTTAAAGAAGGCAAGTATTTGCATTGCATTTATTTTCACTACTTATTTTCTTATCTTAATTAACCTTTATAAAAAAAAGTATTTTTTTAACTTCCTTAAAACAAAGATACTACTAGTAAATAAAGTGTTTTTGGGCTATGTTCTTTCCAGCTTATTTTTAGTTCGGACCAATAATATTTATCTTTATTCAGTATAGTTAACTTAAAGTAAGTACCATGGTGAGTTACTACCTACTTGCTTAAAATTGCCATATAACATTTCCAAGCTACAATTCATTTATGCTACAAGGTCACACGATGATAAAGCAATACTCCTTGTAGCTCAAATGGACCCACAACTATAACAATGAGACTCTAACAAAGCATACCATGGGTGGAGGAATTTTGTGAGCCTTCTTAAGCAAGTAGCTCAATGAAGCTACTTGCTTGAATGTAGCTAGTCCATTTGAGGTGAAACAATGGTTTGGGCACTAGCTTAAAACTTTTGATAATTGCTAGCAAGTTCTTTGGACAAACCATTGAACTTGCCCTAAAGATTAGCCTCAGTAATGTCTGTTTGTCTTAGTCTATTCAATTTACGTACAGTAATTTTTTCAATGTAACTCAACCACATTAATTTAAGTTAAGTTACATTAAGTTTTTCTGATTTAAAATCACTTCAGCCCCTTTCAATGGGAAAGAACATTGTCTTAATTACAGAACCTCTAAACTATTTTTAATTGTTGATACAAGTCATACAACCTTTAACAGAGGGGTCTACGTATATATTTTTAGGAGCGTTCATTGACTTGATTTGATAGGATGTAAACAAGAATATAACATATTTTGAAACTAATATCTATAAAGTTTATTTTTCCACATACGTGACAATAATGAAAAACAAACTTACCAATAAGTGGAAGTAAAAACTCTCCTAATGTGAGGAAAAAGAACTCTTCAAACGGGAGGGTTATATTAAAAGCTCCCCTAACAAAACACTTTATGTTATTTTTCATACTAAATAACATAAAGCTAATAATACCATACAAAACGAGGTTGATAGCCATTTGGGGAGGAATTTAAAGTTTATTATGTAAAGGTTTTTTTAGAGGTAAACATAGGTTGTGTTTATTTTTGTAATGGAAAGGTCAAAATTGCGGATATGTGAAATTTCACCCGCACAGCGAGGCACGATTATGGTTTATCATACTCATGGTAAAACTGATCTCGAACTAAAGTAAAATATAGGAGGAGTCACCACCGAACTTTGTGGGGAGTTTGGGTCTATTCAAATCTACTTTATGCCTCAATTAACTGAGCACAAAGGTTAAATTATGCACATGAAAAAAATCCACCCGCTTGGCGACACGTGGCTTTGGACTTTCGTACTCATTGTAAATTTGACCTAGAATTGAAATAAAATTGAAAAGGAATTTAAATTTGTGGGAGTTCAGACCATAATAATTCACTTTATACATAGGTTAACTGATAAAATATAAAGAGATTTGTATTATGGAAACTTGTTTCTTTCTTTCTTTTTTGAATACAAACATAGACCCGTATTTATAATATCATAAAGATATCGTATCTAACTAAAACTAGGAAATCAAGGACACGATATTTCTCTATTGTGTTTCCTAAACCTTCACACAATATTTTCATATTGTGTTTCCTAAACCATTCACACAATATTGTCCTATTGTGTTTCTTAATTCTTCACACAATATTGTCCAATGGTGTGTTTACTAAACATACTCGGATACCGTACTACGGTATCACTATTATCTCCAATCAAACTCATGGTAATTGTTAAAAATTCCATGAGTTTACACAAATAAAAAAAATCCAATCTCTTCAATCTTTGATATCTTCGAAGGTGATGTCATGAGGATGGTCTTTAGACCGTTCCTGTTCCCCTTCAATTTTTCATCACCATTTGTCTATGGTACGATAATACGAGATTCTCTTATCGTAAATAAAAAAAATGAGATATCTTCGATCTTCATTGCTCTTTTCTCCACGGTGGCATATAGACTCTTCCGACTAAAATTATAACGACGTTTCCGACTCGTCGATGATTAATTAACAAGAATGTCAAGTTTTTCTGACTTGACAACTTCGGACGGCAAACTTTCCAACAATTTAGATTGCTTGAGAACCTTCTCGAACTCATAGCAAATTTAGAAATGCCATAGAAGAATCATCAGCCTCACATCTCCGAGAGAATGAGTTATTGTGGAATTTAAATTCAGAGGGGAAATAGAGTTTTTATTTTAACAAAACTACATAAAAAAGTTTTTTTGTGAATATCAATGAATAAATCCTGCCGGTGGGTGCCGTATTGTCAACCCACCGGCAAGGCAGCGGAAATTTGTTTCCTTGTCCTCAAGGATCGAGAGGCTCTGATACAATGATAAAATATGAATATAAAAAGAAGAAATCTCTATAATTTTCTTGTTTATTTCCAACTCATACAACTCTTCTTATGTACTACAATTTCAATCTTATAGTATTTTCTATCTCTAGTAACCATATTATTTCCTATACAATACTTTCTATATCTCCAAGAATATAATGAAGAATATTTCCTAAAAGAATATAATAAAGCATATTTCCTAAAGAAGATTTATTTCCTAAATCTATTTATATTATAAAAAAATAAAAAATAGGGGATACCGTAGTACGGTATCTGAGTAGGTTTAGTAAACACACAATCGAAAAATATTGTGTGAATGATATAGGAAACACAATATGACAAGGCCGATGAAATAGGGGATATCGCCCAGGTGAGAGCCAAAGAAATTGAGGTAATCGATCAGGGTCTAGATGAAAGAATTGGCAATGAGACAACCGAGCTAGACTAAGTTACAACCGACATCCAAAATAATACCAGGAATGAGACAGAGGAAATGGTTGAGGCTAGAATGGGACGAGGTGCACGAAGCAAATTCGAACAAATAAACCTGGGAAAAGGATTACTATTGCAAGCCAACACAAATAATTACCCCACAAGAAAATGTTCACCGTGTCCAAGCTCAATCCTCACGGTCAGGTACGCGGTATCCTTTAATTAATTATGTTGCTACCAATTGTTTCTCACCTTCCCACAGGGCTTTTATGGCAAAGATTGACAAGCACAATAATGAACCGCGTTACTATCGAGAGGCGGCCAAAGATGAAAAATGGAGACAAGCCAGGAAGAAAGAGATTGATGCCTTGCAAAAGAATGAGGCTTGGAAATTAGTGGCTTTACCTAAAGGTAAGAAACCAATTGGATGTAAATGGGTTTATAAAATTAAATATCGCGTCGATGGAACGATATAAAGCGAGACTTGTAGCGCAAGGATTCACCCAAGTAAAAGGTATATACTATCATGAAACCTATGCACCCGTCGCGAAAATGACAAGTATACGTTTTATGTTGGCCGTGGCGGTGCAAAAAAGATGGTTTTTTGAACAATTAGACATAAACAGCGCCTTCATGCATGGAGATTTGGATGACGAAGTATATATGAAGATTCCACAAGGGTTCGACAAGGGTCGAGATAATCAGGTACGTAAGTTACTCAAATCCATTTATGGATTAAAGCAGGCTTCCCGGAATTGGTTCGCTAAATTGACCATTTCAATGAAGAAATATGGGTTTGTTTAATCCCTCGCGGATTATTCTTTATTCACGTTCAATTGAGGTGAGATATTCATCGGAGTATTGGTTTATGTTGATGATATGATCGTAGTTAGTAATAACAACGAGGCATGTAAAAAATTAAAGACTTTCTTAGACAAGAGTTTTGGAATCAAGGACTTGGGAAGAATTAAATATTTCCTAGGGATAGAAGTAGCACATGATAAAAGTGGACTATTTCTAAACCAAACGAAATACACTATGGTAATTATCGAGGAAACAGGCATGTAGGGGGCACGGACCGCGTATAGCCAATCCAGCAAGGGCATAAACTGGCGTTGGCAAAAGGGTACATGCTGCGAGATATCATGAAATATCGGAGATTAGAGGGATGACTCATGTATCTCACGATAACGAGACCCGATTTGGTCTATGCCGTACATATACTGTCTCAGTTTGTGAACGAACCAAGGAAAGAACACTGGGAAGCAGCATTTAGAGTAGTGTGTTACCTTAAGCAAAATCCAAGCAAAAGGATTACGTTAAGGCGAGACGGAGATTTACAGTTAAGATCATATTGTGATTCAGATCATGCTAGGTGTCCCGTAACCCGGAGATCATTGAGTGATTATTTTGTTTCAATAGGTAAGTCGCCTACATCGTGGAGAGCTAAGAAGCAAATGACCATTTCAAAGTCGTCAGCAGAAGCTGAATATCAAACTAAGAGATTCGGGATATGTGAGTTAATATGGTTGAAAGCCTTTCTTGCATATTTAGGGGTTTTTCACACAGAATCGATGCAGTTATATTGTGATAATGAAGAAGCGATTCACATAGCTTGAAATCCGGTGTTTCACGACCAAACCAAGCACATTGAAATTGATTGTCATTTTGTACGTCAACATTTGAGCGAGAAGACGATTAATTCATCACATGTTCAAAGTAAAGAGCAAATTGGAGATTTATTCACGAAGGCGTTAGGGGTTGAATTATTTGATCATCTACGGTTTAAGTTGGGACTTGGTTTACCAAGTGCGCCAACTTGAGGGGGAGTGAAAGAATACGAAAATATTCTTTTAGGAAATATTCCTTATTATATTCTTGGATATAGAAAGTATTGTATAGGAAATAATATTGTTACTAGCAATACGAAATACAAAGAGATTGAAATTGTAGTATATAAGGAGAGTTGTATAGGTTGGAAATCAACAAGAAAATTAGAGAGATTTATTCTTCTCATATTCATATTTTATCATTAACCTTGCATCAGAGCACCAATGTTTAAGATTTGTCCCTTTGCACTCTTTTTATTTAATAACTCTCATCGTCAATGGTTCAGGCATCTTGAAACCAAAGTACTTTAATTAAGAGGGGTAAGGTACACTGCTGAGAAAATCTTTTAGTCGGACACCCATCTCCCGATCTCTGCACGCACTTGGCGGACTTTTCTAAGATATTGTTTAATGATTTGTGTGGGAATTTAAAAAATGATAGAATGCTTATAAACCACTGCTTCGACGAAACATGTGAATTGATTATTGACTACGTCGTTCAATACACGTTATTAATTTTCAAGTGATTATGTAAACCGAGTTACACAAACGGTAAATTCAAAGTATCGAATAGAAAAAAGGGTAAATTGATAATTTACACCTAATGTAACACATTTTTCAAACTTTATACCTAAAATAAGTTTTTTTTCAAAACTTATACCTAACATTCTCCATTTTTTTCGTATTCAATACCAAACTTCATGAGTTGACCTTTCTAATTATCATCAACCCCTTTCTCCACCCCATTTATTAAATCATCTTCTAACCCATTAACCTCACAAGTCACAACCACCACCACTTACCACCGACACCACCCTGACACCAGTGGCATTCATCCAAATCTCGCTACCCATTTCACCATATTTCTTCAAGCACCATCACTCTTTCTACAACCTAAATCCAAGGATCATCACAAACTTTTAGCATCCCTCCAGGCTCCATTCAACCCTCACCACACTCTTATATTGTCATTTGCATAAATTTAACCATATTGTGGTGGGCAAAGATGGTGACAAACAGAGGAGAATATGTGGGAGATGGTGGCCGACTTAGTGTTGCGCGTGGAGAAGGTCATGTATATGACTCGATTTTGTCGAATTGATGGATGAACTATTGTGGCTTTTCTTCACTCATGATGATGGTGATGGTGTTGGATAAATTATACGATGCTTTGATTTTCAATGTTATAACAATAGTGAAGTTCAAATTGATTGTTTAATTGGGGCCTGATTTGAGTCTTGAATAGTGAGTAATTGAGTGGTGGTGATTGATGGGTGAAATTTTGTAAATTTGGTGATCAAGGAGCGTGTGGATTAATATGAAGTAGTTCAAAAAACTAAGAGGTCGTCATTATCGTCGTTGTTGATTCGTGCGTGCATTGATGGCGGAACACCCAAAACCGGGTTGTGGGTAAATGATTCTTCAGGTTGTGGGTGTTCGCCGAGGATGTTATGTGTGGATTCGTAAGCGAGACAACATACTTGGGGCTGCACTGCTGCAGTGCTGGCACTGGTGGGAAAGAACTCAAGAAGTGATTCATATGGACGATTGCTGGATGCCCTCGCCGCTCCTGCGTGTGTTTCTCAGGGCCCTCTGTGGTTGTGGTTGGAACCGATTGTGGGTGCTTTGCCGGCCTTTTCGCCACTTTTGTTTGGTTTGTTTATGTTTCTTTTCTTGTCTCGTGGTTTTCTGTTTGTTTATGTTTCATCGTTTCCTTGCTTCTTTACCTGTTTTCTTGACTACTAAGACTACATTTTGGCGGATGGGTATCTATTTGTGCGGATTTAATTTAGAACTCATGCTCATTGCATTAAGTGTCAGCATGATGGGGTGGTCATTGAGGACCCAAATTGTGGTGATGCTGTTATTCGCTTTGTGCTTTATGGGTTTCCCCGACCCTTTGCTCCTGTTGTTTTGTTCTCTAGTGGCGTTGTGGGGGGCTCGACTATTTGGTTTAATGTGGAATCTCTTGATCGACTCTTGTCTAAGGGGTTACGTTATGTAAAATCCATCCCCTCTAAGTGTCGTCTTGGGTTTTCTCGTGTTCTGAGAGGAGCCCGAGATGATGTGGTTGCGTCCCCTAGTGATATATATATCTTCAACTGGGTCACCTTGCTTGAATTGTCTCTTTGCATTCTTAAGACTTTCTCCCGCAGAAGTAACCTTGAGCATCGATTTGTTGTTCGACGGCAGAGCCATGAGGAGAGTATCCCTTGTGCCATTCGTACTTGGGGCGAGCCGGGTGGCCGTTTACAACTTCTGCAAGATACTTTGGCTGAGGTTGCTCCTTCTTTTCGTGTCGATGAGGAGCTTGACTCGAGTAAGCTCAACATTAGGTAGTGTCAGAGAAAGATTTCGGATCATCATTACACTGCTGCTGTAGAGGTGCCTTCTTCTTTCGGCACTGCTTGGTACACCGATGATACTCTTGTGGTTTTGAAAGATAAGCACCCTGTCGTCCCTTCTCTCGCCTTGCTGCCCTTGCCTGCTACTCACCATTCCCTTACCGCTTCCGTGTCACTGGTTCTGGATATGATTAGAGGTTTCCCACGTGGCACTTCTTATGGGAGGGACAGACGGTTTTAGTGCCCAACACTTATTGGACTGTTTGAGTGGCGTAAAGGTTGCTGTTTTAGACGATTTGCACGCCTCTGTCTCTCGGGTGGTTAATCTCTTTCTCAAGGGTAGTTGCCCGCAGGTTCTCGGTGTAATCTCCTAATTAATCTAACACAATACAGTGACGGAAACACTGTAGATAGTGTGAGATTATAACACACTGTAACTATGTCTTGATTAAATAAAAAGGGTAAGTCATTACATATATAAGCCGTTGAATAAAAATGGCTAAAATAAAAACAATCAATAAAAAGGGTTTAACAATCCATAGTACAGAACTTATTAATCAGCGAAGCATGATCCGTAACTACTCATTAGCCCACCCGAAGGGAAACACATATACCTGTCATGTTAAAAATATAACAACCACAATCAGTGAGGAGCAACGACGACGTTCTCCCAACCATATTACAAGATTTTAAAACTGCAACTACCATTATATGAAAATAGCAAAAAACGAAAACATTCAAAAACATTATAATATAAATAAGCTTTCAGTAGAAAATTTAAAATATTGTAACAATAAGATAAGAATAAGTTTTCAGAAGAAAACTTAAAATGTTTGCCAACCAGCAAACCAAAACATATCGATAATAATTAAATATTCAAAATGGCGTTATAGATAGGATTAGTGTTGAAGGCTAGACTTTCACCAGGATAATATTAAAACTAGCTTCGAGAACTTCAGTCCCAACACATATCAGACTTCAGTTTCTAATCTAGGTAAATCAATCATAATAGGACGGCGACTTATAAATGTGTGGCCCTAGTTTAAGATGATATGTACACCCCTCCTGAACACCATATATGTCCAGTTCAACCCGACGGCGTCTTACTGCGAGGCACGAGCTTAAGAAAATATACGCACACTCCCGAACACATTATATGCTCGGTTCAACAACCAGTGTGTCTCATAAAGACACATCAGCCTTATAGTTGATGGCAAAAACGTAAACCCTAGAATATATTGCTCTAAACCTCACACTTGTCCTTATTCCATAACTCCAAAATAAGTCATTATCAATATTCAAAAGATATAATTATTGTAAACAACATGAGGATAAAAGAAGTAATCATTTATATTCTAAATGAGGAAACTTTCTATTTAGGAAACTTTATAAAAATAGAATCGAATCAAAGTACCAAAAATATTAGTTCATACTAACACAACATTTTTAATAAATAATATAGATTTATAAAATTAATATTTTCTGCCTTAACGATATTAATTGTTAAAATGAGAACAATCAGGTTTATAAATTACTGAAATGCGGTACAAGTGTTTATGAAATGGTTAAAAATATCTTAAACGTTTTAATACTACTAATTAGGGTGTTTCCAAAATTTATAAAACTAAAATTCCCTAATTATTAATAATTTCGACAAAACAAGCATAAATAGGATTTACGGCAAACATCAAAACAAGGCATTTAACGTCTTTTATTTCATTAAACAATTAAAAAAAAATTTAGAATATGATAATGGGTGATTTAACTTATAAAGTTTCAGATTACAATATTTTCAAAATTGCTGAAAAATAATTCATTTATCAGAAACAGAGTATTTCAATGATAAATCATAATATTGTCCAAAAATCAATACTATCATTTTAAGCCTTCAATAAATAGTATGAAAATTATGTAAAATAGTTAAAATATATATTTGGATAGAAAATAAATTTTCCAGAGTCAGTAAAATCATTTTTTAAAAAGTTTTCTCGTTAATCGTCTAATCTCGACAATAACGATTAATAAAAATAGTAATCTCTAAACGATTTAATTATTAATCCTAAAAATTATAATTTTCCAGAAACTATCAATTTTCCCAAAACGTTAAAATTCCAGAATTCATAAAGTTAGGTAAAACCGTCTTTTAAGCGCGTTTTCACAATTAACGATTTTTTTTATTAAAATCATCGTTCTTAATTTTATTTATTAAAACACTAAAATATTTAAAATACATATTTCATAAGAATACATCAGGAACATTTTTTTTCCAGATTCAAAAGAAAATCAGAAATCGTGAATTAAAATGACAACATTTTTTAACGATAAACGACAAATTAAAGTGATTAATTAATTCACCCACTTAACAATTCTGAAAGATTATGAAAAAATTCATAAAAAAATTTTTCACCAGAATTGTCATCCATGCTAAATTTTAGATTAAAATAAAATGTTTACATATAAGAGCTAAAAATCAGTCTTTAGTCGTTTTGGTCTGAAAGAGGTAATAATTCGATAATCGATACTTAAAATATCAAAAATAATAGAAAATTATTAAAAATCATCAAAAACATCATTTTTAGAGAATATATTCATATTTTACATGTTTAGGCCGAATATTACGTTTTTACAAAACAATACATCAATTTAATCGTTAATCTCATAAAAGCGATAAAAATACCGAAACATGCAAATTTAGAACTTTTAAAATTTTCCAGATTCTATGACATACATATATTGTCCAAAATAAAATTATAATTATATACATGCAATTACACAAATAAAATCAAGCCATACCGAACAACATCCACGTTACCTTCAATCCAAATCCGAGTCTACGATAAATTCGTCCACTTCGGGGTCGTTCAAGAATCCTACATCACATGACATACATGGTACAAAAATACCATGAGAAAACTAAAAGAATCAAGGTAAATAACGATAGGAAATAACATCGATTATTACCTTAGAACGAAGAAAATAGAATAACGATTAATTTGGAGATGAAAATGAGACGATCAAGACTCAATTTTGAGTCAACACATGGCTGGAACTGCTGCTGGTTAACTTAATTCGATGATCTCAACATAAGATTACATCTCGGTATATATACACAAGTCAAGTCCTACATACAATGAATGAGGCAAGCCTACTAATTACAAAGAACAAGAGACTAACTAATGACGGAAACCAAAAGGAGGGAGACAAAATACACTATTTATTAACACCTCCACAGTCGGAATGGTAGGAGAGCGGACGTTCAGACTGCACCTAAAACGAGTGAACAGGTACCTGGGCAGGCCTTTCGTAAAAATATCAGCATACTGGTAGTCAGCCAGAATGTGTAGAACGCAGACTAACCCAAGTCGAACCTTGTCGCGAACAAAATGTATGTCGATTTCAATATGCTTGGTTCGCTGGTGTTGTACCGGGTTGCCAGAGACACATTATCGCAGTACACAATGGTGGCATGTCAGATCGGAACATGGAGCTCGAGGAGAAGATTGCGAAGCCAGGTCGTTTCAGCAACGACATTAGCAACGCCCCGGTATTCAGCCTTGCCACTGGATTGGGAGACATTAGGCTGCCGCTTAGAGGACCAAGAAATTAAAGTATCTCCAAGAAACACACAATAGCTGAAAGTGGAGCGACGGAGGTCGGGACAACCGACCCAGTTGCCGTCGAAGTAGGCGGTGAGCGTGGTGGAATTGGACTTGAAAATGCTAAGCCCATAGTCGAGAGTACCTTTCAAATACCATATATAGAATTCGCTTCAAAAACTGGAAATGAGGCTCTCGAGGGGCGTGCATGAAGCGGCATACTTGTTGGACGGCGTATAAGATGTCAGGCCGAGTATTAGTCAGATATTGAAGTGCCCCGGCCAAACTTCGATAAAGAGTGGAATCAGGGAGAAGTGAGCCATTAGTGGCGCTTAGCTTGGAACCAGCATCGACGCGGGTAGCGACGGAGTTGCAAGTGGACATATCGGCCCAAGCAAGAATATCACGGGCATAGGACTCCTGGGAACGAAAAAGTCCACCGGAGTTACGAGCAACTCTGATGTCGAGGAAATGGTGTAGTAAACCCAAGTCGGACATAGCAAATTCCTGCAAAAGTGTGGTGATAATGCGTCGAAACAAGCTAGTGCTGGACGCGGTTAGCACGATATCATCAACATATAGTAAAAGATAAGTTATGTCGTGTACATGATGAAGGACAAACAGGGACTGATCGTAGACACTACACTTAAACCCACGAGAGAGAATAAAATTTGCAAAACGTTGGTACCAAGCTCGGGGGCCTGTTTAAGGCCATACAAGGACTTACGGAGACGACAAACATGACCAGGAACTGAGGGGTCAACAAACCTCGGGGGCTGGTGCATATACACGATTTCGACGAGGTCTCCATGTAAGAATGCATTCTTTACGTCTAATTGGTGAACGGGCCAAGCCTGATTCACAGCGAGACTGAGAACAGTCCGTATGGTAGTGGGTTTCACAATTGGACTAAAAGTCTCATCACAGTCAATCTCGACTTGTTGACTTTTCCCATTAACCACAAGACGGGCCTTGTACCGAGCAAGGGAACTGTCAGAATTAAATTTATGTTTATACAACCATATACATCAAATGATAGGTGATTCCATAGGTCGAGGGACCAAGTTCCACGTTCCATTTTTAATTAAAGCACGATATTCATCATTCATGGCAGCATTCCAGTTCGGGTCACAGAGAGCTAGGTGGGGTGATTTAGGGATGGGTGATATAGGAGGTGTGGCGGATGCGGTTAACACCCGGGGTTTGAAAATACCATGCACAGCCCGAGTGGCCATACGGTGGGAGCGGGTGGGAGGAGGTGGTGGCGGCGAAGAATGGGCCGTTGGGGGGGAAGCAAGAGTGGAGGCTGAGGTAGTGGATTGGGCTGAGGGAGGAGATTAGGCCAAGGGGGGAGGGTGGTCTGAATGTGTGGAGGGGTAAGTGGGAGCTGAGGGTGGGGAGTCAGGGGATTGGGCTTGGGGGGCGAAGTGGGCTGGTTGATTGGGCCATGAGGGGAAGTTTTGTTTTGTAGGCTAATCAGAGAGGGTAGAATAGCAGAAGGGAGAGATGAGTCTAACAACGAGTAAGGGGTGATGGGTTGTGGAGTGGACCTAGTAAATGGGAAAATCGATTCATCAAAAGTAACGTGACGAGAATAAATTATTTTTCTGGTGGTCATATCGAGGCACCTGTAACCTCGAAACTCATCGGGGTACCCGAGGAAGACGCATCTAGTAGAGCGTGGTGCGAGCTTGTGAGGACGGGTGGATGAAAGGTTGGGGTAACAAGCACAACTAAAAACACGTAGATGGTCATAGGAGAGAGTTTTAAGAAAGAGTATGGAGGTCGGGGATTGGGAATTTAGGAGGCGGGAGGGAAGGATATTATGTAGGTGGGTGGTGGTTTGGAGGGCATCGACCCAGTAGATGATCGGGACGGATGCATGAAAAAGTAAGGTAAGGTTGATTTCATTTAAACGACGAATCATGCGCTCGGCCTTACAATGTTGAGAGGAGGTTCGGGGGCAGGAGAACCCAAAAATAAGACCGTTTTCATCTCCAAATCGCCGGAAGGAGTTATTATCAAATTCACGGTCAAGGTCACATTGGAAAGCCTTAATTTCTCGGTGAAATTGGGTTTTGACGTAGGAACAGAATTTAAGAAATTTGGCATAGGTTTCGGACTTAAATCTTGGAGGATAAACCCAAACAAATTGCGAGAAGTTATCGATAACCACAAGATAATATTTATAGTCGGACTTACTAGGCACGGGAGATGTCCAAAGATCACTATGGATAATGTCGAACGGGGCCACCGTTTGTGAAAATGACTCGGAGAACGGTAAACGTTTATGTTTACTTATTTGGCACGAGTGACAAAGTTGCGAGCGGTGCTCGAGTTTATTACAAAGAAGGTAAAAATTAGTACGCAAAATGTCTAAAATATTCGCCCCGGGATGACCGAGACGAAAATGCCAAATTTCGGAGGATAACGTGACAAGGTGTTGATTTGATGGAGTGTACTCGGTGGACGTGGACGACACGGGGTACAGTTCACCGTCACTGTTGCTCCTCAGAATCGATTTCCCAGTCGCTAAATCCTTCACAGATAAACCAAACGGGTCAAATTTGACGAAAACATTATTTTCCTTCGTAAACTGACGAACGAAAATAAGGTTTTTAATTATATGGGGTGTATATAAAACATTATGGAGGGTAAAGGTACGGTTTTTAGTTGTAAGATGAGAAGTACAGGACCCGAGAACCGGAATACTAGACCCATTTCCAACAAATATAGAATTAATCGGGCTAGAATTAAAAGGGGAACGAAGGTTACCTGGATCAGCACTCAATTGTAAGGAGACACCCGTATCCATGAACAAATTACCGTTGTCAAAATAATGTTGGATTGTAAGGGCTTGGAAAGACTGACCCAAATCAGATGGGTAAACCGACTCATCATACAACACAAAAGCTTGAGCAAATTGTTGACCAGGAGGACGGCCCGATTGACGGTAAGGACCACGATTGACCCATGGTTGGTTAGGAGGGACGTACCCTGGTTGGGTGGGGTAGGGACATGGGGCCGGGCTCCAGCCGGCATACCACGGAGGAGGAATGGTCGCCGGCCAGGGGGCGACTGGGGCGGTAGGGGCGACGGGGCGCGACTAGTGTGGTTGCTGCTGCTGGTTTTGGCGGTTCCTGCCGTGAGAACGACCACCACGGGCGGACGAAGTTTGGACAGTAGCGGACTGGGTTGGTGCGTCGTCCCAAGATCGGTGGTCAGTGGTGGATCCGGTGGCCGCGAATAGGGCGGCGCCAAAGTTGGGCGAATTTTCCCCAATTTGGGTGGCAGTCCTACGATTGTCGAATTCAATCATACTCCTAGCGGTCTCAAAATTGGGTAAAGTCTGATTTATGTAGGCGGCAACCATATTATACTCCTTTGGGAGTCCGCGAACCAATTGGAGGACCAATCTTTGATCGGTGATCGGAGCGCCGACATCTTTCAATTTGCCGGATATTTCATAGAGTTTTAGGCAATAAGCATCAAACGAGGCAATAGCCTCAAGTTTGAGATTGACGAACTCGTTTTTCAGACTTGCGGCGCGAGTGCCTTTATTATTGAGAAACATGTTTTTGACGCAGTCCCACACCTCTTGGGCGGTGGAGACTTCCTCGTGGAGAACACAGGGTAATAACTCTTCTGACAGTGTACCAAAAATTCATTGAAGGACGTGAGAATCAATTTCAAACCAAGTCTCATATTTGGGGTCGGCTTTGTCGGGAGGCGGAATTCCATCAATATAATGGAGCACCTTATAGCCACGAGCTTGAAGGGTGAATAAACTTACCCATGAGGAATATGAGACCTTTGTGCAATCGAGGACACGTACCATGTGTTGGATGTTAGTGACGGCATAAACGAGATGTAGTCCGGTCCGGGAGCGGGGACTCGACGATTCTTCATCCGATTTGACCATAGGCAGGAGCAGTTGTGGTCTGCTGGGTCGGAGAGATCGGAGGGCAGCCGGTGGTGGGACTCGTGTCGTGGGCAGAAAGGAAAAGCAGAGAGACCGAACAATGTAATTTTGTGATGGATCTTTGAGTAACCTAATCTGATACCATGATAGCTAAAGTAATTCGATGATCTCAACATAAGATTACACCTCGGTACATATACACGAGTCAAGTCCTACATACAATGAATGAGGCAAGCCTACTAATTACAAAGAACATCAAGAGACCAACTAATGACGGAAACCAAAAGGACGGAGACTAAATAAACTATTTACTAAGACTGTGTATTAGAAATGCCTAAAAACTCCAGCCTAATTCCAAGAAATAAAAACATGGCGCGTCACACAATCGTACTAAAGATGTGTCTGACACACGACTTACATGCGGTCTACTTGTTGCCCTAGGTTGTACCAAGGATGACTAAACGTTGAGATCGAACACTCTTTTCGGCTCGTACCTAGGAAAAACATAAGTAAGCGTACCATAATAAAATTACCCTTAAAGAACAAAACAAATACGCTAGAAAAAGAATAGACTTGAGATAAAGGAAGATCTAAGCCTCGAAAAGGCAAAGGGAGTCATATAAAAACAAGCATGCATGTGAGAGAGGAGTCTCATGGTACAAAGAAAATCGAGGAGAGGATGAGTATGTAAAATTTGGCTAAATTTGGAGTTTAAGAAAAGAAGGTGATGGTTTGCTAAGTAACCAGATACGAAGTACTCCGTATATATTTATAGATGAGTTTTTGGATATAAGCCAAACTAAGGTAAGAAAAACTCTTTAGGTTCAGTCCAAACCACACGTGACACACATGGAGAACACGGTCTTGACCCATTTCAAATTTAACCTGAAAATTAAATGAAACATTGATATTTTTAGGATAATAAAGTTGGAAATAAATTTTGATGTAGAAAACAAAATAGGAAAGAAATTAAATAAATAATTTTTAGGCACAAATTATGAAATAGAATTAAATAAATAAGATCAAAAACTCAAATCGAAATCGAACTGAAACCGAAAGTAAGGTAAACCCGATTATAACCGAATCGATTTAACCTGATCCGAAAACTGAACTGAATGACCCGTTTTAGAAGTCTATTTGTTTGAGGTTATCTACAAACATTTTTGCCCTGTTTGGTGAACAACAAAATGATATTAGCAGAAGTAGATTTACAAAGCAGATTTGAATAGCAGAATCAATTGACAGTTTTGACTGACAGATTTAATTAGCAAAATTTTTTATGGAATTGGTAATTAGCTGTTTTGGATTAGAGGATTGTTTAAATGCTTTGTAAAATGACAAAAAAAACAATCGGCTACCCCGATATGCTGGTTCTTGTAGCATATTGCAGAATGACATATTCAGCCTCAATATACTATTACAATCCGCCATTTACTAAACACTAATATTGGCATATTTTTCTATCAAACCCGTCATTTGCTTTTAATATGCCATTTTTTTTGCGGATCCGCCACTAACCAAACCGGACCTTTATGACAAATGTTGGTGTCTACAAAAATAATGTTTTCCTTCTAAGTTATAGTGCGGAATTAATTTTGGTGACTTGAAATAATTAATTTTGCCTTAAAGAATTCATGTGATATAAAATGGTGAATGTTTTCAGAAACCCGAATCATGGAGGCTTGCTTGTCAAACTATAGTTGGCAATAAAGAAAATTATGGTAAGGTATGTTATTCTCAAATTGGTTGTTTTTTCAAAAATAATTTGTCATATTAATCCACTACTTTAATTTGTGTTCTCGTAGTTCATTATAAAATCATAGTATTACTTTCACCACTCCATTTTTATTATCTCACTTCAATTCTGGGAAGATTTATTAAATGGTTATCAAGAATTAGATGGTATTAAAAATAAATTATTCTCTTTGTCCAATATAGAAAGAGAGTAATTAATCTATGGTCTCGTTTGGTTCATCCGGGAACTAATTTCCATAAATTAGTTGTCATCTTGTAATTTACATTTCACATGAATTGAATTCCCGTATATTGTTTGGTTACACTCATCAAATTATCATGATTTTTGTTTATAAAGGGGACTACTCATCGTCGTCGGCGATTTACTTAAAATCGTCGGCAAATATGATAGTAAATGACCGAATCACCCTCTATTTAATTACTAACTAAACAAAACCTAAACTAAACTAACTAAATTATATTTAACCTAACTACTACAAAAAACATTACCATCATTTTTATGACTCTGTAATAAATAGCATAATAAAAAAATTGGTTCATTAATCAACTTAATAAAGATGGATAGTTGAGTGAAAAAATAGGTTATAAAGTGAGAAATATGATAAGTGAATAAGTGTAAAAAAGTCATTGGCATGAGCCGGGATGTGGGAAGTCCAACTCACCAAGGGAGACTTGGTGAGCAAGTTCCCACATCATCTAGGAAGTGCAACTCATGGAGGAAGTTTGAGTTCCCCAATATTTCACTTTTGGGATAACTAAACAACTCCCTCAAACTGTATTTCATGGGATCTTCCACTTCGTGGAAGAGTAACCAAAAGAGACCTATCTATCTATCTATCTATCTATCTATCTATCTATCTATATCTATATAAAAACATAAAATCAATTGACAAGTGGCACTACATGTATCTTATGTGCTTTTAGTATGTTGTTTATCAATATGTGTGTGTGTGGAGGCGGGACACAATCTGGACCATTAGATTAAAAATAACATACGGACAATATTAGATCACAACCAACCGTACACCATTTTAATCAAGTTGATTCTCTCATCTTACCTAAAACAATGGAACATACATCAAAATATATGTTATATACACTAAAAAACTCATTATGTACGCTATTAAACTCGCTATATATACACACACTTAAGAACTCAATATATACAGTAAAATAATTGTTATATACTCAAATGGTTAATATGTACACCAATTAATCAACATATATACACTGAAATAATTGTCATATGTACTTAATTATTTGATATAGTAGAATTTTTATATACGCTAAAACAGTTACTATGTACACTGAAATTATTTTTATATACACCAATTTGATTTTAATATAAAAAAAATTGACTTTTTTTTGGGATTTTTTTTCTTTTGGGGAAAATATGTACGGAAACGATTTTTTTTTTTGGGGAAAAAAAAGTGTTTTTTTTCCCGAAAAAAAATGTTTTTATTTTGGAAACAAAAAAATCCCAAACGAAAAAAAAATCCAAAAGACAAAAAACAATTCCTGAAAAAAAAATCAATTTTTTTTTTATATTAAAATCAAGTTTTTTTATAATTATGTACTCCCTAATTATATATAGTTATATCATTTTTTCATCTCCAAATGTTATGTACTCTCCGTTTTATTCATTTGTTTGCCCTTTATATTAATTGTGAAATATTTTAATCAAAGACAAACAAATGAAAGAGACGGAGTGAGTAAACAATTACAATTGCAATATAGCTTCCTTGTACTCTTTCAACCATTCCTTGATTGTAGGCTTAATTGTAGAAATAGTTTAGTATGTAACCTCTTCTCCTTTTTTTTGGTGAAAGTGGGAGTAACTTATATTAAATCAATTTCCGCCAATGCGAGAATCGCATCCGGAAAAGAAGTTAAGTATATAGTCTCCTCACCACTTCTCGGGCAAAGATGGGCAACATGATGTGCAACCGTGTTTCCCTCATGTTTCATGTGTGACCAAGAACATTGAACGAAAAAGAGATCTAAAAGATAAGAGATCCTCAACCATTAGACCAAATACTTCTCTAAACGTACGACCTCGCTTAACCGCATCCACCACTATTCGGGAATCGCTTTCCATAAAAACCTGGGCAAGGTGAAGACGATGTGCCTATTCCAACCCCCATTCCAAAGCTTTGGCCTCGCCTACCAGCATATCCCAACCTGCATTGCACCGCTTAAATTCTACGAAGATCACCTTAATTCCCCTGGCTTTCTCTCCCGACCACCCCAAAACCAACATCACCATTTCCGTACACTGCTGCATCAGTATTAAATTTCACACATTCCACGCTCGTTTTGCTCTAGCTGACAGGACTCGCGGGGTGAATAAACGGTAGTTGAAGTCGTTATTGTTGGCCATAGCGATCATACTCCTCGCTCCGCCATTTGTATCATGCTGCTCATCACAACACTAGGGATAGGTGGGTTGGTCTCAAAGATCCGGAGGTTCAGTATGTACCACATCGCCCATATCATGGCTAACAACCGAGTCCGAGACGCGCCATGGACCTTTGCCAACAACCAAATCAGTCTCCGTGTGAAGGAAGGACAGGGGGCAGCAATTATGAGGGCGTGGAACTCGCTTGCTTCCCATATAGTTTTCGCCCAGTTGCACTCAAAGATTGCATGGTAATAAGTTGATTCGGCCTCCTAATTGCACAGGCCACATAAAGAGTCGGGTACGCAGTGACATCTAGCCAAATTAGCCCTCACTCCCAACGTATTAGAGCAAGCTCTCCATAGGAAGTGGGCAATTTTTGGTACCGTTTTCAGCGCCCATATAATCTTCCATACTCCATCCACATCCGGGCCATCAAGTAGGACGAGTTTCGCTTTCCAAATACTCCGCCAAACAAAACTGGGTTCGTGCCCCAGTCTCGCATCCAATATTTAGCTATTTTTATAGTACCTGGTCTGAAAAACTTGACTCACAAGTGAATTCGGTTTAGTAAGTAGCCGCCATGCTTGTTTGGCGAGTAAAGCTTGGTTGAATACGCTGAGATTACGGAAACCTAGCCCACCTTCCCTCTTAGGTCGACACATTTTGCCCCAAGACCACTAGTGTATCTTCCTTTTAGCCTCTCTGTATCCCCACCAAAATTTTGCAATGATGTCGTGGATCTCATGTATGAGCCCATCCGGGATAGTAAGCAGGCTCATCATATAAGTCGTAATAGCTTGAGCGAGGGATTTGATAACTATCTCCTTACCCGCCGTAGACAATAAGCGCTCCTTCCAGCCTTGCATTTTCTTCCATAGGCGGTTTTTGAGGCCCGAAAAAACAACTTTTTTTTATTTCTCGATAATAGTTGGCAACCCCAAGTATTTCTCATATTTGTCCACCTGTCGGACGTCGAATAACCCCTTAATAAAATTCCAATGAGTTCCCGTGACCTTTTTGCTAAATAAGATTTCTGATTTGGAATAATTAATATTCTTCCCCGAGGCTCTCTCAACCAAGCTAATAATATTAGCCAAGGTCGAGCACTCCCTTATATTTGCACTAGCAAAAAGGATACAGTCATCAGCGAAAAATAAATGAGATATTCGAGGCGCCCCTGGACAGACCCGGGCCCCATGGATTTTTTGACCTGAAGCAGCCTGTCGAATTAGATGTGAGAAAATGTCGGCGCAAAGAAGGAAGAGGTACGGAGAGATTGGGTCTCCCTGTCGTAAACCCTGAGTAGGGGTCAAAGAACCCATAATCTTTCCGTTAACACGGAATGCGTGTGTCACCGTTGTCACACATTGTATAATCCGCTCACACCAGCTCTCGAAAAAACCTAGTCGGGTCATAACTGCCTCCAAAAACCTCCATTCAATCCATTCGTAGGCTTTGCTCATATCCACTTTGAGAGCTACCGTACCATCCTTCCCTTCCCACCCCGCTTCATACCATGGAACATCTCAAAGGCTATAAGAGCATTGTCAGTAATCAACTTCCCGCAATGAAAGCACTTTGATTCTTAGATACGAGGCCGTCAAGAAGAGGTTTGAGTCGATTAGCTTGAAGTTTGGAAATTACCTTATAAATCACATTACATAGGCTAATAGGCCTAAATTCTGTCATCTACCGGGGAAACCCACACTTTGGTATCAATACCACAACCGTCTTGTTCACCTCGCTCAGGTCGATATTTCCATCCCACCAACTACGGACAAAGGTACAAACATCCCGGTCCACGATTTCCCAGAACTTTTGAAAGAACATAACATTCATTCCGTCCAACCCCGGAGCTTTATTAGGATGCGTTTGAAACAGGGCATGACGGATCTCCTCCTCCGAGACTTCTCTGTCTAGCTCATTATTCAAATCTGATGTCACTTGATGTGACACGCTAGCAATGGCTTCGTCCATGTTAACGGGGTCACCCGAAGCAAAGAGGCACGAGAAGTAGTCAGAGACTACACGTTGTATACCTTCCTCATCAGTCCACCAGGCCCTGTTTCATCTTCAATTCCCGTGATCATGTTTCTCCGACATCTTTGCTTAGCTTTATGATGGAAATATGTGGTATTCCTATCCCCGTCTCAGAGTTCATTAGCCTTAGATCTCGTGTGCCAAAAAGTCTCGACCTTGTGATGAAGTTTGGCCATCTCGAAAGAAACTCGTTGACAATTCAGTAACATGTCGGCAGAAGCGGGTTTTCTTTGCCAGTAACTCAATTTCTCCTCTGCTTGTTTCAACCGCCTGTTCACGTCACCGAATTTTCGTTTCGTCCAGGAGCAAAGTCGGGTTGATAAATGACTTATATGCTCCAGAATTTTGTCCCCATCCGACGATTCCCAGGACTCATGCACCACCTCACCACATTTAGACTCCGAGAGCCACATTGGTTCTAAACGAAATGGACGTCGTCAACTCCCTCCCTCAACTGTTCTCGGTCAGATCATGATAGGCGCGTGATCGGATGCAAAAATTGGGAAGTGAACTACTTTCATGTTCGGTATCAAATCCCGCCACTCACTAGTGAGGATAGCTCGATCAAACCTCTTTCGTATGAAACAATTAATATTTCTTCCTCGTTGGCAGGTGAACTTGTTTTTGATAAAGCCCATATCTTGGTGTGCGCACTCGTCGATAACGTCTTGGAAAGCATCCATGCTACGCTCACTCCGAAGACGGTCCCTTTCTTTTTCGTCCTGACTTAATATTTCACTAAAACTGCCCAAAAATATTTATGGGACCGTGACGTACATCGTATTCTCCGAATCATATCCCAAGTCTTGTGTTTGTTCTCTTGTTTTGGCCAGCCATAGACCCCAGCCGTCCTCCATAGAGCCACCCCATTCTCGTCCTTAACTTCAACAACCACATGGTTATGGTCATATGAGACGAGATCCGCATTTATATATCTCTACCATAGGCCAATCCCACCTGACCTCCCCCTACTATTAACACAGATGTTATCCCTAAACCCACACTTACCCTGTATCGTAGTGAGATCAGTCACACTCATCATCATCTCTGTCATGAAGATGATGTTTGGGCACTCCCTCCAGCAGGGGTTGCCCAGCCTCTGACAGTTCCAGCTTAAGATTTTCATTGTTGTTCACGGTGCTGGTCATCGCCAGTCACTACTAGTTGAATATGCGTATTCATCTCTTCGACCTCACCTTGACTCTTCTTATAAGTAATATTATTGTTTGCCTCCTCCTGCCCATCATGGAGAGTATCTACTGCCATTTTGCGTTTCACTTCCACCGGCCCCAGTTCAACTCCTACCACACCAGTAGGTGCACTTGCTCTCCCTTTTGGCCTCACCATTTTAATAAATTTTTGAGGTTTTAAAAATCCTCCTGGGGCCTTCTCTACCTGATTAATGCCTCTCTACAAACCTTCCATCTCGATAGTAGAGCTCTGGACCAACTCCTGCTCTGTCGCTGTAGCTTGCTGCTCCGGTCTCTCAACAACCTGGGTCGTGTTGATAGGCCCATCATCAGTAATTAATACACCTCGGAGCCTGTCTACCATTCTAATCAGTGTTTCCTCCTCGATACGTTTAGCATAATCCTCCTCGAACAATTTCCTAACACATGTACTACTTCTGTCCACTATTACCACTCCCACTCTTATCCATGACTCGCCATGGTGAGGCTTTAAGCCACTCCCCATAGCATCGTCCCTCCCCCACCGTTCACTTCCTATCACCACAATCCTTCTCACCGTGTCCTATATGGCCACACACATAGCAAAAGTGAGGTAGGCTCTCGTAGCACAATTTGACCCGCCATTGCTTACCCCCTTCAGAGCGCAGATTGATGGCATCCATCAACGGTTTCCGAACATCAATGGATCTATTGATTTCCGGATTAACCGAGTTATCCACTTTTACAAAGACACCCAAGGTATTGCCAATGTTACTCGCATTTTCCTCGTTTAAACGCCCTCGGATTGGTAATCGTAAACACGGACCTAGATTGAAGAGTACAAAAGTAGTACCTTTGTCGGCAGAGCATCGTCTGGGAAATTGGCCAGTAGTAGTGAGTGCCTCTCGAAATGCCATGCCTGTTCTGAAAGAACTTGCTCCTTGTTCAGGATGTTATCAAACTTAATTGTCACCAGTTTTGTCTGACGATCAACGATTTCCCCCACAACCCTATGTTTTGCCTTCCACCCCATAATCCTGGTATCGATTAATGCCCAAAGATTGACACGACGCTCGTTCCAAAGCTATCCTACCACACATTTGCCCTAACTCTCCTCTGTCCCAGCCCAATCCTCCACCCAATCGACCTCCGCCAGATTATCGTCCCCTGATTGATTGCCCTCCTTCCCTTGTCCCACGATGTTCAAGTCGAGGGTATTACGGTTCGCCATGAGGGGTACACAGAAAACCTAGAAAAGACAAATGCTGAACCCTACACAAGAAAGTGTATTGTACGCATAAAGGCACAGAAAGATTGAGAAGAATTGATTACAATGATTGAATCCCTGACAATGTCAGGGGCGAAGCCTAGGATACCTAGGGAAAAAAATAAAACCCTCCCATGGATAACCTCTTCTAATATCATTTTTTTAAATTATCAAATAATATACATTCTTGCGCATTGCTTGTGTCTAATCCCAAGAAACTATACTCGTAAGGAAGATTAAATAACCAATCTTTCGCTAAATCATGCAAACTGAACGGAAAAGCTCAAAAACTAATAATATAATCATCAGTCCCTTCCAAAGATAAAGTAGAGGAAGCAAGATAAGATTCATATAAATGTCTTTGAGCATCTTCATTAGAATGACCCTAAATTTAGGGTATGAATCAAACATGGATTGAATGAAAAAAGAGATCAAAATCACTCTCTTATTTTATAGGGGTGGTGTGAGGTATGTTAACTGTGAAAGTAGCTGTTTAAGATTATTTTTCCCCGTATATTATGCTATGTAAGACTTCAATTTTTTTTCTCAACCTCAAACCCTCAACGGCTAAACATAATATTAAATAGAGTATATGAATTTAGATAATACTCCCGTCTCAGTCAATTGTTTATCCTTGAATTACAATGCTGCTAATAAAACAATATAAAAAGTAAACCAATGACCGAGACAGAAAGAGTAATAGAATTTGGCAAAATTCAATCTTGGTGATCCTTACCCGAAACTAAAAAAATCCCATTACTATGGACCTATTATTTTTTTAAAGGATTTTTTATATGGTGCCCTATGTTTTTGCGTTTTTTTTACAGAATATCCCTTCACTTTTCGAAACATATGTGGTGGCCTTCTATTTTTGCGTTTTCTTTGTGGTAACCCTTTTGTCCACTAAGGATGATGTGACAAAATTTAACTTAATTTAATGCATAATCATGTCATTAACTTTTAATTATATCATTGATTGATTTCTGTTTAGAATACTCTTATTACCAACAAACCAAAAACACCCTTCACAAGTCACAACACTCTTCCACCACTAACTAACCGTCCCAACTCAAAATCCTCTCCTCAACCATTTATATTAACCGCCATATCCACCCTTTCAACAAACAACATAGTCTCTCCTTATTCGGACCACCAATCTACTATCCATCTACTTTACCGCCATTTTGTCTGCATTTGTCATTAATTTTGCAGGTAATAAAGGTATGTTAATGTTAGGAAATAAGTGTCTTGCAATTGTCCTTTTGGATCTCGAATTGGTTTCCGACCTGAATCTGTTTAATTAGGAAAGTTTCCTAATTAATATCTGATTGATTAGAGTTTCCTAATCAATATCTGAGTATCTGACGTAGGATTTCCTATTGTATAGGGTTTCTGTTTAGGTTGAGAGTAGTATATAAACTCTCATACCTCTACCATAGAAATTATGATATCAATCTGAAATCTGTAACCTCTTCTCAAATTAATAAAACTATCCCCTCCTTCTGCCCGTGGATGTAGCTAACAGGTTGTTAGTGAACCACGTAAATCTGTCTGTCTCTCGATTTTACGTTCTTATTTGTTTGTCTTTCTCTTCCGTTATAACAAACTGGTATCAGAGCTTTAGGTTAATTTGATCTGTGAAAAAGATGTCTATGATGATCTTTAAAATCGAGATATTTTGATGGGAGGAATAGTTTTAGTCTGTGGCAGATCAAGATGCGGGCGTTGTTAAAGACGGTGGGCGCCATTCGTGAAGAAAGACGACACAGTCACCGCTGAGATGGCCGTTCTGGAGGAGAGTACAGTTTGTCTGATGATATCATCACTGAAATCGGAGGAAGATAGAAGTAGTGGTGGGATAAACAGGTGAAGCAGCAAGTAACTCTTGATGAGAGTGAAGCAAAATCTGAAGATCAACCACTACCGTCCGAGTCTGAATCCAAATCTGAATCTGAACCATCAGGTTCTTCATTACCAGTTCAAAAGCAGCAGAGTTTGGCCCGTGAGCGGTCAATTAAGCTTCGGAACAGGTATGGTCATGAAGATGAAAGGATGGGTCTGTCTGATTTGGTTCCAAATAGCAAGTTACAACATGGTTTGGACTTGCTAAATTCTGGAAGTATCTGATTGCCCCTTGTTGGGCAATATCTGAGGCAGAAGGGGGAGAGGAGTTTTATTTCTGGTACATCTGGCATTCGTTGGGGTGCATCTGGTACATCTGTCTGATTGAGGAGATTTCTGGTACATCTGGCATTCTTTGGAGTGCATCTGGTACATCTGATCTGGCATTCTTTGGAGTGCATCTGGTAATCTGATCTGGCATTCGCTGGAGTGCATTTGTCTGATCTGATTGTGAGACAATTCAAGTCAAGGTGGAGATTGTTAGGAAATAAGTGTCTTGCAATTGTCCTTTTGGATCTTGAATTGGTTTCCGACCTGAATCTGTTTAATTAGGAAAGTTTCCTAATAAATATCTGATTGATTAGAGTTTCCTAATCAATATCTGAGTATCTGACCTAGGATTTCCTATTGTATAGGGTTTCCTAATCTGTTTAGGGTTTCTGTTCAGGTTGAGAGTATCTCTCATACCTCTACCCTAGAAATTATGATATCAGTCTGAAATCTGTAACCTCTCCTCAAATTAATAAAACTATCCCATCCTTCTGCCCGTGGACGTAGCTAACAGGTTGTTAGTGAACCACGTAAATCTGTCTGTCTCTCGATTTTACGTTCTTATTTGTTTGTCTTTCTCTTCCGTTATAACAGTTAAAATGATGTTTAAAGCAATCAATAATTAGTTGTGACAACTAAATAAAATTAGTTGTGACAACGTCAGTTAATGTTCAAAAGGGTCACCATTTAGGAAAAAAAAACAAAGGGACACTACCTATGATTTGAAAAGTAAAGGGATACCACGTATAAAACGCAAAAATACAGGGACATCATATAGAAAATCCCTATCTCTTATATGTGTGATGCCATAATTATAGAAAATCCAGGTACTGCCCACTATCATAATTATACCTAACACCCCTTGGGCCCATTATGAGCCTCTTGTTTTTTTTATTAATTGTGCTATGTGCGACTTCAACCAATATTTTTTTGGGTTATTTAACAACAATAATATCAACTATAGGACGTCTTTCAAAAATAATATCAATTTTAATAAATTTGAGAATAATACGTATTATTGAAGTAGTTAAACCGGAGTAGTATGGGTGACCGGTTACCTGTAGAACCCTTTCACCTTCACCTTTAATTTTATTCAACAACAATAATATCAACTATAGAACGTCTTCCGAAAATAATTCCAATTTTAATAAATCTGAGAATAATACGTATTTTTGGAGTAATTAAAATCAGAGTAATATAGATGACCAGTTAACGGTAGAACCCATTCACCTTCCTTTTTCGCCTTTAATCTATTTCATGTTCACTCCTTTTCACCAATTCAGTATATGAGGCATTAAACGTTATTTATATCTTCCCTCTTTCTCTTCCTTCAATCTCAGCAAATCTAGCTAACAACACAATCCTACATCAAAATCAACACGTTAATTTAAACAAAACGTATAGAAAAAAACGTAGAAAGATGAAGGGTAGTGGAGAGAGAGGGTAAAGGAGAGAAGTAATGAGGAGTAGACCTGGCAAAATTGACCCGACCCGAATAAGCCAAACCGAACCCGACCACACCCAAACTGAAGACTTGATTTTGACCCGCAATTCGAATTGACTCGAGCTAACTCGAAACTGACCCGACTATTATTATAGAAAACTAGTCGATATACTAAAAAAGTTGAAAACAGCAAACCCGAGAATAAACCAAACCCGAAATTATTCGACCCGACCCGAAGTCAAGCCGATTATTATGATACGAAAGTGGCCTAACCCGAAGCTGACCCGACACGTTTCACCCGTTATCCAGGTCTAAGGGAGGATGATGGAGGATAAGTAGTAGGTTAAATATTAATTAGGTGACCTGATGTAGCAGGTTATAAAGGCGCTTATACTATTGTTTAACTACTCCAATAATACGTATTATTCTCGGATTTATTGAAATTGGTATTATTTTGGGAAGATGCCCAATAGTTGATATTATTGTCGTTAAATAACCCTATTTTTTTTAATTAGTGGCTCAATTTGATTCGACCTACTATTAATTATAATTATTCTATGACGATCATAAAATATCGAAACAATTTAACAGTTATCTCGATAAAAATTTCTATCTAATATTGGATGTCAAAAAATGTCTTAAACTAATATGTTCAGTATCTTATACAAGGCTAAAAATGTAAATATTGGATGTCAAAAAATGTCTTAAACTAATTTTTTTTACGTCCAATATCATATATGTTTTGGTAAAAAATATACCGGGTCTACGATTTAAGTTTGCGGGTCAAAGCAATCGTCCTATAACTACGGGTCGGTGAAATCGAGATAAAACTAGAGAACGAGGAACAACGAAAGAAAATAACGACACACAAAGTTTGGTGACGCGGAAACCCGATGTGGGAAAAACCGCGGGGGGAGTCGGAATCCCACCAAAGTTTCACTACGAATGGAAAAAGGATCAATAACCGAATACAAATAGGAATATTTTATCTATAATTGCTAGAGTTTTGGTGTTGTGTGCGTTGGAGTTGGTGTGCTGGGATGCCTCCTTCCTTCTTCCTCTCTTTCCTTTATATATGGCCCCTCCTCCTCTGGTGTCTTTATGGCCCCTTTAATGTAGAGCAATTATTGCTCTTCAATGCCAAGTGACCGTTATGACCGTTATGCCAACTCATTATTCTCCTCCTTCCCTTTATGTTGCTGTTGACCGTTGCCTTTCTTATCCATCAGAATCTTTTCATTTAATCCCTTCTTAATTACTTGAGATTTGGCCCTTTAACTCTCCTCAGCTGTTACAATCTTCTTCTGGATTCTTTCCTGCTCAGCAGGAGAGTTTCCTAGCTTGTAGGAGTGTTTGTTGCCTCCTTCTCTCTTGGTGTGGGCTGAATTTTACCTTCCATGTGTTGGGCCTTCTTGACTAAATGGACCATCGTTTTATTTGTCTCATGCTTCATTTGACCCATTATTTTGTTTTGTCTCGGGTTTGTTTGGTTTGACGTCTTCCGATTATTTTGACCTTCGTCTTTTAGTTTCTGACCTTGACTTTTCATCCGTGAACCGTGGACCCTTTTGTTGTTGACTCTTGACTTTTGACTTTTTGACCGTCCACTCGCTTCACGCCACGTTTCATTCTGAAGGTGCAAATTTTTGGCCCGAACAAATGCCCCCAAATTTCCGACTAAGCTCATCTTAGGCGGGAATTTCCGTTTGCCTCTATTGTAGGCAGTCGGCTCTGCTTCTGCTGGCCTTAGCTTGCTGGTTCTAGGAGAAGGCGCGATCTGTCCCCTCTCTTAGAAATTACTCCTGCAGAGAGTGGACCTCTGGTGGCAGACCTTTCTAAGTCTACCTCTTACTCTGCCCCCAAATCCGTTGATGAGGTTTCTGCTGAAGTGGTGCTCAAATTTCCTGAAGGCTTTGGTAAGTCTGCAGAGGATATGACTTTCCTGGATCATATGCTACTTCCTGGTCCCAGGTCTGTGCTAGAAGAAGGTTCTCTGAAGGAGTTGGACTTGGTTCGCAGATTGTTGGCGGAGGAATCTGGTTGTAGAGAAGAAGTGACTGGATGAGGAATTTTCTGTGGCGCCTGTCCTGGATGCTCTTTCTGATGTGGAGGCGGAGGATCTGATGGAGTCCGCTGATTTCTCATTCTTGATAAAGAGGCTGATGGGCAAGAGAGCGTGTACCAGCAGGATGTCGTTGATGACCCTGGGGGAGATTCTGCTGCTGTTCATCAGAGACCCAGGTTCCTGTAGAAGAATCTGCTACAGTTCCGCCTCCACCAGAGGAGAATGTCCAGGCTGTGGACCAAGTTCTGCTGGAGTGATGTTACTCTTCCTTTGTTTTCGGCTTGTGAATCCTGCATGGCATGAACTTCCGATTTGTTAGTGTTTGCAAAAAATTCTGTAATGACTTCGCCTTTGCTCAGGGGAGCGAAGTGTGTGTGATTATTTTGTGGCACTTCGTGCCTTAACAGAAGATCGTAATCGTTTGCTTTTGATCGTGGTTGTTTGCGTTTGATTGTAATCGTTTGTTGTAGTTTTGTCTAACTACCTTTTGTTGTATGCATGCCTTATGTTTGTATGGTCGACCTTTGATATAGTGGTGGCCTGGGGTTTAGTTCGCCCACTCAGTCGGAGGTGCCACGCTTTGCGTGGGTGCTAAGTGGCGCAGGAGACTGTAATGTCCCGGTTGTAGGCACTTAGTCACAGACGCACGCCCTCTGTAGAAATTGTACACTCCACCAGATTAGTCACCAGCACTCAGTTTGAGAAAACTGACAAAAATTTGGCAAAGATAGGGAACACAATATTTGGAAACATATGTGGAAGCAAAAAAATAAAATTTCAAAAATATATGGAGAGAGAAAATTAAATTTCGAAAATGTACGCAATAAGAAAATCAAACCTTAATGTCAAAGAAAATTGAATTTTGACGACACACATAAAAAGGAAAACAAAATTTTATCTGATTAAATTTGAATTTTGCTAAAAGAAAAAAAAGAAAACAGAAGAATGATAGGAAAATTTAAATACGTGTTTGCGAGGTTTGAAAAGATTAAACCTGGGTTCTGGTGGAGGTGCACCTGGCAGAATAGATGCCACGTTTCTGGCGGCTGTAGCCCATGTTTCTGGCGGCAGTGGCCCAGATTGCTGGCGGCTGTGGCCCACTCAGAAGAAGTATTTCTTTAGGTGTACGATGTTCCATGGCTTTTGGATGATCTTCCCCTCCATGGTCATAAGTCGGTAGGCTCCGTTCCCAACTACTTTCTCTATTTGATAGGGTCCTTCCCAATTGTAAGCGAACTTTCCTGCTCGTTGGTTCCTGGTGTTCTGGAAGACTTTTCTGAGGACTAGGTCTCCTTCCTGCAGGATTCTGACTCTGACATTCTTGTTGTAACTTCTGGCGACTGTTTGTCTGTAGGAGGCCATCCTTATTTGAGCATCGGTTCTGAGCTCATCTATAGTATCCAAGCTGCTTGCCATCTCTACCTGGTTCCTGTCTTCGGTTATGCATCCGTATCTATGAGTAGGCACTCTCACCTCTGAAGGGATGACCGCCTCAGCTCCAAAGACCAAACTGAAGGGTGTTTGTCCTGTAGCCACCTTGGGTGTAGTTCTGTCAGACCACAGCACCAAGGGGAGTTCTTCTGCCCATCTGCCCCCTGCCTCCTCCAGCCTTCTCTTCAGGTTGTCTATAACAATTTTGTTGCTAGACTCCGCCTGACCATTAGACTGAGGGTTTCTGGGGGTAGACTTGCTTAGTGTGATGTTCCACCTGGCGCAGTAGGCCTCCATCTTGTTGCCGATAAATTGGGATCCGTTGTCGCAGATGATCTCTGAAGAAATGCCAAACCTGCAGATAATGTTACGTTTTATGAAGGATATAACCTGCTTCTCAGTAACCTGAGGGAATGCTTCTGCTTCTATCCATTTGGAGAAGTAGTCAGTCATGGCCAACATAAAAACTTTGTTTCCTGGGGCTCTCGGTAGCTTGCCAACAATATCCATCCCCCATTTCATGAAGGGCCAAGGAGAAATTACTGGGTGCAACGGCTCTGCTGGCTGGTGATTGACCGGTGCATGTCTCTGGCAGGCGTCACATTTCTTAACATATTCCCTCGCATCCTTGCTCATTGTCGGCCAATAGTAACCTTGGCGGAGTGCTTTGTTGGATAGACTCTTGCCCCCTGCATGATCTCCACACTCACCACTGTGGAGGTCATGCATAACCACCTTTGCCTCTTACTGACTTAGGCACCTCAAGTATGGTTCGGCGGCTGATCTTTTGAACATGACACCATCAATGAGGGTGTACCTGGACGCTTTCATTCTAAAACTCCGGGCTTCCTTCTTGTCTGCTGGCAGGATATCGTTTTGCAGCCATTCTTGGTAGGGTTTTCTCCAGTCTGGGATTCTTTCTTGTTCTGCTGAGGTGCGACAGATTCCTGCCTCCTGTAGCCACTGCAATCCCTGGTCTGGTGAGTTGTCCTCCTGCCTCAGCATCTGGTGTTCCTGTGTGCCTGTCCAAACTGCTGGCTCCAGTACATGGACAATGGGTATGGTGGAAACTACGCCTGGCTTGAAGGTTGCCCCCAGGGTGGCTAAGGCGTCTGCTTCCACATTCTGGTCCCTAGGGACTTGGTTGATTGAGAAGGCTACGAACCTGAGGGAGAGCTCCTTTGCCACTTCAAGGTAAGACACCATCTTGGAGTCCTTAGCTGCATACGAACCATTCATGTGATTGACTATTAGCTGGGAATCGCTGTAAGCCTCTAGGCGCTTGATTTTGAGGTCTAGAGCCAGCTGGAGACCCAAAATTAGAGCTTCATATTCTGCCTCATTGTTTGTTGTTCGGAACTCGCACCGTACTGCTTGGACTATGAGATCCCCCTGAGGAGACTTCAGAACTAATCCTGCTCCAGATCCTCGCATGTTGGAGGCGCCATCTACATTTAGCTTCCACACCTGTTCGCCTTTGTCCTCCTCAAGGAGGAGGATGTCTTTCTCTGCCTGTGTCTGCAGAGCTGGGCTGAAGTCGGATACGAAGTCTGCTAACGCCTGGGATTTTATCGCTGTTCTGGGGACAAATTTCAGGTCGAAGCCGCTCAAGTGTATAGACCACTTGGCCATTCTCCCTGATAACTCAGGTTTTCTCATAATAGTTTTTAGTGGATAATTTGTAACTACGGAAATAGCATGCGATTCAATATAAGGTCGAAGTTTATAAGATGCCGTAACAAGTGCAAGTACGAGTTTCTCAAGGGATGTGTACCTGGTCTCTGCAGGAAGCAGAGACTTACTAACATAATATACTGGGCATTGTGCTCCTTCGTGCTCAAGTACTAATACTGCGCTGACTGCTACCTCGGTTACTGATAAATACAGGAAGAGTGGTTCTCCAGGTTCTGGTTTTGACAGCAGAGGTGGAGTGCTGAGGTAGTGCTTCAGGTCGCTGAACGCCTTCTCGTGCTCTGCTGTCCAATCAAACCTTTGGGCCTTCTTCAGGACATCATAGAACAACCGACATCTATCTGAAGACCTGGAGATAAATCTTCTCAGAGCAGCAATTCTTCCAGTCAGCCTTTGCACGTCTCTTGGCTTCTGTGGGGATTTCAGCTGGAGGATGGCCTTGATCTGCTCTGTGCTAGCTTCAATTCCCCTCCGGGTCACCATGTACCCCAGAAACTTCCCACATGACACTCCAAATGTGCACTTTGAAGGATTTAACTTCATCTTGTATTCCCTCAAGGTGTTGAAGGTATCCTCCAAGTGTGTTGTATGTTGCGAAGCTTGCTTTGACTTGACGACCCTGTCGTCAATATATACTTCCATAGTGTCCCCAATCTGTCTCCTGAACATCTTGTTGACTAGTCTCTGGTAGGTGGAACCTGCATTCTTCAGACCAAAAGGCATTACATTGTAACAATATATACCTCTCTCAGACCTGAAGGCTGTTTTCTCCTGGTCTGCTGGATGCATCTTGATCTGGTTGTATCCACTCCATGCATCAAGAAAGGTTAGCATCTCGTGGCCTGCTGTAGCATCTACCATGGCATCTATATGTGGTAGGGGGAATGGATCTTTTGGGCATGCTTTGTTTAAGTCGGTGAAATCGACGCACACCGTCCACTTGCCATTCTTCTTTGGGACCACCACCACGTTAGATAACCACTCTGGGTACTTCACCTCCCTGATTTTTCCAGCAGCCAGCAGACTGTCCACCTCCTGATTTATGACTTGATTTCTCTCTCGAGCAAACTTCCTTCTCTTCTGCTGGACTGGTTTGTAGCTTGGGTCCATGCTTAGCCTGTGAGTGATAACGCTCGGATCTATACCTACCATATCATCATGCGACCAAGCAAAACAATCCATGTTAGTTTTTAATAATTCAATGAGGTTTTGGCGGATATTACCTGTGCATTCTGATCCGATGAACACTTTTCGCTCTGGATGTTGCTTGTCCAAGTTGACTTCATCCAACTCCGCCTGAGGTGGCTCTACGTACTCCTGCAGAGGCAGATGAAGGCTCTGTAATTGCTATGCTGGGGGGCTCGCCGTCTTCTTAAGGGCTACCCTGTAGCAGTCTTTGGCCTCTCCTTGGTCTCCGGTGATCTTCTGCACTCCCCAGGGTGTAGGGAACTTCAAGCACTGGTGGTAGGTGGAGGTGATTGCCTTCATCTCATGAATCCAAGGCCTTCCTAGAATCACGTTGTAGGTGGAAGGTCCATCAATGACTAGGTACCGTACTTGCTTGTTCACTCCTCCGGCATAGGTAGGAATGGTGATCTCTCCCAGAGAATGCTTGGTCTCACCACTAAAACCCACTAAGGGAACCGCCTTCCTCGTTAGATCCTTCTCGCTAAACCCCATATTCTGGAGAGTTTCCAACATGATGAGGTTGACTGAACTCCCTGTGTCCACCAGAATCTTCTTCACGGTGCAATTCCCTATAGAGAGGGTAATTATTAAGGCGTCATGGTGCATCTCTGGAGTAGCTTCTGCGTCAGTTTCGTCAAAGGTGACAGCTGGAAGATCCTTGCAACTGATTCTGCAGGAGTGCTCGGGTCTGTCTCCTCTGGTCTGAGAGGCATGTCTCTTGGCTGCTGAGTAGGTCAACCCGCATAATTCCGATCCTCCTGTTATCACATTGACAATTCTGGTACATATTGGAGGTGGAGAAGGCAATACCTGATCTGCTGCATTTACTCTGCTAGAGTTTCTGGACATGAGGTGATCCATATTCCCCTGATCATATTGGAACTTAACCTCCCTCCTGAGCTGGACGCACTCATCGGTATGGTGTCCAATGTCGTCGTGGAATTCGCACCTCTTGCTGGCGTCTCTTCGGTCATTGGTGTACTCCTGTCTCCTGGGCCACCTGACTCTGCGCCCTAACTCCCTCAGAGCCTTGAGCACCCCCTCAGGGTTGGTAGAGAACCCATACTCACTTACTTTAGGTGGCAATCCTGGATTGTCCTTCCAGTCTTTCTCCTCAGAAATTTTGCTCACGTTCCTGTCATAGGGCTTTGATCTTTCACCCCCTTTTCTGTTGGCGCCTTTCTGGCGACATAACCATACGCAGCTTTTCTGGGGCCTGAATCTTCTTCTAGCCTGATGGCTGCCATCGCCTTGGTCTGCACATCCTCGAATGTAGCACATGGGTACTTTGTGAGGTCTTTATAGAGGTCTGAATCCTGGTGGAGCCCTTGGCGGAAGGCTTCTATGGCGGTGGGCACATCACATCTGGGGATGGTGACTTTCTCCTTGTTGAATCTGTTGAGGAAGTCACGTGTAGATTCTTCGAACTTCTGCACTACCCGATACAAGTCACTAGTCTGCTTCTCTGGTTTTCTGCTGCTGGCGAACTGCTGGTTAAAGGCATTGACCAGGTCAGCGAAGGAGGTGATGCTTCGGTTAGGCAGACCAACGAACCAATGGAGGGCTGCTTCTGGCAGAGTGGAGCCAAACCCCTTGCACATGCAGGCTTCCTTCAGGGGCCCCGTAGCGGTCACCACCATCATCTTCTGTTTGTACTGGTTGATGTGATCTAGGGGGTCTGCAGTGCCATCATAAAGCGTCATGGCTGGTGGCATGAATCCCTTGGGTACAGCAACACAGGCTAGATCGTCGATGAAGGGTGAATCTGCATAGCTGTTCCTAGCTGCTCTCTCCAGGGGGCGTGGCATTCCAGGAATCTTGTTGATCAGGTCCCTCAATTCCTTCAATTCCTGGCGTTGCTGATCTGCTGTGCTGATTGTTCCTGCAAGAGGGTTAGAGACAGGAGGAGAAAAGTTGAAAGGGGTACTCCCTGCATAAGGTCCTCCAGGGTGTTGACTGCTAGGAGGAGGAGGTAAAGGTGCTGCTGCTGTCACGGATCTGGGCTGCCACTCTGACGCCTGCTGGTTGAGGGTAGGCGCTGTCCACATTCCTCCAGAGGGCTGGTTGTTGGATAAGGTGGTCATCTCTGGTGGAGTTACAAATTGCCATCATGGCGTCTGGTGGACAGGGGTGCCTGCAGAAGATAGTGAGTTAGTCTCTCGACTTTCGATGTTGGAGAGAAAGTTACCTGAGGTAGGAGATCTGCCGGGTGTGGGGCCATAGGTCAAGTAACCCAACCCTTGGGGTTCAATAACCGGGCTTGGTGGAGCCAATCCTAGCTCCAGTCTGGTGACCAACTCTGAAGGGACCTCTCTAGTGGTCTTCCTGCCAGCTGCTGATTCCCTACGGGTGCTGGGTTCTCCCCTAGGCATCAGAGGCATCATCTCTGGTGACATCTGGAGCGATGCAACTGGGGTCTTGTCTGCTGCCGAGATCCGAGCCTTGATATCTTGGTTGTCCTTCTGCAGGGTTTCTACTGCTTGGCGCAGAGCATTGATTCCCTGGAGCATACTCTGCATCAGGTCTGGTGACCCCGCTCCACTGGAAGCTTCTTCTACGAATCCTCCTGGAGTCAAGGTTCTGGTTGGTACGCTTTCTTTCCTGGCCCTAGAGGAGCTGGTGACCCCAGAGGTTTTAGGCGTCGGAGGGGGCCTAGACACTGGCAACGTGGGTTTCACCGCTTGACTGGTGGGGATACCCAAGCTGAGGGGTGTGAAAACCAGCTCTGCTGATCCTGGGGACAACCTTCCTCCAATGGGCTGAGTTGATGCTCCTTGACTGCTGGACGAACTTTGGCCGGATCCGGTCATGGTGACACGAGTTTGCTTCACGGTAGGGTTTGGCTTATAGGAAATGATCACTTTGCCCCACGGTGGGCGCCAAATTGTTTTGGTAAAAAATATACCGAGTCTACGATTTAAGTTTGCGGGTCAAAGCAATCGTCCTATAACTACGGGTCGGTGAAATCGAGATAAAACTAGAGAACGAGGAACAACGAAAGAAAATAACGACACACAAAGTTTGGTGACGCGGAAACCTGATGTGGGAAAAACCGCGGGGGGAGTTGGAATCCCACCAAAGTTTCACTACGAATGGAAAAAGGATCAATAACCGAATACAAATAGGAATGTTTTATCTATAATTGCTAGAGTTTTGGTGTTGTGTGCGTTGGAGTTGGTGTGCTGGGATGCCTCCTTCCTTCTTCCTCTCTTTCCTTTATATATGGCCCCTCCTCCTCTGGTGTCTTTATGGCCCCTTTAATGTAGAGCAATTATTGCTCTTCAATGCCAAGTGACCGTTATGACCGTTATGCCAACTCATTATTCTCCTCCTTCCCTTTATGTTGTTGTTGACCGTTGCCTTTCTTATCCATCAGAATCTTTTCATTTAATCCCTTCTTAATTACTTGAGATTTGGCCCTTTAACTCTCCTCAGCTGTTACAATCTTCTTCTGGATTCTTTCCTGCTCAGCAGGAGAGTTTCCTGGCTTGTAGGAGTGTTTGTTGCCTCCTTCTCTCTTGGTGTGGGCTGAATTTTACCTTCCATGTGTTGGGCCTTCTTGACTAAATGGACCATCGTTTTATTTGTCTCATGCTTCATTTGACACATTATTTTGTTTTGTCTCGGGTTTGTTTGGTTTGACGTCTTCCGATTATTTTGACCTTCGTCTTTTAGTTTCTGACCTTGACTTTTCATCCGTGAACCGTGGACCCTTTTGTTGTTGACTCTTGACTTTTGACTTTTTGACCGTCCACTCGCTTCACGCCACGTTTCATTCTGAAGGTGCAAATTTTTGGCCCGAACAATATACAAGGGCTAAAAATGTACACAGATAAGATAAAAGCAAGGCTAAATAATTGCATGCATGGTGCTTTTAATTAGTGTACAAGGGAAGCTTAGTTTCTTAAGGGATAATTCATGCACACTCTATTTTTGTCCTTAAATTTCATGGTATTCATTTCTTATTCCTTCTATAAACTTACGCATAAAACTATAAGCATTTGATTTGAAAAATAGGGTTACCATGGTTCGCCTGTTACGATTAATGAACTTTTAAAAAAAACATTTTGTGTAATTCGCATCTATAATGATTTTTGTATATGATATGGAGTTTGTTGTTGGAATTGCAGGTTGTAGTGCAAAGGCTGCCTCAATGGAAAAAATAATCAACATATTTCTATTTGTAAACTCAATGAACTAAATTTTTTCATTTACTTTGGCTTGAGAAATTCTTACTCCTTACTACTCCCCCCATTTGTATTTGTTCTACCCATTTCCATTATACACGATTCTTAAGAAAAAATGAATAAAGAACGAAAATGGGAGAGAAATTGATACAAGTGGACCATAGTAGAAAGTATTAAAAAATTAAGATGTGAGAGACTAATATGAAAATAATAGAAATGAGTAGAACATTAAAAAAAGACCCAAAATAAAAAATGGGTAGAACATTAATAAATGGAGGGAGTACATTTAATAAAATATTATATTGTTGAAAAAAATTAGTTTAGATCCCATGCAATGACACGGTATTTTGTAAATGGAGTATTAATAGGTAGATTGTTCAGTAGTATATCTGTACTTAGGTTTAGAATACGTACGCGATACACTAAAAAGACAATAGTTCGAAGCAAACGTAGCACTTATTAAGTACACACAATTTGATAAACAATAATTGATTTAAAAATGGAGGAATCATAAATCAATTACGTAGCTCGGGGTCTGTAGTATAAAAAAAGGCAGGAGACACCAAACCACAAACCTGAAATAAAGAAGAATCCATGTAAGACTTGGTATTTAATTTGTCTCACTTTGTTAATTAATAAATGATAACATAAGTTAATGAAAAAGAAACACGTTATGTGGCCCGTGAAATTCACGGGATTATCTGTTTCAACTTGTTTATCGTGTTATTAATATTTATATTTCTGACCAAGTGTTGTCAAATAATTCAGCTAAAAATGTTGTCATGGGTGATCTTACAAAATTCATATAAAACCAATAGTTAATTCATACTCCGTAGTACTCAATATCTTACAAAATTGAAGGAAATGTTCAAAAAATAAAGCGAATGAAATGTAAAAAAAATTCTCAATTATTTGTATCCCTTCATTGTTTTATAATCCGTTTATTTTTTAGTTATAATTAAAGTTTTTAATGCTAAATAATATAATTGTTCATAATAACTTTGACTTATAATTATGACGAAAGTGAATTAACTGGTGAAACAACCAAACTATTTTTTTAGGAAACTATTAAGTTTTCTTAAGAATAATAAATTATGTTTAAGTCAAATATTAAATTGTGTTTGTCATTTCCTCACTAATTTTTTTATTGATGATTTACCTTTAATTAGATTTAAATATTAAACACATTACCCAAATAATTGTCATCCTTAGTATGCTACTTTGATTAACACTTTGCAACTTTTTCTTAATCATATTTTGTAAATTTTTTCAACTTTGAATATAAATAAAAGTTCACTCTTATGAACACAAAATCCATGAGATTTCAAGTTAACTCGAAATATATTTATTAAAATAATCAATATAAATATCAATTAAAATAAATTTATTATACCTAAAAAAATGAGAAATCACATACTTAATTATTGGCTTCGCATAAGTTCACTAAAACAACAAATGCAAAAGATAAAATTAGTACTAAGGGCTTGTTTGGTTCACCATGGGAAGATAGAGTTACCGGGAACTTAAATTCACGTGAATTTGTATTTCATGGGAATTACAAAAATATTGTTTGGTTGCAATGTGGGAAATAACTTCATGCGAGAAGTTCTACACACCAAGGGGGAGCTTGGTGAGTAATTTCTCCCATTATGGAGGAAGTGACAATTCCCGGGAAGTGGCAATTCCCGGAAAGTGGCAATTCCCGGGAAGTGGGCAACCAAACAGCTTCATAATTTATCTATTCATGGGAAGTTCTACTTCCCATGATTTGAGAGGGCAACCAAACGACCCCTAAAATTAGAACCAACGAAGAACAATTACAAAACTGAAGAGAATATTTATAAAATAGAAAGAATGAAATGTGAATAAGAAATCTCTAAATACAAATGAGTTTTTTTTCCAACTGTCCATTTTATTGATATTTTAGTTATATAATGAGGATAATGAAATTCTTCATAATAAATTCTTGTAATGTAATTATTAATATTAGATTTGATTATTAATACAAAAGTAGATGAAAAGGTGCAACCTCCAAATGACTAAAGTTGTTTTTTTTCAAGTATCATTAATTTTTATTAATAACAATAAATTTATGTAAAACATTAAATTTTTGTAAAATATTAGATTGGTAAAAAAAACATGAAAGCATCCACCAGGTGCACAAAAACTGAATGCATAACAAAACTTTTTTTTTGTGATTAAAAAAACTATAAGTAGTAATAAATTTATTAATAAAGTAAAATTGCTAAACACATAACAAATTTATAATGTAATAAAGTTTAAATGTAGTAGACATAAAATAACAAACAAATATTAATTTTGCTAAAGAAAAAACCTATGAAATGGGATTTTTTATTTTTGAAAAAATTGTTAAACTATTTGCGAAGTACTATTTTTAATAGTTTCTTATAATGAAAGGTGGGTGCAAAGGTTTTGAAAAATAACAATAATAACAAATTTAATTATTTATTATGACAAATTATTAAATATGGGTAAACAAAAGGTTTGTGATATTTAATGATGTGAGTAAATATGAACTTAGCAAAATTAAAAATGTACAACACATATGTAATAAAATAATTCAAAATTTAATAAAAATAAATTATAATAAAATACAAAATTGAAATAAAAATCATTAATGTATGCCACGTGGCAAAAAAAATAAATGCTTAAGGAACCCTTTAACTATATATATAGATATAGATGAGGCCATTGTACATTTGAAATGAGAAAGTGGTCTAATTATACTTATACTTATATGTACAATCTATACAATCCATTAAAATAGTCCTTGCATATAATAAGGGAGTGAGAAGATAAAAAGCAGTGTTAAAGTATATAGTTATACTTTTGTAAGATTACCTCATCTTAGGTTCTGGTAAACTTCCTTGTACACTACATTGTAAAATCAATATCTTCAAACCTCACTTGATTGTTACTCGTGACACCGCAACATACAATTGTCCATGGCTAAAAACTGGTTTTGGCATAAACAATCCAACGCATGACAACGATTGTCCTTGACTCTTGTTGATAGTTATAACAAAAGACACGACCATTAGGAATTGTTTACGTCTTAGTCTCACCCCAATTTGAGTCGTATCGGATTTGCTTAGTGTCATTCGGGCAACGATGACTTTGTGGTCAATGTTCCTTCCCGAGATAATTTTAGCCTCAATTACACGTCCACCCAACCTTGTGACCACAAGTCTTGTACCATTACATAGCCCAACCGCCTGGGCCAAGTTTCTTAGTAGTATGCATAACATTGACCCCAACTTTTAACCTTAATTCATGATTTGAAAGTCCGGTTTCCCAATACTACTCTTTATATGTAGTTGACGATAAATGCAGGGATTTAGCAATTATTAAATTATATCCCGGACCAAATTTCACAGTTATCTGTAATCTCGCTTGTACTACTTAAGTCATAATTCATCAGTGACGATATTTATTTGAGTAACTTTATTATTAGTTACTCCGTATAAATCTATGAAATTTTGAAGCATACATTCAGGATTATTAATTAATAATTATTTAACTTTTGAATTAGGGGATACTACACTATATTTGTCCAAAAAACTACAAAGACAATTTTTTACTCCATACATTTGATGCCATATAGTAATTTTGTTACAATCATCACATTTATATATAGCACTACAATTTTATACCCTATACATATCTCGTATGTTGTAATTAATTTATTTATATAGTTTGTTTTGAAAACTTCTCCATTCTTTGTCGTTAATCAACTTGATACTATATGCTGCTAATCATGATGTATATATACACAATCATGTAAAGATTTGATGATTATGCTTTCCTTTATCGGACAATTATTACTGCTATACGTTGCACGAATTAGCATTGCCACTATCTGTTCGCTAATCCACCATTGTCACTATCTCATAAATGCCATTCACAAATTATCGTCATATTTTATAATGACTACTAATGCTAATAAGAGGTGGTGAGCTGAAGTTGTATGCTCCCAAAGATAATAATTAAACACTTATAACCATAGAACTATAACAATAGTGTAGGGAAATAAGGGTCTATCCACAGGGAAGGCGAATTATTTAAGTGAATTAAAAATACGAATTAGTAACTAAGAATGGGGGTGATTGGATAATCAAATTGACGAAAACTAAACAATAACAACCAAACAACAAAATCAATAGTGACAAAGAGTGAATTCAGATGATTTAAACGGTCTTGGGTAAGAATTTCCACAACTAATTATCAAATTGATCATAGATTGACAACTTTCACCTAACTCTTGAGCAAACTATCGTGAGAAATAAATCTCAAATCTCACGTGCATATTATTTGACTCGAAACGCGATGATCAAATAACCTAATTATCAAACAACCTAATACATGCGATTAAGTTTAATTCAATAATAGCATTACCGAATAGAGAACGATAGAAGTGACGACCAATAAAACACGCGATTATTAGTTCGAATCACAAGTTAAATCTCTCTTTACCCTAGATATGATGAAACACATACAATATTAAGGCCAAAGATCGTTACTATATCTAACGAGTTTGAACAATTACGGATTCAATCGCTAGAATAACAATAGATTAAAAATTGCAAAGATTAATTAGCTATTTTAATCTAAACATTCAACAATCATGCAAATACGAACGGAGAAATATCATTACTCAAGAGATAAGATAAAGATGAATTAAAGTCTCACAATCGAATAATTAGTAGCTTCAAATCTTAATCCGAAAAGAAAGATTAGTTACACATGCTTCTGGTTTTTCCTTCTCTTTTCTTATCCTTTTGAATGTCCAACTGGATGATGATATCAATAATGATTATGAAAACTAAACTTAACCAAATAATAGTCTACTAACAATAATAATAAAATAATAAAGCCTCCTAGTAATAATAAAGTTTCCTAATTAAAACCAAAGTCTGTAAAACGTAGCAAATTAAGAAGGAATAGGACGAGATGCGTAATAAGTTTCAGGAATTCGGGCGACTAGCCTGGTTCTCGGGAGCCTCGCGCGCATCGCTGGTGCTGCTTCACGTTTCCTCCACTTCTTTCGTTCTGTGTCTTCAAGTGGGCTCTCCTTCCTTTCATGCTTCATCCATTCTTGGCCGGAATCAACGATCCAGTGATAAGAATCCTCAAAATAGTTCACCAATATACACATAAACTGTCTTAATAACTGTAATCCTCTTGAAAATCTAACGCAATACAGTGGCGGAAACACTGTAGATTTGGGATTAAAACACACTGACAAACTATATCTTATTAAAAGAAATGGTAAGTCAATACAAAGGCCTCTTTTTACAAAAGGGCTAAAAAGGAAATTCTCCAAACAGGTTTATACAAATCCATAAATCGTGAATGAAGAAAGAGTAGGATCCACGGTACTCGCTAACTCACACCCAAAACCCAGCAGCAAATATCTGTCATGTTATAAACATAATAGCCACGTCAGTGGGGAGTAACTCAGACGTTCTCCCAGCCATATTATATCATATGGAAAATAATAGTATTATTATATCAAAATATTAAAAAAGTGAAAACATTAAAAAGATATAGTGAAAATAAGTTTTCAACAAAACTTAAAGCACTTGTCAACCTGCAAGTCAAAAATCAATCGATAATAATAATATTCAAAAATGGCGTTATGGAAATTCGATCAGTGTGCACAAGGCTAGACTTTCACTAGGACAATATACTGGAAACTAGCTTCGAGAACTGTAGACTTAACTCATAACATAATCCAGTCTCTAACTGGGCAACTCAACTATAACAGGACCGCGTGCAGCGAGGTCCTGATTTAAGTAGTATACACCCCTCCTAGATATCAAATGTATCCAATTCAACTGACGGTGTCTAACACGATGCGATATCTAGCTTAAGGGCACAATGCACACTCTCTTGGACGAAACTACGCCCAATTCAACGACCAAATGTGTCCCAAATGGGCACACTGACTTTATAGCTGATGGCAAAAACGTACATCCACTACAAGGTAAAGTCACTTTAGAGTCGGAAGTTTTAGTACCAAATCTTCAATATTCCATAGCTAATTAGCTTAGAGACCGAATTTGCGACTAGATTTCATTAGTAGCTAAATGCCTTGTCGCTAATTTAGCTACTAAATTAGCGACCAAAATTAGCTACCAATTTAGCGACGAAAGCGTGGTAGCAAATTTTGAGACAATAATAGAGACGAAAATTCAAGTAGCTACATTAGTGACCGCAAATGGTATAGTAGCTAATTTAGGGACGAACTTAGAGATCGATTCAGTTGTAGCAAACTTAGTGACGCAATTTTTTGGTATCTAAAATGGCCACACAAAAAAAACAAGAAATACGCATCACCCTAATTAGGGGCTCACCATACAACACGTAGAACTACCCCTAGCTCACTAAACCACACATGTATGTCCACGCACCACACCACCGCCTCCTTCATAGAAATTGAATATTTATGTTCGCAAGAGGAATCGAACCCATAACCTATGAACACTTGACCAACATTCAAACCATTGGGCCACTTGAAGATTTATGTTTATTTTGACAATGAATGTATACTTAAAGGTAAAATTAATCATTAAAATGTGGATTGTAAGATATTTTTGTAATACTCCAATAATAATATAAATATATTAAAACAAAATATAAAAAAATATCATAAGAAATATAAAAAAAATACATGATAGTAACAACCGACAACTAAATTTAGCTACCAATTTATTTCCGTAGCTAAGAATTTAAATGTAGATACTTAATTTGCTACTCACCTGGTTTCGTTTCTATAATAACTACTACACTTATTTACGAATTTACTTTGGACTCCTGTATAAAAATTAAATACATTATTCGCAATTTTATGTCGATATATATAGAGACGACTTTAGGTACTAACGTTTTTCCGTATCTAAAAACTTAAATTAGATACCAAATTTGCTATCGACTTTATTTAGTCTCTACAATAGCGACGTAATTAGCTACCACTATATTTTGATCTCTAAAATTGAGACTAAATATATTTATGTCTCAAAAGTAGTAGCTAATTTATATATTCAGCGACTGAATTTTAGGCAGTTGCTAAATTAGTAGCTAAATTGTAATTCTCTTGTAGTGATCCTAGACTATATTACTCTAACCCCACACTTGTGTTTATTCCATAACTCCAAAACAGCCATTATCGATATAAATAAAAGATATAATCATTATAAATAATATGAGCATAAAAGGAACAAACACATATATTAAAAGAGAAACTTTCTATAAATAGAAACTTTCTATTAATAGAAACTTACTAATTTTAGAGACTTACTTAAAATAGAAATACTGTTATAGAAAATACGTAAGTTATTAAAATAAGTTAAAAGTGGTGTGAAAGGAAAAAGAAGAGAAAGTAAAAAATGAGAGAAATCAGAGAGGTGTTTATTCATCCCATCAAGGGGTATATATATAGTACATGCTATATCCTAGGGTTACATCGTAATGGGATATAAGGCCCGATGAACATCCACATATTATTCTATAACAGTCCCCCTTGGATGTACATCACTGAGTAACATGCCTCGTTAAAACCTTGACTAAAAAAAACTCAGTGAGAAAAAAAAACTAGTGAAGGAAAAAGAGTAGATAGATCTTCAAACACGCATAACAGGTTGCCTCGTTAAAACCTTTCCATGGAAAACCCAATGGGACAAAACCATGGCTTAGGAAAAAGAGTACATCGCGTGCTTACTCCCCCTGATGATTACACAACTTGATATTTCTTGAAATACTTCATGTCTTCATGTAACTGCAAGGCGTTGAAATACATTTGTCGTAACCAACTGTGGACAAGACATAGGTCCACCCCGACGCGGCCACGCGCAGGTTTGGGGAGGCGAATGAATCTCATGTGAGATGGATCTCTAGTCGAAATTTAAATCAAAGTAGGAGTCGCCACCGAACTTTGTGGGAGTTCGGGCCCGTTCGAATCCACTCTATGTCGTAGTGGACCGTGCACAAAGTACGGCCCATTCCGATTTCAGAGTTTATTGGGTTCGTCCCTTAGCATTGCGATACCGATACCGACGTTATCGGTAATCGAGTATTGAATGACTCTCGTATGCCAATGGATTCGGACATCCGGAAACCATGGTTCTGAGTAAGGGGTGAGGGTACGCGTTGGGAAGTTCACAAAGAACACCCAACCCTGCCCGCACTTAGCGGCCATTACTAAGATATCGTTCGTTTTTGGTGTACGCGCGTTAGTTCGACGGTTGAATGATATGCAAACAAGACTTTTTAGACTAAACATGTGAATTATGTTTGTTCTATGTCGTATAATGCATGTTTGAACTAAGTTGAAGTTGTATTTAGCATGCGAGGTTCATTTTAGTATAATAAAACAAAAGATGAATAATAAGAAACAAAGACAAAGAACAAACGGGTTAGTAAACGGTTTGTAAATTGAATAAAAGATGTAAATATAATGCATGGTTTGAAAAGATTTGCCGAGGCCTGAAATATACCGAAGAGTTCGCTGTTTTACTAAGAAAAGATGTTTTGAAAATAAGATGGAATCGTCTTTCATGTTTCTGATTTCAGGAGGCCACGCGACCCGCGCGGGTAGGGCGCGACTCGCATGACCATGAGAGTCGCACGAGACTCGTGCGACTAGCATGGTTGCCTGTTTCTCGGGGCCCTTTTTCAAAAATTGTCAATTTCGTTAAATCGCGTATAAATATAATATAATTTATACTCGACTTAAGTTTTCGATATTCATTATATTCGATGTTCGATTATGAAATCGATATCAAATATTCGGAATGGTTTTTTGAAAAAATGTTTTATAAAATTGTTTTGAAAAGAAATTGAATGAAAAGAAAAGAATGTTAATTCTCTCCGCTTTAAAATCGTCATATTTTGTTTTTAAAGACCACGTGACGATTTTTTAGCATCAACGAGATTGATTTAGTTCTTGTTAGATACGATATTTGACTATAGAGTCGATATCATATTTTAAGAACGTTGTTTTTTATATGAAAATAGTTTATAGTATCGATATTATAGAAAAATAGAAGATGCGACGACGACCCATAAAAAAATAGACCGACGACCCGAAAAAGAGAAAAAACAAGAGGAAGAGACGTGAGAAGGGAGAGAGAAAGAGAGAGAGAGATCGCGATTTGGAACACCCTCTACCTACATGCTTTGTATTCTCGGAACGGGGCTCGTCGGAGTGTGGCTTGGACACGGGAGCGTCGAGATAATGTCGATGAGTTATGGTGGTGTTTTGAGTCGTGTAAGGTGGCGGGTGGTGGCCGGTTTTTTTGGGTCAGAGTGGTCGGGTTACACTATCAGTCCTTCGATGCTATGTGTATGGATGATTCTAGCTATTTGATGTCTAAAGGTTGGATGTAGATGTGTGTTTGGTGTTTGTAGATGATCGAATGTCCATGACGGGAGGGTTCTAGTTATAGGAGAGGATACCCGTCTTGGATAGGAGATGACTAACTTGCAAAGGAAGAAAGCCACCGGTCGGGATGAGGTGGGATTCCGTCTAAGGATGGGAAAAGTAAGCAATTTGAGAGGAATGATGATTCCGTTACTTGGTGAGGAGGGTAAGGTACCCGGCTGGTATGAGGGTACTCGGCCGAGTAGTCTCTTGTGCTCTGTCGAGTATTCGGGTTTGGGTAGGACTCCTCCTGGGAACCGAATTCTACCTTCAACGGGTTTGTTTAATATTTTGTATAGCTGATTTTTGTAGTGTATGAGCTCAAACCGGACTCATGGGGGTGACACGGCTGGTTTCAAAGTTTCGGAAAATATCTTTGACCGGGTTTTGACTCGATCGCAAAAAGACGGTTTTGCCCCTGGTGTCGGATTTGACCCAAATTAGTCTTATTTGACTCGAAACGACCCACTGGGCCTGGATTTGAGGTCTGTTTTGTGAGATTTGTACTCCGTAAAAAGCCCAAGCCAAATGCCAATGATTTCGAGCCCATTTTAGAGTATATTAAAGCATGTTTGCGTCCGATCATCATCGGGTGATTTTCGGAAACTGCTATAGACACCTTGCGGTCAAAATGTAGGTGTCTACAGAGCCCCCAGTCTGTCTGAGGCTTGGAGAAGGCAAAAGTCAGAGTAGTTACCAGGCCAATCGTAGATTAAAACCTGGCAGACCTCCGGTCAGGTCGTTTATAGTCCAGTGGACTTGCGTGAAGGGCTCGCCAGCCATAAGATAGAAATCATACCTCGATAAGTGTCGATAGTTCCGTGGGGACCTGCCTAAAAAGTCTTGGGTGTGTCCGTTTGCAGACACATCCCGTGTTTTCTGCTGGGGAGAATTGTATAAGCTTTCTTCTGTAGTCTTGAGTGTACCTGTATGCTGACACATAGCTATTCGCATGTAACATTTAGGCGAAACACCGACTCATGCTGGGGAAGCAATTTTGAAAATTTCGAATTTTTGGAAGAAAATGTTTTTTTTTGGAAAATGTTAAGAATTTGGATTCCGCTAAAAAGTAGGAGTACTCGGGATGACTCGACTCCAGTATCAGATTCTGAAGCGGATTCCTAAAGTCCATAGGTTTGGCCTGTATGCCTATGCGAATTAGGAGAAATAAGAATCCCTATTCCTAAAGTGACTAGGAAAGGATTTTCTCTATTATAAATAGAGGGTTCTTGCCCTTTAATCTTCATATTCATATCCCAAATCTTCTCTTCTTTCTTAAAATCCTTAGACTTTTAAGACAAAAAAAAGGTTCTTGCTATGGGCATCGAACACCTGACCGCGATGCTTCAGGCGTGGGCCCAACACTTTCGAGATGAAGATAAAGTTCAGCTAACTCAAATGGGAATTGTCTTTTTATTCCCGCTTCAGCGACTTAGGGTAGATTCGCACTTCCTGGATGCTTGCCTATCCTTTTGGGATACTACCCGCCATGTTTTCGTATTTCCTCGAGGAGAAATATGTCCCCTTCCCGAAGAAATTGCAGTTATAGGCGGTTGGTGCCCTAACGCTCGTCCTGCCATTCCCCCATTTTATCCTGATCCAAGGAGGAGATTAAGGGACTTTCTTGGTTTGTCACATGCTGAGACAGCCCGTATGGTGAAGGGAGATTCTGTTTCCCTATTTGACTTAGCCGATAAATTTATGAACTCTATCGGCGTAAGAGTTACTCCTACCCACAAGCGCAGGGCCTTTGCTTTTTGTATGCTGCACCGATATGTCTTTGAAGGAAGAATGGGGACTGATTCGTGCTTAGGTGAAATCAGGTTGATTGGCATAGTTGACCAGATGGAGACGGGCCACAGCCCCGCTTGGCTGACAACTGGGGAGACCATTATGGGCCTTGATGCTAGAAGACTTGACTCGGATCGACAATTGACAGGAAGTACTCGCCTTTTGCAAGTATTGGACCGCGTTTTTCTTCCCTTTTTTCGAAAATCTGTCCGAATTTTATGAATTTTTTTTTTCGAATTTTATTCCGAAAATTTTTCTTGAATTTTTTTTTCCTCGAAATTTTTTTTTTTGATTTTTTTCAAAAATTCTCTTTTTTTTTTTTTTCAAAATTTTTTATTTTTTTGTCAGATCTGGTTATCCGAGCGCTTGTCGATCATAGAACCCCCGGTGAGCATACCCAAATATCGTAGTTGACAGATTAGCTCAAGGAAGCGACGAATAAGCTTGAGTCATCACATAAACCAGACTTATTGGGAGGAAGAATTAAAATTCCATGGTGGGCCCTTGATTAGATGGACCGTTATTTGGTGGTTCCTCTCAAAGCTGAGTGAGTTTGCTAAAAGAGACAAAGCCCACTATCTAGTGATCCTGTCTTTGGATTGGACCGTCCATATCTACCCAGACCGCATCCTGAGGCAGTTCGGTTCGTTTCAGCAGATTCCCGAGACTGAATCAATCATTAGCGTTTCGCTCCAATTGACGGACGCTATGTGTGACAGGTGGCTACAACGTTGGTTTACCCGTGCCATATGGACTATACCTCGTCCTTCTCAAACCGTTTGGGTTTCTGAGTCATATCGAAAATGGGCTTCCGAGGAGTCCGAAAAGGCCCGTAACGCTTTGAAGACCGATGAGGCTTTTGACTTGGTTCGTTGGGAAACACTGAAGGATAATAGGGGGTTTTTTCATGAAGGGGAAACTCCTGCTACCCTTGTCCGACTAGAGTCGGGTTCTAAGTCAAAAACTAAGACTCGAGCTAAAGAGACCGGTGCTAGCGACCTGGAGAGAAGACTTGGACCGAGACTAGCGGCCCGAGACAGATTGGGCCCACGAGACCGGTTGCCAGAAAAGGTGAGGGCCCGACTAGGACCGATTGACGTGGCTGTGGGTTCGAGTTCAAGGAAGCGAACCCGGGCTAACGAGGTTCCCTTAGTGATTCGGGAACGCTCACCTCCACGTCGTCGTCAGTGGACGGAAAAAGAGGCTAAAGACAAGGGAAATGGCAAGATGCCCTAAACGCCTAGCCCTTTGATTTTTATTATCTAAGTATTACTACTATTTATTTCAGTGTCGTGTGCTGTTCTTTTGGATTTTTTCGCAATTTGTAATTTTCCGAGTTTATCGGATTTTTTTTGAAATAAATAAAGGAAATTTATTAAAAACCGTCCCTGTTTACCTTTATCAATTGCAGTGGTTGTGCCTTTTTGAGGGGCTGCCTACGTATCCATAATAAATGGAATCAAACAAAACGTAGTTCAGAATTTTTAGTAATTTGCAATCTTGAAATACACCAAGACTATGGTTCGAGATGTTTATAACAGTAGAATATATAATTCTAGCTTATGACTTGCTTTTGAAAGTTTATTTTAGAAAAATGATTTTAATAAAGTTTTTGCAAATGACATTGAGAAAGGGCTTAAGGGTAGTATCGCTTTAGCTGGTCCAGGTTGGTTGGGTGGACAAACTCGTTCCCATCCAGGTCCGTCAGCATCACAGCTCCGCCCGATAGAATCTTCTTCACCAGATATGGCCCGACCCAATTAGGTTTGAATTTTTTCCTTGGGTCTACTGGTAATAAAGCTCGAACAGACATGAGAACCAAATTCCCTTCCTTAATGTTCCTGGGCCTCACCCTTTTGTTGAAGGCCCATTGAATCCTTTTCTGATATATTTGTATATTATTGAGGGCACGAGATCGTCGTTCGTCTAACAGGACTAGCGATTCATATCGTGCTCGAACCCAATCGGCTTCAGGTACTTGACTTTCGAGTAAGATTATGAGGGATGGTACTTCCAACTCGACCGGCTGGACTGCTTCCATCCCGTACGTTAGGTAATACGGTGTTGCGCCGACTGCAGTACAGATTGACGTTCAATAACCCCGAAGTGCAAATGGTATTTTATCGGGCCAGTTCCGGTAATTATCAGCCATCTTTTTTAGTATGGTGACAATTGTCTTATTAGCTGCTTCTACCGCTCCATTATTTTGGGGTCGGTAAGGTGAAGATGTATGCCTCTGAATCTTATACTTAGTTAACAGGGCTGCCGTCTCGGCTTGAAAATGGGTCCCGTGATCACTGATAAATTCATGCGGGATCCCGTACCGGCATATTATCTTATTTTGGATGAATTTAGCGACATGCTTGGCATTGATAATACGATAAGACTCAGCTTCGACCCATTTGGTGAAATAGTCGATTGCTACCAGAATGAAGCAGTGTCCGTCGGTTCCCGAAGGATTTATCTTCCCGATTATATCGATTCCCCATGTTGAAAATGGCCAAGGTGACGTCATGGTATACAACAGGGATGGTGGCATATGTTGTACATTAGCGAAGATTTGACAGTTGTGACAATGCTTGACATATAACTGGAAGTCTGTTTCCATGCTGTTCCAGTAATATCCGAGCCTCATGATTTTCCGGACCAACATCTGGGCATTCATGTGTGGGCCACACTCGCCGTCGTGCACTTCAGCCATAACTTTTTCAGCCTTAGTTTTATCGACACATAGGAGAAGAGCCCCTTGTGCTGTCTTTTTGTAAAGTTGGCCATCGTCGGTACGGATGAATTGGGTTGCCAGCCTTCGTAAGGCTTTTCTAGCTCGGTTGTCGGTTCCAGGAGGATATTTCCCATTTGTTAGGTATGTTAACACAGCTTGATACCATGGTTCGGGATCGGGTATCTCGATATCTTCGATGTCGTGGATGTATGCTGGCTCAGATCGTCATTCGACACAAATCGGCATACTGGTCAAGTGATCGGAAATATTTAGTAAAGATGCCAGTTTTGAGAGTGCATCTGCGAACTGATTTTTTTCCCGAGGTAGGTATATATACTCTAGCTTTTGGAATCGTTTCTTGAGATCCCTCACTCATGCCAGGTAGGCCACGGGATTAGCATTCCGAGTTTTCCATTTTTGGAGTGCTTGATTAATGACCAGAGACGAATGATGAGTGTTATTTATATACATATTTCCATCCCCAAATTGTTAGTTTTATCTCTGTTTTTGTGCTTAACTCATTAATAATGATGCAATATACTTTGAATGTCGATACTTCCGTATTTGTGTGTATCTTGTAGATTTGGATGCATTTGGAGCTAATCAGAGCATTACGGAATCAATAATTGAAGAATTCACATCTAAGCGCAGAATCGAAGGAAGAAGATGCGGAATACACGAAGAAACAAAGATCAAAGAAGGAAAGGATATCAAACGAGATGAAAGAATGATCGCCTACACAAGGGTCAACTTCAAATGTTCATAACTTTCGTTCTACAACTTCAATTAGAGTGAATCTGGTGGCGTTGGAAAGCTCTTTCTCTTATCTTTCCAACGGTATATTGAACATCTAAATTGAACAAGTAACGAAGAAATGGTAGCCGTATGAAGTAGAGCGCGCGATGCTGTGATCTGCAGCGCTACTCGATCGAGTGCCACTCCCTGAAGCTCTCTGCCCATATTTTGGGGGGTCACTCGATAGAGTGTCATCAGGCACTCGATCGAGTGCACCCAAACCGGGCCTCGCATCATTCTTGTTTCAACTTAGAATTTGGGTCTGTTTTCAAGTCCAACTGCTACTCTTTAAAATCAGTTTTCATTACTTGTGTCAGACACTTTCATTCTACACCTTTTCTTTTATCTTCTTTTACACACTTCTCATTATTTAGTTTTCTTAGTTTAGTTTACTTTGCGAGATACATTGAACCTTGCTCTCCATTCTTAGATCTGGAATTCTTCGGTATTGCAATTCTTAATTTCAATTCTAATTTCAGTTTCTAATTTAATTTTCGTCTTAAATTATTCTTCGTATTGCTTTTATCGTTTTCTAGTGTAGATTTATTATTGTTTTCCGTAGATTAATTCGTATCACCTTCGTTATGTTTAATTGCAATTCGTATTTCGTTAATTTGATTATGCTTAATATAAGTAGCTAGATTTCATCTAGGGTTTAGGGGGATCAATGCGTATTATTAGGGTTATAGTCAATTGACCTGTTTCTAATTGTATGAACTATTGCCTGAATATCGTTTAAACTCTGATTAATTGTTTGATGCATAATTCAATTAATTAGTATCGCAAATTAGGACTTTTCGCCGACCGGGTTAAGAAATAATTAGTCCATGATATTTTGGGTAGATTGACTTAATGCTAGCGACCGCAGATTAAGTTTAGATCTAAAGGTTGTAGTGTACCGACCGGACTTGCACCTTAGCTGGTTCGATTATTGACCTGTTAGTTAACTCCCTGACCCGAGTAATATTCATTGTGAACCTGAGACCCTAGACTTTTCTTTGTTGATTTATCTATTAGTAATTAGTTATTAGCCCACCAAAACCAACTCAAAAGTGACCCATAACCTAGAGTCTAAATCTTAGGAATAGACGACTAAATCCTGTCTCCTTGTGGTTCGACCCCTGATTTCACTATCTCCATTAGCTGGTGTCCTTACGGTATCTTTGATTAGGGATACGACTACCCCTGTCAACGAATCACCGTGTACTCGGAGGTTCGTGACCCCTAAGTCGGCGGCGGCTTGTAGCCCGTGGATACACGCTTCGTACTCAGCAGCATTATTGGTAACGTCAAAGTCTAACTTGATGGAGACGGGAGTATGTTCTCCTTTTGGTGAGATTAGAAGAATCCCTACTCCGAATCCTCAGAAATTAGATGCCTCGTCGAAGTATAAGTCTCATGTCTCGGCATCGGTATAGAAAATATCTTCATCTGGGAAGTACCAAGTGTCGGTGTGTCCTTCTTCAATCACGGGACTGTCAGCGAGAAACTCGGCTACTATCCGATCCTTAATGGCTTTCAATGGTACAAACTTTAGGTTGAATTCTGCTAACATTAGGGTCCATCTCGACATTCTGCCATTGAGGATGGGCTTTTCGAAGAGGTACTTGACTGGATCCATCTTAGATAGTACCTGCATCTCGTAGCTGAGCATATAGTCCCGAAGCTTCTTTGTGGCCCAAACCAGAGCTAGACATGTCTTTTCGAGCATGGTGTATTTGCATTCATACTCTAAAAACTTCTTGCTGATGTAGTAGATAACTCGTTCTTCGGAGTTGACCGTTTGAGCTAGCATAGCCCCCATGGCTGTCTTGGTCGTTGTAAGGTATAACGACTGAGGCAAACCAGATTGAGGTGGCATCAAAACTGGTGGCGCGAATAAGATTTCCTTGATTCTATCGAATGCCACTTGACATTTTTCGTCCCATAATATTTGTTCCCCTATCTTCAGTTTCCTGAAAATCGGTTCACGTACCATGGTTAATTTTGAAATGAATCTGCTGATGTACTGGACCTTTCCGAGAAATCCTCTTATTTCTTTTTCGGTTTTAGGAGGTCGCATCTCGGTAATGGCTTTGATTTTAGCTGGATCGACCTCGATGCCACGTTGGCTGACGATATGACCCAGTAGTTTGCCAGATGTTACCCCGAAGATGCATTTTTGAGGGTTTAACCTCATGTTGTACTTGAGTAATCGGGTGAAGAATTTTCTTAGGGCGGTGATGTGACCGTCCCGGCCTTTAGATTTGACGATCATATCGTCCACATACACTTCCACTTCTTTATGCATCATGTCAAGTAATAAAGTTGTGGCGGTTCGTTGATACGTGGCCCCGGCGTTAATGAGACCAAATGGCATAACATTATAGCAGTAAGTACCCCAAGGTGTAATGAAGATGGTCTTGTCCATATCTTCTTTTGCCATTTTTATCTGATTGTATCCGGCATACCCATCCATAAATGATAGAAGGGCATGATCAGCTGTGTTATCTACCAGTATATCGATGTGTGGTAACGGGAAATCATCTTTTGGGCTCGCCTTGTTAAGATCCCGAAAGTCTACACAGACACGCACCTTACCGTCTTTTTTAGGAACCGGCACGATGTTTGCAACCCAATCTGGATATTCGGATACCTGTATAAAACCAGCTTTGAATTGTTTGTCGACCTCCTCCTTGACTTTAAGGGACCATTCGGGTCTCATGCGGCGGAGTTTTTGTTTAACCGGCTTGAATCCTTCCATGATCGGTATATGGTGCTCGGCTATTTCGCGATCTATTCCCGGCATGTCCTTGTAGGACCATGCGAAGACGTCTTTGAATTCATGGAGGAGATTCATGAATTGTTGTTTCTCCTCGGGATCTAAAGATAACCCTATCTTAAGTATCTGAGGCTCTAAGGTTGTTCCCACATTAATGGACTCGGTTTCTTCGATGACTGGGTTCCGGGATTCCCTTTGCTCTAGTTGTTCGACCAGATGTGGAGGCAGGGATACCTGTTCGTCGGGTTTCTCAATGTCATTGCATAAAACATTTTTGAAATTGAAAGTATTTTGAAAATGAGACAAGTCGTAAGCAGAACGGTTGTTATAATTGGTCATAAATTTAGAGAAAAGCTCAAAAAGAGCTGCCATCTGATCGTTAGTCAGTGGCGGAATAGATAAGGTACTCGGGACAGACCCCGGATTACCAGGAGTAGCTAAAGGGAGAGGGGGAGTTACAGGAGTGACCCTAGCACCAGACTCACTAGACTCGATCTCAGACTCAGACTCGGACTCGGACTCAGACTCAGACTCAGGCATTTCTCCTTCTCCGGCGATCAGCTTGTAGGTCCTTCCTTGACTGTCAGTCCATTTGGCAGTCTTCCTTCAGTCTCTCTTTCCTGTCCCGGATCCAAAATCCGAGATTAGCTTAGTCGGATCGAAGTTACGGCTGCGGAAAACGAGGTTGACCAGTTCTTCTTTTGGCACCAGGATCGCGACTTCTTCTCCAAAAAGCAGTCCTAGTGCGGGCTCAGCATTGTTAGCATCTTCGGACTGGATAAGGGCGAAGATGTCATCTGGTATGAAGTTGCAGTCCTGGGCCAAGTGGGTCCCAGGGTGTGTAGCATTGGACCGGTATAGGTCCATTTGGACAGGCCCAAATACTGAAGTAACAAAGGTAACGATGTTAGTTCCTATTTGGCCCATATTTTCTGGGGTTATGGTATACCCTCGCCCGGTTTGAGATCTACCGTTGTCTAGGACTTCAATGACCTTTCCTGCGGGGACATCCGGCCTGGAAGTAACCCCCGGTAGATACCCTAGATTTTGTAGCATCCTGTCGATGCTAGCTGTGAAGTAGGGTCGGAAGAGATATTCATCTTCAATCATTCCTATGAAATCGAATCCCCATGTAACACCCGCTATTTTCCTAGCACTTTTATCCTTTCCACTATTACTTTTTCATAAATCTATCACGTTTCGGCATTCTGTTTCATCATTTTTCCAAGCTTTATTTTTTTTAAGTCAAATAATATTTACTTTTATTTTAAAAGATTTTAATTATATTAAACCTGTTTATTTGATTTTTATCGTAAAATATTTATCTATTCGCGAGAAATTCTATTTCTCTACGATTAACGTTTTAAGCTTGGATTTAAGTTATTTCTTTTCCCAAAAATGTCTTAACACATTTATATAATATTTCCAACTAAGAAATATTTTATTTATGAAAAAAATTAACCGTTAATGTTTATATTCTGTAAAAATGATGTTTTTGATGATTTTTAATAATTTAGTATTTTTCTGATATTTTAGTTATCGATTATTGAATTATTACCGTTTACGGACAAAAACGATTAAAAGGCGATTTTTAGTTCTAGTACTTAAACATTTTATTTTAATCTGATTTTTGACGTGGAGAAACTTTCTGATGAAATAAAACTTTCTGAATTTTTTCATAAGTTTTCGGATTTGTTAAGTGGATGAATTAATTAATCACTTTAAATCATCGTTTATCGTTAAAACCGTGTTTGTCGTTTAATTCTCGATTTCTGGTCTTTGGTTTAAATCTGGAAAAAATATGATTATGATGATTTCATAATAAAATGTAATATTATGATTTTTAGTGCTTTAATAAAATGTTAGGAACGATAAGTTTTATTAATGGAATCGTTAATTGTGAAAACGGGTTCAAAAGACGGTTTTAACGGGCTTTATTAAATCTGGAATTTTTGGAAATCTGGAAAAATTATATTTTCTGGAAAATCATGATTGTTAACTTTAGTAATATTTTTTGGATATTAATACTTAAATCGTTTTGTAATTACTATTTTTATTAATCGTTATTGTCGAGATTAGACGATTAACGAGAAAACGCTTTAAAAACCGAGTTTTAGGATTCTGGAAAATTTTCTTTTCTGTACAGAATGTTCATAAATATATTTTAACTATTTTACGTATTTTTTGTACTATTTATTAAAGTCTTTAATTAATAAGTATTGATTTTTGGACAAATTACAATTTATCGTTAAAATGCTTCGTCTTACCGAAAAGATTTTTTTTTCCAGCTATTTTGAAAATATTTAAATCTGAAACTTTAAGAGTTAAATCATCCGTTAACATATTCTAAATATATTCAATGGTTTAATTAAATAAAAGACGTTAAAAAATTTAATTTGACATTTGTCGTAAAATTCTATTTGTAATCGTATTGTCGTAACTAATAATAATTAGGGAATTTTAGCTTTCTAAATTTTGAAAACACCCTGATTAGTATTATTAAAATGTTTAATATATTTTTAATCATTTTATACACTTGTACGATATTTCAATAATTTCATAAACTCAAATGTTCTCGTTTTAAGAATTAATATCATTAAGGCCGAACGTACTAGTTTTATAAATCTATATCGTTTACTAAAAATGTGTTATTAGCATGAACTAGTATTTTTGCTTATTTGATATGTGCTATTTTTGGTAAAGTTTCTAAAAATAGAAGTTTCCTAAAATAGAAAGTTTCCTCTTTTGGAAAGTGATCCTTTTCTTTTTGTTCTCTTATTATTTATAACGATTATATCTTTTGAATACCGATAATGGTTTGGTTTTGGAGTTATGGAATAAGGACAAATGTGGGTTTAGAGTAATATAAACTAGGGTTTACGATTTTGCCATCAACTATAAGGCTAGTGTATCAGGAATCGGTACATTGGTTGTTGAACCGGGTGACAGGTATCCCGGGAGTTGTGTACATTCTGACCTTAAGCTTAGGCCTCGCAGTAAGTCGCCGTCATAAGTTGAACTGGGTGACAGGTAATCCCAGGAGGGGTGTGCATTATCTTAAACTAGGGCCACGCATTTATAAGTCGCCGCTCTATTATGGTTGAGTAGCCTAGTTAGAGACCGAAGTTTGATTTGTTTGAACTAAGTTCTCGAAGCTAGTTTTTGGTATTCTCTTGGTGAAAGTCTAGACTCTACATTAATCCTATCCATAACGCCATTTTGAATATTTTTATTATTATCGATATAATTTGGTTGCAGGTTGGCAAATGTTTTATGTTTTCTTCGGAAAACTCGTTTTTATTATATTGTTTCGATACGTGAAGTTTTTCACTAAAAGCTTATTTTCATTATAATGTTTTACTGTTTTCATTTTTACTATTTTTCTATAGTAGTAATTACAGTTTTTAAAATCCTGTCATATGGCTGGGAGAGCGTTGACGTTGCTCCCCACTGATTGTGGCTGTTATGTTTTAACATGGCAGGTATGCTTGTTTCCGGGTGTGGGCTAGCGGGCATTGTGGATCCTGCTTATTATTATTTTTACAATTTTCTCTTGTGGATTTGTTAAACCCCTTTGTGGATTGTTTTAATTTTGGCCATTTTATTTAAGGCCTAATGTTTGACTTTACGATTTAAATTTTATCAAGACATAGTAACAGTGTGTTATAATCCCACTTCTACAGTGTTTCTGCCACTGTATTGCGTTAGAATTTCCAGGGGATTACACCCCAGAGATCTGTGCGGCACGAAGTGTTACAGTTAGCCACAGTCATAGGTGTTGCCTCCAAGGTGATGATGCTATCGTGCAAAGGCAACTTGATCTTCCGGTGTAGAGTGGAGGATACCGCCTTGACGGCGTGGATCCATGGTCTTCCTAGGAGCAGGTTAAAGGAAGAGGTGACATCAATCACCTGAAATTCCAACTACTTTTCTACTGGGCCGGTTATGTTGGTAAGTTTTACGGCCCCAGCTACCGATCTTGGGCTACCGTCGAAGGCCTGGATGGTCTGTGTTGTTGAAATGTAGTCGGCCTCGGTGATGCAGAGGGCTTTGGCGGTCCTCAAGGGGAGGACGTTGACTGCGGACCCGTCGTCTATTAGGGTCATCGGTAAGTACTTTCCACGGCAGATCACCGTGATGTAGAGGGCCATGTTGTGGGTAGGCCCGAAGGATGGTAGATCAGCATTGGAGAAGGTAATTAGTGGGCCTTCTTCCTTAGCTTTGCCTTTTAGATGAGGTAGAACCGTGGCTACCATTTGAGCTGGAGTAGCCAAGGAGTCGATCTTAACTTGATCGAGGGCCTTAGTGAGTGCCTCTCGATGTTCCTGTGAGCTAACTAAAAGTTGCCAAATAGAAAGGTCAACTCGAATCTTCTTTAGCTGCTTTACAAGAGCTTTCTCGGTGGTTGGCTCTTCGGGGGTGGCCTCCACCTAGCTGGTTCGGCGGCGATAGGAACGTCCCTAAGGTGATTACTGGCTAAGGCTTTGTACTTAACCTTTTGGATCTCCTCGGGAGTGATGGGGACAGTTTCCCCTTTGGTGAGGTAGACATCATCCTCGTTCTCGCACCAGATCCCGTTTATTTGCGGGACAAATGGAGAAATGAGATGTGAGCAGTCAATTATTTCTCCGAAGAAAATGGCGTGGGTGGCTAAAGGATTATCTTTGTTACTGGGCTTGCCTCCGGGTAAAGGGATCTTGCCATTTTCGATGAGATCCTGGATTAGATGTGTGGACATGACATAGGTCCACCCCGACGCGGCCACGCGCGGGTTTGGGGAGGCGAATGAATCTCCATATGAGATGGTCAAATTGAAATTTAAATCGAAGTAGGAGTCGCCACCGAACTTTGTGGGAGTTCGGACCCGTTCGAACCCACTCTATGTCGTAGTGGGCCGTGTACAAAATACGGCCCATTTCCGATGTCAGAGTTTATTGGGTTCATCCCTTAGCATTTGATATCGATACCGACATTATCGGATATCGTGTATTGAATGACTGTCGTTGCGAATGGATTCGGACGTCCGGAAACCATGGTTCTGAGTTAGAGGTGAGGGTACGTGTTGGGAAGTTCACTAAGAACACCCAACCCCGCCCGCACTTAGCGGCCTTTACTAAGATATCGTTCGTTTTTGGTGTACATGTGTTAGTTCGATAGTGGAATGATATGCAAACATTCTTTTCCCTAAGTATGTGAGAGAAATTGAACGGGTTGCTAAGTCGTTTAATGCATCTTAAACTAGTAACGTCAAAGTTATTTTAGCATGTGAAGTTCGTTTTCGTCTAATAAAACAAAAGAACTAAAACAAACTGCTACAAACACGAGAAAACGAGTTAGTAACGATTGAATAAATCGAATAAAGATGCAAATACGATAATATGTCATGATTTTGAAAAAGGTTTATGACACGTGATGGATTAACACGTGTTGAACGAGGTCGAAAAAGTGTTTATCAAAATATGAAAATATGTCGCGAAAGTCGCTGTTTTATGTAAGGAACGAAAAGAATAAAATACGAGAAAGCGAAGAGAAAAAGGACCCGGCCTTCCAGGCTCTCGCGCGAGTCGCCTGGGAGGCGCGCGACTCGTGCGGGAGTCTGTCCCGCTTTTTATATTTTTCGAAAATCGTCAATTTTTTATAAATCGGGTACAAATATGGATTAATTTATACTCGATTTATATTTTCGATATTCGTCGTATCCGATATTCAATTATGAAATCGATATCAAATAGTCGGAATGATTTTAGAAAAAGTTTTACAAAGTTTGTTTTTGAAAAGAATTTGAACGAAAAGAAAAAAAATGTTAATCTCTCCGCGTAAAAATCGTCGAATTTTGTTTAAAAAAAAGGATGTAACGATTTTATTAGCATCAACGAGATTTAATTTAGTTCTTGTTTGATACCATATTCGATTAGAGAATCGATATCGTATTTTAAGAACGTTATAAAAAATAGTTTTTGTAGAATCGATTATTAGAAATAAAAAAAATATGCGACGAACGACCCATATTAAAATACGAAACGACCGACGACACGACGAAAAAGAAGAAAGGAACGAGAAGTCCGTTGCTTGGGGAGGAAGCAAGGAATCTCGGCTGGTTGGGGGGAGTTGGCCGAGTATTTTGATGCTCGGTTGGTAATTGATTCAGTTTTCGGATAGAATTCCTACTTGAGATCGAATTCTATCCTTAAACGGATTTGTTTAATATTTTTTGAAGCTGATTTTTTGTGGCATTTGAGACCGAATCAGCCACGTGAGGTGTCACGGCTGACTCGTGTGTCTCGAGAATATTTTTGACCGGGTTTTGACTCGGTCGCTAAAAGACGGTTTTGCCCCTGGTGCCGGATTCGACCCAAATTAGTCTTATTTGACTCGAAACGACCCACTGGGCCTGGATTTGAGGTTGGTTTTGTAAGATTTGTACTCCGTAATAAGGCTAAACCAAATGTCCATGATTACGAGCCCAAATCCGAGTTCATCAAAGCACGTTTACGTCCAATCATCATCGGGTGTTTGGCGGGAACTATTATAGACACCTGGCGGTCAAAATGTGGGTGTCTACATTGCCCCCACTCTGACTGAGGCTTGGACAAGGCAAAAGTCAGAGTAGCTACCAGGTCAATCAAGGATTAAAACCTGGCAGACTTCCGATCGGGTCGTTTATAGTCCATTAGACCTGCGTGAAGGGCTCGCCAGCCATAGAATAGAAATCATTCCTGGATTGATGTTAATAATGTCGCGGGAGCTTGCCTTGGAAGCTACGGGTGTATCTGTTTACAGGTAAATCCTGTCTTAGAATTGCGCGGGAGCTTGCCTTGGAAGCTATGGGTATATCTGTTTACAGATACATCCTGACTTTTTAGTAGAAAATGTCGCCTGAGCTTTCCACTGGGGAGTTTTTTTTGAGAATTCTTCGGGAGTCTTGGGTGTACCTGTATGCTGACACAATTTGTATGTAACATTTAGGTGAAACACCGACTTACGCTGGGGAAGAAATTATTTTTTTGATTGATTTTTTGAAAAAAAATGCTGGATTTTTTTTTTGAAAATTTTTGGAAATAAGAATGCTTGGGATGACTTGATTCCTAATCGGATTCTGACACGGATTCCTAAACCTCCCCGGTTAGGCCTGTATGCCTAGATGAAGTAGGGGATGTGATAAAAATTCCTATTCCTGTGGTGACTAGGAAAGGGGTTTTCTGTATTATAAATAGAGGGTCCTTGCTCTTTATTTTCATATTCCAATCTAGATCTTTTCTTTCTATCTGAAAATCTCTTAGACTTTTAGGATAAACAAAGAAACTATTCTTGCAATGGGTATTGATCATTTGACCGCGATGCTTCAGGCATGGGCTAAAGACTTTCGAGACGAAGAAAAAGTTCAGCTAACTCAAATGGGAATTGTTGCTTTATTCCCACTTCAGCGACTTAGGGTAGATTCGCACTTTCTCGATGCTTGCTTATCCTTTTGGGATACTACTCACCATGTTTTCGCATTTTCTCGAGGAGAAATATGTCCCCTTCCTGAAAAAATTGCGGCTATAGGCGGTTGGTGCCCCAATGCTCGTCCTGCTATTCCCCCATTTTATCCTGACCCAAGGAGGAGATTAAGGGATTTTCTAGGCTTGTCGCATGCAAAGACAGCCCGTATGGTAAAGGGATATTCGGTTTCCCTATTTGACCTGGCTGACAAATTCATGGATCCAGTTGGCGCAAGAATCACTCCTACCCATAGGCGTAGGGCTTTTGCCTTTTGTATGCTGCATCGATATGCTTTTGAAGGTCGGATGGATGCTGACTCGTGTTTAGGTGAGATCAGGCTGATTAGCATTGTTGACCAGATGGAGACAGGTCATAGCCCGACTTGGCTGATAACCGGGGAAATTATTATGGGTCTTGATGCTAGAAGACTGGACTCGGATCGACAATTGACAGGAAGCATCCGTTTTCTGCAGGTATTCAACCGTTTTTTTCTTTTTTTCGAAAAATTGCCCGATTTTCCGAATTTTTTTTTTGAATTTTCCGAAATTTTCCAAATTTTGAAAATTTTGATTTTTCTGAAATTTTTTGATTTTTCCGGAATCTTTTTTGATTTTTTTCGAAAATTTTTCCGAAATTTTTTTTTTGAATTTTTCCGAAAATTCGATTTTTTTTTATTTGAATTTTTTGATTTTTCGAAAGTTTTTGACTTTTCGAATTTTTTTGCAGATCTGGTTATCCGAGCGTCTGGCAATCATAGAGCCCCCGGTGAACATATCCAGGTATCGCAGCTGTCAGATCGGTTCCAGGTCCCGACGAATAAGCTCGAGTCATCATATAAATCGAAAGTATTGGGATGAAGAGCTAACATTCCATGGCGGGCCTTTGATTAGATGAAATGTTATCTGGTGGTTTCTTTCAAAGCTGACGTGATTAGCTAAGAGGGACAAAGCTCGATATCTGGTGATCTTGTCTTTGGACTGGACCGTCCATATTTACCCGGATCGTATTCTGAGACAGTTCGGTTCGTTTCAGCAGATCCCCGAGACTGAGGCAATCATTAGCGTTTCGCTCCAATTGACGGACGCTATGTGTGACACGTGGCTACAACGATGGTTTACCCGCGTCATATGGACTATACCTTGCCCTTGCCAAACCGCTTGGGTTTCTGAGTCATACCGAAAATGGACTTCTGAAGAATCCCAGGAGACTCGCAAAGCTTTGAAGACTGACGAGGCTTTTGATTTGGCCCGTCGAGAATCGGCAAAAGACAATAGGTGGTTCTTTGATAAAGAGGAAATTCCAACTACCTTCGTTGAGCCGGAGTCGGGTTCTAAGTCAAAAACTAGGACTCGAGCTAATGAGACCGGTGCTAGTGACTTGGAGAGGAGGATCGGGCCGAAACTAGCGGTCCGAGATAGGCTAGGTCCGTGTGACAGGTTACCCGAGAGGGTAAGGGCCCGCCTAGGACCGAGTGAGGTGTCCGGGGAATCGAGTTTGAAGAAACGTGCCCGGGTCAAGGAGGTTCTTTTGGTGATTCAGGAGCGTTCACCTCCACGTCGACGTCGGTGGATGGAAAAGGAAGCTAAGGACAAAGGACAGGGAAAAGTGTCCTAGTTTTTTATTATTTAAGTATTAGTATTATTTATTGTGTGATTATTTTGATTTTTTGAACTTTCCGAATTTGTCGGATTTTTTTTTTGAATTTAATAAAAGAAATTTATCAAAAACCCGTCCCTGTTTCTTTTCTCGATTGCAGTGGTTGTGCCCTTTTGAGGGGCTGCCTACGTATCCACAATAAATAGAATCAAACCAAACGTAGTTCAGACTTAATTTGCAATTTCGAAATACATCAAGACTATTGGTTCAAGATGCTTGTAACAGTAGAATAAGTAATTCTAGCTCTTGACTTTTCTTTAAAAGTTTATGTTTGAAAAGATGTTTTTAATAAACTTTTGCAAATGACATTGAGAGAGGTGGGTTAAGGGTAGTAGCGCTTCAGCTGGTCCAGGTTAGTTGGGTTGACAAATTCATTCCCGTCCAGATCCGTTAGCATTACTGCTCCACCTGATAGAATCTTCTTTACCAGATATGGCCCAGCCCAGTTAGGTTTGAACTTTCCCCTTGGGTCTACTGGTAATAAAGCTCGAACAGATTTGAGAACCAAATCTCCTTCTTTGATGTTTCTGGGCCTTACCCTTTTGTTGAAAGCCCGTTGGATCCTCTTCTGATAGATTTGTATATTATTGAGGGTACGAGATCGTCGTTCGTCTAAAAGGACTAGCGAGTCATATCGTGCTCGAACCCAATCAGCTTCGGGTACTTGACTCTCGAGTAGGATTCTGAGTGACGGCACCTTTAACTCAACAGGTTGGACCGCTTCCATGCCGTATGTAAAGTAATACAAATCGAGGTCCGATATCCCCAAAGTGCAAATGGTATTTTGTCGGGCCAATCCCGGTAATTATCAGCCATCTTTTTGAGTATGGTGACAATTGTTTTATTAGCCGCTTCTACCGCCCCATTGGTTTGGGGTCGGTAGGGTGAAGATGTATGCCTCTGAATTTTGTACTTGGTGAGCAAGGCTGCTGTTTCAGCTTGAAAATGGGTCCCGTGGTCACTGATGAATTCATGAGGGATCCCATACCGGCATATTATCTTATTTTCGATAAACTTGGTGACATGCTTGGCATTGAGAATACGATAAGACTAAGCTTCGACCCATTTGGTGAAATAGTCGATTGCTACCAAAATGAAGCAGTGTCCTCCGGTTCCCGAGGGGTTTATTTTCCCAATTATGTCGATTCCCCATGTTGAAAAGGGCCAGGGTGATGTCATGGTGTACAGCAGGGATGGTGGCATATGCTGCACATTGGCAAAAATTTGACAATTATGGCAATGTCTAACATATAGCTGGCAGTCGGTTTCCAAGCTATTCCATTAGTAACCAAGCCTCATGATTTTCCGGACTAACATCTGGGCATTCATGTGTGGGCCGCATTCGCCATCATGTACCTCAGCCATAACTTTTTCAGCGTTGGTTTTATCGACACATCGAAGGAGAGCCCCCTGTGCTGTCTTTTTGTAGAGTTGCCCATCGTCGATGCGGATGAACTGGGTTGCCAGTCTTCGCAAGGCCTTTCTGGCTCGGTTGTCGGCTCCGGGTGGATATTCTCCGGTTGTTAGATATGTCAACACAGCTTGATACCATGGCTCGGGATCGGGTATCTCGATATCTTCGATGTCGTGGATATATGTTAGCTCGGATCGTCTTTCGACAGAGATCGGCATTCTGGTCACATGATCGGGAATGTTTAGTAAAGATGCCAGTTTTGAGAGTGCATCTGCGAACTGATTCTCTTCCCGAGGTAGGTATATATATTCTACCTTCTGGAATTGCTTCTCGAGATCCCTTACTCGTGCCTGGTAGGCCACGAGATTAGCATTTCGAGTCTTTCATTTTAGAAGTGCTTGATTAATGACCAGAGATAAATCACCGTGTACTCGGAGGTTTGTGACCCCTAAGTCGGCGGCGGCTTGCACTACAAGAAATACTGCATGTAGCTACTAATCACGCGCGACTGATAAATTCAGTGGCTAATTTAGCGACTGAAAGTTCAACGCGCGACCGATATTAGTAGTTGGACGAGGAGACGGAGTTTTAAAAAATTAATTAAATTTAGCGACCGAAATCAGTCGCTAAAATAATCGGCGCGCGACCGATTTCGGTCGCTAAATTAGTGAAATGGCGACAGAATTAGCGACTGAAATCGGTCGCTAATGAAAGTGGCGCGCGACCGATTTCAGTCGCTAAAGATGTTAATTTTTTTTAAATTAACGAACACCCTCCCTCCCCCGGCTCATTCACCCATTTCGGTCTCTCTCTCTAAAAACCCTCCCTCCTCTCTCTAACACTCGGCTCCTCTCCATTCCTCTTCATTCCTTCTTCAATTCTCTCATTTTCCTTAAGGTATGTTTATCTATCTTTATTTAGTTTCAATTATTTGTTAATTTCTGTTTTTATCGATTTAAATAAATTAGTTATTGGGTTGGATAGTTTCTTAGTTGTTGGAATATTTAGTGTAGTTAGAATTTTAATCGCCCAATAGGTTCCCCAATTTGAATTAGGTAGATTGTTAGTATAAAATTAGGGTTTGCGGTTAAGTAGTTGATTGAATTGGGTTGTTTTGATGTGTTAGGAATTTCGAAGTAAAATAAAATTATGCCGATTTGGTGATGTAATTATGGACGAATTGGGTGGAAATAGTACTATGTTTAGGTGAATTGAGAATTTTACATAATATTTGACTAGTGTATATATATTAGTAAATTACTTTAGAGAAAATAATTTGTATGTGGTTATTGTCTTAAATTTTTTAGATAAAAAAATGAAGAGACATGAACGAAAATGGATGTATGGGGAAAGATTCGATAAGAAACGACGTCCCACAAAGGAATTTTTAGAGGGTGTTAATCGCTTTCTTGAGTTCGCTAAGACTCATCCTGAATACGCGTCAGAGGGTAGATTTAGGTGTCCTTGTGTGAAATGTAAGAACATCAAATTCTTGAATAGTATTTTGATTAAGGAACATATTATCTCAGATGGGTTTAGCCCAAATTACTATTATTGGATTTGTCATGGTGAGAAGTCTTCTTTTGAGGAATCTAAGGTGGATCAGAATGAGGGCGGGGTGAGAGGAATGATTGTTGATGTGGTTGAGTGCAATTTGTTTAATGATGAGAGCATGTACACTAACGACGATGACCAACCAACCCCACAAGAGCCAAACCCACGAGCGAAAGCTTTTTTTGATAGTGTTGTAGCCCGTGGATACATGCTTCATACTCAGCGGCGTTATTAGTGACGTCGAAGTCTAATTTGATGGACACGGGAGTATGTTCCCCTCTTGGCGAGATTAGGAGAATCCCGACTCCAAATCCTCGGAAATTGGATGCCCCGTCAAAGTATAAGTCCCATGTTTCGGCATCAGTGTGGAAGATGTCTTCATCTGGGAAGGACCAAGTGTCGGTGTGTCCTTCTTCGGTTATGGGACTGTCTGCGAGAAATTCGGCAACTATTCGTCCTTTGATGGCTTTCAATGGTACGAACTTTAGATCGAACTCTGGCAACATTAGGGTCCATCTCGATATCCTACCGTTGAGGATGGGCTTTTCGAAAAGGTACTTGATCGGATCCATTCTGGATAGTACTTGTACCTCGTAACTGAGCATGTAATGTCGGAGCTTCTTGGTGGCCCAGACCAAAGCTAAGCACGTCTTTTCGAGCATGGTGTACTTACACTCGTACTCTAAAAATTTCTTGCTGATGTAGTATATGGCCTGTTCTTCGGAGTTGACCGTTTGAGCTAGCATAGCCCCCATGGTTGTCTCTGTCGTGGTTAGGTATAGTGACAAAGGCAAACCGTGCTGAGGTGGCATCAGGACCGGTGGTGAAGACAAAATTTCTTTGATCCTATCTAAGGCTGCTTGACATTTGTCGTCCCATAGTAATCGTTCCCCTATTTTCAGCTTCTTGATGATCGGTTCACACACCATGGTTAGCTTTGAAGTGAACCTGCTAATGTATTGCACTTTTCCGAGAAACCCTCTTATCTCCTTTTCGGTTTTAGGGGGCTGCATCTCGGTAATGGCCTTGATTTTGGCTAGATCGACTTCGATACCACGTTGGCTAACGATATGACCCAGTAATTTTCCAGATGTTACCCTGAAACTGCATTTCTGAGGGTTTAGCCTCATGTTGTATTTGCGTAATCGGGCGAAAAACTTTCTCAGGGCGGTGATGTGACCGTCCCTGTCTTTAGATTTGATGATCATGTCGTCCACGTAAACTTCCACTTCTTTATGCATCATGTCATGTAATAAAGTTGTGGCGGTTCGTTGATAGGTGGCCCCGACATTGATGAGACCAAATGGCATAACAGTATAGCAATAAGTACCCCAAGGTGTAATGAAGGTGGTCTTATCCATATCTTCTTCTGCCATTTTTATCTGGTTATACCCCGCATACCCGTCCATAAATGATAAAAGGGCATGATCAGCTGTGTTATCCACCAGTATATCGATGTGTGGTAACGGGAAATCGTCTTTCGGGCTCGCCTTGTTAAGATCCCGAAAGTCCACACAGACACGTACCTTACCATTTTTTTTAGGGACTGGTACGATGTTTGCAACCCAGTCTGGATACTCGAAGACTCATATGAACCCAACCTTGAATTGTTTGTCGACTTCCTCTTTGACTTTGAGGGACCATTCGGGCCTCATGCGTCGGAGTTTTTGTTTAACCGGCTTGAACCCTTCCTTGATCGGTATATGGTGTTCGGCTATTTCGCGGTCAATCCTCGGCATGTCCTTGTAGGACCATGCGAAGACGTCTTTGAATTCTTGAAGGAGATTTATGAATTGTTGTTTCTCCTCGGGATCTAAGGATAATCCTATTTTAAGCATCTGAGGTTCTAAGATTGTTCCCACGTTAATGGATTCGGTTTCTTCGATTACCGAATTGTGGGATTCCCTTTGCTCTAGTTGCTCGATCAGATGTGGAGGCAAGGATACTTGTTCGTCGGGTTTCTCAATGTCATTGCACAAAATATTTTTGGAATTGAGAAAGTTTTGAAAATGAGACAAGTCGTAAGCAGAACGGTTGTTATTATTGATCATGAATTGAGAAAATAGCTCGAATAGAGCTGCCATTTGATCACTAGTCAGTGGCGGGATAGGTAGGGTGCCCGGGACAGACCCCGAGGCACCAGAAGTAGCTAAAGGGAGAGGGGGAGTTACAGGACTGACCCTAGCACCGGACTCACTAGACTCAATCTTAGACTCTGACTCGGACTCAAACTCAGATTCTGGCATTTCTCCTTCCCCTGTGATCAGCTTATAAGTTCTTCCTTGGCTGTCAGTCCATCTGACAGTCTTCCTCCAGGCTCTGCTTCCGGTCCCGGATCCGACCTTCGAGATCTGCTTAGATGGATCAAAGGTGCGGCTACGGAGAATGAGACTGACCAACTCTTCCCTCGGTGTTGGGGCCGTGAGTTCCTCTTCGAAAAGCAGCCCTAGTGCGGGCTCCACATTCTTAGCATCTTCAGCCTGGATGAGAGCGAAGATGTCGTCTGGTATGTAGTTGCAATCCTGGGTCAAGTGGGTCCCAGGGTGCGTGGTGCTGGCCCGGTATAGGCCCGTTTGGACTGGCCCAAATACTGGAGTAACAAAAGTGACAGTGTTAGTCCTTGTTTGGCCCATATTCTCTGGGGTTATGGTATAACCCAGACCAGCTTGAGTCCTCCCGTTATCTAGGACTTCGAGGATTTTCCCTGCGGGGAGATTGGGCCTTGATGTAGCCCCCGGCAGAGATAGCCCAGATTCTGCAACATCCGGTCAATGCTAACCGTGAAGTAGGGTCGGAAAAGATACTCTTCTTCAATGGTCCCTACGAAGTCGAACCCCCAGAGATCGGTGCGGCCCGAGGTGTTGCAGTTAGCCACAGTCATAGGTGTGTCTTCTAGAGTGATGACAGTGTCATGCAAAGGTAGCTTGATTTTCCGATGCAAGGTGGAGGATACAGCCCTAGTCGCGTGGATCCAAGGTCTTCCTAAAAGAAGGTTAAAGGAAGAAGTCACGTCGATCACTTGAAATTCCAGCTCCTTCTCTATCGGGCCTGTTATGATAGTAAGTTTTACGGCCCTGGCTACTGATTTGGACTTACGTCGAAAGCCTGAATGGTTTGAGCTGTGGGAATGTAGTCAGCCTCGGTAATGCCGAGGGCTTTGGCGGTCCTCAAGGGGAGGACATTGACTGCTGACCCGTCGTCAATTAGGGTCATGGGTAGGTACTTTCCACGATAGATGACCGTGATGTAGAGGGCCATGTTGTGGGCTGGCCCAAATGGTGGTAGATCAGCATTGGAGAAGGTAATAAGTGGGCCTTCTTCTTTAGCTTTCCTCTTTAGGTGGGGCCGAACCGTGGCTACCATTTCAGCTGGAGTAGCCATAGAGTCGATTTTGACCTGATCGAGGGCCTTAGTGAGTGCCTCTCGATGTTCCTGAGAGCTAACTAGGAGTTGCCATATTGAGAGGTCAACTCGAGTCTTGCTCAGCTGCTTTACAAGAGCCTTTTCAGCTGTTGGCTCTTCTGGGGCGGGCTCCACCCTAAGTGGCTCAGCGATGATGAGGGCTTGACTATTGGCTAAGACCTTGGACTTAACCTTCTGAATCTCCTCGGGCGTGATGGGGACAGCTTCCCCCTTGGTGAGATAGACATCGTCTTCGTCGTCGCACCAGATCCCGTTTATTTGCGGGACAAATGGAGAAATGAGGTGTGAGCAATCCACTATTTCCCTAGAGAAAATGGCGTGAGTGGCCAACGGATTATCCTTGTTGTTGGGTTTGCCTCCCGGTAAAGGGATCTTGCCACTTTCGATGAGATCTTGTATAAGGTGCTTTAGCTTCCAGCATTTTTCGGTATCGTGTCCCTCACCACGATGGTACTGACAGTAGGCTTGGAGGTCGTAGGCCTTGGAGAGACGCTCGACCGGGAGATCAGGTGTTGGACCTATCGGGGTGATTAGGCCTTTTGATGAAAGCCTCTGCAGGGCACTTTCATAGGTGATGCCCATGTCGGTGAATACCCGGGGGGTGGTATTCTTCTTGGACGGGGTATCGAGTAAGTTTACCTCATCAAAACTGCTACGAGTGGCTGTAGTAGATGAGCTGGCCCCTTGGTATCCCTTGGCGGAGGCCTTAGTGAGGCTTTCCAACCTTAGATCGTCTTCGATTCTCGTTCCCATCTCAGTCAGGACCGCGAAGCTAGGTATGATGGCGTACCAGAGATGGACCCGGTAAGCAGGAAGTAGGTTCTTGACGAAGGCTTCAACCAGCACTTTTTCACTGGGCTTATCGACCAGTTTGACGCTTTCAGCCCTCCAGCGTTGAAGGTATTTCAAAAATCCTTCCTTAGGTTCCTGGGCCATTACTTCCAGGGTGCGCATAGTGGTCTGGATTTCCGTGTTGTCGGCGTAGTTCCGAGCGAATTCCGTTGCCACGTCACCCCAAGTTTTGTATTTCTTGGAGTCGAGCCGGTAGTACCAGGCCCTTGGGTGCTTCTCGAGAGAAGAAGCGAACAGGTGTTTGAACATGTTGGACTTAACCCCCTTAAGGGCCATGAACTCCTTGAAAGCCCGGATATGGTGGACCGGGTCTTCAGTACCCTCGAACATTGGCAGGCCTGTCAGATTAAGATTGGCGGGTAGTTCGTCGGTCAATGGTGTGTAGGTCTGAGCATTCTCCGTGTGGATGGAATTTTGGGTCGACAGATGGACCTGTTCCTGCAGTTTGTGGACTGCGCTGGACAATTCACCTAAAGGCCCAGTAGTGTCGACACTGCCACTGGGAGTTCCCTGCTCCACGGCACTTACCCGGGTAAGGATGGCGATCTGGTCCCCTCTCATCGACCTGATCATGTTTTCCAGCTTGGTCAATGAGGCCCTCAATTTGTCTATGGCTTGTTGCGTCACGGCTCGGGTGTGGGGTGGCCTGTCTTTAAGGGCACCGCGTAATCAGTAACTGACCCAGATCTTAGAATCAATTAGTACATCCCGAGCAAGGAAAAGACTAGACAAGAAAAAGACCGAAAACCGACTTCTAGACGGATGACCCGTGGACGGTGGGCCTTCCTTAAGATTTGGCAAAGTGGGCCTAGTCCCGTTCGAAGGAAGGTCCACGTGAGAATTCCCCAGACTTTGGACTCGAATGTGTAAACGGGCTTTCCTTTGCAGGAGTTTGTCCTACGAAAGTGGGCCATGCCTTGACCATTAAAGGCGGACTGGGATAGGGAGGAAATCCGTGATGTATGATCGACGGAGTTTCGACGCTATAGACTCTTACAACCTATGACAAGACCCGACACTGCTAAATACGGGAAGTCCTAAGAAGAAGAGGGTTTTGAAAAGAGAATTTGGATTTGAAAACAGAGCAAAGTCAGGTAAGATGGTCCGATTTTTTTTTTTGAAAATCGAGAAAAAGGTTATCGGGCCGAGATTTCAGTCTTTTTGAAAACGTTTGGACAGCATACAGGCTAAAAATAGGCTATTTTGAGTCAAAATCATAAGTCCTAAACTCGGTAGCTTTCCGGGTTTTGAAAAATAGATGGGTTTGAAAAGATGCAAGTTTTTGAAAATGACGGGTTTTGAAAAGACCAAAGAAGATCAAGTAGCATGTAGTCACGGAAATAGTATAATGACACCATGTATGCTCTTAGTCTAAGTCTCGGTCGGTCGAAATAGGGTCTATACCAACGACGATCGCTTTCTCGCAAATGAGGACGGACTTCCTAAGCCGAGTTGGTCTTAGAACCTGCCGTAAAACCCATGCGAGTTCCGCCATCGAAGTCATTAATGCACCCATTTAGGAATGCACCGCGGTATAGTGGTTCGTCGGTCACAAGTAACCGGCCCAGGAAAGAATTGGGTTATGCATGAACCATTGAAGTAAAACGTGTACATTACTAATCGAACGATTTCTTTTCGAGTCTCACCCTGAGGATGCCGATGGTAAGTGACACATCAGTTAATCCCCAGCGGAGTCGCCAAATTGTGGACATGACATAGGTCCACCCCGACGCGGCCACGCGCGGGTTTGGGGAGGCGAATGAATCTCCGTATGAGATGGTAAAATTGAAATTTAAATCGAAGTAGGAGTCGCCACCGAACTTTGTGGGAGTTCGGGCCCGTTCGAACCCACTCTATGTCGTAGTGGGCCGTGTACAAAATACGGCCCATTTACGATGTCAGAGTTTATTGGGTTCGTCCCTTAGCATTTGATACCGATACCGACAATATCGGATATCGTGTATTGAATGACTCTCGTTGCCAATGGATTCGGACATCCGGAAACCATGGTTCTGAGTAAGGGGTGAGGGTACGTGTTGGGAAGTTCACTAAGAACACCCAACCCCGCCCGCACTTAGCGACCTTTACTAAGATATCGTTCGTTTTTGGTGTACACGTGTTAGTTCGATAGTGGAATGATATGCAAACATTATTTTCCCTAAGCATGTGAGATAAATTGAACGGGTTGCTAAGTCGTTTAATGCATCTTAAACTAATAACGTCAAAGTTATTTTAGCATGTGAAGTTCGTTTTAGTCTAATAAAACAAGAGAAATAAAACAAACTGCTACAAACACGAGAAAACGAGTTAATAACGATTGAATAAATCGAATAAAGATGCAAATACGATAATATGTCATGATTTTGAAAAAGGTTTATGACACGTGATGGATTAACACGTGTTGACTGAGGTCGAAAAAGTGTTTATCAAAATCTGAAAATATGTCACGAAAGTCGCTGTTTTATGTAAGGAACGAAAAGAATAAAATACGAGAAAGCGAAGAGAAAAAGGACTCGGCCTTCCAGGCTCTCGCGCGAGTCGCCTGGGAGGCGCGCGACTCGCGCGGGAGTCTGTCCCGCTTTTTATATTTTTCGAAAATCGTCAATTTTTATAAATCGGGTACAAATATGGATTAATTTATACTCGATTTATGTTTTCGATATTCGTCGTATCCGATATTTGATTATGAAATCGATATCAAATAGTCGAAATGATTTTAGAAAAAGTTTTACAAAGTTTGTTTTTGAAAAGAATTTGAACGAAAAGAAAAAAAATGTTAATTCTCTCCGCGTAAAAATCGTCGAATTTTGTTTAAAAAAAAGGATGTAACGATTTTATTAGCATCAACGAGATTTAATTTAGTTCTTGTTAGATACGATATTCGATTAGAGAATCGATATCGTATTTTAAGAACGTTATAAAAAATAGTTTTTGTAGTATCGATTATTAGAAATAAAAAAATATGCGACGAACGACCCATATTAAAATACGAAACGACCGACGACACGACGAAAAAGAAGAAAAAAAAACGTGGAGAAGGAAGAGAAAAGGGGAAAGAGTCGGGTTTGATTTACACCCTCAACCTAAATGCTTTGTTTTCTCGAAATAAGGCTCGTCGGAAAGTGGTTTAAACTTGGGAGCGTCGAGATGACGCGGGATGAGTTAAGGTGTTTACTTTGGACGTGTGGTAGGACGGGTTTCGGCCGGTTTTCTCGGGATCGGATTCGTCGGTATTTTGGCAGTATTTTGGTGCTTCTTCGGAGGTATATCGGGATTGGCTTTGATTGATTTTTTTCCCGGCATTGTGCCCATCCCCCGGTGGTATTGGCAATAGGCCTGGACGTCGTAGGCCTTTGAGCGACGTTCAACTGGGACTTCGGGTGTTGGGCCTATTGGGTTGATCAGGCCTTTTGATGATAGCCTTTGTAAGGCATGTGCGTAGGTAGTACCTATGTCGGTGAATACCCGGGGTGTGGTATTCTTCTTGGACGGGGTATCAAGTAGATTAACCTCGTCAAAAATGCTGCGAGTAGCAGCTGCGGTTGCGGGCTTGCTTGTGGATGGGCTGGCCCCTTGATAACCCTTGGTAGAGGCCTTAGTAAGGCTCTCTAATCTCAGATCATCTTCAATTTTTGTCCCCATTTCAGTTAGGGTAGCGAAATTGGGTATGATGGCGTACCGGAGGTGGACCCGGTAAGAGGGGAGGAGATTCTTCACGAAGGCTTCTACCCGTACTTTCTCGCTGGGCTTATCCACCAGCTTGACACTCTCGTCCCTCCATCGTTGAAGGTATTTCGTAAATCCTTCCTTAGACTCCTGGGCCATCACTTCAAGGGTGCGCATTGTGGTCTGGATTTCAGTGTTGTCGGCGTAGTTTCGAGCGAATTCCGTTGCCACGTCATCCCAAGTTTTGTATTTCTTGGAATCGAGCCTGTAGCACCAGGCTCTTGGGTGCTTCTCGAGGGAAGAAGCGAACAGATGCTTGAACATGTTTGACTTAACTCCCTTAAGGGCCATGAACTCCTTGACAGCCCGGATATGGTGGACCGGGTCTTCAGTACCCTCGAACATTGGCAGGCCCATCAGGTTGAGATTGGCAGGCAGCTCATCGGTCAGGGGTGTATAGGCTCGAGCATTCTCCGTGTGGATTTAGTTTTGGGTCGACAGATGGACCTGCTCCTGCAGTTTGTGGACTGCGCTGGCCAATTCAGCTAAAGGCCCAGCAGTTTCGACGGAGCCACTAGGAGTTCCTTGTTCTACGACGCTTACTCAGGTAAGGATGGCGATTTGATCCCCCCTCATCGTCGTGATCATAGTCTCCAACTTGGTCAATAAGGCCCTCAACTCATCTATGGCTTGTTGTGTCATGGTTCGGGTGAAGGGTGGCCTGTCTGTAAGAACACGGTGTAATCAGAAACGGAACCAGATCCTAGAATCAAAGAGTACAACCCGAACAAAGAGAAGACTAGACGAGAAAAAAGACTGAAAACTGACTCCTAGACGGGTGACTCATGGACGGTGGGCTTTCCTTAGGATTTGGCAAAGTGGTCCTAGTCCCGTTCGAAGGAAGATCCACGTGAGAATTTCTCAGACTTTGGACTCGAATGTGTGAATGGGCTTCCCTTTGTAGGAGTTCGTCCTACGTAGGTGGGCCGTGCCTTGACAAATAAGGCGGACTGGGATGCGGAAGAAACTCGTGATGTAGGATCGACGGAGTTTCTACGCTATAGACTCCAACAACTTATGACAAGACCCGACACCACTAAATACGGGAAGTCCTAAGAAGAGGAAGGTTTTGAAAAGGAAAATTTGGATTTAGAAAGGACCCGAAAGGGTCGGATTGGATGGCCCGAATTTTTGAAAACCGAAAAAAAAAATATTATCGGGACGGAACTTCGAAAATTTTGATAAGGTTCGGGCAGCATACCGGCAAAAAATAGGCTATTTTGAATCCAAAATCATAAGTCCTAAATCCCCTAGAAAATCTAACGCGATACAGTGGCGGAAACACTGTAGAGTCGGGATTAAAACGCACTGTAACTATGTCATAGTAAAATTAAAATGGTAAAGTCAAACAATAGGCCTTAAATAAAATGGCCAAAATTTAAAACAATCCACAAAAAGGGTTTGAACAATCCATAGGACATAATTATAAAAATAAATAAGCATGATCCACACTGCTCGCTAGCCCACACCCGGAACACGTATACCTGCCATGTTAAAACATAACAGCCACAATCAGTGGGGAGCAACACCAACGTTCTCCCAGCCGTATAACAGGATTTTAAAACTGTAATTACTATTATAGAAAAATAGTAAAAAGGAAAACAGTAAAACAACATATTAAAATAAGCTGTTAGCGTAAAACAAAATAATCAAAAGAGTTTCCGAAGAAACATAAAAATATTTGCCAACCTGCAAACCAATTTATGTCGATAATAAATAAAATATTAAAAATGGCGTTATGGATATTCGGTTAGTGTGGACAAGGCTAGACTTTCACTAGGGAAATACTAAAAACTAGCTTCGAGAACTTAGTTCAAACAAATCAAACTTCGATCTCTAACTAGGCTACTCAACCACAATAGGACAGCGACTTATAAATGCGTGGCCCTAGTTTAAGATGATATGTACACCCCTTCCGAGCACCATAAATAATCAATTCAACCCGACGGTGTCTTACACTGCGAGGCACGAGCTTAAGAAAATATACACACTCCCGAACACCATATATGCTCGAGTCAACAACCAGTGTGCCCCACAAAGACACACTAGCCTTATAGTTGATGGCAAAAACGTAAACCCCATATTATATTACTCTAACCTCACACTTGTCCTTATTCCATAACTTCAAAACAAAGCTATTAACGATATTCAAAAGATATAATCATTATAAATAATAAGTGAACAAAAAGAAAAGGATCACTTTCCAAAAGAGGAAACTTCTTTTTGTAGAAACTTTACCAAAAATAGCATTATATCAAAATATCAAAGATATTAGTTCATACTAATAACACATTTTTAGTAAACGATGTAGATTTATAAAACTAGTACTTTCGGCCTTTACGATATTACTTCTTAAAACGAGAACATTTGAGTTAATGAAATCATTGAAAGGTCATACAAGTTAGAAATGTCTTAAACATTTTAAATACTACTAATTAGGGTGTTTCCAAAATTTACAAAACTAAAATTCCCTAATTATTATTAGTTTCGACAATACGATTATAAATAGGATTTTACGGCAAATATCAAATTAAATATTTGAACGTCTTTATTTAATTAAACCAACAAATATATTTAGAGTATGTTAAGAGATGATTTAACTCTTAATGTTTTAGATTTAAATATTTTCAAAATAGCTGGAAAAATAAATCTTTTAGGTAAGACGAAACATTTTAACGATAAATTGTAATTTGTCCAAAACCAATACTTATAAATTAAAGACTTTAATAAATAGTACAAAAATTACGTAAAATAGCTAAAATATATTTATGGACATTCTGTCTAGAAAAGAAAATTTTCCAGAATGCTTAGTTTCGGTTTTTAAAGGGTTTTCTCGTTAACCGTCTAATCTCGACAATAACGATTAATAAAAATAGTAATAACAAAACGATTTATGTATTAATGTTCAAAAATTATTATTAAACTTAAAAATCATCATTTTTCAGAATATACTAATTTTCCAGATTTTCCAAAGTTCCAGATTTACCAAATTCCAATAAAACCGTCATTTAAAACCCGTTTTCACAATTAACGATTCTATTAATAAAACTTATCGTCCTAACATTTTATTAAAGCACTAAAAATCATAAAATTACATTTTATTATAAAATCATCAAAACCATATTTTTTTCCAGATTTAATCCAAAGATCAGAAATTGAGAATTTAAACAACAAACGCGGTTTTAACGATAAACGATGATTTAAAGTGATTAATTAATTCATCCACTTAACAATTCCGAAAAATTATGAAGAAAATCATAAAATTCTATTTTACCAGAAAGTTTCACCGTCAAAAATCAGATTAAAATAAAATGTTTAAGTACTATAACTAAAAATCGGTTTTTAATCGTTTTTGTCCGATAACGGTAATAATTCAATAATCGATATAAAAAATATCAGAAAAATACCAAATTATTATAAATCATCAAAAATCACATTTTTACAGAATAAAATCATATATTATAAGTTTAGGCCGAATATTACGACTTTACAAATTAATATGACGATTTAATCGTTAATCTCATAAAAGCGATAAAATTACCGAAACATGCAAATTTCCAACTTCTAAAATTTTTCCAGATTATATGACATACATATATTGTCAAAAATAAAATTATAATTATATCATGCAATTACACGAATAAAATCAAGTAATACCGAGTAACATCGACGTTACACAAATAAAATCAAGTAATACCGAGTAACATCGACGTTACCTCAAGTCCAAATCGGAATCGATAATATACTCGTCGGCCTCGGGATCGTCCACAAATCCTTATTACACGAAAATCATGGCAGAAAAATACCATGAGAAAAACTAAGAAAATCAAGGAGAATAACGATCGAAAACAACATCGATTATTACCTTCACGGAAGGATCGCAATGACGATTAATTTGAGGATAGAAACAAGACGATTATGACTCGAATTGGAGCAAGAATCAGCGTAGGACTGCTGGAGGATGTCACGTTTTGAGGGAATAGAAAGAGTATTTTTTTGTTTATGAGAAAAATGAATGTAAGAAAGAAATGGATGGTTTCTAAGCATAAATGATGATAAATTTTGATGAAAACTATGTAGAAATTAGCCACAAAACAGCCGGCCAAAGTAAGTGAGGGGGAGTATGAAGAGTTTGATAGTAAATCATGGAATAAACGGAAGAAAATAATCTTACGTTTACGGTTTAACGTGACAAAATGAAACGTATAAATAATACGTAGTAAAATTTGTGACCAGAAGCTTAGTTGGTCCAAAATGTGAGGAAATGGTCTCAAATATTATAAGTTGATAAAAAGTATAATCGTAAAATAGTTAAAGGCATTTCAAGGTAATTTGAGTAAACCTCGCATAAGAAAATAATTATTCGCGAAACTTCGTATTAAAATCATAAATGGCTACTCTTCAGTAAACAAAATATTTCTTATTTGAAAACATTATACAAATGTATTTAAACATTTTTTTGGAAGAAGAATAACTTAAATCTGAGCTTAAAAATGTCAATTCGAAGAGAAATAGAATTCCTAGCGGAAAACAAATTAGTTTACGAAGAAAATCAAATAAATAGATTTGAAAGAATTAAAATCTTTAAAATTAAAAATAAAAATCATTAAACTCAACAATGAAAATAGAGCTTAGTAAAATGATGAAATGCAATGCCGAAATGTGACAGAGTTATGACAAAGTCATAACGGTAAAGACAAAAACGCTACGAAAAATAGCGGGTGTTACAATCCTCCCCACTAAAAGAAAGTTTCGTCCTCGAAACTAAGGATAAGTATAAAATAATAGAAATTACCTCACTCGAAAAGATGAGGATACAAAGTTTGCATAAATTTTTTACTTTAAAATAAAACTTTACAACTTTCAAAGTGTTACGAAATTTAATGCAAATATTTATTCCAAGAGGAATTGGGCTAAGCTACCCGAAGTTTAAAATCTTTTAATTAATGAAATCATAAAGTAAAGTAATTTGATAAAATAACGACGTCAAATAACATTAGTAAACAAACTCGAAGGAAACAGGGTAACCAAAACATTTTCAAAATAAAAGTAAAACAATTTGATTAAGAATAATTCGATAATATTTCGTTTTATAACAAAACAAAATTTAGTTTGGAGAAATCAAATTTTGTTGTTAGTAAAAATCGAAGCACTCATCAAACATTTTGAATAACAGATTCAAAAGTTCACCGACAATAAAACGAAAACTAATTTCAAAATGTTAAAATTTCGAAAATGTCATCAAAGTAATTATGAAAGTTTTCAAAAATGTTATCAAACCCGAACATTCAAAATAATTTCGAAAATGTTAAAACGTTTTATGTCATAATCATATAGAAATCGAAGTTTTTGGAAATGTGAAAGTCTTCATAAATTCCGTTCGCTTGAAAAAAATCAAAATTTGAATCAATTTCAAAATACTTTGAAATAATTTGTTAAGGCATTTCGAAACAGGTCTAAACATGTGTTATCAACCAAAAATAAAACAAAAAACGAAGTATACGGTTATGAAATTTATAACTCAAGGTGTTAAAATTTCACGAAAACCCAAAATGCTAAATTGTTCAAAGTTTTTACAAAATGGGGAGTTTTAAAATTTGAAATTATGCTTCAAAATGTTAAAATTTCATGAAAATCATAAATTTGTAGATTAGTCAAACTTTTCAAAACACAAGTCTGGGGAAAAATAATAAATGGATAAATAGAGTCAAAGTCAACGACAAATCGAAACAAAAGTTTTCAAACCCGATAAAGAAGTCGAAAGGGATTGGCTGAAGAAGAAGAAGCGGGATTCAAGAGAAGCTAAGGGGAGGACGAATTTGAGAGTGAAATAGAACTCTCAAGGATTGAAGAATTAAATTAACCTTCTCGAGATTCCCGGTACGACTCCCACAACCCGGGTCCCTAATTTTCATCAATTAACGTTAAGTCCAATATTAGGCATTAGGTGGTACTACTCGGTCACTATCTCCAAAAATGTCTTACGTGACTATCCAATCGTTCAAGCGACACGATACTAATCCACAAATGCTTTAGAATCAAATCCACAATTAAGATTCCAACGGTTAACAAAACATACCCAAATCCTTGATCGATAAGGCTCCTAATTTCAAAACTCATAAGGTTTGAACTCGAGGTATGCTCCAAATTTCACGAGTAAGGAACATTAAACAAGGTCCACCAAAATAACAATGCTTGGGCACATAATCCTCAAAATGATTACCAACATGTTTATAATGCCACAAGTAAAGAAGTTGGGGAAAGTATAACAAATCCTCAAATACGCTCAAACCTATAGGTAATGGCGCAAACACTCACATCTTTAAACACATCATTGGGATAAGGTTTCTAAAAATTGCACCAAATTTCATATTGTATCAGCGAAACCACCTAAATATTTATTAAATCAACGAAGCCATAATCTCGTTGGTCTAAGGTTATAACAGTCCCAATAAGATGATCCGTATTATAATATTTCTCAAAACAGCACAATAAAACCAAACTGTGATTGTGCAAGATAGTTCTCTTCTCTAGGGACAACAACAATTTATCCCAAGTTAGATCACTCAACCCCAAAGTTCATAGGTTACAACCTTAAACGACGATCAACGATCTAATCCTTAAGAAATACGGGTAATCTATGTCAACCAAAATTTCTAACGACATTAATGAAAACCTTTAATGGTACCATAACACTCAGTCTAACTCCTTAAACAATACTCTATAATCCCAAATATTCGCGATGCTTCCATTAAATAAGCATTAGGTAAAGAATCCAAAGTAATATTATCAGTTACCCTTAGTTTGGTTCTTTGTTAGGTACTAGGTATCCATCAAATATGACATAGTCTCTTACTACTCCCAAATATATCAACCTCTAAGTACCCCAAAATAATCAAGGTAACCTATAACCCAAGGTGCAGTGCCTAAAGTATCATCCTAATTCCATCAAGCAACATTTTGCTATTCAAAATAATCCTCAAGAATTTCTTACTTTCTTAGAAAGTAGGGCAGACTCAAAATCCTCAAACCAGGTAACAAGGGTTTACTAAACCTCAAACATCTATAACACGGGTTCACTAAGACAGAATCCGGTCTAACCAAAGAATCTCAAGAGAAATATGGCAAAATAAAAGAATAGAATAAGGATTCACCAAGAGAATGAAGATGAGAATATATAAGAGAAGAATTGGAAGAAATAGAGGAAGGAAGAAAAGAATCGATGATCCTATATTACTAAGTTCTTGAACCAGAGGAGAATCTTCAATCATCCAGAGTTCACGAGGGAACAAAAAGGATTACTTCATCTTCTTGTAGAGGAACGAGCACACAAGTCTTGGGTCGCTCCATCTGGATCTACTACTGCAACATCACGGAACAAGGATCTACTCTTAATCATCTAACCTGTAGTTTGAGCTAACTAAACCAGAGCTGAAAAGTCACCATCGACCTCTTTCTTGGGGCACAAAGTTGTCCACTCGAGTCAGCAGGCGTTGAGAGTGCTAAGCAGGTCTTGTCCCAATCTGGAGCAGCATATCAGCATCTTGTTCTTTCATCTTCTTCTCGATAAAAGAAATAAATATTCAATGCTAGTCATTGAGTTACAAGAATAAATAATCCTAACAGTTAAGTCCTTATTTGTTTCTACCCATTTCTAATAATATTTTTATTTACTGTTTAAATCATTTACCGGTATTTTCCCTAATTTCAGGTGTAAGCGTTGGGAGCAGTGATGCTCTGATACCAACTGTAATCCCCTAGAAAATCTAACGCGATACAGTGGCGGAAACACTATAGAGTCGGGATTAAAACACACTGTAACTATGTCTTAGTAAAATTAAAATGGTAAAGTCAAACAATAGGCCTTAAATAAAATGGCCAAAATTTAAAACAATCCACAAATGGGGTTTGAACAATCCATAGGACATAATTATAAAAATAAATAAGCATGATCCACACTGCTCGCTACCCCACACCCGGAACACGTCTACCTGCCATGTTAAAACATAACAGCCACAATTAGTGGGGAACAACGCCAACGTTCTCCCAGCCGTATAACAGGATTTTAACACTGTAATTAATATTATAGAAAATTAGTAAAAAGGAAAACAGTAAAACAACATATTAAAATAAGCTTTTAGCGTAAAAGAAAATAATCAAAAGAGTTTCCGAAGAAACATAAAAATATTTGCCAACCTGCAAACCAATTTATGTCGATAATAAATAAAATATTCAAAATGGCGTTATGGATATTCGGTTAGTGTGGACAGGACTAGACTTTCACTAGGGGAATACTAAAAACTAGTTTCGAGAACTTAGTTCAAACAAATCAAACTTCGATCTCTAACTAGGCTATATTAAAATATAGCCTTTTCCATTTGTACTAAAGCATATTAACGCTTTTAATCCTTTTTTATATTAAAATCATAAATGGCTACTCTTTAGTAAACAAAAATATTTCTTAGTTGAAAATATTATACAAACGTATTTAAACATTTTTTTGGAAGAAGAATAACTTAAATCCGAGCTTAAAAATGTCAATTCGAAGAGAAATAGAATTCCTAGCGGAAAACAAATTAGTTTACGAAGAAAATCAAATAAATAGATTTGAAAGAATTAAAATCTTTAAAATTAAAAAATCATTAAACTCAACAATGAAAATTGAGCTTTGTAAAATGATGAAATGCAATGCCGAAATGTGACAGAGTTATGACAAAGTCATAACGGTAAAGACAAAAACGCTAGGAAAAATAGCGGGTGTTACAGTTTTGAAAAATGGATAGATTTGAAAAGATGTAAGTTTTTTTTTTGAAATAAAGGTTTTTTGAAAAAGATGACAAGTAAATCAAGTAGCACGTAGTCATGGAAACAGTATAATGACACCATGTATGCTATTAATCTAAGTCTCGGTCGGTCGAAATAGGGTCTATACCAACAACGATCGCTTTCTCGCAAGTCAGGACAGACCTCCTAAGCCGAGTTGGTCTTAGAATATGCCGTAAAACCCATGCGAGTTCCGCCATCGAAGTCTTTAGTGCACCCATTTAGGAATGCACCGTGGTATAGTGGGACGTCGGTCACAAGTAACCGGCCCGGGAAAAATTTAGGTTATGCATGAACCATTAAACTAAAACGCGTACATTACTAATCGAACAATTTCTTTTCGAGTCTCACCCTAGGAACCCCGATGACTAGTGGTATATCAGGAATCCCAAGGAGAGTCGCCAAATTGTGGACATGATATAGGTCCACCCCGACGCGGCCACGCGCGGGTTTGGTGAGGCGAACGAATCTCATGTGAGATGGATCTCGAGTCGAAATTTAAATCAAAGTAGGAGTCGCCACCGAACTTTGTGGGAGTTTGGGCCCGTTCGAACCCACTGTATGTCGTAGTGGGCCGTGCACAAAGTACGACCCATTCCGATTTCAGAGTTTATTGGGTTCGTCCCTTAGCATTGCGCGTATGCCAATGGATTCGGACATCCGGAAACCATGGTTTTGTGTAAGGGGTGAGGGTACGCGTTGGGAAGTTCACAAAGAACACCCAACCCCGCTCGCACTTAGCGGCCTTTACTAAGATATCGTTCATTTTTGGTGTACGCGCGTTAGTTCGACGGTTGAATGATATGCAAACAAGGCTTTTTAGAATAAACATGTGAATTATCACTACAACAAAAATCTCTTTTCGCAGCGATTATTTCGTGTCGATTGAAAAATCGACATAATTAACACAAGATTGCTCATGTAATTTATCTCTTATGCCAACAAATAGAAATCAACAGTAATACCCTTCTAGTAATCAACACTAATACATGAGTACAGTCAAACACATTCCTTAACTACTAAACCTAAATAGAAAATCTCATAAACACATCTCGTTTTCTTTTCATCGAAAAAGCCACCACCTCCTCTGATCATCGTCGCCGCTGCTCTCCAATGTTGCATCTCACCTTCTTTCTTCCTCTTCCTTTCTTCGTATCCCTAATTAAATTAAGGTATTATTAGAACTTGATTTTTTTTCATTTTATGTTGTTTAATTGTTGTTACTAATGTTATTTAATATTAAATTTGAGTTGTATTTGATTATTTGTTCTCAAATCAATGGAAATTTAGAGTTTGTAAAGTTAGGGTTAGATAAATTGGGGTTTTTTGGTTATTGGATTGATACGGAGGATTATTGACTTGAATTTCTGGGTTTAATTTGTCGGGTTTAGGGCTTAAGGTTTGGTTTAGCTCTTCATTATTGATCTGAAATGGAAAGAATTGAAGGACAACGACCTAAAATTGAACAACTTGGCTCATAATGTTTAGGAAATTAAACGAATTACTAATATTGCATGACCTAAAATCTGGGTTGTTTCGTTTAGGATTTCCGATCCAAAATTCTAGGTTCTGGGTTGCACGATTATATTTTATATGTAATTTGTATGTAATCTGTGTGTATGCTTCTTTACATGGGAATGAGGAGGTATAAATGAGCCATCCAGGTTGAATTATGCCACGGAATAATACAATCCACATATGTTTTCATATGATCAATTTACTCTGGCTTTTTAGTTTATTAGTCATCTAAATTTAATCATTTTGAGAATTTGCAATTTGTTTATTATAGCAAGTAGCAACTACTACGTCCTCCAGTATGTAGGAATGTAAATGATTTTTTTAATCTTTAGTACTGTTTCTTTGTTTGATGTAGGTCGGTTATGGTTAGTTCGTTCTATTACTAACGCTACCCTCGTGGCCTTCAATGATATACATTCATAATCTTCATTTTCAGTGACATACATTCATGATGGTGATAATTATGATAGATATGCTTACCTAAGTCACTAAGATCTTATTGCATAAAGCCATAAACATCATTTCAAAATTGTTATATCATTTTTGTCTCTGGCTTTCAGATTACTATATTAGTTGATTATGTGATGTAGCAGCTTAGACAGTTCCGGTGACATTTAAAGGTCACATGGAATTAACCTCTTTGTAATTACACCAAATAACAACAAATGAGCCTATGAAATCTTATTTTATTGGCAATTGTGTGCCACTTGAATACATGCTCACACATGTAGCAAATACTAGCTCCTAGTTCCAATACTCCAGATGTTTTTCTTATTTGTTTGCTACATGTATTATATTTTAATTTGCTATCCTGCTCTTCAAATTTTAGGAGGGTTTTCTAGATTACCTTCAAGAATTAGATTGCTCTGAAGTTGAAGTCTATGCTATTCCAGAAGGATCAGTTGTCTTCCCAAAGGTGTCTTATAAGGGTTGAAGGACCTGTTGCTGTGAGTCCTCCCTCATATAGACCACGATATTTTACTCATCCATTATTGTATTGGGTTCATGGATATTTATTACTAGTATGAGCTTTGGAGCTTCCTAATTGAGCTTCTTTTTATTAAATTCAAGTGGCCCAATTTCTGGAAACAACCTTTGTCAACCTTATCAATTTCGTATTACTGGTGGCAACCAATGCTGCTAGGCACATGATGGTTACTGGAAATGAGAAATCACTTCTTGAATTTGGGCTTAGAAGGGCTTAGGTATCGGTTTTAGTTATCTTGCATCCATAAGTATCAACAATTCAGCACTTGCCAGTTTATTACCAATAAATAGAGTTTGTACCTTTTAATAGGGGCCCGACGGAGGAACTAGTGCCTCAAGATACTGCTACGTGGGTGGGTTTGATGCAACAAGGTAACTTTTTACATTCAATTTTGTGCCTTTTGATGTAGTTTATGATGTCAGAGATCTTTTATGAGCCCAAATGGCATCGCTTGTTTTCTTGCTCTTTTTGTGTACGGAGTATTTTTTTTGTTTCAAATCGAGGTCATAAGCACAAATAGCATCTTCTATGCTCCTATACTCGGATTCTTTGCATTTGCTGGAATAACAACATTCAGTATGTTTTTTCATCTTGACTCATTTTTCAACATTTCCTTAACTAATATACAGTACGACCATGAGTTCTCATCAACAAAGGCTGATCAAACGGGCATGTCATTACATGCTCGAGTTATTTACAAGGTATGGGTTATTTACTGGGTCACTTCGATTAAGCTCAATTTTGAATTATTTGTAATGGGGCTAGAAATCGAGTGTAAGTGTTATTTAGAGTCACTTGGTCGCTGAATGAGATCATTTTGCGCTGGTGGCTGTTGCAGAGTTGTTTCAGGGGTAATTTCATATTTGGCTTCTTTTTTCCTTATTATTTCCATCAAGTTACAGATCATTGCATTAAAAAGTGTTACTCTCTCTTTTTGTTATGTGTGGACCAAAAATCATCTTTTTAGCTGTTGCTTTCGGTGTTCTCTTGACGTTTTGACAGATAGATGATGATGTTACAGAGTCTATTTTTGCCTTATATGCTAGATATATCCTTTTAGCCGACCTACATCGAAACGCTATATATGAGTTCGTGAATATTAAGTCTTTGTTTTAAGTGTTATACCTATTGATATATTTTAATCCTACTAATTAAACTTGTTCAAACGCAGGAGGGTTTAACTAGGGACGAAATTGCGAGGAATCAGCTAGAGGGTTTTGTTCGAGGCGCGACTACTTTAACATAATTCAGAGCTTTGCATTGGTAGCTGAAGACGTAGGATTTTTTTTACGTTGTCAAAAGTCTGTTTGCACTTATTTTGTACTTATTTATATTAAATTAATTTAGTCGATCTTGGATATATAAAATTTTGAGAATTTATGAGCAATATAAAAGTACATTTCTTTAACTTGTTCTTTCTTTTTATTTTCACACTACGTTGGAGAGATAGATGTGATTATTTCGTATCAAATGAAATTGGTACCAAAATTACTAATTATATGGCTGCATTTAATAGTACTTATCATGTCGAATACAACTGCAACAATTGTCACTAAATGACCCTTTATTGTACTTACCGCGTCAAATATAATCGCTACAATTATTATAAGGTAATATCAAATTTTATTACCGCATCAATAATAATCGACACAAAAATCACCACTAAAGCTTATCTTCTTTCGCGTCGATTTTTACAAACTAACCCAGCGAGTAGATTATTCGCTACGGAAGGCTACAGCAACGCCGCCTACCACCTCGAATTCATAATCGATGGGGAAACATTTCGCGTCGAATAGAATCGCCACGAAATACCAAAATAATTGCCGCGAAAAGGTCATTTTGTTGTAGTGTATGTTCGTTCTATGTCGTTTAATGCATGTTTGAACTAAGTCGAAGTTGTATTTAGCATGCGAGGTTCATTTTAGTATAATAAAACAAAAGATGAATAATAAGAAACAAAGACAAAGAACAAACGGGTTAGTAAACGGTTTGTAAATTTAATAAAAGATGTAAATATAATGCATGGTTTGAAAAGATTTGTCGAGGCCTGAAATATACTGAAGAGTTTATTGTTTTATTAGGAAAAGATGTTTTGAAAATAAGACGGAATCGTCTTTCATGTTTCGGATTTCAGGAGGCCACGCGACCCGCGCGGGTAGGACGCGATTCGCGTGACCATGCGACTCGCACGAGACTCGTGCTACTCGCATGTTGCCTGTTTCTCGGGGCCCTTTTTCGAAAATTGTCAATTTCGTTAAATCGCGTATAAATATAATATAATTTATACTCGACTTAAGTTTTCGATATTCGTTATATTCGATGTTCGATTATGAAATCGATATCAAATATTCGTAATGGTTTTTAGAAAAAATGTTTTATAAAATTGTTTTGAAAAAAAAATCGAATGAAAAGAAAAGAATGTTAATCCTCTCCGCGTTAAAATCGTCATATTTTGTTTTTAAAGAACACGTGATGATTTTTTAGCATCCACAAGATTGATTTAGTTCTTGTTACATACGATATTTGACTATAGAGTCGATATCATATTTTAAGAACTTTGTTTTTTATATGAAAATAGTTTATAGTTTCGATATTATAGAAAAATAGAAGATGCGACGACGACCCATAAAAAAATAGACCGACGACCCGAAAAAGAGAAAAAACAAGAGGAAGAGACGTGAGAAGGGAGAGAGAAAGAGAGAGATCGGGATTTGGAACACCCTCTATCTACATGTTTTGTATTCTCAGAACGGGGCTCGTTGGAGTGTGGCTTGGACACAAGAGCGTCGAGATAATGTCGATGAGTTATGGTGGTGTTTTGAGTCGTGTAAGGTGGCGGGTGGTGGCCGGTTTTTTTGGGTCAGAGTGGTCGGGTTACACTATCAGTCCTTCGATGCTATGTGTATGGATGATTCTATTTGATATCTAAAGGTTGGATGTAGATGTATGTTTGGTGTTTGTAGATGATCGAATGTCCTTGACGGGAGGGTCCTATTTATAGGAGAGATTACCCGTCTTGGATAGGAGATGGCTAACATGCAAAGGAAGAAAGCCACTGGTCGGGATGAGGTGGGATTCCGTCTAAGGATGGGAAAAGTAAGCAATTTGAGAGGAATGATGATTCCGTTACTTAGTAGGAGGGTAAGGTACCCGGCTGGTATGAGGGTACTCGGCGGAGTAGTCTCTTGTGCTCGGTCGAGTATTCGGGTTTGCTTGGGTAGGACTCCTCCTGGGAACCGAATTCTACCTTCAACGGGTTTGTTTAATATTTTGTATAGCTGATTTTTGTAGTGCCTGACCTCAAACTGGACTCATGGGGGTGACACGGCTGGTTTCAACATTTCGGAAAATATCTTTGACCGGGTTCTGACTCGGTCGCTAAAAGACGGTTTTGCCCCTGGTGTCGGATTTGACCCAAATTAGTCTTATTTGACTCGAAACGACCCACTGAGCCTGAATTTGAGGTCTGTTTTGTGAGATTTGTACTCCGTAAAAAGCCCATGCCAAATGCCAATGATTTCGAGCCCATTTTCGAGTATATTAAAGCATGTTTGCGTCCGATCATCATCGGGTGATTTTCAGAAACTGCTATAGACACCTGGCGGTCAAAATGTAGGTGTCTACACCAACATACTTGGTATCTTCAATCAATAGGAATCCGTGATAATCACATTTCTTCGGACATCGTCAATCAGGACTCTTCAATGCATTACCAAATATGTATCTCGTCATCTCAAAATTATGATGATCATAACTATAGCGTATTAAAACACGTCAATAGCGCAGCGCTACCTCGTTAAAAACCTTGCTAGGAAAAACCCATTGGGAAAAAAACCTAGTTGAAGGGAAAAAGAGTGTAGCTAACATTATTTCTCAACTGATTATCGATCTTCAGAAAAATCAATCAATCCCATTTTATCTTAAATAATAATTGATCTTTCTTGTCATTGTACGGATTCACATATTCATTGTAGCATTTCACTACATTATTTTGCAACTATTATGGCGCTTCTGGACCATAAAATATTTTCACATGACAAGAAATTTATTCATATATGATTTCTCATACGCTCAAACTTCAAGTTGAGATAATGAAACCGTGCATTCACACCATATCACATGTGTGTTGAATGCTCTCATAAATACACTTATTGTGTAAAGGTTCATATACTTAATCACGAGTCCTTTACGAACTCATTTGATCAACCATTGTCATGTGTTGATCATTTATAATATAAGCTCCTTCCCGGAGAACTTATCAATCTAGGAGTATGATCTCTTTTTAAAGATATATCCTATATATAACAATAATAATCTCGTGCATGCATGTAATAATATGAATAATGCTTGATAATGTATATTCGAAATTGATGCAACGATGCAATCTTAAACTAATATGCAATGATAAAATAACTATATTACATGCACATGAGACACAAATGCAAACTGTACAGTATATTCTCTACCAACATTCATAATTGGATTAACTTCAGCACAATACGTGGACAACAAGTCCATGAGCTCATTTTTAACCATAGATTGTACGTCAACAATCAAAATGGGCTTTTATATAAGATCCCTATTAGGGTCGAATGCACGCAACTATTATTCGTTTCCATGAATTACTATATCGATATAATCTTTTATCATTAGTACTGATTATTGATATCTGAGTCTAAATATATGTGGTACCAATCTTTTTATATAGGCCATCTATTATCATCAGATATCTATGCCACTTCGGGACATTCCATTTCATTACTCTTTACGAGTACCAACTGCACATGTTTGCCATTTTCTTATAACAAATGAATCGAATAAGACCCCCACACTATATCACGTGTGAGTAGGGATGGCAACGGGTCGGGTCCACCCGGACCCGGACCCGAAGTTTCAACCCAGACCCGACCCGGACCCGAACGGGTCGAAAATTGTCAGACCCATACCCGAACCGGCCGGGTTTGGACGAGGTCCGGGTCTACACGCGGGTCCGCCTTATTTATTACGTTGTTGTATTATTCATTGTTTCGATGAAAATTTTGTAGAAAAACACGAACTTAATTTCCAAAAAAAACTACGTAATGTCTTGTGTCATCCTTACGCATAAGATCTTCCAAAAGTCTTTACAAACCACGCATACAAATGATTAAAAAAAAAAGTCTCTACAAGTCTCACAATACAACCGGAACGTCTCACAAAATATAACACAAAGGTCGTCTTAAAAACATTCGTCACAAAGTAATTCATTAAAAAACATATTAAGTGATACATGAGTCAGTGCTCGGTATGTTTAATGAATTAATTTTTTTTTTAACGGGTCCACGGGTCTACGGGTCGGGTCCGGGTCCCAAAATTCAGACCCGTACCCGTACCCGAATTTTTTGGGGAGGACCCAGACCCGACCCATGCCCATCGGATCTGGAAAATTTAGACCCAGACCCGACCCATTCGGGTCCGACCCGCCGGGTCTGGGTCGGGTCTTAGACCCATTGTCATCCCTACGTGTGAGTATTGAAAATTTGGCAAGAATCTCAATGTTCATTACATCTATTATCCATGACTGATCTATAACTCGCTACACCACAAGGAGGATGAATCTGTCTATAGTGAAATCATAAATTTCAATGTATAACATATTTAATAAGATAAGTAATCAAGCTGGTATATCATCCTATACGTCATCATAACACAATGATCGAATCATTATCATATTTCATGAACCTCTAATTGATGTATTTTATATTCAAAACAAGTTTCTGAACTTCTGGTTCAGTTGGATCAACATTACTTATTTGTTTTTTACCAGCTTATCCTTATTAATCTCCCCCTAAGGTGGTAAAAACTATCATTACTTGATAGATTTAAGGGGCAAGATCCACCTTAGAATTCGTCTCATATTTCAAGGACTTTATCAACTGATTCTCTTCAGTAAAATAATATGTTTGGGAGGTCAACTTAACGCAGTTGGTTTTCCACGTGTTGAAAAATTGCCCATTCGGGAGATCACCATATTCAAATAATATTTACATTGTAAACTTTGATTACATGAACTACTCATAAAATTCTTTGTGACTATAGGTCACATAATTAAAACCTTAAAGCTAAGGTCAATCGGATATGGATGTTCATCTCCATTATCCAACTATGAGTAGTATTTAGATATCCAATATTTCACATACTCAATCTCAGTGTATTGTCTTGCCATTAAATATAATTTTAATGGTACACTAGAAAGTTTGATCAGCACGCCATTAAATTCTTTCAAGATAAACGTCGGGTTTATCGAAACGGGTGTAAGAAGAACCCGGATGGCCTCAATTTGTCACATCTTTAATATTTTCGTGTCAATTTTACCAGTTGACCGATTCTCATCCTGCTAAACTTCTGTTTAGCTACATTCAATCATATGTGCACACTAATTTTATTTAGTCATATGGCCATAGCAAATGAGAGTGACATGACACAATTGGTGTCTAATACAGTAGGCAAGACCCGTCAATATTACTTCCTGGAATATGACTATATATATTACTCTTAGAGTAATTCAATTCCATGTGATAATAATAACTGTAAACTAATCATTAATCAACTGATCATTTATTTCACCATATAAATACATGGTCACATTATCACATTGCCTTCACAAGATATTGTGATATTTACTATACTGTTTCCGGTAATTAAAATATTTGAGTTTTTAAATACACATAATAAAAATATTCACCTCCTTGTACTTATTCAGTGTCGGTGACATAATTTTCATCACTTAATCAATATTTTATTCGATGTCATATTCGTTTTACGAAATAATGGTCGTTAATCGAATATTTTGTTCATGTCATATCCATTACAAGGAAAAATGACTATTAATCACCTATACGAAACTCACGATTTTAATATCACATTAATTTGCTCAACCATGACATGCGGATACTAGATATCACGGATAATTTCTTTAAGCCATTTTCAAAATAATGTGTCATTAAGACAAAACAAGCGAAGGAAAAAAGGAGATCAAGAAAAGAGGAGGAAGGTAAAACAGACAGTAGCGAGAAACAGCACAACAACCAAAACAAAGCAACAAGAAATAGTATTGAGAACGAAACAAGGAAGACGAAGGAAGAGAACGAAGATGAAGACGATCGATTATTAAGACTTTAACAACAGACATGATAACAACAGCGCGGGAGCAACAAGAGCATCAACAAGACAAAACAACAGTATACAAACAAACCCAAAAAAAAAAAGACAGAAATAAAGAGAAGAAGAAAAACGAGAATGACAGGAGATTCAAGAATGCAGGCAGCAACAAATCGCAGCAGCAGTAACAACAGGAGAAACAAAGACGGACAACAGCAAAAAAGTAGAAGAACAGCAACAACAACATTCACAATAGTAGAGGACAACAATCGAACTAAGGGAAAAGGGTTTACCTTACGGAATCGAGAGTGAAAACAGAGGAAGAAAGGGGGAAGGGGCGCGAGACAAGATTGCTGATTGTTGGAGCGTGAAAACTGGTTGAAGAGGATGAATGAAGAGAAAGAGGGGGAACTAAGAGGAGGAGAAGAGAGCGGTGGAAGCCAAAAAAAAAAGAAAAAGAAAGGGGGTGAAGTACGTAAATGAGTGGGAAACAAAAGGAAAGTGAAGTGAATTGGGTGAAGCGGTGGAAAACAAAGGAAGGCAAAGGGGAGTGTACAATATAGTGGGATAGAATACGAGAATGGGGGGATGAATCACCTTGGTCTCCACAAAATAAAAAAAAAATGTTAGGAAAACGGACTTAGAAATGCGGATTAGTTAAATGAATCGGGTAGGAGACGAATTCCGTAACGATAAGTTGATTGACCCACGAATTGGATTAATACGAGTTAATAAAATTAATAAATAATCGGACTGTCAAATAAAATGAGTAAATAAAGTATTCGAGACAAAAACGAAGCTTATAGAATTACATAATTAGACGATGAAATAGTATTTTCTGATAAATAATAAATTTTCGATAAAGTGAATTAAATTAATTTATCGAGGAGAGGTAATAAATGTATTGACGAAACTTAAAATAAATGAACTTCAAGCCGAAAATAGAAATTCGAGCTTAAATATAAATAAATAAAAAGAATTTAGAATTTAAATCGCCGAAATAGAGTTTTGATAAGAATTAAATTAAATGTATAAAATAAATCGAAAGGAAAATTAAAATTTGTTTTAAATGTAAGAGTTTCCGAGACAAATATAATTTTAGGAGTTTGAAACGATTAAACGATAAATTCTTTTTATAATAATTTTAAGAACTACAAGTTAAATCGTAAACAATTTAAAAATACGAACATAACTTTAAATTAATTTAATTTATAAAATCAGGCGTGTCACAATCTTCCCCACTAAAAGGATGTTTTGTCCTCGAAACTAACAAAAACATAATAATAGAATGGAAAACAAGGTTATATCACTTGAACTAAAGGAGAATGTTTAACTCGCATCACAATCTCTGTTAAAAAAATTTTTACTACTTCAAACGTGATATGAAATTGAAATCGAAGATAAACTTTACTCCAAGATGAGTTGGGGCTTAGTTACCCAAAGTTTAAAATCATTTAAGTTAATAAAATCACAAGTTATAAATTATTCGATGAAATAATGACGATAAATAATATTTGTAAACGAACTCGAGGGGGAGAGTACCCAAATATTTTCAAAGTAATAGTAAAACGTTTTGATTAAGAAATTCGACAATATTTTATTTTAAGACCAAACAAAAATTTGAGAAATCAAGTTTTGTAGTTATTAACCAGAAGTTGAATCGGTCGTCAATCATTTTCAGTATCAGATTTAAAGTTTATCGAAAATGAAACAAAAACTTAGACATACGAAGTTTTTCGAAAATTTTAAAATGTTCTATCCAATAATCTTATAGAAACTAAAATATTAGCAATTATGAAAGGTTTCGTAAAAATTTAAACACGCTTGAAAATTGAAATTTGAAACAACTTCGAAATAGTTTAAAATAAATTATTAAGTCATTTTGAAACAGGACTAAATATAGGTTATCAACCAAAAATAAAACAAAAGCGAAGCACAAAGTTTTGAAATTTATAACTCAAAATCTTAAAATTTCATGAAAATTAAAAATTTGAAATTAGCCAAACTTTTCATAACATAAGTTCAGGAAAAAGGTAAGCGAATAAATAGAGTCATGGTCAAAGACAAATCGAAACGAAAGTTTTCAAACCCGATAAAGAAGTTGAAGGGATTAGCAACAAAAGAGGTAACAGAATTTAAGAGAAGCTAAGGGGAGGACAAAATTGAGAGTCGAATAGAGCTCTCAAGGATTGGAGAATAAATTAATCATCTCAAGATTCCTAGAATGACTCCCACGAACATGGATTCCTAATTACCATCAAATATTACTAAGTCCAATATTAGGCATTAGGTTGTCCAACTCAGTTTACAATCCCTAACATTATCAGCTACTATGACCTCCAATAGAAAATCACATATCTAATTCTTCAATTAACGTGATAAGGATCCACAAATGATTTAGAATCAACTCCATAATTAAGATTCCATCGGTTAACAAAACATACCCTAACTCGTAATTGTTGAGGTGATCGCCACCCAATCGGAGCGGTCGTTAACGAAGGACGGGGGATCAAAAACAATATTTATAGACTCGAGGTTACACAAAAACTACTAGAGTAATCGTGGCAAATCGAGGTCGGTCCACAAGGAACGGTGTGATAATAACGGGTTTAAAGTGTCGTGTTTGATGTCTAGAGGGGGGTTTTCTAAGGGTCGAGTCTATACTAGAGGAATCACTACGATGATAGCTAGAGGTGGTCAATCTAGGGAAAAGGTGTTAGGGAGAAGTCAGGATTCGGTACTCGGAGTCTAAGAAGGTCGGGATCAAGTTTTTGTCGCAATATTGATAAACTCACCTAAAAACCCGCTTTCGCGGTGAATGATGGTAAGTCCCTAGTCATGGTAATTTCTACCCCGAGTTTTCCCATATTGATAGAAATTAGTCAAGGTCGGTCTAGTTGGCCGGACTAAAACAACAATGACATAACACCATAAATAAGATAAACCAACATGCAAGCAACCCACCATTACCCCTAAATTCAATTAGTCCAAGTCCTCATCCCTAAACTCCCCAACAAGAAATCTACTCACTAATCATTATGGAAAACAACAAAACATTGACTAAAGGGAAAATCTCTACAACATGCATATTAAATAGATCTAATGAAACTATCAACACTAATATGATCTAGTTAAGATAATGATGAGAAAATAACATTAAAACTAGACTAGAGATTAGAGAGTGGAAGAGAAGTATACGAATTATGGAGATCTACAAGAAATAAGAAGATATCATGAATGAAGATTGAATCTTTGATGAATAAAATGGAGAACTTGTCACTAATCCTCCAATAAACCCAACAAATCTTCAAATAAAACTTGAATAATCTTCTACAAACTTGTAATCTAGAGAATTGTTGATGTAAACTATGGAGATCCACTACTAATTACTATGTAAACTACTAGAATTATGGAGGATTTTCTACTAGAATACTACTACTAAGATGGTTTAATAGGATGGTGGAGTGGTGTAATGTCTTCCCTCCTTAGCATAATACAGAGGTAATAGGCAACTAAGTAGGGTAGACATATATATAGTAATCTCTTAATGGGTATTTAACCTAAAGCCCAAATCCAACTTTATGCTCCATTAGTGAGACAATATCCCTTAATATCTTCATAGGGTGAAACTTCGCCCTGCGGACTTGACGATAATTCCCACCGGGTGAAATTTCACCCGGTCAGATTTTCTTCCATTTTTGCGTTTTCCGGCTCTTCTCTCCATCGGGCGAAATTTCACCCGGTGGGCGAAATTTCGCCTGGTCAGATTCGCCCGGTGGGGAGGTCTCGGAAAATCTTCGGGAGGCGCTTTCACCGTCGGGTGAAATTTCGCCCGGTGGTGTTTCACCGGGTGAAATTTCGCCCGGTCATTTTTCTTGGCCTCTTTCTTGTCTCATTCTTCGTTGTTTGATTGGATGGCTTTAAACTTTAAGTTGTGTGCTTCACTCTTTGGACGGTATTCCCTTCTCTTGTGCTCGTGGAAGCTCGATCATGATTTCGGTGCAAAATCCTATCAAAATGATAGAAAAACTACCAAAAACACGTAAAACGCACAAGAGGGACGCTAATACGAGATTTACTCAAAATATGGCGATAATCGCACTCAAGACTCGCAAAACGAGGGAAAAACGGGTCTCAATGAGGGGAAAAACGGTCTAAATTTAGCACACAACAATTCCCCCACACTAAACCGTTGCTCGTCCTCGAGCAAAGACCCAAAAAGAAATTACAACTACTACTACTAGCTAGACTATGCTAAGCCGATACGGGGCAATTAACGTGTAACACCCGCTATTTTTTCTAGCATTTTTATTCTTTCCGTTAGGACTCCGTCTTAACTCTGTCACTTTTCGGCCTCATATTTCATCATTTTACTAAGCTCTATTTTAATTTTTGAGTTTAATGATTTTTATTTTTCATTTTAAAGATTTTAATCCTTTTTAAATCCATTTATTTGGTTTATTTGCAAACTAATTAATTTTCCGCAAGGAATCCTATTTCTCTTCGAGTTGACGTTTTCAAACTCGGATTTAAGTTATTCCTTTTCCTAAAAATGTTTGAATACGATTATATAATATTTTCAACTAGTAAATATTTTTATTTACAAAAATTTAGTCGTTAATGATTTTATTACGAAGTTTCGCGAATAATTATTTTCTTACGCGAGGTTTACTCGAATTACTTTGAAATGCCTTTAACTATTTTACGATTATACTTTTTATCAACTTATAAATTATTTGAGGCCATTTCCTCACATTTTGGACCGACTAAGCTTTTGGTTACAAATTTTACTACGTATTATTAATACGTTTCATTTTATCACGTTAAACCGTAAACGTATGATTATTTTTCTCCCATTTATTCCTTGCATTATTGTGGAGACACTTCATGCTCTTCTTCCTTCTTGTTGGCCGGCCACCTTAAAAGAATAAGCACCTTGTTTTCATCACCAATTTACTACCATTTATGCTAAAACCATCCACACTCCCTTTATTCATTCTTTTCATAAAAAAAAATATCATCACTTCTTTCTTTCTTTCTTTTGGCCGTAGTAACCTCAGCCTCCCTAAGCTTATTTTTGCTTGAGTCCCAATCGCATCGTTTTTATCGTCATAATAATCCTCTTTCCGATCCCTTCGTTAAGGTAATAATCGACGTCGTTTTCGATCAATATTTACCTTGATTTTTATTAGTTTTCTGATGGTATTTTTCTGCCATGATTTTCGTGTTTGGTAGGATTTTTGGACGATTCCGTAGCCGACGAATATATAATCGATTCAGACTTGGAGTAGAGGTAACGTCGATGTTACTCGATATTTCATGATTTTAATTGAGTATTTGCATGTATATATTTTTATTTTTATTTTGGCAATATATGTATGTCATAAAATCTGGAAAAATTTTAAAAGTTGAAAATTTGCATGTTTCGGTATTTTTATCGCTTTTACGAGATTAACGATTAAATCGTCATATTAGTTTGTAAAATCATAATATTCGGCCTAAACATGTAATATATGTTTATATTCTGGAAAAATGTTGTTTTTGATGACTTTTAATAATTTAGTATTTTTCTGATATTTTTGATATCGATTATTGAATTATTACCGTTATCGGACAAAAACGATTAAAAGCCGATTTTTAGTTCTAGTACTTAAACATTTTATTTTAATCTGATTTTTGACATGGTAAAACTTTCTCGTGAAATAGAATTTTCTGAATTTCTTTCATAATTTTTCGGAATTGTTAAGTGGATGAATTAATTAATCACTTTAAATCATCGTTTATCGTTAAAACCGTGTTTGTTGTTTAAATTCTCGATTTCTGGTCTTTGGTTTAAATCTGAAAAAAATTATGATTCTGATGATTTCATATTAAAATGTAATTTTATGATTTTCAGTGCCTTAATAAAATGTTAGGAACGATAAGTTTTATTAATAGAATCGTTAATTGTGAAAACGGGTTTTAAAGACGGTTTTGACGGGATTTATTAAATCTGGAATTTTTGGAAAACCGGAAAAATGGTAGATTCTGGAAAATCATGATTTTTAGGTTAAATAATAATTTTTGGATATTAATGCTTAAATCGTTTTGTAATTACTATTTTTATTAATCGCATTGGACGATTAACGAGGAAACGCTTTAAAAACCGAGTTTTAGAATTCTGGAAATTTTCTTTTCTGGACAGAATGTCCATAAATATATTTTAACTATTTTACGTAATTTTTGTACTATTTATTAAAGTCTTTAATTAATAAGTATTGATTTTCGGACAAATTGTGATTTATCGTTAAAATGCTTCGTCTTGCCTAAAAGAATTATTTTTTCAGCAATTTTGAAAGTATTTAAATCTGAAACTTTAAGAGTTAAATCATCCCTTAACATACTCTAAATATATTTGTTGGTTTAATTAAATAAAGACGTTCAAATATTTAATTTGATGTTTATCGTAAAATCCTATTTATAATTTTATTGTCGAAACTAATAATAATTAGGGAATTTTAGCTTTTTAACTTTTGAAAACACCCTAATTAGTAATATTAAAATGTTTAAGACATTTTTAATCATTTTATAACACTTATACGATATTCTAATAATTTCATAAAATCAAATGTTCTTACTTTAAAAATTAATATCGTTAAGGTCGAAAGTATTAGTTTTATAAATCTATATCGTTTACTAAAAATGTGGTATTAGTATGAACTAATATTCTCACTATTTTGATATAATGCTATTTTTAGTAAAGTTTCTAAAAATAGATGTTTCCTAAAATAGAAAGTTTCCTCTTTTAAATTATAAATGTTTACTTCTTTTATCCTCATATTGTTTATAATGAATACATCTTTTGAATATCGATAATGGCTTTGTTTTGGAGTTATGGAATAAGGACAAGTGTGAGGTTAGAGTAATATATTCTGGGGTTTACGTTTTTGCCATCAACTATAAGGCTGGTGTGTCTTTATGGGGCACACTGGTTGTTGAACCGAGCATATATGGTGTTCGGGAGTGTGTGAACATTTTGACCTTAAACTCGTGCCTCGCAGTGTAAGACGCCGTCGGGTTGAACTGAGTATTTATGGTGATCGGGAGGGGTGTACATATCATCTTAAACTAGGGCCACGCATTTATAAGTCGCCGTCCTATTATGGTTGAGTAGCCTAGTTAGAGACCGAAGTTTGATTTGTTTGAACTAATTTTTCGAAGCTAGTTTTTAGTATTCTCCTAGTGAAAGTCTAGCATTCATCACTACTCCTATCCATAACACCATTTTGACTATTTTATTTATTATCGATATAAATTGGTTGCAGGTTGGCAAATATTTTTTTGTTTCTTCGGAAACCCTTTTGATTAATTTGTTTTACGCTAAAGCTTATTTTAATATGCTGTTTTACTGTTTTCCATTTTTACTATTTTTCCTATATTAGTAATTACTGTTTTAAAATCCTGTTATACGGCTGGGAGAACGTTGACGTTGCTCCCCACTGATTGTGGCTGTTATGTTTTAACATGGCAGGTATACGTGTTCCGGGTGTGGGCTAGCGAGCAGTGTGGATCCTGCTTATTTATTTTTAATAATTATGTCTTATGGATTGTTCAAACCCCTTTTGTGGATTGTTTTAAATTTTGGCCATTTTATTTAAGGCTTATTGTTTGACTTTACCATTTTAATTTTTCTAAGACATAGTTACAGCGTGTTTTAATCCCGACTCTACAGTGTTTCCGCCACTGTATCGCTTTAGATTTTCTAGGGGATTACAGTTGGTATCAGAGCATCACTGCTCCCAACGCTTACACCTGAAATTAAGGAAAATACCAGTAAATTATTTAAACAGTAAATAAAAATATTATTAGAGATGGGTAGAAACAAGTAAGGACTTATGTGATTAGCCTTCGTGTTCCTGAAACTCAATGATTAGCATTGAATATTTGTTTTATATGTCAAAGAAGATGATGAGTGGACAAGATGTTGACATAATGCTGCTCCAAATTGGGACGGGACCTACATAGCACTCTCAACGCCTGCTGACTCGAGTGGACAACTTGGTGATCCAAGAAAGATGCCGATGGTGACTTTTCAGCTCCGGTTTAGTTTGCCCAAGCTACAGGTTAGATGATTAAGAGTAGATCCCTGTTCCGTGACGTTGTAGTAGTAGATCCAGATGGAGCGACCCAAGACTTGTGTGCTCGTTCCTCTACAAGAAGATGAAGTAATGCTTTTTGTTCCCTCGTGAACTCTGGAGGATTGAAGATTCTCCTCTGGTTCAAGAACTTAGTAATATAGGATCATCGATTCTTTTCTTCCTTCCTCTATTTCTTCCAATTTTTCTCTTATATATTCTCATCTTCATTCTCTTGGTGAATCTTTGTTCTATTCTTCTATTCTACCATCTTTCTCTTGAGATTCTTTGGTTAAACCGGATTTTGTCTTAGTAAACCCGTGTTATAGAGGTTTGAGATTTAGTAAACCCTTGTTACCTGGTTTGAGGATTTTGAGTCTGCCCTACTTTCTAAGCAAGTAAGAAATCCTTGAGGATTAATTTGAATAGCAAAATGTTGCTTGATGGAATTAGGATGCTACTTTAGGCACTGCACCTTGGGTTATAGGTTACCTTGATTATTTTGGGGTACTTAGAGTTGGATATATTTGGGAGTAGTAAGAGAGTATGTTATATTTGATGGATACCTAGTACCTAACTTAGAACCAAACTAAGGGTAACTGATAATATTACTTTGGATTCTTTACTTAATGCTTATTTAATGGATGCATCGCGAATATTTGAGATCATAGAGTATTGTTTTAAGTGTTAGACTGAGTGTTGTGGTACCATTGAAGGTTTTCATTAATGTCGTTAGAAATTTTGGTTGACATAGATTACCCGTATTTCTTAAGGATTGGATCGTTGATCGTCGTTTAAGGTTGTAACCTATGAACTTTGGGGTTGAGTGATCTAACTTGGGATAACTTGTTGTTGTCCCTAGAGAAGAGAACTATCTTGCACAATCACAGTTGGTTTTATTAGTGCTGTTTTGAGAAATATTATAATACGGATCATCTTATTGGGACTATTATAACCCTAGACCAACGAAATTGTGGCTTCGTTGAGTTGATAAATATTTTGGTGGTTTCACTGATACAATGTGAAACTTGATGGAATTTTTAGAAATCTCAGCCCAATGATGTGTTTGAAGATGTGAGTGTTTGCGCCATTACCTATAGGTTGAGCGTATTTGAGGATTTTTTATACTTTCCCCAACTTCTTTACTTGTGGCATTATAACATGTTGGTGATCATTTTGAGGATTCTATGCCCGAACATTGTTAATTGGTGGATTTTATTTAGTGTTCCTTACCCGAGAAATTTGAAGTATACCTCGAGTTCAGACCTTATGAGCTTTGAATTACGAGCCTTAGTGATTACAAGTTTGGGTATGTTTCGCTAACCGTTGGAATCTTAATTGTGGATTTGATTCTAAAAGCATTTGTGGATTAGTATCGTGTCACTTGAACGATTGGATAGTCACGTAAAACATTTTGGGGATCGTGACCAGTAGTACCACTTAGTGCCAAATATTGGACTTAACATATTTGATGGAAATTAGGAACCCGTGTTGTGAGAGTCGTACCGGGAATCTCGAGATGGTTAACTTCTTCTTTAATTCCTTGAGAGCTCTGTTTGACTCTCAATTTCGTTCCTCCCCTTAGCTTCTCTTGAATCCCGCTTCTTCTTCAGCCAATCCCTTTTGACTTCTTTATCGGGTTTGAAAATTTTTGTTTCGATTTGTCGTTGACTTTGACTCTGTTTACCCATTTATTATTTTTTCCCACACTTGTGTTATGAAAAGTTTGACTAATCTACAAATTTTTTATTTTCATGAAATTTTAACATTTTGAAGCATAATTTCAAATTTTAAAACTCCCCATTTTGTAAAAACTTTGAACAATTTAGCATTTTAGGTTTTCGTAAAATTTTAACACCTTGAGTTATAAATTTCATAACCATATACTTCGTTTTTGTTTTATTTTTGGTTGATAACACATGTTTAGACCTGTTTCAAAATGCCTTAACAAATTATTTCAAAGTATTTTGAAATTGATTCAAATTTTGAATTTTTTTTTCAAGCAAACGGAATTTATGAAGACTTTCACATTTCCAAAAAAAAAAACTTCGATTTCTATATGATTATGACATAAAATGTTTTAACATTGTCGAAATTATTTTGAATGTTCGGGTTTGATAACATTTTTGAAAACTTTCATAATTACTTTGATAACATTTTCGAAATTTTAACATTTTTGAAATTAGTTTTCGTTTTATTGTCGGTGAACTTTTGAATATGTTATTCAAAATGTTTGGTAAGTGCTTCGATTTTTAGTAACAACAAAATCTGATTTCTCCAAACTAAATTTTGTTTTGTCATAAAACGAAATATTATCGAATTATTCTTAATCAAATTGTTTTACTATTATTTTGAAATGTTTTGGTTACCCTGTTTCCTTCGAGTTTGTTTATTAATGTTATTTGACGTCGTTATTTTATCAAATAACTTTACTTTACGATTTCATTAATTAAAAGATTTTAAACTTCGGGTAGCTTAGCCCAATTCCTCTTGGAATAAATATTTGCATTCGGTTTCGTATCACTTTGAAAGTTGTAAAGTTTTCTTTTAAAGTAAAATTTTTATGCGAACTTTGTATCCTCATCTTTTCGAGTGAGGTAATTTCTATTAATTTCTACTTATCCTTAGTTTCGAGGACGAAACTTTCTTTTAGTGGGGAGGATTGTAACACCCGCTATTTTTTCTAGCATTTTTATTCTTTCCGTTAGAACTCCGTCTTAACTCTGTCACTTTTCGGACTCATATTTCATCATTTTACTAAGCTCTATTTTAATTTTTGAGTTTAATGATTTTTAATTTTCATTTTAAAGATTTTAATCCTTTTTAAATCCATTTATTTGGTTTCTTTGTAAACTAATTAATTTTCCGCAAGGAATCCTATTTCTCTTCGAGTTGACGTTTTTAAACTCGGATTTAAGTTATTCCTTTTCCTAAAAATGTTTGAATACGATTATATAATATTTTCAACTAGTAAATATTTTTATTTACAAAAATTTAGTCGTTAATGATTTTATTACGAAGTTTCGTGAATAATTATTTTCTTACGCGAGGTTTACTCGAATTACTTTGAAATGCCTTTAACTATTTTACGATTATACTTTTTATCAACTTATAAATTATTTAAGGCCATTTCCTCACATTTTGGACCGACTAAGCTTTTGGTTACAAATTTTACTACGTATTATTAATACGTATCATTTTATCACGTTAAACCGTAAACGTATGATTACTTTTCTCCCATTTATTCCTTGCATTATTGTGGAGACACTTCATGCTCTTCTTCCTTCTTGTTGGCCGGCCACCTTAAAAGAATAAGCACCTTGTTTTCATCACCAATTTACTACCATTTATGCTAAAACCATCCACACTCCCTTTATTCATTCTTTTCATAAAAAAAAATATCATCACTTCTTTCTTTCTTTCTTTTGGCCGTAGTAACCTCAGTCTCCCTAAGCTTATTTTTGCTTGAGTCCCAATCGCATCGTTTTTATCGTCATAATAATCCTCTTTCCGATCCTTTCGTTAAGGTAATAATCGACGTCGTTTTCGATCAATATTTACCTTGATTTTTATTAGTTTTCTCATGGTATTTTTCTGCCATGATTTTCGTGTTTGGTAGGATTTTTGGACGATTCCGTAGCCGACGAATATATAATCGATTCAGACTTGGAGTAGAGGTAACGTCGATGTTACTCGATATTTCATGATTTTAATTGAGTATTTGCATGTATATATTTTTATTTTTATTTTGGCAATATATGTATGTCATAAAATCTGGAAAAATTTTAAAAGTTGAAAATTTGCATGTTTCGGTATTTTTATCGCTTTTACGAGATTAACGATTAAATCGTCATATTAGTTTGTAAAATCATAATATTCGGCCTAAACATGTAATATATGTTTATATTCTGGAAAAATGCTGTTTTTGATGATTTTTAATAATTTAGTATTTTTCTGATATTTTTTATATCGATTATTGAATTATTACCGTTATCGGACAAAAACGATTAAAAGCCGATTTTTAGTTCTAGTACTTAAACATTTTATTTTAATCTGATTTTTGACGTGGTAAAACTTTCTGGTGAAATAGAATTTTCTGAACTTATTTCATAATTTTTCGGAATTGTTAAGTGGATGAATTAATTAATCACTTTAAATCATCGTTTATCGTTAAAACCGTGTTTGTTGTTTAAATTCTCGATTTCTGGTCTTTGGTTTAAATCTGAAAAAAATTATGATTCTGATGATTTCATATTAAAATGTAATTTTGTGATTTTCAGTGCCTTAATAAAACGTTAGGAACGATAAGTTTTATTAATAGAATCGTTAATTGTGAAAACGGGTTTTAAAGACGGTTTTGACGGGATTTATTAAATCTGGAATTTTTGGAAAACTGGAAAAATGGTAGATTCTGGAAAATCATGATTTTTAGGTTAAATAATAACTTTTGGATATTAAAGCTTAAATCGTTTTGTAATTACTATTTTTATTAATCGTTATTGTCGAGATTGGACGATTAACGAAGAAACGCTTTAAAAACCGAGTTTTAGAATTCTGGAAATTTTCTTTTCTGGACAGAATGTCCATAAATATATTTTAACTAGTTTACGTAATTTTTGTACTATTTATTAAAGTCTTTAATTAATAAGTATTGATTTTCGGACAAATTGTGATTTATCGTTAAAATGCTTCGTCTTGCCTAAAAGAATTATTTTTCCAGCAATTTTGAAAGTATTTAAATCTGAAACTTTAAGAGTTAAATCATCCCTTAACATACTCTAAATATATTTGTTGGTTTAATTAAATAAAGACGTTCAAATATTTAATTTGATGTTTGCCGTAAAATCCTTTTTATAATTTTATTGTCGAAACTAATAATACTTAGGGAATTTTAGCTTTTTAACTTTTGAAAACACCCTAATTAGTAATATTAAAATGTTTAAGACATTTTTAATCATTTTATAACACTTATACGATATTCTAATAATTTCATAAAATCAAATGTTCTTACTTTAATAATTAATATCGTTAAGATCGAAAGTATTAGTTTTATAAATCTATATCGTTTACTAAAAATGTGGTATTAGTATGAACTAATATTCTCACTATTTTGATATAATGCTATTTTTAGTAAAGTTTCTAAAAATAGATGTTTCCTAAAATAGAAAGTTTCCTCTTTTAAAATATAAATGTTTACTTCTTTTATCCTCATATTGTTTATAATGAATACATCTTTTGAATATCGATAATGGCTTTGTTTTGGAGTTATGGAATAAGGACAAGTGTGAGGTTAGAGTAATATATTCTGGGGTTTACGTTTTTGCCATCAACGTGTGTCTTTATGGGGCACACTGGTTGTTGAACCGAGCATATATGGTGTTCGGGAGTGTGTGAACATTTTGACCTTAAACTCGTGCCTCGCAGTGTAAGACGCCGTCGGGTTGAACTGAGTATTTATGGTGATCGGGAGGGGTGTACATATCATCTTAAACTAGGGCCACGCATTTATAAGCCGCCGTCCTATTATGGTTGAGTAGCCTAGTTAGAGACCGAAGTTTGATTTGTTTGAACTAATTTCTCGAAGCTAGTTTTTAGTATTCTCCTAGTGAAAGTCTAGCATTCATCACTACTCCTATCCATAACACCATTTTGACTATTTTATTTATTATCGATATAAATTGGTTGCAGGTTGGCAAATATTTTTTTGTTTCTTCGGAAACCCTTTTGATTAATTTGTTTTACGCTAAAGCTTATTTTAATATGCTGTTTTACTGTTTTCCATTTTTACTATTTTTCCTATATTAGTAATTACTGTTTTAAAATCCTGTTATACGGCTGGGAGAAGGTTGACGTTGCTCCCCACTGATTGTGGCTGTTATGTTTTAACATGGCAGGTATACGTGTTCCGGGTGTGGGCTAGCGAGCAGTGTGGATCCTGCTTATTTATTTTTAATAATTATGTCTTATGGATTGTTCAAACCCCTTTTGTGGATTGTTTTAAATTTTGGCCATTTTATTTAAGGCCTATTGTTTGACTTTACCATTTTAATTTTTCTAAGACATAGTTACAGCGTGTTTTAATCCCGACTCTACAGTGTTTCCGCCACTGTATCGCGTTAGATTTTCTAGGGGATTACAGTTGGTATCAGAGCATCACTGCTCCCAACGCTTACACCTGAAATTAAGGAAAATACCAGTAAATTATTTAAACAGTAAATAAAAATATTATTAGAGATGGGTAGAAACAAGTAAGGACTTATGTGATTAGCCTTCGTGTTCCTGAAACTCAATGATTAGCATTGAATATTTGTTTTATATGTCAAAGAAGATGATGAGTGGACAAGATGTTGACATAATGCTGCTCCAAAATTGGGACGGGACTTACATAGCACTCTCAACGCCTGCTGACTCGAGTGGACAACTTGGTGATCCAAGAAAGATGTCGATGGTGACTTTTCAGCTCCGGTTTAGTTTGCCCAAGCTACAGGTTAGATGATTAAGAGTAGATCCCTGTTCCGTGACGTTGTAGTAGTAGATCCAGATGGAGCGACCCAAGACTTGTGTGCTCGTTCCTCTACAAGAAGATGAAGTAATGCTTTTTGTTCCCTCGTGAACTCTGGAGGATTGAAGATTCTCCTCTGGTTCAAGAACTTAGTAATATAGGATCATCGATTCTTTTCTTCCTTCCTCTATTTCTTCCAATTTTTCTCTTATATATTCTCATCTTCATTCTCTTGGTGAATCTTTGTTCTATTCTTCTATTCTACCATCTTTCTCTTGAGATTCTTTGGTTAAACCGAATTTTGTCTTAGTAAACCCGTGTTATAGAGGTTTGAGGTTTAGTAAACCCTTGTTACCTGGTTTGAGGATTTTGAGTCTGCCCTACTTTCTTAGCAAGTAAGAAATCCTTGAGGATTAATTTGAATAGCAAAATGTTGCTTGATGGAATTAGGATGCTACTTTAGGCACTGCACCTTGGGTTATAGGTTACCTTGATTATTTTGGGGTACTTAGAGTTGGTTATATTTGGGAGTAGTAAGAGAGTATGTTATATTTGATGGATACCTAATACCTAACTTAGAACCAAACTAAGGGTAATTGATAATATTACTTTGGATTCTTTACTTAATGCTTATTTAATGGATGCATCGCGAATATTTGAGATCATAGAGTATTGTTTTAAGTGTTAGACTGAGTGTTGTGGTACCATTGAAGGTTTTCATTAATGTCGTTAGAAATTTTGGTTGACATAGATTACCCGTATTTCTTAAGGATTGGATCGTTGATCATCGTTTAAGGTTGTAACCTATGAACTTTGGGGTTGAGTGATCTAACTTGGGATAACTTGTTGTTGTCCCTAGAGAAGAGAACTATCTTGCACAATCACAGTTGGTTTTATTAGTGCTGTTTTGAGAAATATTATAATACGGATCATCTTATTGGGACTATTATAACCCTAGACCAACGAAATTTCGCCTGGTCAGATTCGCCCGGTGGGGAGGTCTCGGAAAATCTTCGGGAGACGCTTTCACGTCGGGTGAAATTTCGCCCGGTGGTGTTTCACCGGGTGAAATTTCGCCCGGTCATTTTTCTTGGCCTCTTTCTTGTCTCATTCTTCGTTGATTGATTGGATGGCTTTAAACTTTAAGTTGTGTGCTTCACTCTTTGGACGGTATTCCCTTCTCTTGTGCTCGTGGAAGCTCAATCATGATTTCGGTGCAAAATCCTATCAAAATGATAGAAAAACTACCAAAAACACGTAAAATGCACAAGAGGCACGCTAATACGAGATTTACTCAAAATATGGCGATAATCGCACTCAAGACTCGCAAAACGAGGGAAAAACGGGTCTCAATGAGGGGAAAAACGGTCTAAATTTAGCACACAACAATTCCCCCACACTAAACCGTTGATCGTACTCGAGCAAAGACCCAAAAAGAAATTACAACTACTACTACTAGCTAGACTATGCTAAGCCGATACGGGGCAATTAACGTGTAACACCCGCTATTTTTTCTAGCATTTTTATTCTTTCCGTTAGGACTCCGTCTTAACTCTGTCACTTTTCGGCCTCATATTTCATCATTTTACTAAGCTCTATTTTAATTTTTTAGTTTAATGATTTTTATTTTTCATTTTAAAGATTTTAATCCTTTTTAAATCCATTTATTTGGTTTCTTTGTAAACTAATTAATTTTCCGCAAGGAATCCTAATTCTCTTCGAGTTGACGTTTTTAAACTCGGATTTAAGTTATTCCTTTTCCTAAAAATGTTTGAATACGATTATATAATATTTTCAACTAGTAAATATTTTTATTTACAAAAATTTAGTCGTTAATGATTTTATTACGAAGTTTCGCGAATAATTATTTTCTTACGCGAGGTTTACTCGAATTACTTTGAAATGCCTTTAACTATTTTACGATTATACTTTTTATCAACTTATAAATTATTTGAGGTCATTTCCTCACATTTTGGACCGACTAAGCTTTTGGTTACAAATTTTACTACGTATTATTAATACGTTTCATTTTATCACGTTAAACCGTAAACGTATGATTATTTTTCTCCCATTTATTCCTTGCATTATTGTGGAGACACTTCATGCTCTTCTTCCTTCTTGTTGGCCGGCCACCTTAAAAGAATAAGCACCTTGTTTTCATCACCAATTTACTACCATTTATGCTAAAACCATCCACACTCCCTTCATTCATTCTTTTCATAAAAAAAAATATCATCACTTCTTTCTTTCTTTCTTTTGGCCGTAGTAACCTCAGCCTCCCTAGGCTTATTTTTGCTCCATTTTGAGTCCCAATCGCATCGTTTTTATCGTCATAATAATCCTCTTTCCGATCCTTTCGTTAAGGTAATAATCGACGTCGTTTTCGATCAATATTTACCTTGATTTTTATTAGTTTTCTCATGGTATTTTTCTGCCATGATTTTCGTGTTTGGTAGGATTTTTGGACGATTCCGTAGCCGACGAATATATAATCGATTCAGACTTGGAGTAGAGGTAACGTCGATGTTACTCGATATTTCATGATTTTAATTGAGTATTTGCATGTATATATTTTTATTTTTATTTTGGCAATATATGTATGTCATAAAATCTGGAAAATTTTTAAAAGTTGAAAATTTGCATGTTTCGGTATTTTTATCGCTTTTACGAGATTAACGATTAAATCGTCATATTAGTTTGTAAAATCATAATATTCGGCCTAAACATGTAATATATGTTTATATTCTGGAAAAATGTTGTTTTTGATGATTTTTAATAATTTAGTATTTTTCTGATATTTTTGATATCGATTATTGAATTATTACCGTTATCGGACAAAAACGATTAAAAGCCGATTTTTAGTTCTAGTACTTAAACATTTTATTTTAATCTGATTTTTGACGTGGTAAAACTTTCTGGTGAAATAGAATTTTCTGAATTTGTTTCATAATTTTTCGGAATTGTTAAGTGGATGAATTAATTAATCACTTTAAATCATCGTTTATCGTTAAAACCGTGTTTGTTGTTTAAATTCTCGATTTCTGGTCTTTGGTTTAAATCTGAAAAAAATTATGATTCTGAATGAGGGGAAAAACGGTCTAAGTTTAGCACACAACAATTCCCCCACACTAAACCGTTGCTCGTCCTCGAGCAAAGACCCAAAAAGAAATTACAACTACTACTACTAGCTAGACTATGCTAAGCCGATACGGGGCAATTAACGGGCCCGCTCCGTCCCTTCAACTCACATCGAAATACCCATGAGGTAGAGTACTTCCATGCAAGGCAAGTTGGGGCTTGCTCAAAATGGTGGATGCGACTAAACACAACAAAAATACATAACACGAAAGAATAGACGCATCCAAAGCAAAAATAAAACACTGAATCCCTCATCGAGACGGCGGGGAAGACACCGATTACTTACCTAAAACAACAATAGGCTTCCAAGATAGATGACCTACGCAAACAAGGACCAAAGCCTAATACTATAACAATTAAGCAATATAGATGTTGATAACTTAGCCTAGGTCCTCCTAGTCTTCTAAAGGGGTACGACGGGGCGTATAACGGAGTGGAAAAAGTGAACCATGGATTCGTTCGACACTGTAGGTAGGTGCAGTCCCGCTCTCTTTGGCTAAGCCAAGAGGGTCGTTCCAAACTTGAATTTCCTAAATTAGCCCAAATAAAAAGGTGGAGTGTTTACAATTATTGGGGTGGATCGACTTATCACCGCTATCTTTCGACCTCGGGACTCGGTCCTCTAGTTTGCACTTCACGGCGATGAATCAATCAAAGGACTTTTTTTTAGGAGATGTTTTTGACGATACGTTTTTTCATTTGAAGCTTCTTTTCTTTCTCCTTTGTTTTTCTTTTTCATGTTTTTCTGCCCTTTTCTTCTTGCTTTGGTTTGCCCTTTTTTGGCTTTTTGATGTGGTCTGTAACCAAGCTTGGAGGTTATTTTTTTGTGTAACCTTATTGTGGTGATGTATAGGTGGAGGAAAAATAGGTAATCGGGAACGCGCGCCATTCCCGGATAACCCACAAAGGGCGGAGAGAATTTGGACTAAAGGTGCAGTGGTCATTCGAGCAAGGTCACCTAGAAAACGGGATGCGGGAACCAAGGACTAACTCCTCCATGGGTGGTCAAGGTGGTCAAATGCAAACCCCGAAGTATACCTCTAGTAGAAAAGGTGTACTCAAGCTAAAGGATCAACAAATTCATTGATTAAAGGTCATTCTACTAGATCAAGGTCCACAATCTACAATGGGTTATCTACAATGGAATGTAAACTCTTGTAATAAGTTTGTAATCGGGTTTTCGAAAAGTTTTAATCCTAGACACACTATACAAAAACAAAATAAAACAAAACACACGAAAATGAAAAAGCAAATAAAAGAAAACACAAGTAAAGTCATGAACTCCTTACTCCATCATCATTCAAGCATAATCAACCACAACACCAAAATGCTCAATTTCGAGAGCCTCCAATAGCAACAACCTAACTCCTTTACGAAAGTAAAGAAAGAAGGAAGGAAGGAAGTTACCTAGCGGGTGCTATCATAATCTCTTCAATTCATGCTATTAAGGTGGTGGTTACCTGTAAGAGTAGAGAACAAGACCATACACGGGACACGAAACATAACGAGAAACAAGAAAAGAAAAGAAAAAGAAAAAGAAAATATTTTTGATTTTTCGCATTTTTCAAATTTTTATGGATTTTGAAAAGATTTTTGAGAAAGTAAAAGATATTAGACTCCTCCCCGACACTAAAACTGTACATTGTCCTCAATGGACAAGTAGGGGAAGATTGAAAAGTAAAATAAGAAAAATATTTTTGGATTTTTATGATTTTTCAAATGTTTTTGGATTTTTCAAAAATTTGAAAGAAGAAAAGGAAAATAAGATAAATAAAGCGATAAGATAGTGGCGGGCCTAGGTGCAATCACATCACCTAGACCCTAGCCAAGTGACATCATCTAGCCCGGATTATGAAAAATAGAGAAAGATGGATTTGAATTTGGATTTTTCAAAGGGTCAATGGCGTAATCACATCGCCAAGAGAACGGGAGCAATACCAATGCCGCGATGGCCGCAAAAATCATTCAATGGGACTGTGGGATAGCTTGCAAATTTTGTTCGAGACAAAACAATCACAAAGATTATAATGATGGTGCAAGAAACAAGGAACAATATTAATTCAAGGACATACAATTGTAAATGATTGAGACTCAACCACACAAACCACATAAATACCCACAACATGCACAAACCAAATTATCTATCGACTCTTGTAGGGGTGCTTAGGTCGAATAGTCATTTGACGCATAGGAAGCCGTCGGAGTTCCCTCACTGGCATACTCCCAAACTCCTATTTCCCCCGATTTGGTTAGTCGGAATTCACAGGGACCTGGAGGTAGGTCCCAATTACGATGGTTATAAATATTGGTTAGGTTTTTGTTGGGGACAACTAAGGCACGGCCGTGGCCAAGAGAGACGAGGCGGTGGTCAGGCACATGTAAAATCCAATTAGGGAAGTAGGCATCGTCAAGCCAGAAACGGAGGTCATGTGGTCTGAGATGGTCGTTCGCATAACCCAAATTTCTTGCTATTAAAGTCACAAGACCACCACAGTCGACAGAGGGGCGTTGGTCAATGATAATTTGATGAAAGTGTAACGCCACGACAATGGGTAGTTCAAGGGGATTATAGTTACCGAGTAAAGAGTCACATAACAATTGTAAAACACACACATTGAGGTTGATAATGTTATCCGTAGACGGCAAAAGACAGTGGGAAAGGATTTCAGCAAAATAACGAATAACAAAGTTACGGATTTCAGCGGTAAAACTAGAATTGGGTTCGAAATCACGTTGACCCGGCGCTATGCGCCTCCACAAGTCTCTCCTAGTCGCACTACTTTGCGAATCACTTAGGGGTCTACTTAGTCCGGTACCCGATAAGGGTAAACCTAGAGCTAAGCCAAAGTCGGAAACATTTAAATAGTGATTTCTACCGAAGAGTCTAAATTTAAACTCTCTTGGTGTGGTCGGGTTATCGATGGTAAAGGTACCTAAGAACTCACATGTAAGGTCTTTATCTGTGATACGCATAAAATCAAGGAGTTTACTAATACCAATCCTAGACGATAACTCTCTAATATCGTCCTTAATTCCTAAAATTTTCTTTGTGAAGGACAAGGCCACCTTGTACTATCGAAAAAAAATTCGGAGAAGGTTTGAGCTAGAGGTGTATTGAGACAAGATAAAAGTTTAGGCCTAGTAGACTTACTAGAAGATGAATGCTTAGAAGGATTAGAGGTCGAAGCCATACCTTGTTTACACGCGGCTCGTTGGGCTCTTGTCTCCATAATAATAATTTGCAAGAAAAATCCCGAAACTTTAGCTTCTTCCCTCTTCAAAGACCCAAAATAAATATTCACCAAGTTGAAGATAAAATATGGATGGAGGTTTAAATGTAGTATTTTATGATGGGTGACAGGGTGAAATGATGAGTGAGGTGAAAAGGTGATATAAATAAGGGTGTTTGAGGAGCGAAAGTGAAAGTTTTAAAGTGAGTGGTAAAAATTTGGTGTAAAAATTATTGGAGGGAAAGTTATGTTGAGGTAAATTGTTGGAGGGAGATGAAAATGTAGTGAGTATATAGAAGGTATAGGTGATCCGGCCAAGTCACACCGCCGGAAGAAATTTCACCCGGTCGGGTGTCACCGGTGAAATTTCACCCGACGGACTTTCGTCGTGAAAATCGATTTGCCAACTTTTTCTCCACCGGGTGAAATTTCGCCCGGTGAGGGTGAAATTTCACCCGGTGAAAATCTCACCGGGCGAAATTCCGCCCGGTGGTATTTTCTTCGTTCCTGGCATTTCTGGCAACTTTCCGTAGGGCAAAGATTCGCCCGGTCGAGTCTCACCGGGCGAAGTTTCGCCCGGCGGTCTTCTTTTCTGCGTTTTTCCGCCTTGCCATTTCATGGCTCTTCAATAATCACCTAAAGATTCAAATATATGACTCGACCCACATTACATATAACAATATCTCCCACAAACATGCTTGTGGTCTTCATTTGAGCTACATAACTTCTCCAAAAGCTTGATCTTCATCCAAATTTATGCTCCATTGCGAAATCCAATTTCAATCATTCTTCTCAAACTAGCAAAACTAACAAACTCAAAGAAAATATGATACGTATATACAAGGTAGTGGTTGTTGAGGATACCACCAAACCTACATCAACTTCGAGAGGGGGTTCAACAACGCACCCAGCGGGAGCTTACCAGACTTCACGGTAGCAAGGGTCTCACGAACGTGACCGGGGTGGTAGATCTTCAATCGTTGGCCATTAACCATTTTCCCGATTTCCGGGCTTGATATCTCTATTGATCCATATGGTTGCACCTTGGTCACTTCGAATGGACCCGACCATTTAGATTTCAACTTACCGGGGAAGAGCTTAAAGCGAGAGTTGAAGAGCAATACCTTATCACCAACGGAGAAGTCCTTACAAAGTATTCGAGAGTCGTGCCATTGACGAGTTTGTTCTTTGTATATCTTCGAATTTTCGTAGGCTTCGAGTCTTAGTTCTTCCAATTCTTGTAGTTGGAGAAGGCGGTTGTTTCCTACAACACTCTCATCGAAGTTTATCTCCTTGATTGCCCATTCGGCTTTGTGTTCCAATTCCACCGGTAAATGACAAGCTTTACCATACACAAGACGATAAGGAGTGGTTCCAATCGGCGCTTTGTAAGCCGTTCTCAATGCCCAAAGGGCGTCATTCAACTTCAATGACAAATCCTTTCGGTGTGTATTTACAACTTCCTCTAAAATTCCCTTGATTTGACGGTTGGAGATCTCGACTTGCCCATTTGCTTGAGGGTGGTAGGCTAGTGACATCTTGTGAGTGATACCGTATTTCCTTAGAAGGTGCTCAAAGGTATCTTTCCTAAAATGAGAGCCTCCATCACTAATTATGGCTCTAGGCATACCGAATATTGGGAAAATTACATTCTTGAAAAGCCTGATTACAACCTTGGAGTCATTGGTGGGGGAAGCTACGGCCTCGATCCATTTTGAGACATAATCAACCGCGACTAGAATGTACTTGTTACCAAAAGAGGATGTGAACGGACCCATGAAATCAATGCCCCAAACATCGAACAGTTCAATCTCCAAGATGGGTTGAAGGAGCATCTCATTTCTTCTTGTAATATTCTCACTTCTTTGGCAAGCATCGCACGTGAGAATGAAAGCTCAAATGTCCTTAAACATGGAAGGCCACCAAAACCCGCTTTGGAGAACCTTGGCAATTCTCTTTTGGTTGCCCAAGTGTCCACCATAAGATGTCGAGTGAAGGTGCTTCACAATGTTATGTCCTTCTTTGACCGTAACACATCGCCGGTAAATTCCATCTACACAACGGCGAAACAAATACGGTTCGTCCCAATAATAGCGTCGGGCTTCATAACGTAGTTTCTTCCTCTCTTGCTTGGAGTAATCGTCCGGAATATAATGAGATACTAAGAAGTTGACGATATCGGCATACCATGGTGTAATAGTATCAATCACCATCAAGGCCTCATCTCTCATAGCTTCATTGATGGGGATACCATCTTCTTCATTGTTCTCTTTACTAACCGTTAGTCTACTAAGATGATCCGCTACCAAGTTCTCCGATCCGGCTTTGTCTTTAATCTCAATATCAAATTCTTGTAAAAGGAGCACCCACCGAAAGAGTCGGGACTTGGTCTACTTCTTGGACATGATATATCGAATTGCCGCGTGATCGGTGTGAATTATGACTTTGGAACCGGTAACATAATTTTGGAATTTCTCCATGGCATAGACAACGGCAAGCATCTCTTTCTCGGTTGTGGTGTACCTCGATTGGGCTTCATCTAAGGTCTTGCTTGCATAGTATATCACATGTAGCTTCTTATCAACCCGTTGACCTAGAACGGCGCCAACGGCAAAATCGGATGCATTGTACATGATCTCAAATGGAAGATTCCAATCGGGAGCTTTGATAATTGGAGTAGTAGTGAGAGCGGTCTTTATCCTGCAAAAGGCCTCAAAACACGAATCATCGAAAACAAAAGGTGCATCTTTCATAAGCAAAGAAGTCAAAGGCTTAGCAATCTTGGAAAAGTCTTTAATAAATCGTCTATAAAAACCGGCGTGACCTAGAAAACTCCTCACCCCCTTTGACATTTGTAGGTGGTGGCAAGTTTTCGATCACGGAGACTTTCGCCTTATCGACTTCGACTCCTCTATTAGAAACAATATGACCTAAGACAACACCTTGTTCAACCATAAAATGACACTTTTCCCAATTCAAAACAAGTCTATACTCTCTTCACATCGAGCTAACACATGATCAAGATTTTCAAGACAAGAATCAAAAGATGTACCATGGACACTAAAATCATCCATAAAAACTTCCATGGATTTTTCAATAAAATCGGAGAAAATAGCCATCATACATCTTTGAAACATTCCCGGCGCATTGCATAGTCCAAATGGCATCCTTCTATAAGCATAGGTGCCATAGGGACATGTAAAGGTGGTTTTCTCTTGGTCATCGGGATGAATGGGAATTTGAAGAAATCCGGAATGACCATTAAGGAAACAAAAATAAGAATGATGCGCCAATCTTTCAAGCATTTGATCAATAAAGGGAAGGGGGAAATGGTCTTTTATGGTGGCCGTGTTCAATTTTCGATAGTCTATACACATGCGCCAACCGGTAATAGTCTTAGTAGAAATTGACTCACCCTTTTCTCCCTTGACAACCGTCATTCCTCCTTTTTTCGGCACAACTTGTACGGGGCTAACCCATTTACTTCCGGTTATTGGGTATATAATGTTAGCCTCATACAACTTGAGGACTTCCTTCATGACAACCTCTTTCATGGTAGGGTTCAACCTACGTTGACCTTCAACCGAAGAATGGTGGTCATCATCAAGGATGATCCTATGCATACAAACATTTGGGCTTATGCCTTGGAGGTCGGCAATGCTATACCCGATTGCCTTTTTGTGTTTTCTCAAAACAATCAAAAGTTTTTCTAATTGAGGTCCATCAAGGGTAGCATTGACGATAACGGGATAATTAGTTCCTTCAAGAAAAGCATATTTGAGGGAAGAGAGGAGTGGTTTAAGTTCAAGATTAGGAGGAGAAGATACCATACTCTTACCCACCGGTAGTGGTTCTACCTTTTCATCATGCAAGCATTCTTCTTTGAGAGGTGGAGAGTCGAATGGTTCATCTTCTTGCTTATCATCATCTATCAAGCTATACTCAACCAAACTGTCAATAACTTCAATGGAATTCATTTGTTCAATCATTGGTTGTTTAAGAGCTTGAGAAAGGGAAAACTCTACCGACTCGTTCCCTATGTTAAATGATAACTTTCCATTCTTAACATCAACTATAGCACCTCTGGTAGCCATAAAAGGTCGACCTAAAATAATGGGGGTAATAGTGTCTTCGGGCATATCCATGACAACAAAATCGGAGGGGATGAAGAACCTACCAACTTGAACGGGTACATCCTCAGGTTCCCCAAGTGGGTATTTGACGGACCTATCCGCAAGTTCAATTGACATACTAGTGGGTCTCATCTCCCCCACACTAAGTCTCTTAGCAATGTAATAGGGTAACAAACTAACACTAGCCCCAAGGTCACATAAAGCTTGATTAACAACAACGTTTCCAACCCGACAAAGGATAGAAAAACTACCGAGATCCTCTAGTTTCTTTGGCATTTCGTTCATAAGAATGGCACTACAATGACCCGTGAGAGGAATACATTCTTTATCCTCTATTGTTCTCTTTTTAGACAAGACATCTTTCAAAAATTTAGAGTAGAGGGGCATTTGAGAGATTACCTCAGTGAAGGGTAAAGATACCTCTACTTTCTTCAACATATCCACGAAACGGCTAAATTGAGCATTCTCTTTGTGTGGCTTAGCTCGCTCGGGAAAAGGCAATGGAGGGACAAAAGTGGGAGGCGGTGGAACATTGGGTTCTTCTTCTTCTTCGGCTAATCGTTCCGCCTCTTTCTTTTTTGCTTCTTCCGCTTCCATTTGCTCTTTCTTCTTTCTTTGTTCTCTTTGTTCTTTCTCCGCATTTTAGAGAATATCAAACTCCGCTTGTATTCCCCGGTTTTGTTTGGGGGAAGTGGGAGATGATTCTTGTGGTGCACTTGGTTGATTGACTTTGAATGGGGTACTTTTGGTGTTCAAATTCTTGTATGGGTCCTCAAGTTCCTTGCCACCTCTCAAAATGACGGCATTTGCTTGGTGCGAAGGATCTCTTAGGTTTTGGGGTTGGTCGGGCAAACCATGAGGTAGATGAATTTGTGCGGCTAAGGCTTTTGTTGCTTCTTGTGATTCCCAAACTTTTAGCGTTGCCTTGGTATCTTGGTGTTCATTCCATAGTTGCCCAACGGTTCTTTGCAAATCATTATAGCTCTCCCATGAAGGTCCCTCTTGACCAATTTGAGAATTGTTTGGTTGGCCATAAGATTGAGAGGGTTGATTAAATGGTGGTTGATTGTAACCTTGGTTTCCATGGAAATTTCCTTGGGACCCTTGATTGTATCAATGATTGAAATGATTACTATGTTGATTTTGGTAATTGTTGTAGTTGTTAGGAACATGGAAGTTGCTAGCATGTTGATTGAAGTTGCTCCTTTGATGAGGAGGCATATTTGGGGGCATCTTTGGAGGACCTTGATTAAAGGGCCTTTGTTGACTTTGATTGAATGGCTTCACTTGACTCCCTTGGGCACGCGCATTGGATTTTGAACATTTTGATTTCCATAAGAGAAATTAGGATGAAATCTTGTGCTGGCATTGTAAGTATTAGAAAAAGGATCAAATTGAGGTCTTTGCCCATATGCTTGTATAGCTTGAACTTCATTTGGCTCTTCAATATAAACTTCTTCATTAGGAATGCAAAAGCTAGAATCATGACCATGATTGCCACAATAATCACATTGAACTTCCCATGTTAATTGCTTAAGAGGTGATGGTTGCCTTGGTGTAACACTCCCTTGAATTTGGTACATACCTCTATGAGTAGGCTTTGAACTCATGGCATCCATTCTCTTTTTCAATTCTTCAAGTTTCGTTTGAAATTTCGATTCGTTAGAACTCGTAGATGAGTTCACTTCAACTTTCTTTCTAGAATCCCTTTATTGACCCATTCTTGAATCACTCCTTGCCATCTTCTCAATAAGATTTTTAGATGCCTCATCGGTGAGAGAAGAGAAGTCTCCTCCGGCGGCCGAATTGAGGTTCTCCTTGGTTCTAGATGAAAGGGTGTTACAAAATGTTTGGGTAGTTAGCCAATCGGGTATTCCATGATGTGGACATTTGCGCAACAAATCTCTAAATCTTTCCCAAGCCTCACTTAGGCTTTCAAATTCATCTTGCTTGAATGTTTTTATCTCCATGCGATATTGGTTAGTCTTTGACGCCGGGAAGTATTTCTCCAAGAAGGCATTACATAGTTGAGCCCATGTTGTGAAAGTGTTAGCGGGATGGACTTGAAGCCATCTACGAGCTCCATCTCTCAAGGTCTTTGGAAATAATAAACGATGTAATTGGCATGAGGTTAATCCATTGAGACGGACTCCCACTAATTTCTCTTTGAATGAAGCAATGTGCTCTTGAGCATCTTCTTGAGAAAAACCGTGAAAAGTGTCTTGTTGGACCGCATTAGTCAAAGAAGCTTTTAATTCATAATTCTCGGGAATCTCTCCGAAATTGACGGGAGAAGGTGTTTCTTCATGTGTGAGTTGAGAATGAGAGGCTAAAGTCGCCATTTGGGATTGGTGGTGATGGTGGATTTGAATTTGGTGAATTTGGAGAATTTGGAGGGGATGGATTTGGTGGTGGAGTTTTCGGTGATGGTGGTGAATTTTGTGAAATGGAAGGTATGGAAGGTTTGTTTCTGATGGTGAGGTTTTTTGCCGTGGGTCCTACCGATCAATAAATAACCGACTATTCCTAGTGGGTAGCTAGGGCAAGTAGGGTCGATATCCACGGGGACGGTATGATAAGGTCTAGACTAGGTCGGCCTAAAAACGAGACTAAATCACCAAACAAACACAAAGGAAGCAATAATTGGTAAACTATGGTGGTGGAAGAGGTAAGACTAGGCTAACAATGAACTAGGCTAAAACAATTCTAAAATGGAATAACTAATGATCAAACAAACTAGTAAACTAAGAGAAACAAAGACTAACTAAGAAGTTGAAATCAAATATGAAAGGAAGTGGGGTAGGTCGGGTTCATAAGTGTAGTAGGGTAATTGGGGTGGTTAAGGGTGTAGGTGTCTCCTAATTGCTAGAGTCGGTCCGGGCTCTCGCTACGTAGACCGATGTCGAGGTAGGTCCGCACTCTCGTGTCTAAGACTAACCTCAACGCAACCACAAAATAGGCAAACAATGAGAAGATGAGCACAAGTATGGGAGCATTGGCCACTACTACTCACACAAGCAAATCAACAAACACATAGAGTGCCCATTAAGTGACTAACAACAAAAGAGTCACTTTTACCCCTAATCAAACCCTAATCACTCATAATCTACCCTTAATCCCCCTACTAACCCCACAAGGAGACTACTCACTCATTATCAAGAACAAACGAACAATAATAAGAGAAAACAACATGAAAAACCAAACATCCATTATGAACAACAAGAACAATAACAAAAACACTAAGTAAAGATTCAAACTTGAGTAAATAAACAAAGAACAAGGAATAAGAAATTATACCAACAACAAGAGGAAGAAAAAGATGCAATCTTGTATAAATAAGAACCCAAATCCACTCTAAGGATGTCAAGCTTGGAGAAATCTTCAAGAACCCACTTAATACAAGACTAGTTACAAACTAGATTAAGAGGAGATTAACTAAAGATTAAGGGAAGATTAATCTAAATGGATGAACTCTAAATCTAGGGTTTATATCTTGTAAAGAGGCTTAAGAGAGTCTAATGTAAGGTCGGTTCCATAAACAATACAAGAGGGAAGTATTTATATGGTTACAAGAATGAAGGAGGAAGAATTGAAGAATCACGCGCAGCAGCACCATTGTCCCGACCGGGACGGACCCAGAACAGAACCTATACTATTCGTGCACCTCATCCCGGACGGGATGAGGCCATACCCGTCGGGGATGAGTCTTGTAGGCCTCCAATATGATCTTTAAGGTTCCTCCTTGCTTCACATGGGCTTCTCATCGACTCTCGGGTCTCGGAATCGAGTCTAAGGGCCTCGGGATCAGGTCCCAAGGTCTCGGGGTCGAATCCAATGCATCGAGTGATCGTTCCTCCGCTTCGTTGGCTCCGAAAAGTGTATGTATTGAGTCGGAATCGCTCCAACTCTTCACGAATGGTCTCGGGAACCTGAAACGAGCTAGAGGAAGCATAAGAAGCCCATGAACCGCTCCCAAGGATCGATTCCGCAAGGAAAATGGGACCAAAACACCGCAAATTAGGCACTACAAACTAGACTTATCAACTCCCCCACACTTAACCCTTACTCGCCCTCGAGTAAGAACAAACTAACTACTAAACTAGCCGAGCGGGTATTAGCGCACCCTACGCCCTTTCAACTCACGCGAGAACACCTAGAGGATAAGTGCTCTCCGCAAGGCAATTGAGGTCTTGCGACAAAACCGTGGATGCAACCGGACACAAAAACACATAAACAAACAAACATACAAACAAACACACAAGAGGTTGCACCCAAAAAGAAACATATACCGCTTCCCTCTGAAAAGCGGTGAAAGAAGCACCGGTTTAGGACTCAAGGCAAGTGACAACGTTCCCAAGCTAGCAATACAAACCAAGATGGACCAAACCCTAATAGTATGACGACAAAGCAATAAAAACGTTGGTAACTTACCTAGGTTCCTCCTAACCTTCTAAGGACGTACTACGGGACGATCGGCGGGATGGAAAAAGGATGAACCACGGTGTTAGTCGACACTGTAGGTAAGTGAGACCCCGCCTCCTTTAGCAATGAGCCAAGAGGGTCATCCCATGTCCAAAACCGCCTAACTAGTCCAAATAGAAAGGTGGAAGTAATTGCAAAGTGAGGGAAGACCGACCTTTGCCGCTATCGTCCTTCCTAGGGACTCAGTCCTTTGGTAGGCTCTTCACGGCAAAAGTCGGAAAAGGCTTATTTTTGTGGGGTTAGGATCTTTTAGTGAGACGATTTTCTTTTGGCATTTTCTCTTTTCTTTTGCATATTTGCTTTGCGTGTTGCCATGCCATTTCTTTGTCTTCTTTTCTATTTTCTTTTTGGCTTTTTGTGCCTTTTCTTTTTCTTCAATCTTTTCTTTCTTTCATTTCCTTTCTTTTTTCTTTTTTTTTCGCCCTTTTTGTGGCTTGATTTGATTGATAGGCATTTCTTGGCAATTAAGAAAGAGACTTCAACAAATTGCAATTTATTGTGTGGATATGTGTAGGAGGTAGGGGAATGGGAGAGTCGGGAGCGCGCTTTCCCTTCAAACCCACAAAAAGGGGAGAACTTGGACTAGTCAAGCAATGTCAAACAAGGTCACCTAATGGACGGGACTCGGCAACCAAGGCCTTTTCACACCGTGGGTGGTCATAATGGTCAAAAGTGCAAATCCCGTAGTAAATCCCTAGTAAGCTAGGTGGACTCAAGGTAAAGGACCAACGAAATCATTGATTTAGGGTAATTCTACTAGACTAAAGTCCAAGACTCGATTTATACCACTAGGAAGGGAAAGTAAACACTCGCACACTAGCCTCTAAACCGGGTTTTCGAAAACCTTTTTAAACACACAAGACACAACTAACACAACACAAAACGAAGACATGACAAAAATGAACGAAAAAGGTACAAAAACTAACAAAACAAAACAAAACAAACACATAAACAAAACAAACACCACCCCGAACCTCCAAAAAAGCCACCAACCAACACCAAACTTTACAAAGCTCCTCCCGAGCACACAACATCACAAATCTCTTCCGAACATCATAAGGGGTAAAGAGGAAAAAGGGATAAAAGGCGGTACCGGATGTCTTGAAAGCTTTCCAAAGTTAGCGGCGATTAGGCGACCTAAGAGGAAAAAGGGAGGCAAAACACGCACAACAAAATACATATACAATACAACGACATAAAAAGGAAAACACACAAAAGGAAAATCTTTTTGATTTTTGTGAAAAAAATTCAAATTTTTAGGATTTTTAAAGATTTTTCGAAAAACTACGAAAATAAAACTAACTATGATAGAATATCGCTCCCCCACACTTAAGCCGAGCAATGTCCGCATGCTCGACCGTAGTGTATGGAGACACAAAAGAAAAGAAACTACGAAAATAAAGCTAAAAATCAAAAAGAAAAGTGGAGAAAATGGTAGAATGTGTCCGGCCGGGGTGTAGTCAAGTCACCATGGGCCGAGACAAGAAAAGATATGGTAAGGGGGAAGAAATAAAAATAAAGAAATAAAAAGAAAATGGGAGGGGAGGACTAGGTGGAATCAAGTCACCTAGCCCGGATTCCGCCCAAATCCGACTAACTTCTACCAAAAAGAGTGAAAATCTTGTAAAATTTGGATTTTGAAATGACTCTCGATGTAGTCACGTCATCGAGAGTCGGGAGCAACAAATACCAAGGTCCCGAGGGCCACCATGACACAAAAGTGTATAAGGGGAAGGGGAACTAACAAAAGAAGACAAGCTATAAAAAACGGAAAAGAAAGGATAGTTGTCGTACCATGCGGTTAGCAACTCACTCGCTCCATCGTCTCATAAGTCAATATCGGCACGTAGCTAGTCGTCGTCATTGTTATTCCTCTCCAATCGCGATACGGTTCCATGGTTAGAGCAGAAAGGTAAACGGAGGTGGGTTTTGATGTGAAAGTCGGTGTAACGTGAAGAGAAAAATGAGGTAAAGTGTGTATAAGAGGTGTAGGGGTCATATGATGAGAGCAAGGATAGGTAGGGAGGTTGAGAGGGGGTATAAAGTGGTAGGGTGGGCTCAAACTACGAAGAAAAGGCCAAAGGAAGAACAGGGGTTCATCCCGGTCGGGATGGATGGTCCCGGTGGAGATGACCTGCCCGTCCCGGTCGGGAAGACTTCGTCCCGGTCGGGATGGCACTCCAGTAGACCCAATTTTTTGCACACCCATCCCGGACGGGATGACATCCTTCCCGGTCGGGATGGCTCATCCTTCCCGTTCGGGATGCACTCTTCTCGGTCGGGAAGAGTCTTCTAACCCTCTATAACTCCAAAAGCTCATTTCAAGCTTCAAAAACCGACTCCCTTTCGCACAATCCAAGCTCAAACAATGACCACTCCTCCCTAGGAATCACCTTCACTTCACCTATCAAACAAAGCTCATACACACATCAAATTCCCTCTCTCACATCGCTCATCAACATTCCAAATAATCAAGAATTTCACAAAACTAAAAGAAATTACAAGAGAAAGAGATATATACAAAGAGACGGTTCTTGTGGAACTCCGTCAAACCAAGGGTGGTGCATTTTTCAATCTTTTTCAACAACACTATAACCTATTCCATCTCCATCGAGGGCACGAAGAAACAAGTCGACAGCCCTATAAAAGTCTTCAATCAAGCTAGTAATATAACCATCCAAATACCAAGGTTCTCCATGACCTTGTCTCGACGTTCCCGGGGCATCCCGACCTTGTAAGTTCAATGGCTTGAACTTATACTTTTGATCCTTTGGGATATACCCAAACGTCCACTTGTCCTCATGCGGCCCCAAGGGAGGCTCATCTTGCTTCTTGCCTTTCAACTTGTCGTCAAACCCATGATATGGGCACTCATCTTCCTCAATCTCGGAGTCATCATCCTCAAGCTCATATGAATTTCTCTTCAAGCTTTGTCCCAACTCAACCCCTAGATCGATATCTTGCGTGTCGTGGATCATATTGCATGACTCATCGTTAGTGGGCGAAGTGTTTCCTTGGAGGTCAAACACTAGCCTTTCTTCGCCCAACTCGAAGGTGATCCTACCGTTCTTCACGTCGATCATAGCACCGGCGGTGTGTAGAAATGGGCGCCCAAGGATAATGGGAGTGTTGGCATCTTCCGGCATATCGAGCACGATGAAGTTGACCGGAATGAAAAACTTCCCGATTCGTACCGGTACGTCCTCTAACATCCCCAATGGTCGGTTAAGAGATTTATCGGCCATTTGGAGTGTAATGGACGTACATTTCAGCTCCTTCATCCCTAATCACTCACAAATGGAATGAGGAATGATGCTCACACTTGCACCCAAGTCACATAATGCTTTCTCGATCTTGTAATTGCCTATGGTGCATGGGATCGAGAAACTACCCGGATCCTTCAACTTTGGAAGCGTGGAACCTTGAATAAGCTCGCTCACCACCCTTGTGAACGCTATTGTCTCTTCCTTGTCGATGGATCTTTTCCTAGCTAGGATCTCTCGCATGAATCTTCCATATGCTGGGATTTGGGTAAGTAACTCAGTGAATGGGACATTAACATCCAATTTCTTCACAATGTCTAGGAATTTGTCAAATTGGACATCCACTTTAGTCTTCATTTGCCTTGTTGGGAAAGGCAACTTGATTTGAACCTTGTTTTGCTCAATAGGGGTGGACTTCTCACATGACACTTTTCCTTTACCCTTTTCTTTTGCTTGAAGTGGGGGAAGCTTGTCTTCAATGGGTTTTTCAATCTCCCATAAGACTTGCTCCTCCATTGGATCTTCCTTGCTTGAGCTTCCTTGAATTGGAGATGCAACTTTCTTTGTTGGTTCTTTCATTGGTTCTTGCTCACTAGGGAATGTAGGGGAGTCATAAGATGTACCTCTCCTCGTGGTAATAGCATTTACATGCTCAACTTTTGGTGTTTCACCTTGAGGAGGTAGTTGCCCCTTTTGTCTTGAGGAGCTTCTCGAAGCAAGTTGAGATATTTGGGTCTCAAACATCTTCGTATGAGCATCTCTTGCCTTGTTATCCCTTTGAATAAAAGCATAGAACTCTTGTTGGTTTCTTACCATCTCCATTTGGTTTTTACGCATATCCACCATAGATTTTTGAATGTTGAAATCTCGAGGTGGAGATTGTGGATTATGTGGAGTATCGGTGATGGCTAGAGGAATGCCATAGTCATGAGTAGGAGATCGGCTCCTAGGCTTGCTTTCTTGACGGTTAGATTGAGTTTCTTGTTGTTGTTGATTCCCTTGGAACCCATGAGAATTGCCTTGATTAAGGCCTTGATTGTTGCCATTGTTGTGGTTTTGATACCCTTGGTTGTGGTTTTGTTGTCTTTGGAAGTTTTGGTTTCCTTGGAAACCACCTTGATTGAAGTTCCCTTTTTGGAACCCTTGATTGTTGTTGTGGAAGGTACCTTGGTTATTTTGCTTGAAATTGTTGAAGGGCCTTGAGTTGCCTTGATCACCTTGGTAACCTTGGTTGTTGTCCCTTAAGGGAGGTGGAACATAGGGACGAAGTTGTAGAGCTTGTTGTTGAGGGACTTGATTGGAAGCTTGGTATTGATTAGAATAGGAGGCACCTTGCTTGAACGCTTGAAAGGCGTTCACTTGCTCAACGCTTCCTTGACAATGCATAGGATCATGACCAACGATTCCACAAGTATCACACATCCCATAATAAGGCAAAGGAGGTGCAAATCCCAAAGCATTCACTTCTTGAATCAAGTGTTGGTTGGAGGAACTAATGCTTTGAACTTGATTGAGGTGGCCTTGGAGCTTCTTGTCAATATTCTCCATGTGGGTCTTCAATTGAGCTCCAAGGTCAATGCTTAATTGAGTAATAGCATCAACCTCGTGTCTACCTCCTCGATTTGCCTTCCTAGGCCTTGAGTATTGAGAATTATGAACCGCCATCTCCTCGATCCTTGCCCATGTTTGGTCATCATCGACCTCGGTGAACCTACCATTGGAGCCCATATTAAGAATAGCTCTTGAGTCCTCATAAAGACCATTCCAAAATTGTTGGACTAAGAACCATTGTGCAAGTCCATGGTGGGGGCACGATCTAACCAAAGATTTAAACCTCTCCCAAGCTTCATAAAGGGTTTCCTCATCCCGTTGTTGGAAACCGGTGATGGAGGCCCTTAGCAAATTAGTCTTCTCCGGAGGGTAGAACTTTTGGTAGAACGCCAATGCAAGTTTCTTCCAAGTATCGATGCCCATGGTTGCCCTATCGAGACTCTTGATCCATTGCTTCGCTTTTCCAAGTAATGAGAATGGAAATAATACCCAACGGATTTGATCTTGAGTAACCCCGGGTTGAGAAATAGCGTCACAATAATCGGAGAAAGTCTCCATGTGTTGGTGCGGGTCTTCGGTGGGCAAACCACTAAATTGATTTCTCTCCACAAGTTGGATAAATTGAGTCTTGGCCACAAAATTTCCGGCATAAGCAGCCGGTAGAGTATTCGGTCCCGGCAAGACATCTTCCGTAAATGTGGAGTGAGATGAAAACTTCGGCATGATTGGATATGCGGGAGAAGATGGTGTAGACGGTGTTGATGTAGAACTAGACGGGGAACTAGGTGAAGAAGAATGGATAGATGAACCAAAGGGGTTTATGAAGATCCCTTCGGCCGTCTCTCGAGGTGACTCGTTAAAGTCGGATCCTTTAGCTTGCTCTTCAATGGTATTGCTAGTACTTGGTTGAGAGATTCTAACCCGGCCAATCGTCCGTTGGCGAAAGGCTCTAAAGAGTCTTTCCGGCTCTGGATTGAAGAGAAAGAATTCGCCTCTCCCCCTAGGCATACACTACACACTTGAGCAAACGTGAGAACACCTAGTGCTTTTCGGGCACTAGGCAACGACAATAAACAAGCACAATCGAAAGACAAAGAGAAAATGAAGAAATAAAACTAAGGAAAGAAGAAGAATCTAGAGAATATGCACAAGAGATGATAGAAGAGCACAAAGAAGGGTAACTAAGTCTAGCTATAAGCAAACTAGTCTAAACAATGCACCGTCCCCGGCAACGGCGCCAAATTGATGGTGAGGTTTTTTGCCGTGGGTCCTACCGATCAATAAATAACCGACTATTCCTAGTGGGTAGCAAGGGCAAGTAGGGTCAATATCCACGGGGACGGTATGATAAGGTCTAGACTAGGTCGGCCTAAAAACGAGACTAAATCACCAAACAAACACAAAGGAAGCAATAATAGGTAAACTATGGTGGTGGAAGAGGTAAGACTAGGCTAACAATGAACTAGGCTAAAACAATGCTAAAATGGAATAACTAATGATCAAACAAACTAGTAAACTAAGAGAAACGAAGACTAACTAAGAAGTTGAAATCAAATATGAAAGGAAGTGGGGTAGGTCGGGTTCATAAGTGTAGTAGGGTAATTGGGGTGGTCAAGGGTGTAGGTGTCTCCTAATTGCTAGAGTCGGTCCGAGCTCTCGCTACGTAGACAGATGTCGAGGTAGGTCCACACTCTCGTGTCTAAGACTAACCTCAACGCAACCACAAAATTGATAAACAATGAGAAGATGAGCACAAGTATGGGAGCATTGGCCACTACTACTCACACAAGCAAATCAACAAACACATAGAGTGTCCATTAAGTGACTAACAACAAAAGAGTCACCTTTACCCCTAATCAAACCCTAATCACCCATAATCTACCCTTAATCCCCCTACTAACCCCACAAGGAGACTACTCACTCATTATCAAGAACAAACCAACAATAATAAGAGAAAACAACATGAAAAACCAAACATCCATTATGAACAACAAGAACAATAACAAAAACACTAAGTAAAGATTCAAACTTGAGTAAATAAACAAAGAACAAGGAATAAGAAATTATACCAACAACAAGAGGAAGAAAAAGATGCAATCTTGTATAAATAAAAACCCAAATCCACTCCAAGGATGTCAAGCTTGGAGAAATCTTCAAGAACCCACTTAATACAAGACTAGTTACAAACTAGATTAAAAGGAGATTAACTAAAGATTAAGGGAAGATTAATCTAAATGGATGAACTCTAAATCTAGGGTTTATATCTTGTAAAGAGGCTTAAGAGAGTCTAATTTAAGGTCGGTTCCATAAACAATACGAGAGGGAAGTATTTATATGGTTACAAGAATGAAGGATAAAGAATTAAAGAGTCACGCGCAGCAGCACCATGGTCCCGACCGGGACGGACCGGTTCCGACCGGGACGGGCTCATCCCGACCGGGAAGGGCTGGTCCCGACCGGGACGGACCCAGAACAGATTCTATGCTATTCGTGCACCTCATCCCGGACGGGATGAGGCCATACCCGTCGAGGATGAGTCTTGTAGGCCTCCAATATGATCTTTAAGATTCCTCCTTGCTTCACATGGGCTTCTCATCGACTCTCGGGTCTCGGGATCGAGTCTAAGGGCCTCCGGATCGGGTCCCAAGGTCTCGGGGTCGAATCCAAGGCATTGACTGATCGTTCTTCCGCTTCGTTGGCTCCGAAAAGTGTATGTATTGAGTCGGAATCGCTCCAACTCTTCACGAATGGTCTCGGGAACCTGAAACGAGCTAGAGGAAGCATAAGTAGCCCATGAACCGCTCCCAAGGAGCGATTCCGCAAGGAAAATGGGACCAAAACACCGCAAATTAGGCACAACAAACTACCCTTATCAGTTTGGAAGGGATTGATATGGTGTAAAAGGTGTAGAAGGTGAAGGTGTATGTGGTAGGATGGGATTAAAGTTTGGAGATGATAATGAAGGATGTGGAATGATGGTGGTTAAGTTATTTCCCCGAAAACGCAATGCTCTAAATGTCCTTTCCGGCTCCGGATCAAACCACAAGGGCGATGACGAGTTACTGGGCATAAAACTCAATTAAACGATGAGACTCCTAGCACCTCACGGTACTAGGGAAAAGAGAGAAGGGAAAAGAATCAAACACAACAACTAAAAACTCAATATCTACTCGCCGTTCCCCGGCAACGGTGCCACTTTGATCGCCACCCAATTGGATCGGTCGTTAACGAAGGACGGGGGATCAAAAATAATATTTATTGACTCGAGGTTACACTACTAAAAACAGCGGAAATAGCGTCGGATAGATTGCGTCGGATTTTCAATCCGACGCAACTGGCATTACTGTGTCGTATTGCGTCGGCTAATCCGATGCAACAACATTGCGTGGGACTAGCCGACGCTATCCGACTCCATGATACAGGCGCCAATAAATTTGGGTTGGCGCCACTATGTCAAAGGATTTGCGTGGGATTAGCCGACGCAAGCAGACGCAATGTTAAAATTCTGCGTCGGCTAATCCGATGCAGCCCTGCGTCAAAATTAAAAAAATTAGTCAACAGAATTAATAGCGTTGCATCGGATTAGCCGACGCAACTTTTAATATTGCGTCTGATTGCGTCGGCTAATCCGATGCAAAGTGTGTCAAAATTTAAAAGATTTAGTCAACAGAATTAATAGCGTTGCATCGGATTAGCCGACGCAACTTTTAATATTGCGTCTGATTGCGTCGGCTAATCCGATGCAAAATGTGTCAAAATTTAAAAGATTTAGTCAACAGAATTAATAGCGTTGCATCGGATTAGCCGACGCAACTTTTAATATTGCGTCTGATTGCGTCGGCTAATCCGATGCAAAGTGTGTCAAAATTTAAAAGATTTAGTCAACAGAATTAATAGCGTTGCATCGGATTAGCCGACGCAACTTTTAATATTGCGTCTGATTGCGTCGGCTAATCCGATGCAAAGTGTGTCAAAATTTAAAAGATTTAGTCAACAGAATTAATAGCGTTGCATCGGATTAGCCGACGCAACTTTTAATATTGCGTCTGATTGCGTCGGCTAATCCGATGCAAAATGTGTTTAAATAAAAACCCAGAATTAAATGTTTTGCATCGGATTAGCCGACGCAGACTTGAATATTGCGTTGGTCTGCGTCGGTTAATCCCACGCAACGTTTTTAAAATAAAAAAAAATATCGAGGTCTGCATCGGAATAGCCGACGCAAACTTGAAATCTGCGTCGGCCTGCGTCGGCTATTCCGATGCAATACCTGTTAATATAAAAAAAAAATAACGCAATTTGTTCAGAACCTAAGCCCCCATCTTCCTTCGAAAGACGACGACGAAAAAGGCGAAGACGGCGAACGACGGCGAACGACGACGGTAAACAACGACCGCATCATCACCGGCAACCCTAAACCCCCGGCGACCCAATCCGGCACCATCACCCTAATTCAATCCCCAAAACAAAATCGAAACCCTAAGTTAACCCAGATCCGGTGAACCTGCCGGCGGCGAACCCCAATCCGGCCACCCCTGAACCCCCGACGCGCGCCAGACTTCCCCGGCGCACCCCCATCTCCACGCGCGACAGACCTCGCCGGCGCACCTCCACCCCCACGGACGACGATTTTGCCGGCAAACCACCCCCCCACGCGCGACCCTGCCGGCGTACCAGAATCCGGCGACGGCTGTCCCGAAACCCGGCGTAGATTCCCTAACCCGACCCAGCCCCGAAAAACCCTAACCCGATTCCCCAAATCTCAGGTGTGTTGCTGTTTACGGTTAATTGTTAGTTTACGGTTTACAATTTAATTTTTACTCAATTAGTTTATTTAATTAGATTAATTTTTACTTAATTCTAGCTCAATTAGTTTACTAAACTGTTTAGATTAAGTTATATTAGTAATTATAATTAGTTTAATAACTATGGTGATTAGATTGTATGATGATTATGTTTGTTTAATTAGTTAATTAGATTGTAGGGTGATTATGTTAATTAGGTTAGTTAGTTTAGTAATTAGGTTAATTAGGTTAGTTAGTATATTAATTAGGTTAATTAGTATGTGAATTAGGTTAGATTTTCTTTTATTGTTAGACGATAATTGTAGTATGTTAATTAGGTTAGTTAGTATGTTAATTAGGTATTAGTGATTATTGTATTAGGTTAGAAATTGTGTTATTAGATTAGTAGTAGTAGTATGTACTATTATTACGAGTAGTAGTATTAGTACTAGATTAACTAGTAGTGTTAGTAGTACTACATTAGTAGTGCTAGTAGTAGTATTACTAATTTACTACTAATATTACACTAAAATACTTCATTACTACTACTAATGCTACTAATAATATTACTAATCTACTACTAATATTACTAATACTAATAACCTAACACTACTACTACCACTACTCATTTACTACTACTACTACTAATTTTCTACTACTACTACTACTAATTTTCTACTATTACCACTAATACTAATTTTCTACTAATAATACTACTAATTTCATACTTCTACTTTTACTACTACCACTACTACTAATTTTATAATACTACTACTAAGATACTACTTCTACTACTACTAAGATACTACTACTAATTTCCTACTTCTACTTTTACTACTATTACTACTATACTACTACTACTAATTTTCTACTTCTACTACTACTACTACTAAACTACTACTACTACTAATTTACTACTTCTACTTTTAAAACTACTAAACTACTACTACTACTAAACTACTACTAATTTTCTACTACTACTACTACTAATTTTCTACTACTACCACTACTACTAATTTTCTACTACTACTACTAGTAATTTCCTACTTCTACTTCTACTACTATCACTACTACTAATTTTCTACTACTACTACTACTAATTTTCTACTATTACCACTAATACTAATTTTCTACTAATAATACTACTAATTTCATACTTCTACTTTTACTACTACCACTACTACTAATTTTATAATACTACTACTAATTTCCTACTTCTACTACTACTAAGATACTACTACTAAGATACTACTTCTACTACTACCACTACTACCACTAAACTACTACTACTACTAAACTATTACTACTACTAATTTCCTACTTCTACTTTTACTACTATTACTACTATACTACTACTACTAATTTTCTACTTCTACTACTACTACTACTAAACTACTACTACTACTAATTTACTACTTCTACTTTTAAAACTACTAAACTACTACTACTACTAAACTACTACTAATTTTCTACTACTACTACTACTAATTTTCTACTACTACCACTACTACTAATTTTCTACTACTACTACTAGTAATTTCCTACTTCTACTTCTACTACTATCACTACTACTAATTTTCTACTACTACTAATAATTTAATACTTCTACTTTTACTACTATTACTACTACTAGTTAGTGGTTGTAATTATAATAAGTATTAATGTTTTGGATTACTGTGTTGAGATATGATTGCTGTTGTTATTTGTTTTCGTTGTGTACTGTGCATGAGCATTGTTGGAAATCTAATCAGGCCTACCTAGTGCCCGTTCAAGAGTTACTCATTAGGAGTAATTCTTGGACAGTCCCCGTTTTGGGACTGTTCTTGTGCCTTTCATGTCACTTAGGTGGTAAACATGAAATTGTGTTGTGTTGGTAAGAGCAAAATTTGGTGACAATTCTCTCAATGTTCTTCGATTGCATATGTGGAGTCTTCATATATTCCACATTGTGCTTTTGGAGAACTGAGGCGAATTGCTGCCGAATTTTTCTCTTATCGACATTACACAATTTTGTGTTTATCAGTGACATGAAACGCACAAGAATGGGTTTAGGTTGGAGTGATAAGGTCCCCGGTGATGAATCGTTTTTAAATTGATGGTTGTGAGAGTTCCAACTTATGGTGTAATTTGCGAACTTTTCTTCAAATTCCATGTTGTTGACTTCTTTCCCCACGCCATTTTGTTCATGTGTACATACCCTAATCATTCATAGTTCAATCCATATAGAATGAATAGAGTAGAACGGAGTTGGATGTACGAGAGACTGGTCGACAATAAGCGACCGAAAATAGAATTTAGAGACGGTGTGGAGGACTTCATCAAGTTTTCCTTAGATAATAACCCCCACTACACCAGCGAGCAGCTTAGGTGCCCATGTAGAAAATGTCAAAACCGTGCCTTAAAACATGAAGTAGATGTCAAACAGCATCTATACAAGCACGGTTTTGTTGAGAACTACTACGTGTGGACGTATCATGGTGAAAATGAAAGTAGTCGCCTGCAAGAACCTGTTCGCGAAAATCCGTACCGGGACTTCGTAGAGGACGCACTGCGTACGACGGTTGAGGACATCATGGAGGAGGAACGTAACCCAGACAACTTAAGCGACGAAGAAGTACAACATGAACCTAACCCACAAGTCCTTTCCTTTTTCGAAATGCTAAAAAATGCTGAACTCCCAGTTTTCAGCGGGTGCGATATGAGTCTGTTGCAAGTCGCTTCAAGGATGCTGACTTTGAAGTGCGAGAGCAACATGGCCTTAAGACATTTAGACGGTTGGATCCAACTGCTAATTGACCTTCTACGAGGCACTAAGGAGAATGTCATGGCAAATAATTTCTACGAGGTTAAAAATTTGTTGAAGGGCCTCCAACTCCCCCATGAAAAGATAGACTCGTGTCCGAATGGATGCATGCTGTTCTGGAAGGGAGATGCGGACCTCGACGCGTGTAGGAAATGTGGATCCGGGAGGTACAAGAGTCGAACAAAAAATACTAGGGGGAAGAGAGTACCAACTAAGATCTTGACGTACTTCCCAGTTGGTCCGAGGCTGCAAAGACTGTATGCGACAAAGAAAATTGCGGGTGAGATGAGTTGGCACCACAGTAACTCCAAAATCAGAGTTAGTGGTATGATGACACACCCTAGCGACGGTGAAGCTTGGAAGACATTTGATATCAAACATCCCGAGTTCGCGAAAGAGCCGCGCAACGTACGTTTGGGTTTGTGCACAGACGGTTTCTCACCCTACGGGCAGTTCGGCAAGTCGTACTCATGTTGGCCGGTTATTTTGACACCGTACAACCTACCGCCGTGGTTATGCAATAAGAGACAATTTATGCTCCTGTCACTTATTGTTCCTGGCCCTAAGAACCCGAAAGCCAATATGGACGTGTATCTCCAACCACTTGTTGAAGAGTTAAAAAGTTTGTGGGATAATGGGATTTACACGTACGATGTGTCGAGGAAAACTAGTTTCAATTTACGAGCTGCACTAATGTGGACCATCAACGACTTCCCAGCTTACGGGATGTTGTCTGGTTGGAGTACAACGGGTTACCGTGCTTGTCCTTACTGTCAAGCGAAGGATCAAAAATCATTTTGGCTTAAAAATAGCGGAAAGGTATCTTGGTTTGACTGTCACAGACAATTTCTACCTTCCGACCATCCATTTAGGCATAACTGTAAGAGTTTCCTGAAGAAACAACCCAATGAAACTAGGATCGCATGTAAACGGTTAACAGGCGATGAGATATGGACAGATGTGCAGAAGTACCCTACAATAGTACACGCTACCCACCAACAGTTGAAAAAATTGAAGGACAAGAAGGAAGGTTGGTGGAAGCAGAGCATATTCTGGGAACTTCCGTACTGGCACACTCTGCTTATCAGACACAACCTTGATGTTATGCATATCGAGAAGAATTTCTTTGAGCAGATTATCAACACCGTGATGGATGTACCGAACAAGACAGCCTTCGGACCAAAAGGCAAAGCAGATTTCAAGGAACTGTGTCTTGGGCGACCCAAATCGTCGTCCTTTGTTATGGACAAAAATGATAGGAAGGCTTTGTGCGATTGGGTGAGTGGTTTGAAGTTTCCGGATGGTTATGCATCCGACTTATCCCGGTGTGTGGACCAGTCCAAGTTAATTTTGCATGGCATGAAAAGCCACGACTGTCACGTGTTTATGTCGCGCTTGATGCCAGTAGCTTTGAAGCAGCTGCTGCCAATGAACACGTGGAATGCATTGACAGAGATCAGTCAGTTCTTCCGAGATTTGTGTTCCACTATGGTGTCAGTCGACTCCATGAATCGACTTGAGAACAGTATTCCCGAGATCCTTTGCAAGTTGGAGAAAATATTCCCTCCGTCATTCTTCAACTCGATGGAGCATCTCCCACTTCATTTGCCGTATGAGGCAAGGGTTGGCGGTCCTGTTCAGTACAGGTGGATGTACCCATTCGAAAGGTAACGTCCTCAACTCTCCTGGGTGTGACTTCCCGTGCATTGATTACCAATTAAGTCTTACATGAAAGCTAATATTTTAATTTGCAGGTTCTTAAACCATCTGAAAAAAAAAATTGGTAACAAAGCACGTGTTGAGGGTTCAATATGCAACGCGTATTTGTTAGAGGAGACATCAAACTTCTGCTCCTTCTACTTCGAAGAGCACGTTGACACAAAAGCCAAAGACCTAGACGTGGGTACGCATCAGACTGAAGACCACCAAATAGAGGTGAAACCCTTTCAGTCTGATGTTGGAAGTACCACTGGAAAATGTAAGGAGAGGTGGTTGACCGATGTTGAGTACAAGCAGGCACACTCCTACGTTCTGAAAAACTGTGGCCCTGTAATCAGACCGTACGAGGAGTAAGTAACTCACGTACAACATACCCTCCTCATAATTGGTAGTATGTGTGATTAAGTACAACTGCTGACCATTTCAGGAAATTCGAGGCTTTCATTATGGCAGAACATGCGGGAGTGACAACATCTGAAGATGTTTGGGTGGCATATGAGTCACTGTTTCCCTCATGGCTACGTACTCAAGTATGTTGAAATGCTATTTGCTTGATCATTATAAATTGTGTATGTGTTTGGTACAAAATTTAATTGCATTGTTTTTCGACGAATTTTATGTTGACAATAGCCTGAAGCGCTGGAGGATCCCATTGTAAGACCTCTAGTCACTGGGCCGTCTTCACGAGTCAGAACTTGGAGGCGATATACAATTAACGGGTACAAGTTCCGTGCGTTTCTCGAGGGTGTTGATGTTCCAAAACTGACCAAAAGTAACGGCGTATGTGTGTTGTCCACCGAAGGGTCAGATTACTATGGAACACTAATCGAGGTGATCGAGCTAGACTACTACGACAGCCACAAAAACTGCAAGGCCATACTGTTCAAATGTGATTGGATCGACAACTCCCCGCACGGAGTCACTGTTCATGAGAACTACAATCTTGTGGATGTCGACCTGACGAGAAAACTGCGAGGGCACAATCCTTTTGTGTTGGCGTATCAAGTCGATCAAGTCTGCTATGCACCTTACCCAAAGGGAAAAAAGAGTACGAATTGGTCTGCGGTTTTCAAAATCAAGGCAAGATCACAAGTTGATAATCCTATCATCGACGATGATGTCTACCAAGAGAGTGTGGTTGGTAATAATCAGCCGATGTCATCAACTCTGCTCGAAGACACTGACGTCAATGAAGAAGAATATGTAGTTGAAGTTGCTGGTGCTGTAGGGGAGGACGACGAGTTTGCCGACTGGATTGTTCCTGAGGGAGAGGGTGATGAGGATGACGACTTGGTCATCGACGATGAAGATGACGGTGATGAGGTGAATACTGACTGGGACGATGATGATGAAGACGGGGACGAGGGGTTCATTGAACCGCACACTGACGCGGACAGTGACGGTGACAGTGACGATAATTAGCAATTATATAGTTGTTTGTATCTTATTCGCATAAGTTGTAATTTATTTATTTGTAATTGAATACTATTTTGGTACTTAATGAATTTCCTGCTTTACCCTAAACGAACTGACTCTACAGTTTAACTTTGCGCAAACATATTTTGTAGACGTGATTATGGCAGGTAGTAGTGAGATGCTGACGGGGGCCACCAGCCATGGTGACCATATGGAGGAGGACACACCTAGGACTCCTGTCATCCTAGGTGTGGACGCTGTCCAGGAAGTCGGGGCGACGGTCTACGTTGCCACGCCTGGGAAAGCGTACCTATCACGGCAGAAAGTGGATTCTGCTACTTGGTGAGTTTTAGTTGTTGTAACCAGTTCTTTTCTAAATTTTCACTCATTTATTTGCTTCACATTATCATAATTGACTTGTGTAGGTGGGAGGACAAGAAGTACTCTGAGTATATACGGGATTCCGTAGTCATGACGTATGCGTCCACCCCTGGCGCCTACCGTAGCTGGACGGAGGCGCCCCCGGAAGCTCGGGAAGCGATGTATATGCACTTCGCGGTAATTACCTCGTCTTTGTTTCTAAGGTTTTCGTTGCACGATTTATACATTCAATTGTAACTAACGAATCTTTTTTTTGACAAACAGAAAAGAGTGCGTATAGACCTGGGGTACGACCTCAGGTCGGATTATGAGAGTCGGATTAAGAAGAGGATAACCGACTTATTCCAGCGAGCTGTCCCGAGGGTCGAGAAGGCGGAATGGATTCCGCAAGAGAAGTGGGAGATATTGAAGAAGAACGCTGCCGACCCAAGCTTCAAGAAGAAATCGGCGATTAAGTCGTCGAACAGGAGAGGTGGGCAGGTGGACGGGGTGGCCAAACCCACGAGCTGCCTTGGAAGTAGGAGTGCAGCAACAGCCTTCGCGCAGTTGGTAAGTGCTTACAACACAAGTAAAAAAATTGAGTATAATTCAATATATACTATTGGTAAATAAATGCTGAAAATTTTAACACTGTTATTTGAAGGGCCCATCTGCAACCCCGGTCCAGCTCTTGGAGAAGACGAAGAAGGGGAAAGACGGCAAGTGGATTGACCCTAGAGGACCGGAGATCGTGGTGAGTAGTAGTAATGTTTTTTAAAAATATACTAGTCATGAAAATTACGATGTGATAGTATGTGTTCCTAAAGTTATAACACTGTTTCATGTTGCTATTTCAGGAGAGTTACGAGAAAGCGGTGGAGGAGGCACGCGCCTCTGATCAAGCACCCAACACCCTCAAGATCTTCCACGATGTGTCAGGTGGCTACAACTCGAAGAAAAGGTTTTGGGGAATAGGTAACGTGGCGAAAGAGCTCTTTCGCCCATGCTTGAACCGTGGTAAGGAGGTATCTGCGGACACATACCTCCCCACCGCCACCTCGCAGGAACGCACACTCAACGACCGGATGGAAGATAAATTCGAAAGGCAAGAAGAGCGCCTGAAGACATTGGAGAAGAGGTGCGAAGAGCAGGACCAGTTTATTCAGTTCATGAGGGAACGGTTCGCCATGGGGAACGACGGATGCAGTGGAGGACCACGCATGACCAGGCGCGACGATGACGACAACAACGATGGTCATCCCTTTGGGTCTGAGCAGATTGAGTCCCTTTCGTAGGTAGTTCCGCTCTCTTATGTTACTTGTTTAGATTCTGGTTGCATTGTGTGTATATATTTTACCAACTCCTAGATAGAATTCTGAACCTAGCGCTGGTTGTTTTTGTAATATTTTCATTTTCTATAACAGTATACTAGTTTATGTTTGTTTCGTTTTGTGGAGTTTTGTGAAGAAGACATGTACGAAAGCTTTGATTGGAGTTATTGATGGACTTTTGTTTGGGATGTGGTGCTGTTGTTGTATGTTGTAGGAGTGGGTTGGTTAATTGCAGCTTGTTATATTTCGCGCATACGGGGAGCTGAAAACAAAGGAACGTTTGTACAGAATGTTTGACTTTGCGTCGGCTAATCCCACGCAACGCCTCTCAGTCAATGGGTTTGCGTGGGATTAGCCGACGCAAAGTCAAACAATCTGCTGGCTTTGCGTCGGCTAATCCCACGCAAAGCCTCTCAGTTAGCTCTCAGTCAATGGGTTTGCGTGGGATTAGCCGACGCAAAGTCAAACAATCTGCTGACTTTGCGTCGGCTAATCCCACGCAAAGCCTCTCAGTCAGCTCTCAGTCAATGGGTTTGCGTGGGATTAGCCGACGCAAAGTCAGCAGATTGTTTGACTTTTGCGTCGGCTAATCCCACGCAAAGCCCATTGACAGGGTGTTGACCTCCATTTCTTCGTGTCGTAATAGCCGACGCAAAGCCGACGCAAAACACATGCGTCGGATTAGCCGATGCAAAATAAAAAATTTGCGTCAAATTATAACGGCGGCCGATTGCGTCGGTTAATCCCACGCAATCGTCGATTTGCGTCGGATTTTGTTCATTTGCGTCGGATTTTTCCGACGCAATTCGGGCTCGTTTTTTGTAGTGTTACACAAAAACTACTAGAGTAATCGTGGCAAGTCGAGGTCGGTCCACAGGGACCGGTGTGATAATAACTGGTTTAAAGTGTCGTGTTTGATGTCTAGAGGGGGGTTTTCTAAGGGTCGAGTCTATACTAGAGAAATCACTACGATGATAGCTAGAGGTGGTCAATCTAGGGAAAGGGTGTTAGGGAGAAGTCGGGATTCGGTACTCGGAGTCTAAGAAGGTCGGGATCGAGTTTTTATCGCAATATTGATAAACTCACTTAAAAACCCGCTTTCACGGTGAATGAGGGTAAGTCCCTAGTCATGGTAATTTCTACCCCGAGTTTCCCCATATTGATAGAAATTAGTCAAAGTCGGTCTAGTTGGCCGGACTAAAACAACAATGACATAACACCATAAATAAGATAAACCAACATGCAAGCAGCCCACCATTACCCCTAAATTCAAATAGTCCAAGTCCTCATCCCTAAACTCCCTAACAAGAAATCTACTCACTAATCATTATGGAAAACAACAAAACATTGACTAAAGGGAAAATCTCTACAACATGCATATTAAATAGATCTAATGAAACTATCAACACTAATATGATCTAGACAAGATAACGATGAGAAAATAACATTAAAACTAGACTAGAGATTAAAGAGTATAAGAGAAGTATACCAACTATGGAGATCTACAAGAAATAAGAAGATATCATGAATAAATATTGAATCTTTGATGAATAAAATGGAGAACTTGTCACTAATCCTCCAATAAACCCAACAAATCTTCAAATAAAACTTGAATAATCTTCTACAAACTTGTAATCTAGAGAATTGTTGATGTAAACTATTTAGATCTACCACTAATTACTATGTAAACTACTAGAATTATGGAGGATTTTCTACTAGAATACTACTACTAAGATGGTGTAATAGGATGGTGGAGTGGTGTAATGTCTTCCCTCCTTAGCATAATGGAGAGGTAATTGGCAACTAAGTAGGGTAGACATATATATAGTAATCTCTTAATGGGTATTTAACCTAAATCCCAAATCCAACTTTATGCTCCATTAGTGAGACAATCTCCCTTAGCATCTTCATAGGGTGAAACTTCGCCCTGCGGACTTGACGATAATTCCCACCGGGTGAAATTTCACCCGGTCAGATTTTCTTCCATTTTTGCGTTTGCCGGCTCTTCTCTCCATCGGGAAAAATTTTACCCGGTGGGCGAAATTTCGCCCGGTCAGATTCGCCCGGTGGGGAGGTCTCGGAAAATCTTCGGGAGGCGCTTTCACCGTCGGGTGAAATTTCGCTCGGTGGTGTTTCACCGGGTGAAATTTCGCCCGGTCATTTTTCTTGGCCTCTTTCTTGTCTCATTCTTCGTTGATTGATTGGATGGTTTTAAACTTTAAGTTGTGTGCTTCACTCTTTGGACGGTATTCCCTTCTCTTGTGCTCGTGGAAGCTCGATCATGATTTCGGTGCAAAATCCTATCAAAATGATAGAAAAACTACCAAAAACACGTAAAACGCACAAGAGGGACGCTAATGCGAGATTTACTCAAAATATGGCGATAATCGCACTCAAGACTCGCAAAATGAGGGAAAAACGGGTCTCAATGTAATCCCGTAGAAATTCTAACGCAATACAGTGGCGGAAACACTGTAGAAGTGGGATTATAACACACTGTAGCTATGTCTTGGTTAAATAAAAATGGTAAGTCAACACATATGACATAAAATAAAAATGGCTACAAAATAAATAAATAAATAAATAAAATCCATAAAAAGGGTTTTAACAATCCATAATACAGTGATCTGATTAAAACAAGCAGGATCCATAACTGCTCGCTAGCCCACCCGAAGGAAAACACATATATCTGCCATATTATAAACACAACAGCCACAATCAATGGGGAGCAACGTCAACGTTCTCCCAGCCGAATAACAGGATTTTAAAACTGTAATTAATATTATAGAAAAATAGTAAAAATGGAAAACAGTAAAACACATTATAATAAAAATAAACTTTCAGTGAAAAACTTCACGTTTCAAAACAATATAATAAAAATGAGTTTTCCGAAGAAAATATAAAACATTTGCCAACCTGCAACCAAATTATATCGATAATAATAAAAATATTCAAAATGGCGTTATGGATAGGAGTAGTGTAGACGGCTAGACTTTCACTAGGAGAATACTAAAAACTAGCTTCGAGAACTTAGTTCAAACAAATTAAACTTCGGTCTCTAACTAGGCTACTCAACCATAATAGAGCGGCGACTTATAAATGCGTGGCCCTAGTTTAAGATAATGCACACCCCTCCTGGGATTACCTGTCACCCAGTTCAACTTATGGCGACGACTTACTGCGAGGCCTAAGCTTAAGGTCAAAATGTACACAACTCCCGGGATACCTGTCACCCGGTTCAACAACCAATGTACCGATTTCTGATACACTAGCCTTATAGTTGATGGCAAAATCTTAAACCCTAGAATATATTACTCTAACCTCACACTTGTTCTTATTCCATAACTCCAAAACAAAGCCATTATCGATATTCAAAAAATATAGTCAATATAAATAATATGAGGATAAAAGAAGTAAACATTTATATTCTAAAAGAGGAAACTTTCTATTTTAGGAAACTTCTATTTTTAGAAACTTTACTAAAAATAGCATTATATCAAAATAGTGAAAATATTAGTTCATACTAATACCACATTTTTAGTAAACGATATAGATTTATAAAACTAATACTTTCGGCCTTAACGATATTAATTATTAAAGTAAGAACATTTGAATTTATGAAGTTATTGAAATATCGTACAAGTGTATAAAATGATTAAAAATGTCTTAAAATTTTTAATAATACTAATCAGGAGGTTTTCAAAATTTACAAAGTTAAAATTCCCTAATTATTATTAGTTACGACAATACGATTACAAATAGGATTTTACAGCAAATGTCGAATTAAATCTTTTAACGTCTCTTATTTAATTAAACCATTGAATATATTTAGAATATGTTAAGGGATGATTTTACTCTTAATGTTTCAGATTTAAATATTTTCAAAATAGCTGGAAAAATAAATCTTTTAGGTAAGACGAAACATTTTAACGATAAATCGTAATTTGTCCAAAAATCAATACTTATTAATTAAAGATTTTAATAAATAGTACAAAAATTACGTAAAATAGTTAAAACATATTTATGGACATTCTGTTCAGAAAAGAAAATTTTCCAGAATGCTAAAACTCGGTTTTTAAAGCGTTTTCTCGTTAATCGTCTAATCTCGACAATAACGATTAATAAAAATAGTAATTACAAAACGATTTAAGTATTAATATCCAAAAATTATTATTAAGATTAAAAATCATGATTTTCCAGAAAATACTATTTTTCCATATTTCTAAAAATTCCAGCTTTAATAAATCCCATCAAAACCGTCTTTAAAACCTGTTTTCACAATTAACGATTCCATTAATAAAACTTATCGTTCCTAACATTTTATTAAAGCACTAAAAATCATAAAAATACATTTTATTAAGAAACCATCAGAATCATAATTTTTCCAGATTTAAACCAAAGACCAGAAATCGAGAATTTAAACCAAAGACCAAAATTCAAGTCGATTATAAATTCGTCGGCTTCGGGATCATTCAAAAATCCTTCAACACAAGAAAAGCATGGTGGAAAAATACCATGAGAAAACAAAGAAAATCAAGGAAAATAACGATCGAAAACAACATCGATTATTACCTTAATGAAGGGATCGGAATGACGATTATTTAGGAGATGAAAACGAGACGATCGAGACTCAATTTGAGACAAAATTTGGCTAGAAAAGCAGCTGGAAAATCTCAGCCAAGAGAGAAAAAGGGAGGAAATGTTGTTTAATTTTTTGTAAAATGAATGATAAGAAAGTGGATGGTTTTCTAAAGCATAAATGATAAGTAAATTTTGATGAAAACTATGTCATAATACATGCACAAATCAGCCAAAATGAGAGAGGAAGGGAGTGAAGAAATGATAAGTCAATACAAAGGCCTCTTTTTACAAAATGGCTAAAAAGGCAATTCTCCAAACAGGTTTATACAAATCCATAAATCGTGAATGAAGAAAGAGTAGGATCCACGGTACTCGCTAGCTCACACCCAAAACCCAGCAGCAAATACCTGTCTTGTTAAAAACATAACAGCCACGTCGGTGGGGAGTAGTAACTCGGATGTTCTCCCAGCCATATTATATCATGTGGAAAATAATAGTATTATTATATCAAAATATTTAAAAAGAGAAAACAGTAAAACAATATAATAAAAGTAAGTTTTCAACAAAACTTAAAGCACTTGTCAACCTGCAAGTTAAAAATCAATCGATAATAATAATATTCAAAAATGGTGTTAGGGAAATTCGATCAGTGTGCACAAGGCTAGACATTCACTAGGATAATACTGGAAACTAGTTTCGAGAAATGTAGACTTAACTCATAACAGAATCCAGTCTCTAACTAGACAACTCAACTATAACAGGACCGCGTGCAGCGAGTTCCTGGTTTAAGTAGTATACATCCCTCCTGGATACCAAATGTATCCAGTTCATCTGACAGCGACTAACACGATGCGATATCCAGCTTAAGGGCACAATGCACACTCTCCTAGGCGAAACTACGCCCAGTTCAACGACAAAATGTGCCCCAAAAGGGCACACTGGCATTATAGCTGATGGGAAAAACGTACATCCCAGACTATATGACTCTAACTCCACACTTGTCTTTATTCCATAACTCCAAAACAACCATTATCGATATAAACAAAAGATATAATCATTATAAATAATATGAACATAAAAGGAATAAACACTTGTATTAAAATAGAAACTTTCTATAAATAGAAACTTACTAATTTTAGAAACTTACGCAAAATAGAAATATTGTTTTAGAAAATACGTAAATTATTAAAATAAGTTAAATGTATTAAAATCGTATATATAACGAAATCATCATTTTATTATTATCGTCGTTATCGTAACTTTAATATATTTCTAAATTCGTTACTCAAAACATAAATAAAATATAATAAGTCAATATATAGTATTTTATAAATAATTAGGAAATCCAGTTAAAAACTATAAATTTTAAAAAGAGTTGTTTTAAGAAAAAGATATCAAAATCAATTTAGTCGACGAATTTTATAAATGAAACGAGATTTCCAAAGATTTTGTAACACCCTTTATTTTTATAAATTTAAATTAAATTAAAATTATGTTCGTATTTTTATTTTATTTACGATTTAACTCGTAATTCTTTAAATTATTATAAAACGAATTTATCGTTTAATCTTTTCAAACTCCTAAAATTCTATTTGTCTGGGAAACTCTTCTTTTATTTAAAATATATTTTTATTTCTGTTTCGATTTATTTTATAATTTAATTTAATTTAATTCTTATCGAAATTCTATTTCGGCGATTTAGATTCTAAATTCTTTTTATTTATTTATATTTAAGCTTGAATTTCTATTTTCGGTTTGAAGCTCATTTATTTTAAGTTCGTGAAAATATTTATTACCTTTCCTCGAGAAATCAAATTAACTCTCTTTATCGAAGATTTACTATTTATCGAAAAATACTATTTCATTGTCTAAATTATTTAATTCTATAAGGTTCGTTTTCGTCTCGAATACTTTATTTACCCATTTTATTTGACGGTCCAATTATTTATTAATTTTATTGATTCGTTTTTAATTCTATTTTGTGGGTCAGTCAACTTACCGTTTTGGAATTTTTCGGAATTTGGTTCCTACCCAATTCATTTAATTAAACCATATTCCTTATTCACTCTAACGTGTGCTGATTCAGCCTCTTTGTTTTTGGTTTTCGTCCACTCATTTACGTACTTTACCCCTGCTATATTTTTTTCCACTTGTTTAATGATTAATATTACCCTTCTCTTTATTACACCGCTCCACTCCCTGCTTTCCCTCATCCTTCTTCGGTTTTTCCCCCAGCAATCCGTTTCCTCTTCTACTTTCTCTATTTTTTTTCCATTTGTTCGTGTCGCTGTTGCTTTCCACCACCATCATCACCTTAACGCATAACCTCCCTTGTCGTCTTGCTTGCTCTGTTCTCCGCCACACAATTCGTCGCCTCCCTCTGTGTGTTGTGCGCGCTTCTGCTGTTATTCATCACACAGTTTTTGTCCTTCTTTGCGCCTGAATTCGTGGAGGTAATTCTCCTTCTCCTTCTTCTTCTTCTTCTCCCTCTTTTTTCTTTTCTGATGCTGCTATGCGTTAGTGTTGCTGCATTTTGTTCGTCATTTTGTTGTTATTTGTTGATGTCGTTGCTGTTATTGCTTCTGTGTCCCGTCGATGTGGCTGCTGTCCGTATTTATTCTTTCTGCTGCTGCTGATGTCATTTTGTGCTGCTGCTTGCTATTGCTCTTCTTCTCTTCTCTCGTCTTTCCAGATTCCCTTTCTCTTTGTCAATCTTGTTGCCTTTTGTTATTGTTTCTGTTGATGCGTTGCTGATCGATTTTGTCCTTCATTGTTATGTTGTTGTTGTGTCTGTTTTGATGTTGCTGCTGCGTTTCGCCGTTTGTCTCGGTTTAGTACTAATCCATCCTCGTTTGTTTCATTCCTCTCCATTTTTGTCTCATCGTACTGTTGTTTGTTGGGGTTGTCGTTTCTGCTGTTTGATTCCTCGGTTTTTGGTCATCGTCTCGCATCTTGATATGTTGTTGTCCTGCTGTTGTTAGTGTCCTACTGTCCTTCCCCTCTCTCTTCCTTCTCTTCTATTTTTTCGGCTTCCTATTCGCATTTCTGCTGGTGCGTGTTCATGAGTTCCTATGTTTATCGTTGTTGTCTGATCTTCTGTCCCCGTTTTGTACCTTCGAGTTCGTGTTTGTCTTCATTTACCTATATCCTTTCCCTTCTCCGCTCTTGCTAATTGTCCCTTCACCTCTAGTCCTGATAATTCGATCATATCCAATCTTTTCCGTTTTCGTCTTTTGTCTATTACGCTCGTCTCATCCTTTTGTTTTGTTTTCTTGATTCCCGCGATGAATCTTGCAGAGAAGACCAATGATTCCACAACTGGGAGCTTAAAGATAGTACTATCGATTTGGAGCTTGGACTGATCAAGGTGAAGAACATGATCGTTTCGAAGTCCTCTTAAGGTAACTTTAGGACGTTACTCGATTTTATATCGTATGTTTGAGTAGTATGTAGTAAGTATTTTAACTTTGATTTCTATTTTTAGCAATTTATTATTGGTAATTATATTAATTTTAAATCGTATGCCTTATAAATATTTTACGACTCGGTATCGTTTTATAAATCGTTAGTAATTTTATTATTTATGATCGTATTAATATTTTGTTGGTTATCATGACACTAGTAACTAAATATTAACAATTTCATATTTCGTTAATTTATAATTTTAACTCGAAATTCGTATTTTTATATTATAATCGAGATTTGTATACTTGTTTAATAAATTAATTTTTGTTTTATGATTTATACTAATAAATAAGAAAAATAGTTTATTTTGTTTTAAATATATTTTTAGTCGAGACTATTTTCACTAATAATTTATTATTTATTTCGGATTGACTATTTTAGTAAAATGAGTATTATTTGTTGATAAAATCTGTTTGATAAAACTAATTTGAAAGCTTTATAAAATCTCGTTTAATTCATAAGATTCGTCGACTCAATTAATTTCGATATCATTTTCTTAAAACATCTCTTTTCGAAAATTTATAGTTTTAACTCGATTTACTTATTATGAATAAAATACTATACTGTATATTGACTTATTACATTTTATTTATATTTTGGAGTAACAAATTTAGAAATATATTAAAGTTATGATCACGACGATAATAATAAAATGTTAATTTCGGTAGAAATGCTATTTTTATAAATTTCACTTATTTTAATAACTTACGAATTTTCTATAACAATATTTCTATTTTAAGTAAGTTCTAAAATTACTAATTTTCAATTTATAGAAAGTTTCCCTTTTAATATAAATTGTTTATTCTTTTTATCTTCATATTATTTATAATGATTATTTATTCTCAATATCGATAATGGCTTGTTTTGGAGTTATGGAATAAGGACAAGTGTGAGGTTAGAGTAATATATTCTAGGGTTTACGGTTTTACCATCAACTATAAGGCTAGTGTATCAGGATTCGGTACATTGGTTGTTGAACTGGGTGGCAGGTATCCCGGGAGTTGTGTACATTTTGACCTTAAGCTTAGGCCTCGCAGTAGTCGCCGTCATAAGTTGAACTAGGTGACAGGTAATCCTAGGAGGGGTGTGCATTGTCTTAAACTAGGACCACGCATTTAAAAGTCGCCGCCCTATTATGGTTGAGTAGCCTAGTTAGAGACCGAAGTTTGATTTGTTTGAACTAAGTTATCGAAGCTAGTTTTAGTATTCTCCTACTGAAAGTCTAGCCGTCTACACTAATTCTATCCATAACGCCATTTTGAATATTTTTATTATTATCGATACATTTTGATTTGCAGGTTAGCAAATATTTGAAGTTTTTTTCGAAAAAGTTGTTCTGATTTTATTGTTCCAATATTTTAATTTTTCTCCGAAACCTTATTTTTATTATATCATTTAATCTTTTCCATTTTAACTATTTTGATATAATAATACTATTATTTTCCATATGATATAATATGATTGGGAGAACGTCTGAGTTACTCCCCACTGACGTGGCTGTTATGTTTATAACATGACAGGTATTTGCTGCTGGGTTTTGGTTGTGAGCTAGCGAGTACCGTGAATCCTACTCTTTCTTCATTCATGTTTATTTATGGATTTGTGTAAACCCGTTTGGAGATTTTTACTTTTAGTCCTTTGTAAAAAGAGGCATTTGTATTGACTTTCCATTTTTTTTAATAAGATATAGTTTGTCAGTGTGTTTTAATCCCACTCTACAGTGTTTCTACCATTGTATTGCGTTAAAATTTCTAGGGGATTACAGATTTCAAATTGTTTTTAACAAATAGCTTTTATTAATAAGTAATATGGATTTTACTAAAAATAGTCAATTGTAAACAAATAAGAAATTATGAGTGAAAATAGCGTCGACTAAAAATATATTTAAAACAAAGTCGACTATTTTCTTATTTACAAATATAAGTCGTAAAACGAAATTAATTTATTGAACACGTATACAAATTTTGATTAAAATATAAAAAATGCGATTTTGAGTTAAAATTATAAATTAACGAAATATGACGAAAATATGAAATTGACATTATTTAGTTACTAGTGTCCCGATAACCAACAAAATATTATAAACGATGATAAATAATAAAATTACTAACGATTTATTAAACAATATCGAATATTTCTAAAATATTTATAAAGCACATGATTTGAAATTAAACTTTTATCAAATAATACGTAGCTAATAAAAATAGAAAACCGAAGGTAAAGGATTTACTACATAGTACATACTATTACTCAAACATACGATATAAAATCGAGTAACGTCCTAAAGTTACCATTAGGCGATAAGTGAAACAATCTCGTACATGTCCTTGTCAGGGCCTCACGAAATCCCATAAAATTGGAGAAGAAAGGAGGATTATTGCGACAACGGGACCTGAAACTGGAGGGACGAAGAACACAGGTTCGGAAACTTCAAACGACAGCAACAATAGTACCATCAAAGAGCAGCAACGTCTCCCTACCGCAATGATCATGAGCACAAAAAGAGGGAAGACGGGGTTACAAGAGAAGGTCAGATAAGAGGCTCAAAAAGGAAGCGAGTAAGGAGACGGAAACGAAGGACATCCGTAGGACAAGAATAAGCATCAAAAGGAACAGTAAGCAGCAGCAAGTGAGATGACAGTAACACATAGTAACGAACAGAAACATGGAAAAACGAACCTGATAACAAGCAGGAACACGATGAGAGTGACATCAACGAACAAAGGCGAAAGAAAACCGCAACTGAAATGAAATAGAAGCAATAGTAATGAAGAGCAGCAACAGTCACGAAGAGGACGTACAAACAACACCAAGGAATAGTATTAACTGACATTCCAGAACGCAAATCGGTCTCGAAACGGTAACAGTAACACCAACAGTGACAGTAGCAATAGAAACAGCAGCAGAAGACAAAACAAGCGAAGGAAAAGAAGGAGATCAAGAAAAGAGGAGGAAGGTAAAACAGACAGTAGCGAGAAGCAGCACAACAACCAAAACGCAGCAACAAGAAATCGTATCGAGAACGAAACAAGGAAGACTAAGGAAGAGAACGAAGATGAAGACGATCGATTAACAAGACTTTAACAACAGACATGATAACAGCAGTGTGGCAGCAACAAGAGCATCAACAGGACAAAAGAAACAGTATACAAACAAACCCGAAAAAAAAAGACAGAAATAAAGAGAAGAAGAAAAACGAGAATGACAGGAGATTCAAGAATGCAGGCAGCAACAAATCGCAGCAATACGCAGCAGCAGTAACGACAAGAGAAAGAAGAGACGGACAGCAGCAAAAAAAAGTAGAAGAACAACAACAACATTCACAATTGCAGAGGACAACAATCGAACTAAGGGAAAAGGGTTTACCTTACGGAATCGAGAGTGAAAACAGAGGAAGAAAAGGGGTTGGGGCGCGAGACAAGATTGCTAATTATTGGAGCGTGAAAGATGGTTGAAGAGGATGAATGAAGGGAAAGAGGGGGAACCAAGTGGAGGAGAAGAGAGCGGTGGAAGCAGTGGCGGACCCAGAAATTTACGTCTGGGGGTGCACACGTTAATTATTTTTCCCGAACAATCAAAGAAATTTCAAAATTTGAGTGTCAAATTATAGTTATATCAACCACAAATTACTTTATACAAAATCCGAAACACAAACTTTTGTATGAGACGATCTCATAGTAAGTTTATTTTTATAATTATTTTATTTTCTAATAGTGGGTCTCACGATACGTTTTCCACGAGACGACCTTACAAAAGAGAATTGCTCAATTTGAAATCGGCGTCAAAAGGAACTCAAAATCTAGAATCTAAATTACTACTCCGTACAATATTGGTAATCGAGAAATAGAGTTTTAATTACAGATGAGAAAAAATAAAGTAAAAAGTTATAGAAATTCAATTGAAATTTCATGAAAAAAGTATAATAACAAAAAATAGAAGTTCAATTTAAATATCGAAATTCGAGTGTCTACGTTATACTCCGTGTTAACTACGAGTATAAATTACTCCGTAACATTTATAAGAAAAATCTGAAATCGAGAAACTTGAAATTCAAAAACTAAACAAAATAGAATAAGGAACCTGAAATCCAAATGAAATAAGAAATGTCCATAGAGGGATTCGAACCCACGCTCTCTTAATCAAAAGTTAAGGCTTCTACCAGTGCGCCACTACCAACAATCGTTCACATAGATTGCACATTTACTATAAGTCTTATACTGTCAATATTCTTTTTTTTAAGAAAGAAAGCAGAGGGTGCGCACTTGGGGTGCTGTGCGCACCCCTAGATCCGCCCCTGGGTGGAAGCCAAAGAAAGAAAAAGAAAGGGGATGAAGTACGTAAATGAGTGGGAAAACAAAAGGAATGTGAAGTGAATTGGGTGAAGCGGTGGAAAACAAAGAAGGCAAAGGGAATTGTACAATATAGTGGGATAGAATACGAGCATGTGGGATGAATCACCTTGGTCTCCACAAAATAAAAAAAATGTTAGGAAAACGGACTTAGAAATACGGATTAGTTAAATGAATCGGATAGGAGATGAATTCCGTAACGATAAGTTGACAGACCCACGAATCGGATTAAAATGAGTTAATAAAATTAACAAACAATCGGGTCGTCAAATAAAATGAGTAAATAAAGTATTCGAGACAAAAACAAAGCTTATAGAATTACATAATTAGACAATGAAATAGTATTTTTCGATAAATAATAAATCTTCGATAAAGTGAATTAAATTGATTTCTCGAGGAAAGGTAATAAATGTATTGACGAAACTTAAAATAAATGAACTTCAAGCCGAAAATAGAAATTCGAGCTTAAATATAAATAAATAAAAAGAATTCAGAATTTAAATCGCCGAAATAGACTTTCGATAAGAATTAAATTTAATGTATAAAATAAACCGAAACAAAAAATAAAATATGTTTTCTATAAGAGTTTCCGAGACAAATAGAATTTTAGGAGTTTGAAACAATTAAACGATAAATTCGTTTTATAATAATTTTAAGAACTACGAGTTAAATCGTAAACAAAATAAAAATACGAGCATAACTTTAAATTAATTTAATTTATAAAATTAGGGGTGTTACAAACTACAACTAAATACGGCCTATCAAGAGGTTATAAATATATCAAATATGTGATGCGTTACGTCCATCAGTATATGCATTAGTTACCATGTTTCATGAATACATGATGTACTGTAATCCCCTAGAAATTTCTAACGCAATGCAGTGGTGGAAACACTGTAGAGTTGATATTAAACCACACTGACAAACCGTATCTTATTAAAATAAATGGTAAGTCAATACAAAGATCTCTTTTTACAAAAGGGCTAAAAAGTAAATTCTCAAAATGGGTTATACAAATCCACAAATTACATGAATAAAGAAAGAGTAGGATCCACGCTACTCGCTAGCTCACACCCAAAACCCAACAGGAAATACCTGTCATGTTATAAACATAACAGCCACGTCAGTGGGGAGTAACTCGGACGTTCTCCCAGCCATATTATATCATCTGGACAAATAATAGTATTATTATATCAAAATATTTAAAATGAGAAACATTAAAACAATATAATAAAAGTAAGTTTTCAACGAAACTTAAAGTACTTGCTAACCTGCAAGTCAAAATCAATTGATAATGTAAATATTCAAAATTGGTGTTATGGAAATTCGATCAATGTGCACAAGGCTAGACTTTCACTAGGTAAATACTGGAAACCAGCTTCGAGAACTGTAGACTTAACTCATAATAGAATCAAGTCTCAAACTAGACACCTCAATTATAACAGGACTGTGTGCAGCGAGGTCCTTGTTTAAGTAGTGCATACCCCTCCTAGACAATAATTATGTCTAGTTCAGCTGACGGTGACTAACACGATGCGATATCTAGCATAAGGTCAAAACATACACTCTCCTGGACGAAACTACGCCCAGTTCAGCGACCAATTGCGCCCCAAATAGGCACATCGACATTATAGCTGATGGCAAAAACGTACATCCCAGACTATATTACTCTAACCCCACACTTGTCTTTATTCCATAACTCCAAAACAGCCATTATCGATATAAACAAAAAATATAATCATTATAAATAATATTGATGGGGGTCGGTTGCCTACCTCGGGCCGCCTGCCAGTCAGGCCCCAAGGCGACCAACCCCAGAAAGAGGAAAGGCCTATCCAGCAGACTGTCCGTTAAACTCATTGAAACTTCCAAGTATATGGCCTTAATCCCTTAGCCGCCTGGCGCAGCCTGGACGCCTGCCAGGCAGGGCGAACCAGGCCTCCCGCCTGCTTCCAAGGCGCTCCCGCCTAAGCAGGACCAAAGGAAAGCCGGGGACCCATCCGTCATTTTGCCTAAGGTAAGGGGAAATGAGTGGACAAGGTGAGTCCACGTGCCGCACCAGCATCCGCTCATTTCCCTCCTCTTCTTTCTCTTTTCCTCTCTCTTGTGGGAAGGTATAAATACTTACCCATTTCCCACATAAAGGGGGTTGGATTTTCTCTCTCTAGACTCTTACTCCAAAAAAACGCCACCTAGTTCCTCACGAGCTAGGTTCGTCAAGGCACTTCACGGACTGACTTAGGCATCGGAGAGGGTTTCCTCGGACAACCTCCGAGGCCCTGTGCGTTCATTGTGCAGGGAGCAGGCCGACTCCGCCGGGAAGGTCCGATCAAGGGAGCGAGAGAAAGGGGAGGCTGAAGGAAATCAAGCGATCGATTGTTCACCATTAATCCAATTATACAGCCCGGATCCAAGGCCGGGTAAATTGTTTCCGTGACCGGAACAATTTGGCGCCGTCTGTGGGGAACTTACGGTTGTGCTCACGAGTTACCCACTAAAATCAACCACTCATAATCACAAAACTAAAACAATCATGCCAGAAATCATTGATGCCAGTGCAGGAACGGGTCCGACGGTCCCACCGGTGGCCCCCCTGTACGGTATGCCGCAGTCGGAGAGGGTTCCTCCTACCACGATCTTAGGGGTAGGGGGAACCAGTCTCCTCGGAGGATCCAACACTGCTGTGACACCTGAGTTGGGGACACACCCAGGACACGCTCTCAATCTGACCCCAGCTCAGATGGCGCAGACAGCCGCGTTCTTCTCTGCAATGCTGAACCAGGAGTTCACTCCTGAGGACTTGGTAGGCAGGGTCGCATCGGCTCCCAGGCAACCATCCCCAATCAGCAGGGATGAGGCCGGGGGCACGAGGCGGACCGCCGCCAGAAATGCTCAAAGGAAAGCGAGAAGGACGGCTCAAGCGTATGCGCATGTGCAAAGGCGCATTACTACTGGCAATCCAGAGCCACCTGTCCAGCAGGCGTTCTCCATCCATACAACAGAATCAGCGTCTGGAGGACAGGGAGGCTTATCCCGAGGATTACAGGAGCGAATGAGGCCCAGGGAGCCCATGTCAAAACGCTTGGGAGAGAAACCAGGCGGGATTTTTTCCAGGCTAACTCCGGCAGCCAGAGAGCAGTCAGCCCCCGGTTTATCCCAAAGCCTGCAATCAAGACTCAATCGAGGGCAACCGCTCGAGTCAAAGTACCACCAGGGTGAGAGCTTCTGTCACTCTCAGAGGAAGAGACCTAGACAAGTCTCCCCTGAGACAGAAGATGAAGCGGCGAGCAGGCCGCCCCCAAGGCATCGCTCCCCCAGCACGAGGAAACCAGCCCATAAGCAATGGGATACTCATGGTAACCAGTCTGGGGAAAGCAGGTCACGATTGGTGGGCAGGCCCACAAAAACCCCACTTCATCCGGAGGTACAAGAATACCCCATTCCAAAAATTAAGATGCCTACCATCAAATTTGATGGGACAACAGACCCTGAAGACCACCTGGCAGCATTCGAGAGCCACATGGGCATGTATGACGTAGATGATGCCATCTGGTGCAAAGTTTTCCCAACCACCCTGGTAGGGCTCGCGCAAGGATGGTTCAGGGACCTCCGCCAGGGGTCAGTCAGGTTCTTCATGGAGTTGGCCGAGATCTTCCTCGAACAATATGCTGGGAATAAGAGAAGACGCCTCACTCGTTTCGATCTTATGACCCTGAAGCAGAAAAAGGGCGAAAGTGTGAGGGAATATCTGAGAAGGTTTGATCTATCCTATCAGCAGGTCAGGGAGATCGATGATTCCACTGCCGCCTATGCCCTGACAATCTCCCTGCTTCCAGGGGAAATGAAAAACCAGATGATCAGGGCCCAGTCGGAAACCTTGGCCATGGCCAGGAAAATTGCGGAAGGGTTCATTCTGCAGGAGGAGTTCCACGGCCTGACGGATACCCCTGCAGGCCAAACAAGGCCTCAAGGGGGACTGCAGGGTGGACGGGGCAGAAGTGAGCCAGGCAAGCAAAGGGAAGAGGGAGATACTCCCAAGAAAGAGCGCAAAGTCTACCAGCCCAGGTTCGACTGTTACACTGCCCTGAACAAATCTAGGGCGGAGATCTTCGAACTGGAAAAAGAAACAGCTAAATGGAATCGCCCGAACAAGCCTCGCAGCCCGAAAGGAGACCCCAAGAAATTCTGCACTTTCCACGACTGCATAGGCCATACCACCGAGGAATGTCGTCACCTGAAGGACGAAATCGAGAAGTTAATCAGGAACGGATGGTTAGCCAACTACGCAACAAAGAATAAGTCTCAGAAGGAAGTATCTGGAAAAACCCGAAGGGTCAGTGCAGAACCGCATGGTGATCCATGTAATTTCAGGGGGCAATGAGGGCCAGCTCAGTCGAAGAGGCCAAAAAAGACAAATGCGTGAACTAAAAAACCAGATCTGCTATGCTGAAAAAGCAGGGAGTCCAAGGGGGGTGACCTTAAGCATCACCCCTGATGATGCAGGGCGCGTAGTATACCCGCACAGTGATCCTTTGGTGCTGTCCCTCGAGATCAGCAACCACATTGTGCGGAGGTGTATGGTAGACACTGGCGCATACACAAATCTACTGTACAAAGATGCCTTCGAGAAGATGGGCCTGGAAAAAAGGCACCTACGACCTGCTCCCGGATCGCTGTACGGATTCAGTGGGGCAGGCGTGCTGCCTATGGGAGTCATAGACCTGCCTGTAACCTTTGGGAAGGCTCTACTGCCAGAAACGTCAGGGCAACCTTTGTTGTTGTGGATGCAAGATCTGCTTACAACGCCCTGATTGGCAGAGCCACCCTGGACGAAATCGAGGCAGCCATCTCCATCAGGGCCCTCACCATAGCGTATGTCACCGATTTCGGACTAGAGGGAAAAGTGCGCGGGGACCAAGAGTCAGCCAGACAATGCTACTCTGTGGCCCTGCAAGAACACGAAAAAGAAAGAAAAGGAAAAAGAAAGGCTGACAGTTCCCCCAGCAGGGAAGGCGAAATACCAGCCGAGCACTCGGCGCCTGACCACCTGGAGCCAGGGGGCGAAAGCATGTTAGTAGACTTAGAACCAGGGAGGCAGGTCCTAATAGGAGCTGACCTGGAGGAGTCCTACCAGGCTGAACTGGTCAAGTTGCTGAAAGAAAACAAAGACATATTCGCCTACTCGGGAGACGAGATGCCCGACGTTGATCCGTCATGCATCGTTCACAAGCTGAACGTAAGCATGGACGCTCGCCCTGTAAAGCAAAAAAAACGAAACATGTCCGCGGAAAAGGACGCTGCAATCAAAGAAGAAATTGACAAACTCTTGAAAGCAGATTTTATTGAGGTCTGTGACTATCCAGAATGGCTGGCAAACGTAGTCATGGTTAAAAAATCGTCAGGCGCATGGAGAATGTGCGTGGACTTTACAAACCTCAACAAAGCCTGCCCGAAAGACTGCTATCCGCTCCCCAGAATCGACCAACTGGTAGACTCCACCAGTGGTTATTCCATGCTGAGCTTCCTAGATGCCTTTTCAGGGTATCATCAAGTATACTTGTGGCAGCCGGACAGGGTGAAGTGCGCGTTCATCACCAGTTCAGGCACCTACATGTACAAGATGATGCCATTCGGGCTTAAAAATGCAGGGGCTACATACCAGCGGTTGGTTAATAAAGTGTTTGAAAAACAAAAAGGCAGAAACATCGAGGCTTACGTTGATGACGCCATCGTAAAAAGCAGGAAAGACAGAGAGCACCTGATAGACCTGCAGGAGACCTTCAACTCCCTGCGCGCCTACAAAATGAAACTCAATCCAAAGAAGTGTACATTTGGAGTCCGCTCCGGCAAATTCCTGGGGTTCTTGGTCAGCTCTCGGGGGATAGACGCCAACCCTGAAAAAATTCAGGCAGTTCTAGACCTTCCTGAGCCCGAGACCATTAGAGACATCCAGCGCCTGACAGGCCGCATGGCCGCCTTAGCACGGTTCGTCGCCCGATCAGCAGACAAGGCCACTCCTTTCTTCAAGATACTGATAGGAAACAAACAGTTCAAGTGGGAAAACGAGCAGAAAGAGGCCTTTGAGCAGTTAAAGGACCATCTTAAGAGGCTCCCCACCCTGGCAAGACCAGTAGCAGGGGAAAAACTTTTCCTCTACATCGCAGTAACCAATATAACTGTCAGCGCGGTCATCTTACGAGAGGAAGCAGGCGCCCAGCAGCCTATATACTTTGTAAGTCATGCGCTGGGGGCAGCCGAGAAAAATTACCCGATGGTCGAAAAAGCCGCCTACGCGGTCATAATTGCCGCTAGGAAGCTCAGGCCTTACTTTGACGCGCATCCAGTCATAGTCCTCACCGACCAACCACTGAAGAAGGTGTTGGAAAAATTTGAAAAATCAGGGAGACTATTGAAGTGGGCGATTGAGCTGAGTGGGCTAGGTATATCTTACCAACCAAGGACAGCTATCAAGGCCCAAGCCTTAGCAGATTTTTTGGCTGAGTGCTCCCATTCAGGGGAAGAAGAAACCCTGTCGAGGAATGGGTCGTGCATACTGATGGGTCCTCGACTGCCAATGGCGCAGGCGCGGGCGTCGTACTGACCAGCCCGGGGGGGACTGACTTTGAGCATGCCCTCAGGTTTGTCTTCCCAGCGTCAAACAACGAAGCAGAGTACGAAGCAGTACTCGCAGGCGTCAGGCTAGCTAAAGCCGCAGGGGCAGAGCGGATTGTCCTGGCAACAGACTCCCAGCTCATCGCAAACCAGATCAATGGGGAATACGAAGCAAGAGACCAAGCAATGGCCACATACCTGGAGATGGTGAAGGGAGAATTATCAGGCCTGAAATCATATGAGATCAAGCAAATCCCCCGCTCCCAGAATAGTCGAGCAGATGCCCTGTCAAAACTAGCAAGCTCCAGTCTACAGGACATCCGGAGATCAGTGTGGGTCGACGTTTTACACGAGAAGTCCACTAACCCCTTTCAGGCGGTTAATACTGTGGAAAAAGAGCTAGAAAGCTGGATGACTCCTTTCATCCAGTACAAGAAGCATGGTACCTTACCATCAGACTCATTACAAAAAAGAAAGATACAGGCTAAAGCAGCCTGGTTCATACTCATTGATGAAGAGCTTTACAAGAAGTCTTTTACTTATCCCCTGCTCAAATGCCTGCGGGCGGATCAGGCCGCTGAGGTATTGGAGGATATCCACTCAGGGATTTGTGGACATCACATTGGTGGGAGATCACTGGCCCACAAGGCCCTCAGGGCAGGCTACTACTGGCCTACCATGCTGGCAGATGCCAAGAGCCTGACCCAGAAATGCAGGAAATGCCAACTCTTTGCCCCATCAATCCATGCCCCGGCCCAGGAGCTCAGGCCAATCCTATCCCCCATCCCCTTCGCTCAATGGGGGATGGACATTCTAGGACCCTTCACGGTGGCCACAGGGGGCAGAAAATTCTTGATTGTCGCCATAGACTACTTCACCAAATGGGTGGAGGCCGAAGCAGTGCCCAACATCACTGAGCCGGCGGTCAGGAAAGTGGTCTGGCGAAATATCATCACCAGGTTCGGTCTACCAAAGATGTTGGTATTTGACCACGGCAGGCAATTTGATAATAATCCGCTGAGAATCTGGCTGGAAAGCCACAACATCTCAGTCACCTATTCAGCCGTCTGTCACCCTCAAACCAACGGACAGGCAGAAGCAGCCAACAAACAAATCCTGAACGGCCTGAAGAAAATGGTGGATGACTGCAAGGGTAGGTGGGCTGACGAACTCCCCAGTATACTCTGGTCAATCCGAACTACCAGAAAAGAGTCTACAGGCCAGACCCCGTTTTGTCTGGTATATGGAGCAGAGGCATTATTACCAATTGAAGCAAGGATCCCCTCTCTACGCTCCCTGCAGTACGACCAGGCTGAAAACGAAGCTGCAATGGTCGAAGCCTTGGACCTGGTAAATGAGTTAAGGGAAGAAGCTAGCACCAACATCGTTGCCTACCAGCAACGAATGAGGACAGCCTTTAACACCAAAGTCCGACAGAGAAACTTTCAGATGGGAGAGCTAGTTCTGAGAAAGACGCAGGCGGTTGGAAAGTCAAGAGAACATGGAAAGCTGAGTGCCAACTGGGAGGGTCCATACCAAGTGACTCAAATCCTGGGACCAGGCACGTACAAAATCGCCAACCTTGAAGGGCAAGAGCTGCATGCTCACTGGAATGCAGACACTTTGAAAAAATACTACGTCTGAACAAAATCCAAGGATAGTTTTTATTTTAGCTAAAAAACGGCGGAGGACGGTCAAAAGAATGTCGACGACTCCGACCACCCGAAAATGTTACTGTTTTACAAAGAAAAGAAGAATATTCAGATTTATACTCGTTGCCTGTTCACACTCACGTTCTTCACACACAAACGAGCAGGGGGCAATAGGGGGAGGCCCCCCTGTTGCCGAAATCTGGAAAAATACCCCCCCCCCCAGCAAAAAATCCGAGCGCCACCCTGCTTACCTCTGGGCAGGCAGGGGGCAAGCCCCCTAGACTTTGAACAAAAGCCAGGGACATGCCGGATCAACAAGGACTGGGGGCAGGCCCCCCTACCTTGTATAAAAAACGCAAAAGCCACCCTGCTTACCCCTGGGCAGGCAGAGGGCAGGCCCCCTGGACTTTGAACAAAAGCCAGGAATAGGCCGGATCAACAAGGACTGGGGGCAGGCCCCCCAACCTTGTATAAAAAACGCAAAAGCCACCCTGCCTACCTCTGGGCAGGCAGGGGGCAGGCCCCCTGGACTTTGAACAAAAGCCAGGGACAAGTCGGATCAACAAGGACTGGGGACAGGCCCCCCAACCTTGTATAAAAAACGCAAAAGCCACCCTGCTTACCTCTGGGCAGGCAGGGGGCAGGCCCCCTGGACTTTGAACAAAAGCCAGGGACAGGCCAGATCAACAAGGACTGGGGGCAGGCCTCCCAACCTTGTATAAAAAATGCAAAAGCCACCCTGCTTACCTCTGGGCAGGCAGGGGGCAGGCCCCCTGGACTTTGAACAAAAGCCAGGGACAGGCCGGATCACCAAGGACTGGGGGCAGGCCCCCCAACCTTGTATAAAAAACGCAAAAGCCACCCTGCTTACCCCTGGGCAGGCAGGGGGCAGGCCCCCTGGACTTTGAACAAAAGCCAGGAATAGGCCGGATCAACAAGGACTGGGGGCAGGCCCCCCAACCTTGTATAAAAAACGCAAAAGCCACCCTGCCTACCTCTGGGCAGGCAGGGGGCAGGCCCCCTGGACTTTGAACAAAAGCCAGGGACAGGTCGGATCAACAAGGACTGGGGGCAGGCCCCCCAACCTTGTATAAAAAAGGCAAAAGCCACCCTGCTTACCTCTGGGCAGGCAGGGGGCAGGCCCCCTGGACTTTGAACAAAAGCCAGGGACAGGCCAGATCAACAAGGACTGGGGGCAGGCCTCCCAACCTTGTATAAAAAACGCAAAAGCCACCCTGCTTACCTCTGGGCAGGCAGGGGGCAGGCCCCCTGGACTTTGAACAAAAGCCAGGGACAGACCGGATCAACAAGGACTGGGGGCAGGCCCCCCAACCTTGTATAAAAAACGATAAGGCACCCCCCCGCTTACAGGAGGGCAGGGACAAGCTGCGCATCAAATCCGTGAAAAACCGAAACAGACAAAAGCAAACAGAAAATCTACATAAAAAGAAATAGTGTCAAAGGAACACAGGATAAGTAAGACAAATGATTACAATCAAACACGGCAGCCGGCCATCAAAGGGCTCGGCGCGCAAAGAAGTAAGGAAGATTAAAACGTTGGCACAGGCGCAGCAGGAGACGAGGAAGAGCCCTCTGAGGAAGACTGCCCTCCATGTTAAGCAGCGGGATCATCTGGGCCGGAGGTAGCAGCTCCTTCAGACAGTCTGCGCATTAAAGCTTCGTCCTTAGCAGTGTAGAGGGATCGGAAAGCGTCTTCATCAAAACCAGGGAACATCTCCCTGACAGTTTCCATCACAACCCCAAGGCAAGAGTTAGCACCATTAACGAAGCCCGCCGACACAGCCGTGTCCACCTCCTGGAGTATTTCGTCCCTCTCCTTCTCCTAATCCTTTGTCTTCGCCGCCAGATCGCCAAGAGCCGCCTGCAGATCAGAATTCGCCTTGGAAAGGCGCTCCCCGAGGTCGATAACGCTCTTCTTGGCGTGATCCAGCTCAGCCAAAGCTTTCCTGGCCTGCTCCAATTCCGCGAAGGCCTGCTGAGCTCTCTTTGACTCCTCCCCCAGGCAGGACACCTCCCTGATAGCTTTCTCATTTTCAGACTTCCAGTGGATCGCCTGACCTTTGGCCTCTTCCAGCTCGGTCTCCCTTTTTGCCAACTGATCCTTCAGGCTGGCAATGAGAGCAACGTCCCTCTCGACGGCAGAAAGGCGGTCAGAGTTGGACAGTTCCTCATCACTCAGGCGGTTAAGGGCTGCCAGCTCTGCAGAAGCTTGCATGATCCGGGCAGTGCGCTGGATGTACTGGGTCACTTGGTTTGTGGCAGATTTGACAGTTTTGAGGAGATGATCCGCTAGAACCGCCCCTGAGTCGGAAAGTAAGGCGGAAACATCTTGGCTGTCTCCGGCGGTATAGTGGAATTCAGCGTTCTCCTCGGAGAAGAGGGTGGCAGGAATCTCCCGAGCAAAACGTTTAGGCTCAGGCGTGGAAGTCTCCAGGTCCACCACCCGGTCAGCATTTGGAGCCTCCCTACTCCTCTTTCTAAGCAGCGCCCGGGGAGTGCTCTCCCCAGTCTCTTCACAACCTGCAGCTCGCGGCCCCGGGGGAATTTGGACCCCTGCTGAAAGGCCCTCTTGCCTACCAACAGGCGAAGGGGTAGCCTCGAAAGCGATCGCCTTCGCAACTGGAGAGGGGGTGGCCTCAGAAACCGCCGTCTTTGCAGGCGTTGCTCTAGGAGGGGGGGAGCCTTGGCCTGCTGAACGACAGACCCTTTAAGTGCTTCTTCAGATTTTTCTCACCTCTCTTAAAATCAGGGGGAAGAGAAGGGCGACGCTGGACAACAATGAGATTCTCGTCCAAGCCCAGGCGTCTCACCTCCCTCTTCTTCCAAATAAGGGTAGCAAGATCTGCAAGGCAAACATACAAGTTGTCAGGGCACTTTAAAAGGAAAAGAGTAAGAAGGAACCATCAACACTCCCGAACTACCTTTATCTAGACCTGGGTTCATGCCCAACCGGGTCAAGTATTTATCAGACGCAATAAGCTCCGCATGGGGGAGCCAGAATGTAGGGCCGTACACCCCATACTTATCAGTGTGGCCAGCAAAAAAGGCCGTCAACTCCTTGTCTTTCTCGCCCAGTTTTACCTCCAAGGCTGTTCCACCCACGCCAGGGTGATACTCGTCAGGGGTCTCAAGCCTGGTGTGGACATGATTCCTGAAATGACGGGAAATCTTCCACCCATGGGTGCTGTGTACATAGAGGAAGTTGTTCTTCCAATCTCTCAAGCTGTCCATGCCAGGCCACACCAAACAATGTCCCTTCTGCCTCAAAAGGGACCAATAACCAGGGGAGCCCGCACTCCCAGAAGACACCATTTGCAAACCCACCATAAACCGCAGGGCGTCAATGGAAGGCTCAGAGTGGTGGAACAGACAAGTCCAGACATACGAAATCAACGCCCTGACAGCCGTGGCTGTCAGTTGGGCGATGGCGACGTTCATGCGCCTGAAGATCTCTTCCAAGGAATGATGGAGGGGAAAGCGAAGGCCGAACTCCAGGCATTTATGGTAGACCGCTATGCACCCATCAGGAGGGTTGCATACGGTATCCTTTTCGCCGGGGACAACTACTGTATACCCCTCCCCGAAGTTGTAGAGCCGTTCAATCACACCAGTGGCGTTCTTTGCAAGGATCAGCTCCCGATTTTTCGGGTCAGGGAAAGTACTCAAAGGGATACGATATTTAACTTTATCTGAATAGTATACCCTACCCCTTTCCCGCCGAACAAGAGGACCAGAGGTTCTAGAAGGGTCAATTTCCAACGCCTCATCGTCCGAGTCAATGGCGTCAAACGAGGGGGGGTCAGGAGAGTTACCACCCCCGCTGTCCGCCGAGTGTTCTTCCTCAAAACCCACCTCCCTAGAGGAGGAGGCAAAATTCGTCCCTTCCCCCCTCTTTGATGGGTCGGTAAAGGGCAAAATCCGCTCGCGAGTTCTAGACATTCTACTCTAGCGAAAGCAGAAAACAGGAAATCAAAAGGAAAAAGCAGAAAATGGAAGACAAAAATCTGACCTAAAGATCGCCTGACAGCACGGTGCAAGCCCGAAGAAAGAGTCTCCCAGGGAAAGGGGGGTGCAAAGTAGGATACGATTCGTTAACGCTCGAGGGTTTTAACGGATAAAGAGAATAGGGAGTTTCGAAGGAAAAGAAAGATGGAAAAGGTGAAAGAGTGGATGACTGATCGCTTTTATAGAAAGAAAGGCATGCCAAGAGTCGCCCAACCCTCAGGAATTCACCCAAAGGTTGCGGTCCACGTGTCACCCCTGCAGAGGTTTGCTCTGAGTAAGCTTCCCAAGAAAAATCTCGGGAGAGCCAAAGGGTGTCAGAAGATTGGTCACCCTATGACGTCCCCCTTGGCAAAAAAAAAAAAAAAAAACAGTGCAGTGCACAAACGCGTCGCCTGAACTTCATTTCATTAAGACTTACAAAGGAAAGTTACATCTTGGGACAGATATGAAAAGAAAAATACACAAGGCCCAAAAACTCTGGCCTGACAGAAACCAAACCCCCTGCTACGCAGGCCTAGTCGTCGCCCAAATCTGGGGAGTAATCCCCAGGGCTGCCTGGACTCCCGAGGGCTGAGCCCCAGTCCCAGTCTGGGGAGCCCTGGAAAGGATCATCAGAAGCTCCGTCTTCATCCTTGTCGCTCAGGCAACCAAGACCCTCACTGTCATCAGAGTCATGGCTGCTGTCCTCCCAGTCCCTGCCAAAGGGAACGGCCTGGGATTCGTCGCAGGTGCGACAGCCTGTCTTCTTCACAGGCGAAGAGGGACCTGACGCCAAGGAGGAATCAGTGTCAGAAAGGTCGGGGTAAAATTGCTCGGGGTGTAGCCACGGAAAGCACTCGTGGCATCCCCTGTCAAAACAGCCCCCTCCCTGGGGGCAGCGCCTAAACCTAGGCGCAGCAGGAGGTGAGGACCTCTTGAGACGTTTGCCCCTCCTAGCAGAAGCTTTTTGACCCGACCGGCGGGAACGAAGCCGTAAACGGCGGCTACGGCGGACAGCTAGATAAGCAGCACGAGCATATCGAAGCCTCCAAAACCCTCTGAAGATGAAAGTAACACGTCTAGCTCCACGGCAAGTTACGCTTTTTTTGATCCAAGCCATGATTGAAGACAAAGAAAGGAAGGTTGGAAATGGATTGTGAAAATAGTGGAGGATACAATTTATACAAAAAGCAGAAGCAGGGCATTAATGGCGCCCCAACCACTTCTGCAAGGAAGAGAGCAAATCATCAAACTGGCACACTGCTCGAAAATTCGCTATGCAAAGGAGAGTAATCATAACAGAAGACGCTTGAACTCTCTGCATACCCAGAGAATTTAAAGCATGTTCCCTCGGGAATACGCGGCACATTTAATGCAAGAGTGTCCAGGGAGTCAACCTCCCACCGTCCCAAAACAAGACGTCACCTGCCGAGCAGGAGCCCCGCTCCCCCTCAGCCGGCGAGGGCCAATTGATGGGGGTCGGTTGCCTACCTCGGGCCGCCTGCCAGTCAGGCCCCAAGGCGACCAACCCCAGAAAGAGGAAAAGCCTATCCAGCAGACTGTCCGTTAAACTCATTGAAACCTCCAAGTATATGGCCTTAATCCCTTAGCCGCCTGGCGCAGCCTGGCCGCTTGCCAGGCAGGGCGAACCAGGCCTCCCGCCTGCTTCCAAGGCGCTCCCGCCTAAGCAGGACCAAAGGAAAGCCGGGGACCCATCCGTCATTTTGCCTAAGGTAAGGGGAAATGAGTGGACAAGGTTAGTCCACGTGTCGCACCAGCATCCGCTCATTTCCCTCCTCTTCTTTCTCTTTTCCTCTCTCTTGTGGGAAGGTATAAATACTTACCCATTTCCCACATAAAGGGGGTTGGATTTTCTCTCTCTAGACTCTTACTCCTAAAAACGCCACCTAGTTCCTCACGAGCTAGGTTCGTCAAGGCACTTCACGGACTGACTTAGGCATCGGAGAGGGTTTCCTCGGACAACCTCCGAGGCCCTGTGCGTTCATTGTGCAGGGAGCAGGCCGACTCCGCCGGGAAGGTCCGATCAAGGGAGTGAGAGAAAGGGGAGGCTGAAGGAAATCAAACGATCGATTGTTCACCATTAATCCAATTATACAGCCCGGATCCAAGGCCGGGTAAATTGTTTCCGTGACCGGAACAAATATGAAGATAAAAAGAATAAACAATTTATATGAAAAGGGAATCTTTCTATAAATAGAAACTTACTAATTTTAGAAAATTATTTAAAATAGAAATATTGTTGTAGAAAATTCATAAGTTATTAAAATAAGTGAAATGCATAAAAATAACATTTCCAACGAAATTAACATTTCATTATTATCATTGTTATCGTAACTTTATTATATTTCTAAATTCGTTACTCAAAATATAAATAAAATATAATAAGTCAATATATAGTATTTTATAAACAATTAGGAAATCGAGTTAAAACTACAATTTTTAGAAAGGAGATGTTTAAGAAAAACTATATCAAAATTAATTGAGTCAACGAGTTTTATAAATGAAATAGATTTTACAAAGGTTTCAAATTATTTTTAGAAAATAACTTTTATTAATAAATAATACGGATTTTACCAAAAATAGTCAATCGAAAACAAATAGGAAATTATTAGTGAAAATAGTATCGATTAAAAATATATTTAAAACAAAATCGAATATTTTCTCATTTATTAATATAAGTCGTAAAACAAAATTAATTTATTGAAAAAGTATACAAATCTCGACTATAATATAAAAATACGATTTTTGGTTAAAATTATAAATTAATAAAATACAACGAAAATATGAAACCGATATTATTTAGTTACTAGTGTTACGATAACCAACATAATATTATAACGATCGTAAGTAATTAAATTACTAACGATTTATAAAACGATATCGAAAACTTGTAAAATATTTATAAGGTACATAATTTAAAATAATATTATTAGCAAATAATAAATAGCTAAAATTAGAAAACCGAAGTTAAAATATTTACTGCATACTACTACTCAAACATACGATATAACACCGAGTAACGTCCTAAAGTTACCTTGAGTCGATATTCAGGATGAACACGCACTCGTGCTTCTTCATCAGTCCAAGCTCCAACCTTGATTAGAAATTCGTGACTGACTCTTGCTCTTCAATAGAACTCTCGAGATACAACGGAAATGGAGATGCACACAAACATAAACAAAAAGTCGGAATTAAAGAAGATTGGAAAGAAACGGAGGGAACAAGGAAAAATGACAAAGCAAAACAAAAGAGAGGGAGAAGTAATCGAAATCGAGATTAGGAAGGATAAGGTTCTGAACCGAGACAAAGGATAGAGCTCGATAAAAGCAACGTTGAAATGAAGGAATAACAAATGGAATGGTACAACTCGGCCAGACGAATAGCAAAAAAGAGTTAATATAATAAAGGAACGAAGGGGGCACGCCTCAAGCAGAAGATGCACAACTGACAACAGAAATCGTAATAGCAAAACAACAAGACGATAGTAGCAGCAGCCCCAAACAACAGTAATAACAAGAAGGGGGTCGAATAATCAGAAGGAAGAGAACAACGCAGCAGCTAGGTTTAAAGAACAACAACGGCGATAACATGAACGGAAACGATAACCGGGCAAACAGAAACAACGAACAAGACAGCTCGACAAACACGCCGAAAAGCAACAATAACAATAATAGCAGGAATACGCCATGACAACAATATCGGTGAAACAGTAGCAACATTAACGACACAATCAGCGGCATCAGCTTCATCAGAAATCGGAAAAGGAAGAAGCAAGAAGAGCATGACAGCAACGCACAGCAGCAACAGACGACATTAACAACAAACACGGACAATCCACAACAATATCAGCGCATAACAGTGGCAACGTAAATTGAATCAGCAGCAGAAGAGTTGATTCAGTACTGAAAGGACAACAATAGATGCAACAACAACAACATCGTCGTAACTAGGACATCGTATCGAGAATAGCAACAAAACACAGCAGCGAGAATGACAATCAACGAACGAAAACAGAAGAGGAAGAAGAAAAGAAGGGAAGAATGGCAAAGCCAAACCTGAACTAGATAAGAATGTCGAATAGCAGCGGCGAATAACAACAACACGGCAGCAGAAGCATACAGACAGAGGAGCAACAACAGCGCGACGATGAAGATGGAGAACGGAGGAAAGAATCCTGGCTGGTTGAAGAGGAGGCGTAAGATGCGGCCAAAATTGACGAAGCAGGGGAAACTTATGGCTGAAATGGGGAAGCGGTGGAAGTAAATAAAAAAAAGAAAGGGGAAAAGGGGAACGTAAGTGATAGTGGTGGAAAGACAAAAATGAAAAGGGGGTGTACATAATTAAATGGGGTTGAAAGGGGGGATGCATCAGCTCACTTAAAGAGTGGAAGAAATATAGATTAAACAAATTCTGTAAGGATAGGTTGACGGACCCACGAATCGAATTAAAACGAGTTAATAAAATTAATAAATAATCGGACAGTCAAATAAAATGAGTAAATAAAGTATTCGAGAAGAAAACGAAGCTTATAGAAATAAATAATTAGACGATGAAATAATAGTTCCCGATAAATAATGAACCTTTGATAAAGTGAATTAAATTGATTTCTTGAGGAAAGAAAATAGATGTTTTGACGAAACTTAAAATAAATGAACTTCGAGCCGAAGTAGAAATTCGAGCTTAAAAAGAAAAAGAATTTAGAATTTAAATCTCCGAAATAGACCTTCGATATGAATTAAATTAAATGTATAAAGTAATTCGAAATATAAATAAAAATATGTTCTAAATATAAAAATGGTTTCCGAGACAAATAGAATTTTAGGAGTTTGGGACGATTAAACGATAAATTTGTTTTATAATAATTTTAAGAATTACGAGTTAAATCGTAAAAAATAATAATACGAACATAATTTTAATTTAATTTAATCTATAAAATCAGGGGTGTTACATGTACTCATATTTAACAATTCAATTATGGAGTATTATTCAATTTTATTTATATCTAAGAATTATAATATAGTAATACAATTTTATATATACATAGATATTTGAGTTTGGCAAACTATAGGATTACAATCACACGACCGGGATGAGTGTCCACATAATTGTGGGATGTGTCGACATAATCACCTCATTAGAAAACCTCTAGAGTACATGCACTGAAAGTCGCAAAACTTTTAGTTAGTTTTTGGGACATATTTGGCATTAGTATCCTTCATAATTTATGTCTTTTAATTGTATGCCTCTCGTTCTCTAACTTGATCTTCATTTTTTTTGGGTTTTTGATACGCCATCTACCATCTTAATGGGACTCTTGCCACTAAGGATACCAATAATGTCTTACGATATGATGAAACATAATTACTGTTAGAAACCAATTTATACTAAAAAGAGAAAACCTTCAAGTCAATGCTTTTGAGAAGATATACCTATAAAAACATTGGGAGATGAACGTTGCTCAAAGATATGTTTGAATGAAGTGAATTGAAATCCAAATTTTGGAATATAGATCCCTTCGCATTGCCTACTAATGTAATTCTATGGAAAATTATTTTTCATTTATTGTGACAATCCTTGTGATTATCCTTGTTTTCTTGCACAAGGAAATTAGATTTGTTATAGAGATTTCCCTCGCAAATTTGAGGTTGGAACTGTTCTATTAGTTTGTCCCTCAAAGATGCTTGTATATTGAGATTCTGTGAAAATTTAAACTATAGGAGAAGTTAATGTGTAGTAAAGATTCAAAAATATACGTGCTGAATCTACATGTATTTAATACCTTTCATCGAGTAATATCATTTCAACCCGACTTAATTCATTTGGATTATTCCAAGCCGGTAACTTAATTAGCAGTGGGCTTAAGCACTAAATGACCCAACCAAGATAGCCCCTAACATAAGTCCATGTAGAAGTAGGCGGGAAAAAATGATAGGTGAGTTATTTTTTTACTGGAAAGGGGATTGTGACATGCTACTCGCATAGGGGATGAAGATTTGTAAAGATGCCTACATACACCTTCGAGCTCCACCACATAGATGTGTAGACACCCACATTTGTCATGCTTGTGTCTATAGATGTCTACCGCCAAACACCCGATGATCGGAAAATAACATGGTTCAAACGTTCAAAACAAGCTCTCAATCTATGGTATCCGACTAAAGCACAACATAGAGTAGAAAACTGACCTCAACATCAGAATCCTTGAGCGATTTTTTATAAAACAAAGGGATTCAAAGCCAAAATTGCTCCCAGGTGCAAAATCGTATTTTGTCATACAAGTCAAAGCCATTCAAAAGCGAAACATTCAAAATACAATACACAGGTATAACGTACACAAAATTACAGACATAGCATCTGCAAATAGGGAAGGAACCGTGACTTTGAAGTCACTTATCCACGCATTTCTGGTGACATGTATGACTGCAGTGTGGCAAACTTCTTGTAGTTTCCCCTATTTCAAAATCCCGCAAAAGGTTGATCCAAACTCATCATCATAAAAACCAACCTCGCGGTTGGCTTTTCACAAAAATAAAACAAAAATCATCAACCCCATGTTACTCCCATATTACCACTCACTGCAAGTGTAGGCAGGATAATAATAGTTAAGGCAATTGTTGTGGTTTATCATGAATCATAGTTTACGTGGCCTACTAAGGCCAAACGAACTCAACTCGATTTAAATGTAATAGGCTTAAAACAACTTAACTTAATTGGTGTGAACTAAATTTAAATGAATTAACTTTATTGACTAAGACAAACAGAAATTAAGTAGGCTAAATGATGTGTCGTATTTATACAGTTAATTTTCCCCATTCCGTTCTCTTTTTCTCCGTCGGAATGTACTCGTTGGAGCCATTTCTTCTATCTTTTTTTCTTGAGTGAGTGCTTTTGTAGATAATATGCGATCTAAGGAATTATAACACAATTGCACTCATTTATGGTTAGAATAGCATTTTTCGGAACACGATTCATCGAATAACTAAGCTCAAGCCCGAAAAAGTCAGCCCAACTAGTTTGCAATTGATCCATGCTCCGCAGCTTGTAGAGGTCGGGGGCCTGTGCACCGACCGTTGAAGCATTCCCCTATGATTTGATTTAATTCTCGTTTTTTAGGATTTTTTAACCTTATGCCTCAGGGCCGGTCCGAGACCGGGGGCCGGTGCACCGGTCGGCCTGCATTCTATGTGCCGCTGCTATGTAATAGAGGATGAAGGAAGAGAATGGGGATTATCTTATATCAAAATTTTACTTAGAACATTTTATATAGCTGGAACATGACTCTTAGCCTTCTGTGCCTCATCTCGAACTTGTAATCAATTTTGGTAACTTCGTTTATGCAATTCTTAGTTTTTCATTTCAATCTTCATCGTTAATTATTTTGTTCATCGTTAATTTCTCTATTTGCGATTTGTTGCTTCGTTTAGTTTACTAGATTCTGAATTATCCATCATTAGATTTATTAACTTTTTGATCATGAATTATATATTTGCAAATTGTTGTTTCGTAGTTATCACGAGTAGCTAATCTCCTCGCTAGGGCCGAGGGCAATCGATGAGTAATTCTTAGGTTTAGCTTTTTCGATGTTAAACTCGTAATCGCGCTAGTGTCATTTTCGCGTGTTTTAAAGTACGATTAACTTGTTAAAGGCCATAACTTGTTGATTGAATAAAGGAAATCTCAATTCATGTGCGAGAGCCGAGATGAGATTAGACCACGCGCGAATTGGTAGAGAGTCTAATACTTAGAGAGAGTCCGTTAGATTCTTCCTAGGTCGGTATGGTTCGAAAGAACGTATTTTAGCCGACTAGTGTGTTTACGTGTTTATTGTTGTTATCGCTTAATCGACGAACACTTATTGTGAAACCTTAGTCCTAGGCTTTTTGTTTATTGTTAATTCACCTTTTTGATTAGTTTTGTTCTAGTCTTAATTTCAAAACAACTAACCGAGTATAAGCAGTCTAGAATCGGCATAACTATTAAACAGTTTGACTTTCTCCCTAGGGATTCGATACCCTATTTACCACTAACTATCTTGTTAGTAGTTCTGGGAATAATATTGATTATGTGTGCGACTTTAACCTTATCAAATTTAGCGCCGTTGCCGGGGAGTTAGTAATTTATTGTTTATAGCTTATTTCTTTATTGCTTCCCCTTCATCTCAAGGAACGTAAGTTCCTCGTGGTCAATCTCACTCTCTTTTCTTAGTTTCTTGCTTATGCCCAGGTCTCTTCGGTTTTCGGAACTTACACCATTTGATCCAGAACCCGAGAAAACCTTCCGTAGGCGAAGACAATTTTGGAGAGAGATTTCCACAGTCACTGACTTTGCCACTTTGGAAGCTATTCCTTCCGAGTTCACTGCTACTTATCAATCTTCGGAAGAGGATAACCAGCCACAGTTCGATCAATCTATATCCTTGGATTTCATCGAAATACCACCGGTTTCCACTATGCCGAAGCTATACAGTCATTCGGAGATTGAGCAAACTTCTCTTCCAAAGTTGGTCAAGCGTCCAACTGCCACCCAGGGTACATTTGAGATTGGACCCGCCTTTGTTACTTTGGGGGAGAAGAACCAATTTGGAGGTGATCCTAAAGAGGATCTTTACCAATTATTGTTCTACGATTCCACATCTTACCGGAGTCACTCACGAACAAGCCATGGATATGCTCTTCATGTTCTCCTTACGGGATTCCGCTAGAGAGTGGATTATTGATCTCGATAGAGCCACCAAGGCGATCATCGATTTGAACTCACTTGCTCTTGCCTTCTACACGCATTATTATCACCACTAAAGACGAACATGCTCCAAGGTCAAATCACAATTTTTTGTCAAACTTCGAATGAAAATATTCATGAATCATGGGAGCGATTCAAGAAGTTTGTGAAAGAATGCTTACACCATGGTTTCGGGATATGGTTCCTTTGTAACCAATTTTATAATGGGCTATATGATGATTGCCGAAGTACTCCTGATTCAGCATGCAATGGGCGGTTCCAATGTAACGTGGACGATGATAAAGTTTGACAAACCATTGAAGAAATGGCATCCCACCAATCCTGATCGGGTAACCCACGCGGTAACACCAGATCCAACTCCAATGATAGTGGGTCTTCTAATGTCGTGGCTACTCAATTAGCCACTTTAGCTAAGATGTTCGATTCTTTTGAAGCGTCGAATTCCCAAGGGGGAGGGGGCATGCATCAAGTGCATGTGATGCAAGACTGATGGGCCGTATTTAGTCGTATTTATTACGACGGTTTTGGTATATTTTGTGAGCTAAATCGGTTGTCTTGTATCACATTTGTGTCAGTTTGGTATAAATGTAATATAGGCTATTTTGAGAATGCTAATCAGTGGACCGACGATTTGGGCCAAGAACGAATGAAACATGAAGAAGAAGAAAGCCCGCTCGAAGACCCGGAACGATAGAATCGAAGGATCGCGAGAAGCAGCTACCGTCGGCCAGGCGAGTCGCCCAGATGCCAGGCGAGTCGCGCGCTCCCGCGAGTCGCGCCACGCCCGTGCGAGTCGCATGGAAGCCTGGAACTGCGCACGCATTTCGTCTTATTTTGCGATAATTTATTACGTTTTTAAGACTTTAGTCTTGTTTAGGAAACTTTATTACTAGTTTTTATTATTAGTATTATTAGTATCCTTAGGTTATCTTTATTATTTTATTATTATTATTATTAGGAAACCATTATTAGGTTAAGCTTATTTTTAGATTATGATTGACATCATTCATCACATCTATAGTTGAACGTAATTAGAGAAGAAAAGGGAAAACTTTTGAAGAACCCTAATTTTCCTCCTCGAAGTATGTGTAACTAATCCTCTCTACTTTGATTCAAGCCTTTGAAATGCTCAAGAAACGTTTGTGAGTTTGAATGTTTTGATTATTAACCTTGATTATTATGAATTGCTTTGTTATTAATTTCGTGAATGTTGTTGTTGATTGCTAGGTGTACAACTAGTATTTAATTGCATCGTTCTATCGTTAGTATCGTTAATTGAGTAGGATTTACTGATTAACTTTACATTATAACAACTAGGAATTGATATTCAACGGGATACATTGATATTAGTACTTAGAAGCAATTCATATAAATATCTAAGGCGCGACTGAATTGTACGTGCTATTTGTTCTCTATCGAATTCTCAGATCTATAGTGCTTCCGTCTAATTGAACCTAGAACTGGATTGTTTAGGTTGTTTTACGGTTAGGGTTAATTAAGAACGGGATTCGTTTTAGTTAACTATTATTAATAGAATTGGAATTTCATATTCACGATAGAGTGGTCAATGTTATTAATTGAAATCGTCTTACGATGATCAATCGCTATTGAGTGTGGATTTGTGCTTGTGTCTAAGTTCTTTCTCATCATTTGATACCTCAAGTTATTGTATTATTTATTTTAGTTTGTTAGATAATTAATCATATAAAACCCCCTCTTGGTTACTACGGTCTTTAATTACGTTAATGGTCAATTTCTACACTTTAGTTAGCATAATTAGATTAATTTGATTCCTTTGGGTTCGACCCTTTTTTCTACTTTACTACGTTTTTAGTATTTATATTTAAGTGCTTATAAATTGTATATTGAGGCATACGACTTCAGCCTGTCAAATTTTGGCGCCGTTGCCGGGGAATCGGTATTAATTATTTTTGTTTTTTCTAGTGTAGTTTTTATTTTTATTTTTATTATAGCTAATTTTATTTATTTTATTTTGTGTATTTTATGCATAATACTCGTTCTGCTAACTTGAACCTCGAGACATTCGACTAAGAGATTGAACGCACCTTTCACAGGTCACGGAGAATCGGAGAGGGAGCAATAGTTATCGGGACATAGGAATTCGAGGATCTAGAGTTTTTCGACGATATTCCTATTATTCCTGTGAATACTGAAGCTTCTTCCGAATCCGAAGACGAGTCGAATATCATGGCCAACACAATTAAGCAGCTGACAGCACCCGACCTTGCACAACAACCTTTGTGCATTACGTACTCACCATTGGGTGCGAATGCCCCTTTCGAATTGAAGTCGGGTTTGATCCATCAACTACCCACGTTCCATAGTCTGAGCGATGAGGACCCTAATAAGCATCTGTCGGACTTTCATATTGTTTGCTTGAGTATGAAACCGGCGTCCGTCACTGATGAGCAACTCAAGCTGAGGGCCTTTCCCTTCTCATTGAAGGATTCTGTGAGAGATTGGTTATATTACTTGCCACCGGCAAGTATTGATACATGGGTGAAGATGAAGAAGGCGTTCCTTGAGAAGTACTTTCCGGCATCTCGAGCCTCCCAGTTAAAGAAGCAGATTAGTAATGCGGAGCAACGAGATGGTGAGACGATGTATGAGTATTGGGAACGTTTTAAGAAACTGTGTGCTACATGCCCATATCATGGCTATAATCCTCAAGACCTTGTGATGTACTTTTGTGGAGGTCTTTGTGTGGAGGATGCTCGCACTGTGAATGCAGCATGTTGGGGATCGATTGTGAACAAGAGTCCAGATGTTGGTATAAAAGTTATCCAGGAGCTAGCTGAATGCTCTCGGGATTTTTCTCGAAAATATCCCAAACGGAGTGTGCATGCCGTAGGTAATTCATCATCCTCAAGCCTTGAACATAAAGTCGATAGCTTAACGGCCCTTATCGAAAATATGATGTCGGGAAAAACAAATCAAGTTATGATGTGCGGTATCTGTTCTACCGAGGGACATCCGAGTGAGCATTGTGCTCACATGTATGAAGAGGATCAAGAGGAGGTGAATGGAATATGGGAAACCAGGGAAAAGAAGAAATGGGATCCCTACTCTAATACCTTTAATCCCGGATGGAGAGATCATCCCAACATGAGGTGGAGAACTCGTCAAGGAGATCAACAATTTAATCAAGAGAATCAAGTTGGTCAAGCGAAGCAACAATTCTTTGCTAAGCAACAAGTTCCTAACACGGTTCCTACCCCACCCCCACCTAGTGATCAAATGTCCACCGAGGACATGATATGCGCTTTGGTTGCTAGTCAAGCTACGGTAACCACCCAAATGTCCCATCTTCAAGCTACGGTTCTTCAACATCAAACGGAGAACAAAGATAGTATCCAAAACATGGAAACTCAATTGGGACAAATGGCGACCTCTATTAGTCGTTTAGAAGCTCGAGACTCTACGGGAGTCCCATCCCAAACGGTGGTGCCTTCTAAGAACGTGAGTGCCATTTCATTGAGGAACGGAAGGCAATTAGAGGAGATCGAGAAGGTGAAAAAGGTAGCAAAGCAACCGGTCATTCGAGAGGAAGAAGAGGAGATAGTGATCGAGGAGGAGGAGCAAACCCCTATTGTCAAGGCAAAGGAGCTCATTACTACTACACCGGTTGTGGAACCGGAGGTACCCTTCCCTGATGCACTCAAGAGAACTCGTCACTTTGAGCATGATAAAGACATTTATGAGGTATTTGAAAAGTGCGAGGTAAATATTCCCCTTCTTAATCTTTTGAAAAGTATTCCTAAATATGTAAAAATTTTAAAAGAATTGTGCACTATTAAGAGGAATAACAAGCTAAAAGGGGTCAAGAAAGTTAAGGTAAGTGAACATGTATCCGTCGTTTTTCAACGAAAACTACCACCTAAATGTAGTGATCCGGGTATGTTCACAATTCCTTGCACCATTGGTAACACTAAGTTTCATAAGGCCATGCTAGATTTAGGAGCTTCTATAAATGTGATGCCTTATTCTGTGTATAAATCTATGCAACTTGGTCCTTTGAGTAATACTAGTGTTGTGATTCAGTTGGCGGATAGATCGAATGTCTACCCGAAAAGTATTTTCGAGGATGTTCTTGTTTTAGTTGACAATCTAATCTTTCTTGCTGATTTTTATGTGCTAGACGTTGACCATGATCACCATGTGGCTCCGATTTTGCTAGGAAGGCCGTTCTTGAAAACGACAAGCACGAAGAATGATGTCTCTAATGGATCTATGACTATGGAGTCCAATGGCCAATTAGTAACTTTCAACATCTATGATGCCATGAAATACCCCGTAGATCATCATTCTGTCAATTTTATTGATGTCGTTGATCCATTAGCACATGAATTCTTTGACTTGAATGGTTCTGATGAGTTGCAGGTAGCTATGGAAAACAGTTTGAGTAATGAGGAGGTAGAATATGCTTTTTCTGCTAATCTGCAGGAACTTGTGGCGGAATTGCACGTTTCGAGGAAACCACTATCTAGTTTTCAGAATCCATTACCACTAACTGTTCCTAGGGAGAAATTGTTGCCCTCTATTGTGCAGGCACCTGTGGTGGAGCATAAAGCTCTACCGGAGCACTTGAAGTATGTGTTCCTTGGTGAGGGGGAAACACTTCCGGTTATCATCTATAGTAAGCTCACCGAGGAACAAGAGAGGAAGTTGAAGGACGTTCTTGCGGAGAACAAGCGAGCTATTGGATGGACAATTGCCGACATCAAAGGTATTAGTCCAAGTACTTGTATGCACCAGATTTTACTCGAAGATGATGCTAAACTGGTGAGGCAACCACAATGTCGATTAAATCCTCCAATGATGGAGGTAGTGAAGAAAGAGGTTCTCAAGCTACTACAAGTCGGTATGATTTTTCCTATTTCTGATAGTAAATGGGTGAGTCTTACGCAAGTAGTCCCTAAAAAATCCGGGGTGACCGTAGTTGAGAACAAAGATGGTGAGCTTGTTCCCACTAGGATTCAAAACGGGTGGAGGGTGTGTATTGATTACAGTAGATTGAATGCGGTAACTAGGAAATACCATTTTCCCCTTCCCTTCATTGACCAAATGCTAGAAAGACTAGCGGGGAAAGCTTACTATTGTTTCTTAGATGGGTATTCAGGTTATTTCCAAATAGCCATTGCCCCCGAGGATCAAGAGAAAACCACATTCACTTGTCCTTTTGGCACTTTTGCGTATAGACGCATGCCTTTTGGTCTTTGTAATGCACCCACGACATTTCAACGATGTATGATAAGCATCATTTCAGAGTATGTGGAACGTTTCATAGAAGTGTTCATGGATGACTTTACGGTGCATGGTGACTCTTTTGATTCTTGTTTACATCATCTATCTCTTGTGCTTAAACGTTGCATTGAAACTAACCTTGTCTTGAATTCAGAGAAGTTTCATTTTATGGTGGAGCAAGGTACAGTTCTCGGACATGTGGTTTCATCGAAGGGTATAGAGGTAGACAAAGCAAAAATTGATACCATTTCTTCTCTACCTTACCCTACTAATGTTCGGGAAGTGCGGTCTTTTCTTGGTCATGCGGGTTTTTATAGGAGATTTATAAAAGACTTTTCCAAGATAGCCACACCATTGTGCAAATTGCTTCAAAAGGAGATAGATTTTGTATTTAATAAATCTTGCAAGGAGGCTTTTGATGAGTTGAAACGTAGGCTTACGTCGGCTCCAATTATTCAAGCTCTGGATTGGCCTTTCTCCTTCGAGATCATGTGCGATGCGAGTGATTATGCATTAGGAGCAGTGTTGGGTCAAAGAGTTGGAAAGATAGCTCATGTCATTCATTATGCCTCCATGACCCTTAATGAAGCTTAAAGAAACTACACCACCATAGAAAATGAGCTCCTAGCGGTCGTGTATGCATTGGAGAAATTTTGATCCTACTTGTTAGGAACGAAGGTGATTGTTTTTTCTGACCATGCGGCATTGCGCTATTTAATGTCTAAGAAGGAAGCTAAGCCGAGATTGATCCGGTGGATCCTTTTACTTAGCGAGTTCGATCTTGAGGTGAAAGACAAAAAGGGAGCCGAGAATGTGGTTGCCGATCATTTGAGTCGGTTGATTGATGTTGATTCAAGGTCACGTGAGAAAGAGTCGGTCAAGGGTGTGTTTCCCGATGAAAGTTTATTTGCGCTTAACTCGGTTCAACCTTGGTATGCGAATATGGTAAACTTTCTTTCTTTGGTCATCTAAATTTCCTTCGGTTTTCTCAAAATCTCAAAAAGACAAGCTTCGTAGTGATGTGAAGTACTATCTGTGGGATGAGCCATATCTATGGAAACATTGCTACGATGGTGTTATTAGAATATGTGTTCCGGAGAATGAGATGACCTCAATTCTCACGTTTTGTCACTCTCAAGCGTGTGGAGGCCACTTTGGTGCACGGAGGACGGCAAGGAAGGTGTTAGATTGCGGTTTCTATTGGACCACCTTGTTTCGAGATGCCCAAGTCTTTTGTCAAGCTTGTGATAATTGTCAAAGGGTGGGGAATATTTCCCGAAAAAATGAGACGCCTCAAAGTTATATGCTTAATTGTGAGATATTTGATGTATGGGGGATCGATTTTATGGGACCATTTCCAAACTCGAACGGTAATCTTTACATTTTACTTGCGGTCGATTACGTGTCCAAGTGGGTGGAAGCTATCCCCACTAAGACCGATGATTCTAAGGTGGTGGCGGATTTTATCAAGGCTAACATATTTGTTAGATTTGGAATTCCCAAGGCCTTGATTAGTGATCGTGGTACTCATTCGTCAATAAAACGATAATTGATTTGCTCAAAAAAGTATTTTGTCACTCATAAAGTATCCACGGCCTACCATCCACAGACGAACAGACAAGCTGAAGTGTCCAATCGAGAGGTTAAATCCATCTTAGAAATGATGGTCAATCCAAATCAGAAGGATTGGAGTGGACGGTTAGACGATGCATTGTGGGCCTATCGAACGGCCTACAAAACCCCGGTCGACATGTCTCCATATCGATTGGTGTTCGGGAAGGCTTGTCATCTTCCCGTGGAGCTAGAGCATAAGGCATATTGGGCGATAAAAAGCTTCAATATGAATTTAGATGAATCGGGAATGCTTCGAAAGCTACAATTACAAGAGTTGGAGGAGCTACGTCTCGAGTCATATGAGAACGCGGCGACTTATAAGGAGAAAATGAAGGCTTGGCATGATAAAATGGTCTTGAGGCGAGACTTTCATGTTGGGCAAAAAGTCCTTTTATTTCAATCCCGTCTTCGTCTTTTTCCGGTAAGTTAAAATCCCGTTGGCTTGGTCCATTCGTTATAACTCATGTTTACCCTCATGATGCAGTTGAAGTACGAATTCCCGAGACAAACAAGATTTTGAAGGTCAATGGACAACGTCTTAAGCCGTATTATGAAGGATTTGAAGCTAACGTAGTGGAGTCAATGGCCCTCTACGACCCTATCCACGAAAATTGACATCCGTCTTAGTCGAGCGAACGACTTTAAACAAAAGCGCTACCGGGAGGCAACCCGCTTTGTAGATTTTTGTAAAATTTTAGTTTACGGGTCATAGGTCGTAGTATTAATTTCGTTGTTTTTCTTAATCGTTGTTTTTCTTAAACTTAGTTTTTATTACTAACTTTTGATGTTTTAAAAGGAGAATAGTGTCGACTTTCCAGGAAGCTGGGCGACTAGCATGGGTCCCGGGCGACTAGCGTGGAGATCCCTCGAAATCTGAGCAAAAATTGAAGAAAAAATAACGGAGTTACAGGCATCCGCGCGAGTCGCGCGGACCCTATGCGACTCGCAGGACCCTTCACACACAGGTCAGTATTTTATTATTATTTAAAAAAAAATCAAAAAAATCAAAAATTGAAAACAAGTTACCTGGACTCCCTCTCTCCCCCTCATCTTTCCTTATTCGTAATCCAATTTCTTCCCCAAATTCAAAATCCTCAACCATCCAATTTCCTATACTAATTTTACTCAAATCAAATTCCAAAACCCTAATCTCTTCTTATCTTAATCAAATTAATCCAAACCCTTAACTTCGTACTATTTCAATTTCCCCCTAAATTCCTAACCCTAATCTCAGATCCTAGTTTGTGCGTCAGTTGTCGGTGTGCGTCGGTCGTCGTCAGTCGTCGGTCACCAATTGTCGTCGCTGTTCGTGGTCCGGTGGGTGGTCAGGCGAGTCGCGTAGGGTTCGGGCGACTCGCGTGTGGATCTGTCGCCTGGTCTGTCAGGCGTGAGTAGAGTTTCGTCGGTGTCGATGGGGGTTCAGGCGAGCGCGTGAGTAGCCTTCTGTCTTCATCTCCGTCGACCTGTTTCTGGAGTCAACTGTTGTTGGTGCGGGTGGTCCTGTGGGCTGTCGTCGGTATTGAGTGGGTCTGCGCCGGGTGTCTGTCCAAATAAGTAGTTTCCGACCCTTTTCTTCCTTTCACTCCTTTCCCTTGCCGTTTGTGAAGCTGTTTAGGGTCTGTCTTTTTTGTGTGCTATGATTTTAGTAGGTAGTCAACGGAAAACCTTTGGGTGCTATTCAGTCATAAACAATAATACTTTAGTAATTGGGATAGAATGGTGTGTTTAGGGTTGGTGAGTCTAGTTAGTTGACTCCAAGTCAGTCACAGTGAGTCTAATAGTCGATTTCAAGTCGTTAGTGTGTCTTGAGTAAGTTTCGGTTTCCATAGTTACTTGAGTCATGGCCCCAAAGAAACAAAAAACGATATCGGTTGACTATATGGGGTGTAAGAATTTGAGTGCGAAACAGAAATCGGTATGACGTCAACTATTTGATCGAGCTATTTTGTCGACTAAGTTTTTCGATAATTTGGCATTGGAGTTGCTCGGGATTAGGGAAGAGGTGTTGACGTTATTAACTCGTATTGGGTTAGCAAATTTTTACGATATGCACGCGAACACCTATAAGCGTTACACAAGTGAATTCTCGTTCACCTTAGAAGTCCATCGTGAAGACGACCCCCCTCACATTACTTTTCATCTCGGAGATTCAGAACGAGATGTAGACTTTACTGAGTTGAGGGAGGCGTTGGGTATAGCACCGAGAGGGGGGGGGGGTGGGCGTTTCTGACTCCTACTACGCGTATGATGGATGACTTTTGGTTGAAAATTGATAGGAGTGCTTATGAGGGGGCTAAGAATGCTGATATTTGTCATCCTGCCCTTCGTTATGTTCATCGACTTTTGAACTCCACATTTCTTTGCAAAGGTGAACCGACACATCTACCTATGGGCGGATTTGATGTACTTGTGGGCCATGATGCCCGAATGTTTGGGAACCCCGGATTGGATCGATATATTCTTGACTTGTTGTGAGAAGCACCAGAAGGGGGTCTCGGGAAACATTCCGATGGGGGGTATGGTTACTCTTCTAGCTCAGTATCTTGGCCTACTCAAGATGACGGATTCTCCTGTCGTAGGTGATACTACTATTAGTATGAAGTTCATGGAGAGGTGTTCTATGATTTCGCGACCTATTGGTGAACACCACCTAATCTGGACGCTCGGCACGTCCCACCGTTATTTCATGATTTTGCCTCGTCCGGATGGGAAACCGTTGCCATTGGGGCCTATCACGGCTGCGATTTACCTTCCTCATGATGTGCAATTTCCTAAGCCGACTACCGAGTCTAGTGTCCCGGTTGTGGAGGAGCCCGAGGGTACGTCTGATTTTGATCGTTGGAGCGGTTGGCGCGAATCAATAGAAGATCGAGTGGAAGAATCTGTTGATAATAGTAGATTGGCAGCTGAGTTCGGTCGATGTACGAATCGGTTACAATTGAAGTTGCATCCTAATGAGTACTCGGAACCATCTCCCGAGTTTTATAAAGAGCTTGCGGCCCGTGAGCAAGCGAGATCATCTAGGAGGGCGGCACGTGAGGCTAAGTCACGTGACGCCGGCTCCTCTTCTCATTCTTGAGCCTCCGAGGTATTTCCCTTCCCATTTATTTTGTTGTCCTTAATTCACACATTCGAGGACGATGTGTTATTCAAGCGTGGGGAGGGAAATTATCTCGTTGTATATAGTAGTTATTTTATTTATTTCGTCGTTTGTCGTTTATTTCAATTTCAAAAAAAAGGAAAAAAAAAGATAAAAAAAAGAAGAAAAAAAGAGAAATATTGAAAAAAAAAACAAAAATAAATAAATAAACCCGGCTAGGTGAAAACCCGGAAAGGGCGCCTAGGCAAGAATGGGGAATGTGGCCGAGGACGGAGTGAAAAATCGAAAGAGCGCTCCGGATAAAAAGAAAAATCGAGTTGCGTGCCACGAGAGTAGTGTGAGGAAAAAAATGAAAGCTAGAGTGAAAATTCGCAAGGGCAAACGCTCTACGCAAAATGAGGGAATTAGGAAAAAAAATCACTACTACTTTCTCTATTTTTGGTGTTGGCATCATAAGAAGGGCGACATAGAAGGTCGGAAGGGTAGGATTAGTTGGCTAAGGTGAGAAGAATCGCGGTGCGGTGTAGTCGTAGCACTATATACTATGCGATTGGTGATGTTTGTTTGGTTTATATTGAACTATTAGAGGCGTTTAGGATTGATCACATGTGTGGGTTGTGGAATATTGTGGTATACATTTGTACCACCGGTGACATTTGTAGCACATGTGATCCATTCTAGGATTGGAGAAATAAGGGGCGTTAGATGTAAGTTTTTGCTTATAATTATTTGCTAATGTTCTTTATTTTGATGAATTTGGTCGATGATAATAGTTTGATATTGGGTGTGTCGAGTTAGTTGAGCATTTGAGTTGAGTTTCATGAGAATGTTGGATTAGTAGGTGCTTTAACTCATAACGAGGGAGATTGGTGGAAGACGAGTGAGGGCCGGTGTGTTAATGTTATTCTCATGCTTTTTGGATCAGTGACGGTTGTGTTTACGGTGTTCTTAGAGTTTTACTCGAGGATGAGTAAAGGTTCAAGTGTGGGAATATTTGATGGGCCGTATTTAGTCGTATTTATTACGGCGGTTTTGGTATATTTTGTGAGCTAAATCAATTGTCTTGTGTCACATTTGTGTCAGTTTGGTATAAATGTAATATAGACTATTTTGAGAATGCTAATCAGTGGGCCGACGATTTGGGCCAAGAACGAATGAAACATGAAGAAGAAGAAAGCCCGCTCGAAGACCCGGAACGATAGAATCGAAGGATCGCAAGAAGCAGTTACCGTCGGCCAGGCGAGTCGCCCACATGCCAGGGGAGTCGCGCGCTCCGGCGAGTTACACCACGCCCGTGCGAGTCGCATGGAAGCCCAAAACTGCGCACTCATTCCGTCTTATTTTGTGATACTTTATTACGTTTTTAAGACTTTGGTCTTGTTTAGGAAACTTTATTACATGTTTTTATTATTAGTATTATTAGTATCCTTAGGTTATTTTTATTATTTTATTATTATTAGGAAACTATTATTAGGTTAAGCTTAGTTTTAGATTATGATTGACATCATTCATCACATCTAGAGTTGAACGTAATTAGAGAAGAAAAGGGAAAACTTTTGAAGAACCCTAATTTTCCTCCTCGAAGTATGTGTAACTAATCTTCTCTACTTAGATTCTAGCATTTGAAACGCTCAAGAAACGTTTGTGAGTTTGAATGTTTTGATTATTAACCTCGATTATTATGAATTGCTTTGTTATTAGTTTGCTGAATGTTGTTGTTGATTGCTTGGTGTACAACTAGTATTTAATTGCGTCGTTCTATCGTTGGTATCGTTAATTGAGTAGGATTTACTGATTAACTTTACATTAGTAACAACTAGGAATTAATATTGAACTGGATACATTGATATTAGTACTTAGAAGCAATTCATATAAATATCTAAGGCGCGACTGGATTGTACGTGCTATTTGTTCTCTATCGAATTCTCAGATCTATATTGTTTCCGTCTAATTGAACTGATGGTGGGATTTGCCGCGTGTCCCGCCGTCAATAAAAGTCCGACTATTCCTAGTGGGTAGCTAGGGCAAGTAGGTTCGACATCCACGGGGACGGTATGATAAAGTCTAGGCTAGGTCCACTCACAAACAAGACTAAGTCACAAACAAACAAAAAGAGAACGATAATTGGTAAACTATGGTGGTGGAAGAGGTAAGACTAGGCTAACAATGAACTAGGCTAAAACAATGCTAAAATAGAATAACTAATGATCAACAAAATAGTAAACTAAAAGAAACGATGACTAACTAAGAAGTTAAAATCAAATATGAAAGGAAGTGGGGTAGGTCGGGTTCATAAGTGTAGTAGGGTAATTGGGGTGATCAAGGGTGTAAGCGTCCCCTAGTTGCTAGAGTCGGTCCGGGCTCTCGCTACGTAGACCAATGCCGAGGTAGGTTCGCGCTCTCGCGTCTAAGACTAACCTCAACATAACCACAAAATAGACAAACAATGAGAAGATGAGCACAAGTATGGGAGCATTGGCCACTACTACTCACACAAGCAAATCAACAAACACATAGAGTGCCCATTATGTGACTAACAACAAAAGAGTCACCTTTACCCCTAATCAAACCCTAATCACCCATAATCTACCCTTAATCCCCCTACTAACCCCACAAGGAGACTACTCACTCATTATCAAGAAGAAACCAACAATAATAAGAGGAAACAACATGAAAAACCAAACATCCATTATGAACAATAAGAACAATAACAAGAACAATATAAAAAGATTGAACCTAGATTAAATAAACAAGAACAAGAGTAGAGAAGATTATACCAACAACCAAATGAAGATAAAGATGTAAACTTGCATAAACAAGAACCCAAATCAACTCCAAGGATGTCAAGCTTGGAGAAATCTTCAAGAACCCACTTAATACAAGATTATCTAAACTAGATTAAACTAAGATTAACTAAAGATTAACTAGAGATTAAAAGAGGCTAATTAGGGTTTTGAATGCTTAAGAGAGGCCTAAAATAATCTAGGGTAAAGTATGGTGCTTAAACAATACAAGGGAGGAATATTTATAAAGTTATAAGAATGAAGGAGGAAGAAAAGAAGAGGTGTGGCTACAGCACTCCCGTCATGGCCATGATGGGTCTTGGGTCATGGCCATGACGCTATCCAGTAGCTTGCTTTTGCTTGTACTCTTCATCCCGACCATGATGGGTCTTATCTCGACCATGATGGGTCTTGTAGGCCTCAAATATGATCTCAAGGGTCCCTCCTTGCTTCTCATGGGCTTCTCATCGATTCTCGGTGCTCGGGATCGAGTCTAAGGGGCTCGGGAATGGGTCTCAAGGTCTCGGGATCGAATCCAAGGCATCAAGTGATCGTTTCTTCTCTTCGTTGGCTCCAAAAGTGTATGAAACGAGTCGGAATCGTTCCAATTCTTCGTGAATGGTCTCGGGAACCTAAAACGAACTAGTAGAAGCATAAGTAGCCCATAAACCGCTCCCAAGGAGCGATTCCACAAGGAAAATGGGACCGAAACACAACAAAATAGGCACTACGAACCACACTTATCAACTCCCCCACACTTAACCCTTACTCGCCCTCGAGTAAGCACAAACTGACTACTAAACTAGCCGAGCGGGTATTAGCGCACCCTACGCCCTTTCAACTCACGTGAGTACACTTAGAGGAAAAGTGCACTCCGCAAGGCAAGTAAGGTCTTGCGACAAAACTGTGGATGCAACCGGACACGAAACACATAAACAAACAAACATACAAACAAACAAATAACCGGTTGCACCCAAAAGAAAACAAATACCGCTTCCCTCAAACAAGCGGTGAAAGAAGCACCGGTTTAGGACTCGAGGCAAGTGACAACGTTCCCAAGCTAGCAATACAGACCAAGATGAACTAAACCCTAATAGTATGACGATAAAGCAACAAAAACGTTGGTAACTTACCTAGGTCCTCCTAACTTTCTAAGAACGTACTACGGGACGATAAGCGGGATGGGAAGTGATGAACCACGGTGTTAGTCGACACTGTAGGTAAGTGAAGACCCGCCCCCTTTAGCGATAGCCAAGAAGGTCGTCCCATGCCCAAAACCGCTTAACTAGTCCCAGTAAAAAGGTGGAAATAATTGCAAAGTGAGGGAAGACCTATCTTTGCCGCTATCATCCTTCCTAGGGACTCGGTCCTTTGGTAGGCTCTTCACGGCAAAAGTCGGAAAATTGCTTATTTTTGTGGGGTTAGGATCTTTTTGTGAGACGATTTTCTTTTGGCATTTTCTCTTTTCTTTTGCATATTTGCTTTGTGTGTTGCCATGCCATTTCTTTTTCTTCTTTTCTATTTTCTTTTTGGCTTTTTGTGCCCTTTTCTTTTTTTCTTCATTTCTTTCTTTCATTCATTTTCTTTCATTTTCTTCTCTTTGCCCTTTTTGGCCTGATTTGATTGATAGGCATTTCTTGGCAATTAAGAAAGAGAGACTTCAACAAATTGCAATTTATTGTGTGGATATGTGTAGGAGGTAGGGGAATGGGAGAGTCGGAAGCGCGCTTTCCCTTCAAACCCACAAAAAGGGGAGAACTTGGACTAGTCGAGCAATGTCAAACAAGGTCACCTAATGGACGGGACTCGGCAACCAAGGCCTTTTCACACCGTGGGTGGTCATAATGGTCAAAAGTGCAAATCCCGTAGTAAATCCCTAGTAAGCTAGGTGGACTCAAGGTAAAGGACCAACGAAATCATTGATTTAGGGTCATTCTACTAGACTAAAGTCCAAGACTCGATTTATACCACTAGGAAGGAAAAGTAAACACTCGCACACTAGCCTCTAAACCGGGTTTTCGAAAACCTTTTTAAACACACAAGACACAACTAACACAACACAAAACGAAGACATGACAAAAATGAACGAAAAAGGGACAAAAACTAATAAAACAAAACAAACACCACCCCGAACCTCCAAACAAGCCACCAACCAACACCAACCTTTACAAAGCTCCTTCCGAGCACACAACATCACAAATCTCCTCCGAACCTCATAAGGGGTAAAGAGGAAAAAGAGATAAAAGGCGGTACCGGATGTCTTGAAAGCTTTCCAAAGTTAGCGGCGATTAGGCGACCTAAGAGGAAAAAGGGAGGCAAAACACGCACAACAAAACACATATACGATACAACGACATAAAAAGGAAAACACACAAAAGGAAAATCTTTTTGATTTTTGTGAAAATTTTTCAAGTTTTTAGGATTTTTAAAGATTTTTCGAAAAACTACGAAAATAAAACTAACTATGATAGAATATCGCTCCCCCACACTTAAACCGAGCAATGTCCTCATGCTCGATCGTGGTGTGTGGAGAGACAAAAGGGAAGAAAAGAAACTACGAAAATTAAAGCTAAAAATCAAAAAGAAAAGCGGAGAAAAGGGTAGAATGTGTCCGGCTGGGGTGTAATCAAGTCACCATGGGTCGAGACAAGAAAAGATATGGAAGGGGGAAGAAAAATAAAAGGAAAGAAATAAAAAAGGAAATGGGAGGGGAGGTCTAGGTGTAATCAAGTCACCTAGCCCGGATTCCGCCTAAATCCGACTAAATTCTACCAAAAGGAAAATAAAAGTGAAATTACTTGTCAATTTGGATTTTTGAAATGACTCTCGATGTAGTCACGTCATCGAGAGTCGGGAGCAAAAATAACCAAGGCCCCGAGGGCCACCACGATACCAAAAGGTAAAAGGAAGGGAGAATAAGGGAAGACTAAGCAAATAAAAGACGGAAAAGAAGTGATAGTTGCCTTACCAAAGGTTAGCAACTCAATAATCTCCATCGTCTCAATGGTAATTATCGGCACTTTGCTTGTCTTCATCATAGATATTCCTCCTCTTCCTAGGTGTAGCTCCAAGTACGAGTATCAGGCTTGTAATGGTATATATGAGGTGGGATTCGATGTTGAACTCGGTGTATAGTGATGAGAAGATGAGATGAAGGTGTATATATGAAGTGTAGGGGTCATATGATAGTTGCAAGGGTGAGTAGGGAGGTTGGGAGGGGGTATAAAGTGGTTGGGTAGGCAAATTAGGGGAGCTGGGCTAACAGAAATGGCGAAAAAAAGATAGCAGACCCGTCATGGCCGTGATGCCCATGGTCACGGCCATGACCCCTCCTGGCCGTGACTTGGCCCCTCATGGCCATGTTCGAGAGCAGTAGGCTGTGACTTTTGGACTTCTAGCTCACGGTCATGACGGCCTCCTCATGGCCATGTCGCCTCATGGCCATGTCTCCCTCGACATGGCCATGTTCCAACCCAAGTCTTCATTCACTATTAGCACACCGAGCCTTCCACCCAAATGCAAAATAATACCTCGGGATCCAATGTCCCGCCTCCTTAAGCTTACAAAAAGCTCAAAACCCGAGTTCCTTGCTCTCGATCCAAGCTTTATCATTAACCCTTCCTTTCTAGGAGACACTTTCACTTCACACCTATCACAATAAACTCAAATACAACATCAAATTCCCTCCCTCACATCGCTCATCAATAATCCAAATAACAAGACATTCACAAAAACTAAAAGGAACTACAAGAGAAAGAGATATATACAATGAGACGGTTCTTTTGGAACCCCGTCAAACCAAGGATGGTGCATTCTTCAATCTTTTTCAACAATACTACAACCCATTCCATCTCCATCAAGGGCACGAAGAAACAAATCGAAGGCTCTAGAAAAGTCTTCAATCAAGCTAGTAATATAAGCATCCACATACCAAGGTTCTCCATGACCTTGTCTCGACGTTCCCGGGGCGTCCTGAACTTGTAAGTTCAATGGCTTGAACTTATACTTTTGATCCTTCGGGATATACCCAAACGTCCACTTGTCCTCATGTGGCCCCAAGGGAGGCTCATCTTGCTTCTTGCCTTTCAACTTGTCATCAAACCCATGATATGGGCACTCATCTTCCTCAATCTCGGAGTCATCATCCTCAAGTTCATAAGAGTAATTCTTCAAGCTTTGTCCCGACTCTCCCCCTAGATCAATGTCTTTCGTGGCGTGGATCATATTGCAAGACTCATCGTTAGTAGGCGAAGTGTTGCCTTGGAGGTCAAACACTAGCTTTTCTTCGCCTAACTCGAAGGTGATCCTACCGTTCTTCACATCGATCATAGCACCGGCGGTGTGTAGAAATGGGCGCCCAAGGATAATGGGAGTGTTGGCATCTTCCGGCATATCAAGCACGATGAAGTCGATCGGAATGAAGAACTTCCCGATTCGTACCGGTACGTCCTCTAACATCCTCAATGGTCGGTTAAGAGATTTGTCGGCCATTTGGAGTGTAATGGATGTACATTTCAGCTCCTTCATCCCTAATCGCTCACAAATGGAATAAGGAATGATGCTCACGCTCGCACCCAAGTCACATAATGCTCTCTCGATCTTGTAATTGCCTATGGTGCACTGGATCGAGAAACTACCCGGATCTTTCAACTTTGGAAGCGTGGAACCTTGAATAAGCTCGCTCACCACCCTCGTGAACGCTATTGTCTCTTCCTTGTCGATGGATCTCTTCCTAGATAGGATCTCTCGCATGAATATTTCATATGCCGGGATTTGGGTAAGTAACTCGGTGAATGGGACATTAACATCCAATTTCTTCACAATGTCTAGGAATTTGTCAAATTAGGCATCCACCTTAGTCTTCATTTGCCTTGTTGGGAAAGGCAACTTGATGTGAACCTTGTTTTGCTCAATAGGGGTGGACTTCTCACATACATGACACTTTTCCTTTACCCTTTTCTTTTGCTTGAAGTGGGGGAAGCTTGTCTTCAATGGGGTTTTCGATCTCCCATAAGACTTGCTCCTCCATTGGATCTTCCTTGCTTGAGCTTCCTTGAATTGGAGATGCAACTTTCTTTGTTGGTTCTTGCATTGGTTCTTGCTCACTAGGGAATGAAGGGGAGTCATAAGATGAACCACTCCTCGTGGTAATAGCATTTACATGCTCAAGTTTCGGTGTTTCACTTTGAGGAGGTAGTTGCCCCTTTTGTCTTGAGGAGCTTCCCGAAGCAAGTTGAGATATTTGGGTCTCAAGCATCTTTGTATGAGCATCTCTTGCCATGTTATCCCTTTGAATAAAAGCATAGAACTCTTGTTGGTTTCTTGTCATCTCCATTTGGTTTTTATGCATATCCATCATAGATTTTTGAATGTTGAAATCTCGAGGTGGAGATTGTGGATTATGCGGAGTATCGGTGATGGCTAGAGGAATGCCATAGTCATGAGTAGGAGATCGGCTCCTAGGCTTGCTTTGTTGTTGTTGACCTTGAGTTGTTTGTTGTTGACGGTTCCCTTGGAACCCATGAGAATTGCCTTGATTAAGGCCTTGATTGTTGCCATAGTTGTGGTTTTGATACCCTTGGTTTTGGTTTTGTTTGAAATTGTTGAAGGGCCTTGGGTTGCCTTGATAACCTTGGTAACCTTGATTGTTGTCCCTTAAGGGAGGTGGAACATAGGGACGAAGTTGTAGAGCTTGTTGTTGAGGGACTTGATTGGAAGCTTCGTATTGATTATAATAGGAGGCACCTTGCTTGAACGCTTGAAAGGCGTTCACTTGCTCAACGCTTCCTTGACAATGCATAGGATCATGACCAACGATTCCACAAGTATCACACATCCCATAATAAGGCAAAGGAGGTGCAAACCCCAATGCATTCACTTCTCGAATCGAGTGTTGGTTGGAGGAACTAGGGCCTTGGACTTGGTTGAGGTGGCTTTGGAGCTTCTTGTCAATGGTCTCCATGTGGGTCTTCAATTGAGCTCCAAGGTCAATGCTTAATTGAGTAATAGCATCAACCTCGTGCCTACCTCCTCGATTTGCCTTCCTAGGACTTGAGAATTAAGAATTATGAACCGCCATCTCCTTGATTCTTGCCCATGTTTGGTCATCATCGACCTCGGTGAACCTACCATTGGAGCCCATATTAAGAATAGCTCTTGAGTCCTCATAAAGACCATTCCAAAATTGTTGGACTAAGAACCAATGTGCGAGTCCATGATGGGGGCATGATCTAACCAAAGACTTAAACCTCTCCCAAGCTTCATAAAGGGTCTCTTCATCCCGTTGTTGGAAACCGATGATGGAGGCCCTAAGCAAATTAGTCTTTTCCGGGGGGTAGAATTTTTGGTAGAATGCCAATGCAAGCTTCTTCCAAGTGTCGATGCCCATGGTTTCCCTATCGAGACTCTTGACCCATTACTTCGCTTTTCCAATTAATGAGAATGGAAATAATACCCAACGGATTTGATCTTGTGTAACCCCGGGTTGAGAAATAGCGTCACAATAATCGGAGAAAGCCTCCATGTGTTGGTGCGGGTCTTCGGTGGGCAAACCACTAAATTGATTTCTCTCCACAAGTTGGATGAATTGAGTCTTGGCCACAAAATTTCCGGCATAAGCGGCCGGTAGAGTATTCGGTCCCGGCAAGACATCTTCCGTAAATGTGGAGTGAGATGAAAACTTCGGCATAATTGGATGTAAGGGAGATGGTGGTGTAGACGGAGTTGAAGTAGATGTGGAGGGGGAACTAGGACTAGAATTTCCAAAGGGATTGATGAAATTCCCTTCGGCCGTCTATCGAGATGCTTCGTCAAAGTCGGTTCCTTGAGCTTGCTCTTGATGGGTATTGCTAGCGCTTGGTTGAGAGATCCTAACCCGGTTAATCGTCCGTTGGCAAAAGGTTCGAAAAAGCCTTTCCGGCTCTGGATTAAAGAGAAAGAAGTCGCCTCCCCATAGGTATACACTACACACTAGAACAAATGTGAGAACACCTAGTGCTTTATGGGCACTAGGTAACGACAATAAACAAGCACGATCGAAAGACAAAGAGAAAAGAAAGCTAAGAAAACACGACAAAACTACAAAATATGCACAAGAGGTGATAGAAGGGCACAAAGAAGGGTAACTAAGTCTATCTATAAGCAAACTAAGTCTAAACAATGCACCGTCCCTGGCAACGGCGCCAAATTGATGGGGGGATTTGCCGCGTGTCCCGACGTCAATAAAAGTCCGACTATTCCTAGTGGGTAGCTAGGGCAAGTAGGGTCGATATCCACGGGGACGTTATGATAAAGTCTAGGCTAGGTCCACTCACAAACAAGACTAAGTCTCAAACAAACACAAAGAGAACGATAATTGGTAAACTTTGGTGGTGGAAGAGGTAAGACTAGGCTAACAATGAACTAGGCTAAAACAATGCTAAAATGGAATAACTAATGATCAACAAAATAGTAAACTAAAAGAAACGATGACTAACTAAGAAGTTAAAATCAAATATGAAATGAAGTGGGGTAGGTCGGGTTCATAAGTTTAGTAGGGTAATTGGGGTGATCAAGGGTGTAAGCGTCCCCTAGTTGCTAGAGTCGGTCCGGGCTCTCGCTACGTAGACCAATGCCGAGGTAGGTTCGCGCTCTCGCGTCTAAGACTAACCTCAACATAACCACAAAATAGACAAACAATGAGAAGATGAGCACAAGTATGGGAGCATTGGCCACTACTACTCACACAAGCAAATCAACAAACACATAGAGTGCCCATTATGTGACTAACAACAAAAGAGTCACCTTTACCCCTAATCAAACCCTAATCACCCATAATCTACCCTTAATCCCCCTACTAACCCCACAAGGAGACTACTCACTCATTATCAAGAAGAAACCAACAATAATAAGAGGAAACAACATGAAAAACAAAACATCCATTATGAACAATAAAAACAATAACAAGAACAATATAAAAAGAGTGAACCTAGATTAAATAAACAAGAACAAGAGTAGAGAAGATTATACCAACAACCAAATGAAGATAAAGATGTAAACTTGCATAAACAAGAACCCAAATCAACTCCAAGGATGTCAAGCTTGGAGAAATCTTCAAGAACCCACTTAATACAAGATGATCTAAACTAGATTAAACTAAGATTAACTAAAGATTAACTAGAGATTAAAAGAGGCTAATTAGGGTTTTGAATGCTTAAGAGAGGCCTAAATAATCTTGGGTAAAGTATGATGCTTAAACAATACAAGGGAGGAGTATTTATAAGGTTACAAGAATGAAGGAGGAAGAAAAGAAGAGCTGCGGCTACAGCACTCCCGTCATGGCCATGATGGGTCTTGGGTCATGGCCATGATGCTATGTAGTAGCTTGCTTTTGCTTGTACTCTTCATCCCGACCATGATGGCTCTTATCTCGACCATGATGGGTCTTGTAGGCCTCAAATATGATCTAAAGGGTCCCTCCTTGCTTCTCATGGGCTTCTCATCGATTCTCGGTGCTCGGGATCGAGTCTAAGGGGCTCGGGAATGGGTCCCAAGGTCTCGGGATCGAATCCAAGGCGTCAAGTGATCGTTTCTTCTCTTCGCTGGCTCCAAAAGTGTATGAAACGAGTCGGAATCGTTCCACTTATTCGTGAATGGTCTCGGGAACCTAAAACGAACTAGAGAAGCATAAGTAGCCCATAAACCGCTCCCAAGGAGCGATTCCACAAGGAAAATGGGACCAAAACACAATAAAATAGGCACTACGAACCACACTTATCATGAACCTAGAACTGGATTGTTTAGGTTGTTTTACGGTTAGGGTTTAATTAAGAACGAGATTCGTTTTAGTTAACTATTATTAAGAGAATTGGAATTTCATATTCACGATAGAGTGGTCAAGGTTATTAATTGAAATCGTCTTACGATGATCAATCGCTATTGAGTGTGGATTTGTGCTTGTGTCTAAGTTCTTTCTCATCATTTGATACCTCAAGTTATTGTATTATTTATTTTAGTTTGTTAGATAATTAATCATACAAACCCCCCGTTGGTTACTATGGTCTTTGATTACGTTAAAGGTCAATTTCTACACTTTAGTTAGCATAATTAGATTAATCTGATTCCTTTGGGTTCGACCCTTATTTCGACTTTACTACGTTTTTAGTATTTAGATTTAAGTGCTTATAAATTGTAATTTGAGGCATACGACTTCAGCCTGTCAAAGACTATACATGTGTTAAATGTGGGGCCGCGAATCACCAAGCTTAAGATTGTATGGGCTCCATACAACAAGTAAATACATTCCATTCCATGCGCCCGCACCTTCCCTACATGCAACCAGGCTATGATGCATCCTTGCTATCTTATTGGAGCACTAATGTGTTGAACCCGCCTACTCCACAAACATATGTTGCCCCACATAATCGACATAATTTCTAAAACCAAGGGAAATTTCAGAATCAGCAAAACTTCAACAACCAAAGAAATTTCCAGAACCAAGGGAATTTTCAGTGGCGACCTTAATCGGGTCACCAACAGAATTCCGGTAACACTAATCAGAACTTCGGGAATTGTAATCAGAAATTTGGTACTAATCAACAGAATTTTGGCCAATTCTCCATGCAAGCTCAAGGTAATTCTTCTTCGAGTTCTAGTGAAATGGCCGAGCTTCGTAATATGTTGCTGATGATGGCTAAGATTCAAGATTCTATGATGGCTTAAATGCAAAAAATGATCAAGCCAAAGATATTGCCATTAAAAATCTTGAGAACCAAGTCGGACACCTTGCCGCGTCGCAAGCAACGCGACAATGCGATCAACATCATGATACGGCTAATACGACCATTCTTCGTAGTGGCATAAATTATGAGAGTCTGTCGATGCTTAAAATGATAAACCAATTGAGAAGGAAAAAGTTTTAGTGGAAGATAATCAAGTGGGAACTTCAAGTGATGATCAAGTTCCACCACCACCTACTCCTCCCGTTCCTACTCTGACTAGCCCAACAATACAAGTACCATTCCCGAGTCGTTTGAAAAATTGGCAAGTTCATGGAGGTTTTTAAGAACTTGAAAGTTACGGTCTCATTCACCGAGCTCATTACGCAAGTCCCATCATATACCAAATTCATGAAAGACATCTTAACTTGGAAGAGAAGCATTGGTGAGGTAGAAACAGTCTCTCTTACTGCAAAGTGTAGTGCCCTTCTCTAGAACAAAGCCCCACCTAAGCTTAAGGACCCCGGTAGTTTCTCAATTTCGTGCACTATAGCTACCTTATCAATTGACAAAGCTTTATGTGATCTAGCTGCTAGTGTAATTGTCATGCCATATTCTGTTTGTGAAAAGCTTAATATGGGTCCTCTCAAGTGTACTAGTGTCACTCTACAAATGGAGGACCGTTCTATAAATAAAACGCCCTTTGGGAGTTCTAGAGGACGTGCCCGTTAGAATTGGGATGTTTTTTTATCCTAGTTGATTTTATTGTCCTTCACATGGCCGAGGACACCCAGATTCCTATATTCTTGGGGAGGCCATATTTGCACACTACTGGTGCGGTTATCGATGTCATGAACAGTAAATTGACCTTGGAGGTAGGAGGAGGCACTATCATTTTCTGCCTCGATAGTACACATAAGAACCCCATGACACAAGATTCATGTTGTATTATTGATATCATTGATGTGGTAGTTAATGATTCTATGGAGGAATCCCTAATACGAGATACCTTAGAGGCTTTAATCTCTTTAGAAGCTTATGCAGGTGATGATTCCGTAGACTCTCCTATTGTTGATGCTTTGAAAGCTGCTTTGGATAGTAGATTGCTCATCGAGGAGCAAAAGTGTCGATATAACCAACATCGTGCACACCTCATTTTCCATTGGCATAACCATCCCGGAGCGTAAGCCTCTTCCGTCTCACCTAAAATATGCCTTCTTAGACGATACCAAGAGCTTCCCCATCATTGGAAGTGGTGATTTAATTGAGCAACAACTTTCTGATTTGTTAGTTATTTTAAAGAAAAATAAAAAAAGCTTTGGGGTATAGACTTGATGTCTTGAGAGGTATAGTCCCAATTTGTGTATGCTTATGATTAACCTCGAGGAAGGTCATCCTCCTTGTGTCCAAAGTCAACAGAAGTTGAACCCGAACATGCAATAGGTCATTAAGAAGGATGTCATGAAATTTTTAGATGCGGGAATTATTTATGCGGTTCCCGATTCAAAATGGGTGAGCCTGGTACAAGTCGTATCTAAGAAAAGAGGGACCACTGTGGTCCCAAATGAGAAGAATGAGTTAATCCCTACACGAATTGTGACGGGATGGAGAATGTGCTTAGATTATAGAAAGTTTAACACAGATACCCTTAAAGACCATTTCCCATTTCCTTTCATCGACCAAATGCTTGAGAGACTAGCTTCTCACAATTATTTTTGCTATTTAGATGGCTATTCGAGATTCTTCCAAATCTCGATACACCCCGCTGACCAAGAGAAGACCACATTTACTTGTCCCTATGGCACTTTCGTATATCGCAGGATGTCATTCGGGTTATCTAACGCGCCCACCATATTTCAAAGATGCATAATGAGCATCTTCTCCGACTACATCGAGTCCATCATGGAAGTGTTTATGGACGATTTTAGTGTGTATGGTATGAGTTTTTCGGCTTTTTTAGCTAACTTAGGTACCATCTTAGATTGATGTGTAGAGGTCATTTTTGTCTTGAATTGGGAAAAGTGTCATTTTATGGTCAGTGAAGGTGTAGTGCTAGGCCATGTTGTGTCCGAAAATGGTATCCAAGTAGATAAAGCAAAAGTGCAAGTGATTGAGGAATTACCCTTACCGGTCAATGTAAAGGGAGTGAGAAGTTTCCTTGGTCACACGGGATTTTATCGCCGCTTTATCAAGGACTTTTCAAAAATTGCTAAACCACTCACAAAATTGCTTCTCAAGGACGTTCCTTTCGAATTTACTACTGAGTGTGTTCAAACTTTCAACGGGATTAGACAAGCTCTTGTTTCGGCTCCGATCATTCAGTCACCAGATTGGAACTAACCATTCGAGATTATGTGTAATGCGAGTGATTTTGCCGTAGGAGCGGTTTTGGGTCAAAGAAGGATAAAGTCTTAAATGCCATTTACTATGCTAATAAAACGCTCGATGATGCTCAAGTGAACTATGCCCCCACGGAGAAAGAATTGCTAGCTACTATTTATGCCTTGGAGAAGTTTAGGACATACTTTCTGGGGTCGGAATTCATTGTTTTCAACGATCATGCGGCCCTCAAGTACCTCCTCGCTAAGAAGGAAGCTAAGCCCCGTTTGCGACGATGGATCTTTCTCTTACAAGAGTTTGATTTGTCAATTCGGGACAAGAAGGTAGTAGAAAATGTAGTTGCTGCACTAGTACAATTTTGATATTACAAGACACCTAAAATAGGGTGCTTATATAAGGAACTGTCCTCTATATCATGATAAATTTTGGCTCCACATAACCATGGTTAAATAGCGTGGTTCACCAAAAGAACCATCCTTTTATTTTTACTATTAGCGCGGTTGGTCAATGAAATCATCACTACAAGAAAAACATTTCCGGGCGTCCACCTGGTGGGCACCGACAGTGGACGCTATAAAGGAACCGGCGTCCGCAAACAGACGTTAGAAAGCGGATGCCACGACCAGTCGCCCATTTTTAAAACGGGCGTCCACTATTGGACGCCAAGGGACATGGCGACCGACAGTACACGCCATGGATGGCATCCGACTGTGGTTGCCAGGGGTCCCAAGATGGCGTCCACAGTCGGACGCCAGGGCCCTTAAGTTGGCGTCGGACTGTGGACGACATCTGGGGACCCCTGGCAACCACAGTCGGACGCCGTTTTAGCTTCGCCTGGCATCTGTCATGGCGTCCGTTATCGGACGTTATTTACGCTGTTGCATGGCCGTAAACATGCGTTCAATGTCTAGCCAAAACCTGCAATATAAACCACATCCACAACACTCAACCAACCACAAATGTGGACTATCCACAATACCTCAACCTCATTCACTCTCAGTCAACCAAAACACTTCATCTCTCGACTCATTTCTGCTGAAAAAACTTATATAAAAAAAATTTCACATACGATTTGAAGATACACAAATCTAAACTAGTTAGAAGATACATAATCCGTAAATAAAGTTACAACAACAACAACAAAAAACAATCAGCAAACTGTGAAGCTAGCTGCAGCACCAGAGTTACCACCACCATCACCAAATGGGTCTCTGTCGTCTGGAGGGGATGTGGGACGACCTTGGTTACAATTTCTGAACATGGCCTGAAACATGGCCATCTGTTCCTGCATCTTCTTTATGTTTTCGGCCTGGTCCTTCAGCTGCTCCTGCTGGGCCGTCAGCTGTTCATTCATGGCGTCCTTCTCCGGGTCGGGTCGCTGAGATCCGGCCGGCGTGTACTCCATTTGTGTGCAGGTGCTGAGACACGTTGTGGGAGGTGTGAAGTACATACCGTGTGCATTTCCTACACCGTACACACTACCTTTCTTGTAACCCTTGACGACCTTGAACCAAGTCTCATTCGGGTCGACTTCCTCAGCATCAGGATCAGCCTCGAGTCTCGCTAGCTCTTCTTGGTAGGCGTCCTGCGTCGTACAGAACAACGATTTCAATTGAAGTTATTATTAGATGAAATCATCGAAGATAGTTATCTACCAACTAAAGTCAATTTATTTGAAATAGTTAGTACTCACCCAGAGCGCCTGATCCTTTTTCGTCTTAAAGCTAGTCTCTTTGTCATCGGTCTGCCCATGCATGTCGAAGAATACCTCCGCCGCGGTTGGCACCCTCTCGAGCTCAACTTGCATCTATTAAATGAGTACGAATGTTATTAGGTGAATATAAATTATGCGAAAATAGTTTCCGATTATTCAAGTAAGAGTACGGTATTAATTAGTAGAAATCATACCCTCTTGGCACGACTGAAAGAAGACTGAGAACCCCGATGATGTGTCGGGTTTGCGTGGCCCTCATGCTCACAGTTGGCCAATTTGTTCTTCTGGGCCCTTTAAGACCTGATCTTAAAGTCCTTCTTGTCGTGGTAGGCGACCCATCTCTCCAATGCTTCACCTAAAATATGACGAGCCAATATATTATTTAATACAGTGAAATATTGAAGTTAGATTGTTTGTTAAAATTGATTACCAAAATAAAAACAACACCTTTAAGGTCCTTTAGCGGAGTCCCCCGCGTGCGTCGTTTACTCATCACACAAGTGAAACGTCGTGTGCACGCCTCATTGTACCGGTCGCAGACCCTTCCCTCTAAGTTGGGTGCCCAACTGAACTTCAACTACACAATCAAGGAGGATTAATAATTAGTAGCAAAATTATTTACAAAGTCCTCATTATAAATTAAAAACTCGGTAGCAAAAACAATCCACGTACCCGGAATTGGTTGAACCACCACTGCCGTACCTCCGGCGGCACCTAAGACCAACAGGCATACCCCTGTCCTTTGTCGACCATGTAGCTGGTAGTACAGCCTCTGACGACATCTTTATGCAGAAACCTGCACCGAGTCCAGAAGCACATATATGTACAAAATCATACAAGATGTAGTCCAAAAATAAACATGTTATAAAAGAATAATCAACAAGTTAGATTATATTACCATGTGCCTGTAGGTTTGAGAATCACCCGACCGTCATCGTCCTTCTCCAGCTCTTCCACCTGCCCCTGCTGCTCCTCCTCCTCCTCCTCCTCCTCATGCTCATCGGTCTGCTCCGGTATCGTTTCGGTGACCACTTCCTCCTCCTCCTGCTGCGTGGTCGACGTCTGAGCAGACCTACTACCCCCACCACGTTTCCTGGTCGATCTACCGCCTGCCATTATCTTCACCTTGCAACAAATTAAACAATGTTAATAATAACTAGCGACTACGTTCTAACTTGATTTAAGTAATGTACCAAATAAGTAGCACAGTGACCAAATCATGTAATCATCAATATAACACTAGTACAAAAAGCACTTGTGGCTTCGGTTAAAAAGAACATATGGTTTCGGTTATATGGGCGTAGTAAATCAAGGCGTAGCATTAAGTCTTTGAGTTGTGGCTTCGGTTATGAGCCAAAGCCAAAAATATTTATGGCAACGGTTATTTAAAAAAATCGAAGCCAAAAATACAGTAAAGGCTTCGTTTGCTAAGTTGAACCGTAGCCAAAAGTGAGTAGCGGCATCGGTTAACTGCAACAACCGAAGCCAAAAGTTAGGAAAGACTTCGGTTAATTGTAACAACCGAAGCCAAAAGGTGATAATATAAAAGGCTACGGTTAATATTGAACAACCGAAGCCATTTCTCAATTAGAAAAAAAAAATTATTAATTTTTTTGTAGCATGCAAATAATAATAACCATAAAATATTTTGTATTAAATTCAAATTTACACCATATGATTCACATATGGCTAGCCGTGCATAACTAATGACAATTTAGAAAATTTAGTTATATAATCAACTGTCTTCAAATTGACGGATTGGGGCATAATCCACCGACATTCATCTTGATCCCTTGCCTACAACAAAAGGAAAAAAATAATCAATTCTTCATGTATAATGTGGCAATTTTATCAACGCAAGTATCCATTTAGTTAGAGGCCCAATCCACCCAAATGGATACTTCACCGATATTGAAAACTAACTAAATATAGAAAAAACAATTATGTTAGATCCAGATGTAGTAATTTCTACGCCTGACTAGTCAGTAACATAAGGTACAAAACATTACTAAAATAAAATACTAGATTGATACAACGACCACAACCACGACAACCCTGAAGCACTACAACTAGCAACAACACCAACCCCTGCAATAACCTATAATTCCAAAAAAAACGTAGTAGCCAACAACCAAAAGGCAGTATATAAGTGGACAATACTTGCAGTAACGCACCAGCTAATGGAAGTACAATAGAGGTTGAAAAATCGCAACACATGGCCAACAATATCTCTGACATCCAAGCGGTGCTACAATGATACAATTTTGAATGTTCTGCTTCTCAGTAATAAAGTACTCTGTAATAAACATAAGAACTGTCATAGTTACTCAAATTGGAAACAACACAACTTACAATTATTGAAATTGGGCTTATTGATGTGGTGTACCATGGTGCACCAAAAATACCGTAAGAAAACCTAGTTACTAATAGTACATGGTAGTAAATTTGAAGTTTTATTACTTTCTTCTTTGCTAATAGTTATTAGCCTAACATGACCACACATCAAGTCTAATTCGTTTAGTCGCATTGAGATATAGTATTACTCAGTAGGACATTATTGAAAGGATATGAAAACACCCACCTACTTGTTTCTTACTATTATATGAATTAAAAATAACAACATCCATGTTTTACATCAGGCACTTCTAAGTTGATATGACAACATTATTATCACATGGATTTGAATTGTGACATCTTCAGGACAGGGCCATTTTCTATAAACATGACATTCATAGTTTTAGACAAGAGAACATCAACTATATTTCATTTATACCAAGGATTTTAGGATATTTTCAGTGTATGTACTTTTATCTTCTATATTAAGAAGAAGATCTCACCATGGACAGTTTGTAACGGAATCGGAAGAACAAGGCCTTGATACGACCATACCGTTACCATAGTGATCACCTCGATCAATTTATCTGAAATAAGACTGCTTCAACTTTTCCACTACAACCTTTCAAAGAATTTACAACTCGTTAGTTGAGAGCATTGATATGATTGGAAAATCATTATGCTGCATATCTATTTACTACTCCCTCCAATTCATAGAAATTGTCCACTTTTTATTCATATGTGAGGTATATTTTAATAAAATGGGGCAATTCCTATGGGTTGGAGGGAGTACTAGTTAGTTGTGAACATTAATATTCAGGTTTGAAATTGTCAACTATTGCGAACTCTATGACACATTTTTAATGAAAAATGCAGTTTTGATACTTCAGCAATTCACATTCAGATATATAATTACAACTGCATGTTCCCAAAATCTAAGTTAAAGCTATTGTTCCCTCCACTCAACAAAGGTAGACTAACTTTATAACACTGGCAACTTACTTAAGTGAAAACATGAAAGCAGAAGAGTAACTTGGTTGAAGTCAAGAAGAAGATGTTACCAAAGATGAGCAAGCTCATTAACGTTGGAGGATTGAAACTTCATGTTGAAACAATGATCACATCTCGCTTGCCACAGGGTACAAATGAAACAAACAGAACACTTGTTTACACTTAACATAATCTAGCAAACAATGACATCGTACAATAAAAGATTTGTCATATTGTATTTGTTTTTTCAGTAACCTCTTTCAGAAGCCCTGTGGAAGCAAATTACTGATACGGTTATCAGTTTGACAGTTTAACATAAAGATTAAGATGTAAAATTTTAGCAAAAAGGCTAGATATCATGTAAAGATTAACAACGACATGTTCAATATATGTTAGTACTTGCTTAAATCACTTTGAATAAACACAAGTTTGGTTTTAGTAAGATACTAGTAAGAAGAAGCCTCACCCAACTGAAATGGGCTCAGTTTGACAAGGCTTTTTCCAAGTTACAGTCGCCTCCTAATTAATAAGTTCTCTTTTTTTAACTATTCATGGTTTATTATCCTATGCTAAAATTAACTCATCCTAACTCTTACTAATCTTTATATATTTAGGTCCCTGAACTAATGTCTTGTTGTGTGTGGATTCTTTTAGTTATTGCATTATCTATCGATCTCCCTATGTAAAATAAATATAATAAACACCTATTACTTACATCAATAACTCACGGACCACATTCTATTGGAGATTTAGAGTATTGTTCAGAGATATAACAAGCAAATTTTCAGCTCCAAGAGCTAAACAAAAACGTACATCATTATCAAAAGCTCCATCAATACCTAGTCATTCTTGATTGTTGTTGCCCTAAACTGGGAGAAAAGATAAAAAAAAATAGAAGACACTGGAGATGAAAAACCCTAAAGCTCCACTCAACAGGCCGGAACGAGACTAAGAAACCATAATTGACTAGAAGAATCTAACAAATTATGATATAATGATATTCACATAAAAAAGGCACTAAATTTCGTTGTTTGCCCTAAATTGCAGTAATCACACAAATATCCAATTGCAAAACTAAACCAACAAACTTTCAATTACTTCCAAATATAACAAATGCTAATTAGAAAACCTTAAGAAGAGTATCAATCATAAAATCATAGAGAACTCATGATATTTCAAATGTGTTGATGAAATGGTGGAGAAGCAAACCTTAACCAGGAGGGTCGCTTGTTGGTGTTATGTAGTGGAGAAGCAACATGTTATTGTTGAGGGATTAGTCAAGCAGTTAGGGGTGCAAGTAGCGGTTGTCGTATTGGAATTTAATTGGGTAAACGAGGTTGCTAATGTAGGAAATTGGTGACTGAATGTTGTGAGTTTGCAATGGCAGGCGTCAATGAATGATGGGGAAGTGATAAATTGGCTTGATCCAAGGGTTGGTCCAGTGCTTGGGGATGATGATGCAGTTGGGGTGGCAGTGCAAGGGTAACAATGGTGAAGGGAGAGAATGAAGAACTTCGACTCTAGTTTTATTCCAATTTTCCAACCCATAAGGCCACGACAATTTAAAAAGGGTACGGTAATTTGATTTATGGAGGAGAATAAGTAGTTGATTGTAGTGGAACTGAGGAGATAGAGTCATACGGATATAGGTATCATTTTTACATCTCCATTTTTTACTACGGTTCAGACCTTCAACTGAAGCCTATTTGATTTTGCTTTGGTTCTTGGTTATAACCGCTACCAAAAAAATATATTTGGCTACGGTTTATAAACTTAACCGTAGCCTTTTATATTTGGCTGCGGTTTTTTCCCTAGAACAGTAGCCGTTTGTAAATCCTATTCCAATAGAATTTTATGGTTATGGTTATTTTATGCAACCATAACCTTTTTCACTAGCCAAATGTGTTTTTTGTACTAGTGTAACTTACTACAACAAATCGCTTAATCATCTTCACTGTCGTTATTGTCTTCAGCCTCATCCTCCTCAGTCTGATCCTCCTCCTCCGTCTCCTCGCCCTCCACTTGATCGTCCTCCCAATTGCCTTCATCGTGTCCGTCATCCTCCTCAAGGATCTCTGGAACATCCATAACCATGTAATCTCCTTGTCCATCATCAACATTGTTTTCAAAATCTTCCTCTGCCCCTTCATCCTGATCTTCTTCGGAGAATATGGCCTCTTCAATAGAAGATAAGCGTGTACCAGTTGACGCAACTTCTTCCTGAAACAGAGAACTATCTATTTGTCCCCGTGGTTTAGTTGTAAAGACTGCCCACCATTGACTTTGATTTCTGTCATTTTTCGTGTAAGGAGAATGAGCAAAATAGACTTGCTTCGCCTGATGGGCGAGTATGAACGAATCGTACGTAGGATATTTCCTTGTGTGATTAACTTCCACAATCTTGTAACGTTCATGCACTCGGGTCCTGTTCACGGAGCTGTCTTTCCACTCACATTTGAATACCACAGCTCTATACGCTCGTTCTTTGCCGGCATAACACAACTCAAAAATATCCTCCAAAATACCGTAGTACTCATCACCATCAAGAGATGACACACTCACACCAAAGTTGCATCTAGCCTTGTTCTTCCCGTAGTTGAATGTGTGGAAATTGAACCCATTCACCGAGTACCGTTTCCAGGTTTTAACCGCTCGCACTGGACCAAATGCCAAACTTCTAACCAAGTCATCATGTATGTCTAAGGCAACTACGTGATTCTTAAGCCACTTCGGAAAATGTTTGTCGTGCTTACTCCAAACGTCATCAGGGTTCACGTCAGGGTTCGCAGCGACATATTCAGTTACAAATTGCCTCTCATAAGGCTCTAAGATCTCACAAAAGGTGCTTTAGTGATACCGGAAGCAACCTCTCCATGAAGACGTGACAGTCATGACTCTTTATCCCTTGCAGCTTCAGGTTCTTAAGATCAACACAGCGTTTGAAGTCGGAGGCGTACCCATCAGGGAACTTCAACTTCTCTACCCACTCCAACAACGCCTTTCTCTGAGCCTTGTCAAGTGTGAACAAGGCTCTCGGTTTCGACCCATCCCGTTTTATGTGCAGTTGAGGACGGTCACAAAAATTCTTTTCATCTCGCCGGGAGCCTATAGTGTCACAACTCTTCCCCTCCACATCCATCACCGTGTGAATCAACTGCTCGAAGAAGTTTTTCTCTATGTGCATCACATCTAAATTGTGACGAATTAACAAAGTCCTCCAATATGGTAGGTCAAAAAATATGCTACGTTTAAACCAACCATTTTTCAACCTCTTGAGGTTTTTGAACTCCTGCTCTGTTCCGTCGATAGTGGGCGGGTAATCGGAAATCAACTCCCAGACTTCATCTCCGGGGAGTCGATCAGGTGCGTCATCAAGCACAACCTCACCCTTCTTGAATGCCTTCTTATTCTTTCTATATGGGTGACCTTCTGGTAGGAACTGTCGATGACAATCAAACCAATTATTTTACTAGAATTTGGAAGATAAAAAGCTTTGCTCTCATCCATACAACATGGACATGCTTTTTGACCCGCAGTAGACCACCCCGAGAGCATACCGTATGCGGGAAAGTCATTTATAGTCCACAACAAAGCTGCATTCAACTGAAAGTTTTGTCTAAGAGAGACATTATAAGTTTCCACCCCTACCTCCCACAGTTGTTTCAGTTCCTCAATAACAGGTTGCAAGTAAACATCCAAATGATTTTTCGGGTTTTTGGGTCCAGGCACAATAAGAGATAGGAAGATGAAAGGTTGCTTCAAACACAACCAAGGAGTTAGGTTGTAAGGTGTGATCATCACTGGCCAGCAAGAGTACGATTTACCAAATTGGCCGAACGGTACAAATCCATCAGTGCACAACCCAAGCCTTACATTTTGGGGTTCTAACGCAAAGTGGGGATGTAGTCTATCGAAATGCTTCCACTCCTCACCATCACTCGGATGACACATCTTCCCTAGTACCCTAATGTCCTCCTTGTACCACCTCATTTGCTCCGCTATGGTTTTTGTGGCATACAATTTCTGAAGCCTAGGTGCAATAGGGAAGTACGTAAGCTGACTTATTGGGATTGGTTTCTTACCCCTGACACCACTTTTCCCTTTTCTACCTCTCAAAACAATATTCCCCTCAACCATCTTATACCTACCCTTACCACATCTCCTACATTCATCAAGCATTGCATCATCCTTCCAAAATAGCATGCATCCATCTGGACAAGCATCAATCTTTTGATGCGGGAGTTGAAGTCCTTTCACAACCTTTTTTGGTTGTGTAGAATGATCGGGTCATGATATTGTCCTTTGTAATAACTCTCTCTAGCAAGGCAGCAATACCATCGACACAAGCAAAGGGTAGGTTGAACTAACATTTAAGGCTAACTACCATAGAAGCGACTTCTAACAAAGTCACATCACACCCTCCGTATAACGGTTTCTCCGAAGCATCCAACATGTCAAAAAACGCCTTTGCTCGTGGGTTAGGCTCTTGTGGGTTAGGTGAGTCTTGTGGGTTGGGTGAGTCTCGTGGGTTAGGTGAGTCGTCATTACCATATGTGTTCTCGTTATTAAACAAGTTGCACTCCACAACGTCAACTATCATACCTCTCAATCCCCCCTCATTTTGATGGTTTTCGGGTTCCTCAGACTGAGATGGCTCACCATGACAAATCCAATTATAGTAATTGGGTGAAAAACCACTATAGATGACATGTTTCTTAACTACAAGGATCTCAAGAAATTTTATGTTCTTGCATTTAGTACACGGACACCTAACCTCCCCCCTCGATGCATAATCTACTGACTTTTTAGCCACCTCGACAAATGATTCAACACCCCTCAAAAATTCGACGGTGGGACATCTCTTCTTATCAAGTCTTCCCTCATACATTCATTTCCGTTCAATTCTCTTCATTTTCTATGTTCAAAAAATATATATAACAAATAAAGTTTAATTTTCCTAACTTCATTTATAACATACTAAACGAAAATTTAATCACCATTTAACTTAAACTTAATTTCTCTAACTAAGTTTCCTCAATTTAATCCCTAATACGTCGAAGTAAACCCAAATGTCTTATTACTCTAGAATTTACTTTACAAAAATCAGTCACCGATTTTAATCACAAACGTAATCACAATTTCATTGCAATTTACGAAAACCCTAACTCATTTATCAATTTAATCCCAAAATAACCAAACGAAACACAAAAATTCATGGCCTAGGTCCGACAAAAACAGCTAAAACAGGTCAAATAAGGTCAAATTTTCGGATACAGATATCAAAACTCCGAAAGCACCGCTAACACCTAATTACAACCCCGATCAAGATAGAAGTGGTTTCGGGAAAATCCGGCATTATTACGACACCTTTTGGTCCGTCCTAAGTGACACAAAAACTCACGGAATGCCCTAGAGGTCATTGTAGCTCAATTCAACCAATTTGATCAAACCCTAATCAAAATTGTGATGGGCAAAACTAAACAACCTAATCGAATTTGGGCTAAACTAATCAACCTAATCGAATTTGGCCTAAACTAATCAACCTAATCTAAATTTAGACCTAAACAATATTTGCTAGCAAACTATCAATAAATAGCGATAACAATAGAAAACAAGAACTAAATATAATGAATAACAACTAAGTAAGTAAGAAACATACCAAAAATTAGGAAAAAATTGAGGAGAGGAATAGAGGAATGGCGCGGCGAGGAGAGGAAGAGAGTTAGAGAGTAGTTTTTTTTAGAGAGTGATGGGGGAGAGGGGGGTGCGCGACTATTTGTCGCCAATATGAGCTGGGCGGGCGTCCACTGTCGGACGTCCGTTTTACCCCAAATGGCGTCCGCCAGTGGACGCCATTTACCCCAAATGGCGTCCGCCTGTGGACGCCCGTCGGCCTGAATTTCGTCCTTCCCAAATGCAATCGGACGCCAATTTTGGCGTCTGACTGTGGACGCTCGTATGATTTTTCCGACGTCATGTCGGCGTCCATATGCCAAGGACGCCAACCAGGTGGACGCCCGGAACAGTTTTTCTTGTAGTGCGTCCTAACTAATATAAAAGCATGGTTATAGGTTAAATCAATCCTATTAAAATATTTTAAAAGCGCAGTTATACATTAAACCCATCCAATTAAAATATAGGACCCGTCCTATCAAATCCGAAAAGATACAGTTACACGTTTTGGTTATCAAAACCTATCAAAACTTTCTAAAAAGTCTCTGCATACTGCAGCCTTCACACACAACCTCCACATCAACCACCGCTCCAACGCATTAACCGCCATGTAACACCCCTGATTTTTATAAATTAAAATTTATTCATATTTTATTCTGTTTTCGATTTAACTCGTAAATGTTAAAATTATTATAAAACGAATTTGTTTTTCAATCGTTTCGAACTCCTAAAATTCTATTTGTCTCAAATAGTCTTCTTATATTTAGAATAAATTTTTATATTTGTTTCAATTTATTTATTCATTGAATTCTTACTGATCTTATATTTTGACAATTTGAATTCTAGACTCTTTCGATTTAACTCGAATTTCTATTTTTCAACTCGAACTAGTTTTAATAACCTTCGTCAAAACATTTATTTATTTTTCCTCGAGAAATTAATTTAATTCATTTTTGTCGTCCATTCGTTAATTTTCTCAAAAAATGTTATTTTACTCGTAAACGTTTGTTTTACTCTTCAGATACATTTAATTGACTCGTTATATTTTTAGTTCGTCACCCTTAATTGTTCAAACCCGTGTTTTATTTCATCCCTACTTTAATTTGTTTTGTTTTTAACCTAAGTGCTACTCCATCTTCTCCTTCATTCATCCTCCTTCAACACTCAGCCGTCATACCCTTCACCTGCATCTCGCGATCTCCCTGCCTCTATTTCTCCTTCTTTCTTCTCGTTTGGCCATTACCATCAATCGATCAACCATGTCGATTTTTGCTCTCCCTCCTCTGCTCCTGTCGCGATTCGTCCTTTACTACCTGGTAATGTAAGGTAATTTCTGTCCCTTTCCCTCTAGTTCTTTCGTGTGTTGCTTTTGTTCGTGTTTCTGTTGTGCTGTTGTTCGTTCTTGTTGTGTCGTTGCTACTATTGTTCCTTCGTGTTTTTCTTCATTTCTTCTTCTCCATCCGCTGCATCTGCTACTGTTGTCTTGGTCGATGTTGTGGTTGTTATTAGTGCTAGATGTTGTTGCACCTGCTGCTGTTGTTGTCGCTTCGCACTGCTGCTCTTGTTTACTACACATGCCTTTCATTTCTCCACAAAGTGTGGTGTGGTGGATCTTTTGTACTCCGTAGTGAGTATAAATTATGAGTATTCCTGATATTCTCATCACAACGTATGTAGCATCGCTTCTCTTAATGTACTCCGGTAAATGGTGTTAAGTTGTTGGTTAATTAAGAGAGTTGGTTTTTAAATTGATGCAGGGTTATATTTGGGATGCTGATAGCTTTACCAATCACATTGTTGTACTACATTATGCCGCGACTTTACCATTACTCCGTCATCAACCTGCTTTTTCTGTATTTTCGAGTGTTTATAACATGGTCTCTTTATTATCTCATGGTTTTTTTGACTTTGTTGACTAACTAAAACGTATGGTGATTTTGCAGAGAGGTTTGAGGTGGACATCAAGGAGCTAACTAAGCAAAATGACATGTCCATGTGTTTTTTACTCCAGTACTCAGTGGATGTAGATAGTAGTATAGTAGTATAATAGTACCCTTTTATTTTGTCCTTACAGGTGATTTCAAGCATGAGTCTTAATGACAGAAGACTCTAATTCAATTCAATGAAAGTGAAGCAGTTCCTAGAAATAAAACCAGCCAGGATCTTCTCAAGAACCTCGACTACCAATTTCTAGACGAATGGGTTAGAAATTAAGTTTGATATGATACAACTAGCCAGCCATGTGTATTCATTTCATTTAATCAATATAGTGTTTGGAAAGTCTGTGATTTATGAATATTTTCTCAGATTATTATGTCTGCTAATTATATACTCCGATGAGACAACCAAACTCCTTACTAGTAGAAAAACCCCCTACGGTGACGGCTGAAATAACCCTACGGTGACGGTTTTAAAGCGACATGATTGGTGGGGACACTATAGGTAAGTGGCGGTTGTACAACCGCCACCATAACTTATCTACAGTGGCGGTTCTCAACTAACAAACCACCACCATAGGTCAGCTATGGTGTCGTTTTTCAACATAAAACCGCCACTATAGGTCATCTTTAGTGTCCTTTCTCAACTAAAACAGCCATTGTATGTCATTTATAGTGTCATTTCTTAACTAAAAACCGACATTGTACGTCATGTATGGTGTTGTTTCTCAACTTAAAACTGTCATTGTAGGTCAACTATGGTGTCATATCTCAACTAAAATCCGCCACCATACGTCATCTATGGTGTCGTTTGTCAACGTAAAACCGCCACTATAGGTCATCTTTAGTGTCCTTTCTCAACTAAAACCGCCATTGTATGTCATTTATAGTGTCATTTCTTAACTAAAACCGACATTGTACATCATTTATGGTGTCGTTTCTCAACTTAAAACCGCCACTGTAGGTCAGCTATGGTGTCATATCTCAACTAAAAACCGCCACCATAGGTCATCTATGGTGTAGTATCTCAACTAAAAACCGCCACTGTAGAACTTTTATGGTAGTGTCGTATCTCAAGTGAAAACCGCCACTGTTGGTCGTCTATAGTGTCGTATCTCAACTAAAAACCGTCACCGTAGGTCATCTATGGTGTCGTATCTCAACTAAAAACCGTCACTATAGGTCATTTATGGTGTCATTTCTCAAATTAAAACTGTCACTGTTGGTCGTCTATAGTGTCGTATCTCAACAAAAACCGTCACCGTAGGTAATCTATTGTGTCGTATCTCAACTAAAAACCGTCACTATAGGTTATTTATGGTGTCATCTCTCAAATTAAAACCGTCACTTTAGGTTATCTATGGTGTCATATCTCAACTTAAAATCGCCACTCTTGGTCATCTATGGTGTCGTTTCTTAACTGAAAACCGCCACTGTAAGTCATCTATGGTGTGATTTCTCAACTAACAACCGCCACTATTAAAAAAATCTAGCTAGGTAAATTTTGGCACCACCTCGCTATAAATTATATGACAATCCAAATATAAAAGATGACAAGACAATGTCAACGATAAATCAACAAAAATGTCATAGAAACATCTTCATCATCGAACACACCAATTGTGTCAATGTTTACCAACAACACATCCAAAAGTATATCTTTATACAAAGACCACAAAAGGAAGCAATAAAAATAATCGAATATACACTAGATGTTCTCTAAACATTTTGTTGCCCACGCCTCTTTAACTTCGTCTAAGTCCTCAAGTGTCATGGTTGAATCTGCCATAATCTACATTTGACATAATATTAAGAAAATTGACATTGAAAAGTATATAAAAGATCACTATAAACCTATAATTTAAAATAGGAAATACCTTCTCAAATTTGTCTTCCTTAGCTTTAGAGTAGTAATATGTTATGTTATACATCCATTTCATAACATAATAACCACACTCATAATCTCCTATTTGTTGCGGACACTAAATGTGAAAAAAAATGTAATTAATTAAACGATATTTAGTCTGTGATCATTTAGAAATAGTGAGACAATAAAAGTATATATATATATATATAGTTAGTTAGTTAGTTAGTTAGTTAGTTTCTCATGATTACCTCTATCACTTTGATTTGAAGTTGATTCTTTAGACTATAATTACGCCTTCCGCCGTTAACACCGTGTAATAAGCAAGCAGCCTTTAACCTTCCCTTGATGATCAACTTCTTTGACGCTCTTTGTTGGGAGTCCAAAATATACATAGTGTTCAACTCCAAGCAAGTGACAAACAACATCCAATGGTTTCTATTCATTGAATTCATAATTAAAGATATTTTTAGAAAATAATACATAAAACAATAAATCATTTTTTTGGATAATTACCTTTCATAAAATGCACCCATGATAAATTACCTTTAAGACATGTGCTATATAATCTTCGCATTCTCGTGGTTTATTCAAGTATTCCAAAAGCTTTGCGGGACACATGAATATTTCAGCATAACTAACAGTGTCGGGCAAGCGATCTGAGATTCCAGCTTGTCGGAGATCCAACCAAGCATCCATATCGACCAAGAATTTCTGACCTAATGTCCTCTCTTCGGGTAACACTCCATGATTACTATGAAACATTAACCCTTTTAATACTAGTTTATCGCCTTTCATTCGCAGATCATTGTCCATTCTGTCAGCCCACAGTTCAATATCAAACATCAAACATCAAAACAGCAACTCCGTTCGTTTATGAAATTAGTTCTACTGTCAAATTCACAAGTGTTTCAAGGAAAACATAGGGAAATAGGTCGGCCTGACATGTAAGACAGTCTGATACAACACTCGCATGCTAAAATGTCGTTTCAAGAAACTAAGTTGGCTTACTTTCAAGCCTTTAAGCGTAACTTTCATGGGAAACCTAGACACTATCAGAAGCTGTGACATTGCCATTTCTCCTTGTTTTCGATTTCAAATACACTTTTGAAAGCCTAGGATGGAATTTAATGCAAATTCGGTTGTGATGATCATTAAGAGGCATAAGTGTCCCGGATATCATTTCACAGAAACAGTTGCATTAACCTTTGCAAACTGGTAGTGGTGTAATCTTATCCTAAGAAGCTTACAATTGAGCAAAGGACATTATAGGCGTTGATATCTCACTGCAAATGCAATATAGATTGTTCATGTGTTATTATAAGACAAAACATCTGACTCTGAGCTGTGTTGTGTATAAATGTAGTAGTATTATTACTGAGAAGATGTTTTTCTACAACCAAAGAACTCCTAAGCGTTTTCTATTGCAAGCTGCAGAAAATTGGCCAAACTGTATCTAGGACCTGATCTCTATAAATTGCATACCACAAATAATGCCTTTGCCGAAGGCGGAGAAGCTTTCAGGAACCATTGTTACCTGGTGAGGACTTGAGGATGACACCCTTTGAAATGAAATTGTTTTTGTTCCTAGCAAAGTCCTCCCAAAAAAAGAACCCCAATATCTGTTTGACGGCAAGAAAATTCATCAGTAATACAAACAAACAGTTTGCAAGATACAAAAGAGTCTTAGCTATATCCAAGGGTTGCATTCTAGCATGCAAAAGCTCATTGAAAATCATTAACCACTCCATTGGAAAAATCGAGTGAAGCAAAAATCCTCGTGGTGTTCAACATAATCTTGTTTTAAAGAAAAAATCAAGTAAGGAATTGCATAATCCCCATGGTCGTTCTCCTACACATACCCCCACGACAAATTGATTAAAGCAAACAACTTAAGAAGTTACTAAAATTAATCAACAAACAAAATTCAGATAAATTTAAACTCCAAAATTTAGAAAATTTATCAACCAAATAAGAAAAATGAAAATCAATCTAGGGAAATCGATTGATTACCTTTTGTTCATGATCGATTGATTACCTTTTGCTCGAATGGATAATAGTTGAAGCTTAATCGACGATGACAGAGCAAGAACTAAACGATGGACTTCTTGGGGTTAATGACAAATAAAAGTTTTTTTTTTTAAAAAAATGAAATGAAATGGGGAAGATAGTAAAAAGGACCATTTATGCATAGTTAACAAAAGAATCAAGTTTATTTCATTGGTTTCTTTGGTGTACATAAGAGACATTTTATTTATATAAATGATGTATTTGATGTAAGAAACCTCTAATTATGAATAAATGATCTCTTATGTTCCCCTCAATAAAACATAAGAGATAATCTAATCAAATACTTTGGATAGGTTTTGAACTTACTTCCTGCTCAATACTATCTCTCTTATGCTAAGTCGTACGATGCATATCCACGTAATCCTTCCTATGTTTCATTAGAAATTGCTCGAGTTCTCCAATGAGCTCAAGCTAGAAATAATGAAAAACATCACGAAGCAGCATAGAGCTATATCAGTCTACACTGAAATGAATCATTTAATGACATCAAACTTCCTAAAAAGCTATGGAGAATGAAGTAATTCACTTACTGTTTTAAGAGATTTTTTCATGAACGGTGTCCTCTCTTGTGGTTTGTGGATGATAAACGACGCCATTATGGCAGTCAATTTCACCTGTACAATAACAAGATTAAAACATTGTCTTCATCAACTTAAAAAAAACGCAAAAATACAACAACCAGCTATTATAATTATATCAAGATACTAAATGCCACGAAGTATCGAATTCAGGATCGACATACATCATCAGCAGCAGGAGCCAATACCAAGCGGTTTCCGGAATCCGAAAAACTCAAAACGGAAAGAAAACCTTGAAGAAATGATCAGAATTGAAGTTCTAGCACTAGCAGCAGCTCCGATAATGGAATTATCAGTGACTAATTACACACTTAAGTGTCAACAAAGAATGAATATGGTATGCCATAGCTCAATTCTTCGTAATTAAAGCTAACATGGATGAAGAATGCGAAGCTAATTACAAAAAAATATGAGGCAAAATTATAAGATAAGAGACCACATCAAATTGCAGCGAAATCGCTTGGCGACGAATAACGTCCGTGAAACCTTCGATCCTATCCCTAATTTTCACCATTGATTAAATTTAGGTGACTGAACAATATGAATACGAAATAAATGTCGAGAATCATACTAATTAGATAATAAACAACATGAAATTAGGATGATAACATACAAATTAGATAATAACAAGATGATGATAACAAAATTAGGGTTAAGGAAAAAAAAGCCAGAATTGAAAAAGTCAAGCAAAGATGATAATAGCTTGAAAAAAATACAAGAATGAAAGGATGAATCAACAAGCAAAATGACGACAACAAGTAAAGAATCATACAAAACTTGAAAAAAATAAGAGGAACGAGATAAGGGGATACCAGTCGGCAGGCGTTTAAACAACAAATCCGGCGAGGGACTGCAAGGCGGCAACCGGTGGAGATGAAGGCGGATGAAGAATTGAGGGTGCTTAAGGGGCAGTCGGCAGGCGGAGCGTCGCTTGGGACGAAGGGTTGATGAAGACGAAGGGTCGGAACTCGGAAGGTTGAGGATGCGTGAGGATTTAACATATTAAACCAAGAATTGAATAGGACGGGTCCTATATTTTAATAGTATGGGTCCTATAACCGTGCTTTTATATTAATTAGGACGGTTCCATTGACCAACCGCGCTAATAGTAAAAATAAAAGGATGGTTCTTTTGCTGAACCGTGCTATTTACCCAAATTCATCATGGGGCGCCAAAATTTATCATGATATAGAGGACGGTTCCTTATATAAGCATCCTATTTTGGGCGTCTTCTAATATCAAAATTGTAGTAGTGGTGTTACATGCTTTATTAAGTTGGTAGGCAAAGAAACCATCTCGGTACATTAAATGGGGCCTCGTTTTAACCTTAGGGCCTCTCCAATTCATTAGATGGCGATGGTCGGGTTGGACCATCCGGCTTGAGCTGTTTCATTGAGTCTAGTTTTGATTACCAACTACGTAGTATTTTTTTCCAATGATCAGCACATATATAATTTTCTTATTTTCTTTTAGTCTTTCTATGGTGGCATTTGTCGTAAGAAACCGACATGAAAGACTTATAATGGCAGTTATTTTAACATTTGCCACAAAAATGCATACAGTGTCAGTTACAAAATCTACTGTGTCCTCATTTTACGTCGGTTGTTAGACAACCGCCACAAAACCCTATAGTGTCGGTTCTAAAATAAATCGCCATGAAAAGTAATGCTCTATTGGGTCACTTTTTATGTCAGTTGTAAATACAACGGTCACAAAAACTCCATAGTGTCGGCTATAAAGTAAAACCACCACCAAAGGTAACACTCTATTGTGTCGCTTTTCATGTCAGTTGTAAACAGAACCGCCACAAAGACCCTATGGTGTCGGTTCTAAAATAAAAGCGCCACAAAAGTTAGCACTTACTGTGTCGTTTTTTCAAAAAACCGCCACTAAAGACCTTTTCCAATTGTAATTTACACCTAATATGTCGTTTATGCTAGAACCACCACGATAGCACCGACATGATATGGGTTTTTTCTACTAGTTAATTACACCCGTTAAGACACAATCTGGACAATTAGATTAAGATCTGTTCTAATGGTCCAAATTCAAACACTCAAAAAACTTGCGCTACTCCTCTCCACCTTCTAAAACCCTGTCATTCAAACGCTACTACTTTCTCTCTCTAGTAATACGCTCTGAAAACCTCTGAAATTCATCTGAACTTACAATGGTGAGTGATTCTGCACCTTCAATGCCGACTGATTCTGCATCAAAGCATTGAAAATTAGATACGAATGAAGATCCTCTTATTTCATCTTCAACAACTTCAGATTTAGGTCAAAAAAAATTAAATTAAACTTCAATTTATTCTAAATTATCGACTTTCTTATTCTTAATTTATCACGCTGTGATTCGTTTCTTTGATTGTTCTAAAACGCACTGAATAGTCAAGAAACAACTGCAACATGTTCGATGATGCCTGATTCTGATATTTTGGGTAAAATATGTCATCAATTCATCTATTTTTCTATTTTAGTTTATATTGCTTCATCAATTCTATTGCTTGAGGTTTTCAGGGAAACATATCTTATATTGTTTATTTCATAGTTAAAACAATTTCTGTTTTGATGTAGATAAGTCACAACTTATTGTATATAACTCATACAACAGATATACATATGTAAAGCAATGTCTGTTTTGATGTAGATAAGTTACTCTGTGTTGCACACGGTGAAATTTGTACATAGTTAAAGAAGTGCCTATTTTGATGTAAATAAGTTACTACGTGTTGCACACGTTCAAAATTTGTACATAATTAAAGAAGGTATTTTTATGTAGATAAGTTAATATGTGTAGCACAAGATGAAATTTGTATATAGTTAAAGCATTGTCTGTTTTGATGTAGATACTTTACTATGTGTTGCACATGTTGAAATTTGTAAATGGTTAAAGCAGTGTCTGTTTTGATGTAGATAAGTTACTATGTGTTGCACATGTTGAAAATTGTTCATAGTTGAAGCAGTGTCTGTTTTAGTGTACATATTACAACATGTTGTACATAAATCATACAACAGGTATACATATGTAAAGCAGTGTTTGTTCTGATGTAGATAATTTACTGTGTGTTGCACATGTTGAAATTTGTACATAGTTAAAGCAATGTCTGTTTTGATGTAGATAAGTTACTATGTGTTGCACATGAATTTATTATTGGTATTGATTAAATGTACATAGGTACTCTCGAAGCTAATTCTGACAATAGGTTGAAGATACTAAGTTGTTCTAAAGAATTGAAACCTTATGTGGGTCAAAATTTTCCGAGATTGGAAGAAGTCAGACTGCAACAAGCATTTGTTTTTTATGATAAGTATGCAACCGCTAGTGGCTTCATTGATAGGAAGAGCACTAGTCGCATTAATAGACGTGTTATCATTACACAAAAGTACATTGTGTGCAATAAGCAAGGTACATATGAACATAAGGGACAAAAGCAAAGAAGGGAGATAACAAGGACTTGTTGTATGGCCAAAATCAAATTAGAAAGGAGATCTGATGGGCGATATGAAATCAATGAATTTGATGAAGGACATAACCATTATTTCAATACACCTTCCACAATGATGCACCTTAAAAAGTCAAGGAAAGTCACCATTTTGCACAAAAAGAAGATCATTGACAACTCCAGGATGAACCAAGGAGCTGTGAAAACTTTCAGGATGTTCAAGCAGTTCGTAAAGGGTTATATATATGTAGTTGCATCAAAGGTTTATTTTAAAAAAATTACTAGAGACAAAGAAGTTTAACAAGGACTCTGATGGACAGATGGTTCATTGAAATCCTTATGAAAAAGAAATCCATTTTTTACTCCTTTTATTTGGACTTTGATGTTGATGATAAGCAAAGAATAACTCGGTTGTTTTGGATTGTTCTTATAATAATAAAGAACTACATGCTATTTGGTGATATGGTGTGTTTTGACACTATATATAACATGAATAATTACAAGATGATCTTTGCTCAATTCACGGGTATAGATTATCACAAGAAATGTGTCACATTTGCTGGTGGCCTTGTTGGGATAGAGAGTGCTAAGAGCTTTTCTTATTGCTATCTTTGTCATTATTTATGTTCTGAAGATAATATGTGTTGCACATAAGGAATATTATTATACTGTCCTCTCAATATATGATGCAGGTAACAACTTTGGTTGGTTGTATAAAAACTTAATAAAGGCAATGGGAGATAGTTTTCCTTCATTATCAGTGATCAGGATTTGGGAATTAAAGCTAGGGTGAAGGAGGTTTTTAGAAGCCAAACATTTCACAGATTGTGCATGTGACACATCATGAAGAAGGTAGTAGATAAAGTGGGGTCTAAGATATGCAATGAAACTGATTTTCTTAAGGATCTGAATGCTGATGTTTGTGGTGAAGATGTAAATTCGACTCAGTTGGAACAGATGTGGCATGCTCTTATCACTAAGTACAATCTTGAGGATCATGAGTGGCTTCAGCAGATATTTGAGATGCGTGACTCATGGATACCATCTTACCACCGTGACCTGTTTCGTTTAGAGTTGAAGAGGACAACTTCAAGGTCTGAGTGTGAGAATAACTTCTTCATAAACTTCACGAACCCTCATCTGACACTTGTTGAGTTTTACATGAGGTTCGACAGTGCCATTGATGCTCAAAGGTGGGAGCAGTCGAAGCTGATTGCTGACTCTAAGAGCACTTCCCCTTCATTGATCAGTCCATTTTCACTTGGAAAACATGCTTTTGAAATCTACACACAAACTGTCTTTTATGAGTTGTAGGAAGAGTTAAAGGCATCCATGTTCAGTTGTGGTGTTGATGAGATTGTAAAGGAGGATGGTGTTGAACATGTCTCTATACAGCACAACGTGAGCAACAAGGTGTATGTGGTTGACTATACACCTGCAGAAGAGAAGATTGTTTGTGCCTACAAGATGTTCCAGCAGCATGGACTGCTGTGTCATCAAGCTCTTTGGGTCCTGAAAGAAAGAGGTGTCAAGAGGATACCTAATTCATATCTACTTCCTCGTTGGAATAAGTTTGCAACATCCAGGTAAATGTTTGATGCAAATGGCACAATTCTTTATGATTGTCGGTCATCTGATGGAATAAAAACAAAGGTTTCGGAATTATGGTCTGAAATTTTTGATTACGTGACTGTGGTTGAGAACTAAGAAGAGAAGGTGGATGAGCTTTTAGAAATAGTGAGAGCATTCAAGAAGGAGGTTGTGGAAGAAGGAAAAAACCTGGGGACTGATAAGACGTATGAGTTCGAGTTTCTCATAGATGCCACTATTCCCACTACCATTAAGATCTTGCCACCAAAAGAACATAAGAAGTCACCTCGGAAGTAGAATGCTTGTGGAGAGATGGGTGATAAGTGTAGTTTGTAGTGCCTATTTCGTAGTATTTTGGTCCCATTTTCCTTGTGGAATCGCTCCTTGGGAGCGATTCATGGGCTACTTATGCTTCCTCTAGCTCGTTTCAGGTTCCCGAAACCATTCATGAGAAGTTGGAATGATTCCGACTCAATACATACACTTTTCGGAGCCAACGAAGCGGAGGAACGATCACTCGAGACCTTGGGACCCAATCCCGAGCCTCCGAGACCCGATCCCGAGTCCCGAGAACCGATGAGAAGTTCATGTGAAGCAAGGAGGAACCAAAAGGATCATATTGGAGGCCTACAAAACTCATCCCCGACGGGTATGCACCTCATCCCGTCGGGGATGAAGTGTGCTTTTAGAGGAGCCACTGCCAGGCCGTCCTGGTCGGGACCAACCCGTCCCGGTCGGGACCACCAGCCGTCCCGGTCGGGATGATCCCGTCCCGGTCGGGACCACCGTGCTGTAGCCGCAACTCCTTTATTTCATCCTCCTTCATTCTTGTACCCCTATAAATACTTCCCTCTTGTATTGTTTATGTATCTTACATTAACCTAGACTCTCTTAAGCCTCTCTACAAACATTCAAACCCTAGATTGGTGTTCTTCATATTAGTTTTAATCTCTCCTTAATCCTAGTTTAATCTTAGTTAATTAGCTCTTGTATTAAGAAGATTCTTGAAGACTCACCCAAGCTTGACAACCTTGGGGTTTTATTTGGGTTTCTTATTAATTCAAGTTCTCATCTTTTTCATCCAATTGTAGTGGGTATAATTTCTCTTCTCTTAATGTTTGTTTTATCATCTAGTTTTAATCATTGTTTATTGTTTATTGTTATTGATTGTTCACCATGAATGTTTGGATGTTTGTGATGTTGTTTTCTCTTTTCATTGTTGTAGTTAGTATGATTATGAGTGAGTAGTTTTCTTGTGGGTTAGTAGGAGGATTAAGGGTAGATTATGGATGATTAGGGTTTGATTGGGGGTAAAGGGTGAATCTTTGTTGTTAGTCACATATTTGGCACACCATGTGTTTGTTGATATGCTTGTATGAGTTGTAGTGGCCATGCTTCTCATGCTAGTCTTCCTCTACTTATTGTTTGTCTTGTATGTGGTCATGTTGAGGATAGTCGTAGTCACGAGAGTGCGGACTAGGGTCTAAGTTGCGAGAGCCCGGACCTACCTCGACATCGGTCTAAGTTGCGAGAGCCCGGACCGAGTCTAGCGATTAGGAGACACCTACACCTTGACCACCCAAGTCACCCTACTACACTTATGAACCCGACCTAACCCACTCCTTCTTCATATTTGATTCATCTTATTAGTTAGTCATCATTTCCTTAGTTTGCTAGTTGGTTTGATTATTAGCATTGTTTAGCATTGTTATAGTATAATTCATCATTAGTCTAGTTCTTACCTCTCCTCCATCATAGTTTTCCATTTATCGCTTCTTAGTGTTTGTTTGTGTGACCTAGTCTCGTTTTAGGCCAACCTAGTCTAAGCATTGCGACACCGTCTCCGTGGACATGCCCTAACTACCGTTAGGTGCTAGCCAGTTATTATTTGATCGGTGGGATCCACGACAAATCCTACCATCAATTTGGCGTCGTTGCCAGGGATGGTGCATTGTTTAGACTTAGTTTGCTTATATCTAGACTTAGTTACCCTTCTTTGTGCCCTTCTATCATCTCTTGTGCATATTCTCTAGATTTTTCTTGTTTCCTTAGTTTTATTTCCTTCTTTTCTCTTTGTCTCTAGTTGTGCTTGTTTATTGTCGTTACCTAGTGCCCATAAAGCACTAGGTATTGTCACGTTTGTTCTAGTGTGTAGTGTATGCCTAGGCGGGGAGGCGAATTCTTTCTCTTTAATCCAGAGCCGGAGAGGCTTTTTCGAGCTTTTCGCCAACGGACGATTAACCGAGCTAGAATCTCTCAACCAAGTGCAAGCAATACTCATCAAGAGCAAGCTCAAGGAAACGATTTTGAGCAAGTATCTCGAGAGACGGCCGAAGGGAATTTCACCAATCCCTTTGGATATTCTAGTCCTAGTTCCCCCTCTACATCTACTTCAACTCCGTCTTCACCACCATCTCCCTTACATCCAATAATGCCGAAGTTTTCATCCCACTCTACATTCACGGAAGACGTCTTGCCGGGACCCAATGCTCTACCGGCCGCTTATGCCGGAAATTTTACGGCCAAGACTCACTTCATACAACTCGTGGAAAGGAATCAATTTTGTAGTTTGCCCACCGAAGACCCGCACCAACACATGGAGACTTTCTCCGATTATTGCGACGCTATCTCTCAACCCGGGGTTACTCAAGATCAAATTCGTTGGATACTCTTCCCGTTTTCTCTTATTGGAAAAGCGAAGCAATGGATTAAGGGTCTCGATAGGGCAACCATGGGCATCCACACTTGGAAGAAGCTTGCATTGGAGTTCTACCAAACTTTCTACCCTCCGGAAAAGACTAATTTGCTTAGGGCCTCCATCACCGGTTTCCAACAAAGGGACGAAGAGAGCCTATATGAAGCTTGGGAGCGGTTTAAATCTTTGGTGAGATCGTGCCCCCACCGTGGACTTTCACAATGGTTCTTGGTCCAACAATTTTGGAACGGTCTTTATGAGGACTCAAGGACTATACTCAATATGGGCTCCAATGGGAGGTTCACCGAGGTCGATGACGACCAAACTTGGGCGAGAATCGAAGAGATGGCGGTGCATAATTCGCAATACTCTAGGCCTAGGAAGGCAAATCGAGGAGGTAGGCACGAGGTTGATGCTATAACTCAATTAAGCATTGACCTTGGAGCTCAATTGAAGACACACATGGAGAACATTGACAAGAAGCTCCAAGGTCACCTCACTCAAGTTCAAAGCATTGGTTCCTCCAACCAAACCTCAATTTATGAAGTGAATGCTTTGAGATTTGCACCTCCTTTGCCTTATTATGGGATGTGTGATACTTGTGGAATCGTTGGTCATGATCCTATGAATTGTAGAGGAAGTATTGAACAAGTGAATGCTTTTCAAGAATTCAAGCACGGTGCCTCCTACTCTAATCAATACCAAGCTTCCAATCAAGTCCCTCAACAACAAGCCTTTCAACACCAACAACAACATCGTCCCTATGTTCTACCTCCCTTAAGGGACAACAACCAAGGTTACCAAGGCAACTCAAGGCCTTTCAACAACTTCAAGCAAAGTAACCAAGGTTCATTCAACAACAATCAAGGGTTCCAACAAGGGAACTTCAATCAAGGCGGTTTCCAAGGAAACCAAAACTTTCAAAGACAACAAAACCACAACCAAGGCCTTAATCAAGGCAATTCTCATGGGTTCCAAGGGAACCGTCAACAACAAGCTACACAAGGTAATCAACAACAAAGCAAGCCTAGGAGCCGATCTCCTACTCATGATTATGGCATTCCTCTCGCCATCACCGATACCCCGCATAATCCATCATCTCCACCTCGGGAATTCGACATTCAAAAATCTATGATGGATATGCAAACGAGTCAAATGGACATATCAAGAAACCATCAAGAGCTCTTTGCTTATATTCAAGGGGAAAACGCGTCAAGAGATGCCCGTATGAAGATGCTTAAAACTCAAGTATCTCAACTTGCGTCGGAGAGCTCCTCAAGACAAAAGGGGCAACTACCTTCTCAAGTTGAAACACCGACATTTGAGCATGTAAATGCTATCACCACAAGGAGAGGCACATCTTATGACTCCCCTCCATTCCCTAGCGAGCAAGAGCCAATGCAAGAACCGACAAAGGAAATGGCACCTCCAATTCAAGAAAGCTCGAGCTTTGATAATCCAATGGAGGAGCAAGTCTTATGGGAGATTGAGAAACCCCAACAAGACAAGCTTCCCCCACTTCAAGCAAAAGACAAGGGTAAAAGGAAAGTGTCGTTTGAAGAGTCCACCCCTATTGAGCAAAACGAGATCCAAATCAAGTTGCCTTTCCCAACAAGGCAAATGAAAACCAAGGTGGATAGCCAATATGACAAGTTCCTTAGTATTGTGAAGAAGTTGGATGTGAGTGTCCCATTTACCGAGCTACTTACCCAAATCCCGGCATATGGAAAATTTATGAGAGAAATCTTGGGTAGGAAGAGATCCATCGACAAGGAAGAGACCATTGCGTTCACAAGAGTGGTGAGCGAGCTCATTCAAGGTTCTACGCTTCCAAAGTTGAAGGATCCGGGTAGATTTTCGATCCCTTGCACCATAGGCCACTACAAGATCAAAAGAGCATTATGTGATTTGGGTGCGAGTGTGAGAATCATCCCTTATTCTATTTGTTGCCGACTTGGGATGAAGGAGCTTAAAAGTACTTCTATTACACTCCAAATGGCCGATAGTTCATTCAACCGACCATTGGGGATGCTAGAGGATGTGCCGGTGAGAATCGGTAAGTTTTTCATCCCGGTTTACTTCATCGTGCTCGATATGCGGGAAGATGCTATCACTCCCATTATTCTTGGGCGCCCATTTCTACACACCGCCGGTGCTATGATCGATGTGAAGAATGGTAGGATCACCTTCGAGCTAGGCGAAAAGAAGCTAGTGTTTGACCTTCAAGGTAACACTTCGCCTACTAATGATAAGTCTTGCAACATGATCCAAGCCACTAAAGACATCGATCTAGAGGGAGAGTCGGGACAAAGCTTGAACAAGAACTCTTGTGAACTTGAGGTTGATGACTCCGAGAGTGGAGAGGATGAGTGCCCATTTCATGGGCTTGATGACAAATCGAAAAGCAAGGAGAAGGATGAGCCTCCCTTGGGGCCACATGAGGACCGGTGGACGTTTGGGTATGTCCCCAAAGACCAAAAGTACAAGTTCAAGTCGTTGAACTTGGAAGATAGGGATGCCCCGGGAACGTCAAGGCAAGGCCATGAAGAACCTTGGTATGTGGTCGGTTATATCTCAAGCTTGATTGAAGACTTTGCTAGGGCCTTCGACTTGTTCCTTTTTGCCCTTGATGGAGATGGAACTAGTTCTTGTTGTTGAAAAAGAATGAAGAATGTACCACCTTGGTTTGACGGAGTTCCACAAGAACCGTCTCTTTGTATATATCTCTTTCTCTTGTAGTTTGTTTGGTTTGGTGAACTTCTTGATTACTTGGATTGATTGATGAGCGATGTGAGGGAGGGAATTTGATGTGTTATTTGAGTTTATTGTGATAGGTGTGAAGTGAAAGTGCCTCCTAGGAAGGAGTGGTCATTATTTGAGCTTGGATCGTGTGAAGGGAAGTCGGTTTTTGAAGCTTGGAACGAGCTTTTGGGAGCTATAGAGGGTTAGGAGACTCTTCCTGGCCTAGAAGAGGTCATCCCCTCCGGGATGGAAGGCCCATCCCGACCGGGAAGGATGTCATCCTGTCCGGGATGAGGTGTACAAAAGATGGGTTCACTGACAGCTCATCCCGACCAGGACCACCCATCCCGACCGGGATGGACCCCCTGTCCTCCTTTGGCCTTTTCTTCGTCATTTGAGTCCACCCAACCATTGTATACCCCCTCCCAACCTCCCTACATGTCCTTACCCTCATTATATGACCCCTACACCTCACATACACATTCACCTCACTTTCTCGTCACTTTAAACCGACTTTCACATCAAAACCCACCCCATTTTACTTTGGTGCCCCAACCATGGAACCATACCGCGATTGAGAAGGAATAACGACGACGACGACTTTCTACGTGCCGATATTGATTTATGAGATGATGGAGCGAGTGAGTTGCTAACCGTACGGTACGGCAACTATCCTCTCTTTTCCATTTTTATAGCTTGTCCTCATTTGTTTATTCCCTTTCCTTTATATCATTTGTGTCATGGTGGCCTTCGAGGCCTTAGTATGGTTGCTCCCGACTCTCGATGACGTGACTACATCGAGAGTCATTTCAAAATCCAAATTTTACAAGATTTTCACCCCTTTTGTAGGAATTAGTCGGATTTGGGCGGAATCCGGGCTAGATGACTTGATTACACCTAGTCCTCCCCTCCCATTTCCTTTTACCTCTTTCTTTTTATTCCTTCCCCCATCCATATCTTTTCTTGTCTCGGCCCATGGTGACTTGACTACACCCCGACCAGACACATTCTACCCTTTTCTTCACCTTTTGATTTTTAGCTTTATTTTCGTAGTTTCTTTTCTTTTTATTTTGTCTCTCCGCACACTACGATCGAGCATGAGGACATGGCTCGGTTTAAGTGTGGGGGAGCGATATTCTATCGTAGTCAGTTTTATTTTTGTAGTTTTTCGAAAAATCTTTAAAAATCCTAAAAATTTGAAATTTTTTCAAAAAAATCAAAAAGATTTTCCTTTTGTGTGTTTTCCTTTTATGTCGATGTATTGTGCATTTGTTGTGTTGCGCGTGTTTTGCCTCCCTTTTTCCTTATAGGTTACTTGAATCACCGATAGCTTTGGAGAGCCTTCAAGACTTCCGGTAACATCTTATCCCTTTTTCCCTCTTTGTCTCTTGTGGAGTTTGGAGGAGATTGTGATGTTGTGTGCTCGGGAGGAGCTTTGTAAAGTTTGGTTGATTTGGTGGCTTGTTTGGAAGCTAGGGGTGGTGTTTGTGTTATGTATGTGTTCGTTTTGTGTTGTTCTTGTTTTGTTGCTTTTGTTCATTTTTCTTTCGTTTTCGTTGAGTCTTTGTTTTGTGTTTTGTAGTGTGTTTTGTGTGTAAATTATTTTCGAAAACCCGGTTTAGAGGCTAGTGTGTGAGTGCATACTTTCCCTTTCTAGTAGTATAAATCGAGTCTTGGACTTTAGTCTAGTAGAATGACCCTAAATCAATGATTTTGTTGGTCCTTTACCTTGAGTCCACCTAGCTTACTAGGGATTTACTACGGGATCTGCACCTTTGACCATTATGACCACCCACGGTGTGAAAAGGCCTTGGTTACCGAGTCTCGTCCCTTAGGTGACCGTGTCTAGGATCGTTTGATTAGTCCAATTTCTCCACCTTTTTGTGGGTTTGAAGGGAAGGCGCCGTCCCGACTCACCTATTCACCTACCTCCTACACATATCCACACAATAAAATTGCAAATTGTTGAAGTCATCTTTCTTGTTACATAAAGAAACGCCAAAAAGCCAAATCAAGCCAAAAGGGCAAAGAAAAGAAAATGAAAGAAAATGAAAGAAAGAAAGGAATGAAGAAAAAGAAAAGGCACAAAAGCCAAAAAGAAAATAGAAAAGAAGAAAAAAGAAATGGCATGGCAAAACAAAGAAAAAATGCAAAAGAAGAAGAAAATGCCAAAAGAAAATCGTCTCACAAAAATAGAAACCTCACCCCACAAAAATAAGCCTTTTTCCGACTTTTGCCGTGAAGATCCTACCAAAGGACCGAGTCCCTAGGAAGGATGATAGCGGCAAGCGTCGGTCTTCCCTCATTTTGCATGTTTCCACCTTTTTACTTGGACTAGTTAGGCGGTTTTGGGCATGGGACGACCCTCTTGGCTCTTCGCTAAAGGGGGCGGGGTCTCACTTACCTACAGTGTCGACTAACACCGTGGTTCATCACTTTCCATCTCGCCGATCGTCCCGTGGTACGTTCTTAGAAGGTTAGGAGGAACCGAGGTAAGTTACCAACGTTTTTATTGTTTTGTCGTCATACTATTAGGGTTTAGTCCAATTTGGTTTGTATTGCTAGCTTGGGAACGTTGTCACTTGCCTTGAGTCTTAAACCGGTGCTTCTTTCACCGCTTGTTTGAGGGAAGCGGTATTTGTTTTCTTTTGGGTGCAATCGATTTTTGTTGGTTTGTTTGTGTGCTTGTTTGTTTATGTGTTTTGTGTCCGGTTGCATCCACGGTTTTGTCTCAAGACCCCACTTGCCTTGCGGAGTGCATTTTCCCTCTAAGTGCACTGGCGTGAGTTGAAAGGGCGTAGGGTGCGCTAATACCCACTCGGCTAGTTTAGTTGTTAGTAGGTGCTTACTCGAGGGCGAGTAAGGGTTAAGTGTGGGGGAGTTGATAAGTGTAGTTTGTAGTGCCTATTTCGTAGTATTTTGGTCCCATTTTCCTTGTGGAATCGCTCCTTGGGCTACTTATGCTTCCTCTAGCTCGTTTCACGTTCCCGAGACCATTCGTGAGAAGTTGGAGTGATTCCGACTCAATACATACACTTTTCGGAGCCAACGAAGCGGAGGAACGATCACTCGAGACCTTGGGACCCAATCCCGAGCCTCCGAGACCCGATCCCGAGTCCCGAGAATCGATGAGAAGTTCATGTGAAGCAAGGAGGAACAAAAAGGATAATATTGGAGGCCTACAAGACTCATCCCCGACGGGTATGCACCTCATCCCGTCGGGGATGAAGTGCGCTTTTAGAGGAGCCACTGCCAGGCCTGATGGGTTCGAAACCCACTAATTAGACTCCTCTAATTAGTTACCAAATTACTTGTTAATTTAGTATATAAAGATCTAGTTACATGCATGACATCAAATGACAAAAACTAGATATAAGAAGAGATTTCCTTACATAAACAATGAGGAAATATTGGGCACAATAAGAAAACTCCTTTTCTTATTGTTCTTGAGCTAATAATAGTATGGATGATCCTCCAAAACCTTGAATCTTCAAAGTAGAAGATCTCCTTCAAGTTGCACCAAGAATCAACCCAAATAATCACTAGTATTATTAACTAGATAATAGTAGTGATAAAACAATACTAATATTATTAATCTATTACTACACTAGTAAAAGATGAATACTAGTATTTAGAGAGAGTTTTGAGAGATGAGGTGAAAAGCCAAAACTAATGCATGCATAATGAATTGGTGAGATAAAAAAGAGAACAAAAAGCCCCCTTTTTACCCACCAAAATCGGCCACCCCCACATGGGAAGACCAAAATGCATTATTTTATTTGCATGCTTATGACAAGTGTCTAGTGTCATTATTACTATTATTTATGCATGTAGTAAAAATAAGACCAACCACTATTGCCATTATTTTTACTAGTGTACCATACACATGTACATAAAATGGGTCCATTTTATTTTGTCATTTGTCATACAAATGTAATGTGTGACATGATCAATTATCTCTATAATTGATCACATCAAATAATATACTCTTAACTCTTTAAGTAGTACATTACTATTATATCTATATATAATAGGTCCCATAATAATAATAATAATAATCAATTAGCTAAATTTACAACTCCTTGTAAATATATTAACGGCTAATTACCACTATCCATAAAAGCATACAAAACCTCAACTAATTTAGTAATTAACGTTTAAATACTAAATTAGGTCTTATTTAATCGTATTAAAATAAGACGTAAAATTTATTCAGTCAATTATCGTATAATAGACTAATAAACTTAATCGGACAGAGTTCCAAACTCTATCTCCAATAATTAACTCTCGTTACCATGCATATATCACTATATACGCAAGGAACTAATTAGCTGTATCAGATACAAATAATTAGTCTTCTATTTGGGTCTCATCCTATAGGTGTGACCAAAAGGGATCAGCTGATCACCGCCGTCATACGTTAGTAACGTCTAACTCTAGTCAGCTGAGCGTTACCGATTTACGTTAATCAACTGACGTGGAGTATCAATGTATTAATTATCCCAAATATATTCCGCTCATGAGATTTAATATATCAATGCACTATTGTGGAGGACACTCGCTCCAACAATCTCCCACTAGTCCGATACAAGTTGTGCATGTAGCCACTATATTGCGGAGTACTCCTACTCCATCAATATCTCCCACTTGTCTACACAAGTTGTGCGCTACCGATTCTCTTGTCTCTTTGATGTCACATCCTCCCACTCATCACAAGGTGTCTTTCAGGTCGCACTTGTGATTTAAATATATAATAAGAGTGGTTTTCTCGATCTGGAGAATAACTGTTTGACCGGAAAATCTACCATAGATCTATTTCCGAGCGTGGCCACGCATTTCCAGTTACTTCTCCTCGAGTGGCCCAAGGACGTATGTACCCAACGTGGGTGGACAATTCCTGTTGACCCAACTTATACTGTATAATGCAGATCACCATGACCCAGAAGATGCCCATCAGCCTCCTTTCACGGCACGACTTAGGACACCAACCTAAGCCAATCGGAAACTGCACCGACTCAGATAAATGGTCGCCAGTCTAAAGAATCGACTCATAGGAATAAAATAGAAATCCCCGCCACGACCAGGCTTCAACTAATTTGATAAGGGACTCTATTGTGGTCACTGCCCGGCAGAGTGACAATCAGTCTGCCTATGTAAATGACCAGTCATCTCCATGACCCCATGGTCTTGAACTAACCATCGATCAACTTACAATCTTGTCACTCCGAGTCGTCACCTCATTAAGTGACAAGGGGCAAAAATACTATGTTCAAACGTTCACTTGAATAGGGTTCAAGATTGTCTCTCAATCCATTCGAATGAACAAAGTATGGGTTTAGTCAAACTAAACAAAAAGTTCATATTGAAACTCGAACAATGAATGCTATTATCATAAATGTAAAAATTGCTACAATATCCAATTATTACATCTTAGATAACTTAAGGAAAATCCGGGACTTTTCTCAATCCCATTGCAACAACATGACCATCATGTTTAGCCTTTGAAAGAGGCTTGGTTAAAGGATCAGCGATATTATCGTCTGTCCCAACCTTACATATATCGATTTCCTTCCTTTCCTCGAGATCACTTATCACGTGGTATTTCCTAAGTACATGTCTAGACTTATTGCTAGACTTGGGCTCTTTTGCTTGAAAAATGGCCCCGCTGTTATCACAATATATGGTGATAGGATCTTCGACGGAGTGGACTACTCCTAGTCCTTCCAAAAACTGACGAATCCAAACAGCTTCCTTTGCAGCTTCCGAAGCCGCAACGTACTCAGCTTCTGTTGTAGAATCCGCGGTGACACTTTGCTTGGAGCTCTTCCAACTAATGGCTCCTCCATTCAACATATAAACATAGCCGGATTGGGATTTCAAATCATCCCGATCGGTTTGGAAACTGGCATCCGTGTAACCTCTTACACGTAATTCAGTATCCCCTCCAAACACTAAGAACAAATCCTTGGTCCTTCGCAAGTACTTAAGGATGTTCTTCACGGCTGTCCAGTGACTTTCACCTGGATTGGCTTGATAACGACTCGTCATGCTCAAAGCATACGAAACATCGGGACGAGTGCACGTCATGGCATACATGATTGATCCAACCGCGGAAGCATATGGGATCAACTTCATGCGTTCAATTTCTTCGGGTGTGGTAGGACACTGTGACTTGCACAAAATGGTACCTTGACTCATGGGAAGAAAGCCTCTCTTAGAGTCTTTCATTTTGAATCGATCAAGAATCTTATCTATATAAGCTTCTTGACTTAATACCAACGTCCTTTTGGATCTATCTCTATGGATCCGAATACCCAAAATACATTGTGCATTTCCCAAATCTTTTATTTGGAAGTGCTTTCCTAGCCACTCCTTTACGGAAGCAAGCATCAGAACGTCATTCCCGATAAGAAGTATGTCATCCACATACAAGACAAGAAAGGTTACCTTACTCCCACTAAACTTCATGTACAAACAAGGTTCCTCGACACTTCGAGCAAAACCATATTGTTTGATAACATGATCAAAGCGATGATTCCAACTTCTGGATGCTTGCTTAAGACCATAAATGGATCTTTTAAGCTTGCATACCTTCCTAGGATTAGATGTATCTACAAAACCTTCTGGTTGTGTCATATACACTTCCTCTTCTAGAATCCCATTCAAGAAGGCGGTTTTGACATCCATTTGCCAAATCTCATAATCATGAAACGCGGCAATCGCTAGGATAATCCTTATGGAGCGAAGCATTGCGACTGGAGCAAAGGTTTCGTCATAGTGAAGACCATGAACTTGAGTAAAACTCTTTGCCACCAATCTAGCTTTGTAGACATCTCTATGTCCATCTATGCCATTCTTGATCTTAAAGATCCATTTACACTGAAGAGGTCTCACCTTTTCAGGTAAATCAACCAAATCCCATACTTGATTTTCGTGCATAGAATCCATTTCGGATCGCATGGCTTGAAGCCATTGCATAGAATCACGACTAGATATGGCCGCCTTGTAGGTGTTAGGCTCGTCACTTTCGCAAAGCAACATGTCTAACGCATCTTCCTCGACAATACCAAGGTATCGATCAGGAGGATGACTAATCCTCGTGGATTTCCTAGGTTCAAAGGGAACAACAACCGTGTCCGAGGAGGAGGGAACGCTTTCCTCCACTTCATTTTCGGTTTGTGGCTCTTGGACTTCATCAAGTTCAAATTTTCTCCCACTCTGTCTTCTAGAAATGAAGTCATTTTCTAGAAAGACAGCGTCACGTGCCACAAACACTTTGTTTTCGTGACGATTGTAGAAGTAATAGCCTTGTGTTTCCTTTGGATACCCTACAAATAGACATTTGTCGGATCTTGGTGCGAGTTTGTTGTCAGACTTGTTCTGAACATATGCCTCACAACCCCAGATTCTCATGAACGACAAATAAGGAACCCTTCCCTTCCATATCTCATATGGTGTCTTATTGGCCGCTTTAGTCGGGCTTCGATTTAGTGAAAAAATTGCGGACAAAATGGCAAAACCCCAAAATGAATCAGGAAGCTCAGTGAGACTCATCATGGACCGAACCATATCTAATAAAGTTCGGTTTCTCCTTTCGGCCACACCATTCAACTGTGGTGTGCCAGGAGGAGTCCATTGTGATACTATGCCACAATCTTTTAGGTGTGAATCAAATTCATTATTTAGGTATTCACCGCCACGATCGGATCGTAGTACTTTAATCTTTTTATCCAATTGGTTCTCTACTTCACTTTGAAACTCTTTGAACTTTTCAAAAGCATCGCTCTTATGCCTCATTAAGTAGACATACCCATATCTACTTAAGTCGTCGGTAAAAGTGATGAAGTAGTTGTAACCACCCCTAGCGGTGATAGTCATTGGGCCACACACATCGGTATGTATAAGGCCCAATACCTCACTTGCTCGTGTTCCTTTACTTGAGAAAGGAGCACGAGTCATCTTGCCTAATATGCAAGACTCGCATACACCATAAGATTCGTAATCAAATGGTTTGAGAAGTTTCGTTGAAACAAGTCTCTTTATGCGTTGTTCGTTTATGTGTCCTAAACGACAATGCCAAAGGTAGGATTGATTAGGTTCACCCGTTTTGAGCTTCTTGTTCTCTACATGATATACATCATTAACATTATCTAGAACATAAATACCTCCGATAGACGTAGCTTTACCATAAACCATGTCATTAAATGAAAAAGTACAACAATTGTCCTTAATCATAAAGGAAAAACCTTCCATATCAAGTACGGAAATAGAGATAATGTTCTTAGTTAAAGTTGGTATGAAATAACAATTATTCAAATACAACTCTAAACCACTAGCTAGAGTGAGTACATAAGTGCCTACGGATATAGCGGCTACTCTAGCTCCATTTCCCATGCGTAGGTCTACATCACCCTTGGCTAGTGCTCGCACGTCCCTCATGCCCTGTAAATGATTACAAAGATGAGAACCACATCCGGTATCTAATACCCAAGTGGAAGTGCAAGTATAGTTAATGTCTATCATATAGAGGGAAGTGAAGACAATACCTAACGGAGTCTCACTCTCGTCTTTCTTGTTCTTCAATTCCTTCAAATATTTGGGACAATTGCGCTTCCAATGTCCCTTGCCATTACAATGATAGCAATCGGCGTCGGCATGTTTGTTAACCTTAGCCTTAGGTTTGCTATTCTCAATAGCTTTCCCTTTGTTCTTGTCTTTTCCATGTCTCTTGAATTTGGTCTTACCCTTGTTTTTACCCTTTTGAACCCCAAGGTTGAGATTCTTCATTTTCATGGAGAGCATGTCTCTCTTCTCACTCCCACTAGCCTCCATGTCCCTCTCCGCTTGGTTGAGGAGTGCATGAAGCTCTTGGAAACTCTTGTCCATGCCATGCATATTATAGTTCACCCTAATTTGGGAGAACTTGGAGGGGAGTGAGTGAAGAATGCGACCGATCGCAAGCTTCTTGGGAATGCTACACCCTAGACGCTCTAGTGTGTCAATATGCTCAATCATCTTGAGCACATGAGGACCCACTTTTTGGCCCTTTTCTAGCTTACCCTCGAAGAATTTCATCATAGCCTCATATTGACGGATATCGGGTGATTGGGAAAAAGCCGTCGTAACCCTTGAGAATATCTCATATGCATTAAGGGTAATGTATTGAAGCTTGAGTTTTGGAGACATTGACCATATCAAGACATTCTTGATATCGTTGGATATCTTCAAATACTCCTCATAAGCGGTCCTTTGTGCCGGGGTGGCTCGAGGACCGGGTTCGTTGGGTGGTGGTTCGTTCAAGTAACGAAGGACGTTGTCGGACAACGCCGCACCTTTAATGGTACACTCCCATTCGATGAAATTACTTCCATCGTCTTTCAAGATACATTTGTCCATAACGGACCTAAGCCAAGAATCCTTTCCGAGTTGAATGGTTGCATTAGTAGCCATAGCGAATTATAAACACTACAACAAAGTTTAGGAAATATTAACATTCATTGTTATATAATTTACTTGTAAAACAATTTTAACAAGTCACTCATATAATGACCTCTCACGAAATTATATAAGCGATTCCAAGATCCGTATCTAGATAAGAACTAACATCGCATGCAATTCTTATGTAAAAACGGTAAGTCATTACTTGACTAATTCTACCCTAGAACTCTCGGTCGACGGATTTCAACCAAATCCATCTCCTAGTCCCGAAATAACTTTTTTTTCGTTGAGTCCAACCCAATCTTGGCATGTGATCTTATCACCCTATTTACCCTAGGTAAAAAGGGTCCACGTTGTGGTTGCCCTAATGAACAAGGGGTTCATAGGTGCTTTAATTGGTAAGGCTAAATCTCAATTCTTTCGATGCATGTGAGAGGTCTTGTCAATATTAGGTTACTAATCACTTATAAGTGAACTAAGTTGGTGATTACGTAAATTGGTGAATTGACAATCGACGAATAAAATGCATGATTGGCGATTTTGGCATGAGCGAGAATAAAGCAAGCATCAAACAAATAAATCCTAGTATGGCCATCTAGCTAATCTAATTAACTAGACTATTACAAAATCGGAAACCAACTCCTTGGTCCCTGGCCTCTTCAATGGAACACCACCAAAAGGCTCCATCTTTTGTCCACCGTCTTGTGTAATCTCCGTCTTCATAATAATTAATTACAAATGATACATAGCATTTCCTATTATACATTTGTATGAATAAAACTATTAATTATTACAAACGGGCGATACGAGATCGCAATTAATTACAACCAAATCGATATTCCCTTTCATTACGGGTAATACCGATTAAAAGACTAGGCCATACTAGGTACAATCTTGCAAAATAAACAATAAATGACATTCATTCATTCAACAACATTAAAATAAATAAAATGCTGTAAAAATCATGCCAAAATCGCCCCATAATTTATCAAGTTCATCCTAGCTCGGTTTTATGGAATTTATTGATTTTTAACCATTAAAAATCATTAATCAACACTTAATTCTCAATTAAGCTCAAACTAATTTTCCAAACCAATTTGGAATTTCAAGAATTAGTCTCCACTAATTTGAAAAATAAAAATTAGTTTGAATTGATTTTATTTGCTAATTTAATCGGTAAATGGTCAATTTTATGAAATAAATTCAAATTAAATCATAAAACGTCCAAAATTAAAAATGAATAATTTTGTTCATTCTGGAACATTTCCAGGAACTCCAAAACAAAAAATTGTCCACAAATATTCTCGAATAAAATAGGAACAAATAAATGCATGTTTATCGATTCTTATCTCATAAAAAAAACAATAAACATCCCAAAAGAACAAAATAAATTTCAAAAATTTACACATATGTCCATTAACATATGAAGATATGTACACCAAAAAAAACATGCCCAAAAACAACATGCAACTATTTTTAGTTAACTTTTAACATCAAATAGGCATAAAAACTCGGTTTTTAAGGCATAAATGATTATAAATTAGCAAATAAATTCCAAAAATTACCAAACTCGACCACAACTATTTTGAGGTCATTATGTATGCATGTACCCAAAAATTTCGTGTGAAACTCATTTTACACACAATTTTCGGTTTTTCCCAAAGTTATCATATAACCCGAAAAAAAATGTCAAAAATCGACATGCATGCAACAACAAAGCTCTGATACCACTTGATGGGTTCGAAACCCACTAATTAGACTCCTCTAATTAGTTACCAAATTACTTGTTAATTTAGTATATAAAGATCTAGTTACATGCATGACATCAAATGACAAAAACTAGATATAAGAAGAGATTTCCTTACATAAACAATGAGGAAATATTGGGCACAATAAGAAAACTCCTTTTCTTATTGTTCTTGAGCTAATAATAGTATGGATGATCCTCCAAAACCTTGAATCTTCAAAGTAGAAGATCTCCTTCAAGTTGCACCAAGAATCAACCCAAATAATCACTAGTATTATTAACTAGATAATAGTAGTGATAAAACAATACTAATATTATTAATCTATTACTACACTAGTAAAAGATGAATACTAGTATTTAGAGAGAGTTTTGAGAGATGAGGTGAAAAGCCAAAACTAATGCATGCATAATGAATTGGTGAGATAAAAAAGAGAACAAAAAGCCCCCTTTTTACCCACCAAAACCGGCCACCCCCACATGGGAAGACCAAAATGCATTATTTTATTTGCATGCTTATGACAAGTGTCTAGTGTCATTATTACTATTATTTATGCATGTAGTAAAAATAAGACCAACCACTATTGCCATTATTTTTACTAGTGTACCATACACATGTACATAAAATGGGTCCATTTTATTTTGTCATTTGTCATACAAATGTAATGTGTGACATGATCAATTATCTCTATAATTGATCACAACAAATAATATACTCTTAACTCTTTAAGTAGTACATTACTATTATATCTATATATAATAGGTCCCATAATAATAATAATAATCAATTAGCTAAATTTACAACTCCTTGTAAATATATTAACGGCTAATTACCACTATCCATAAAAGCATACAAAACCTCAACTAATTTAGTAATTAACGTTTAAATACTAAATTAGGTCTTATTTAATCGTATTAAAATAAGACGTAAAATTTATTCAGTCAATTATCGTATAATAGACTAATAAACTTAATCGGACAGAGTTCCAAACTCTATCTCCAATAATTAACTCTCGTTACCATGCATATATCACTATATACGCAAGGAACTAATTAGCTGTATCAGATACAAATAATTAGTCTTCTATTTGGGTCTCATCCTATAGGTGTGACCAAAAGGGATCAGCTGATCACCGCCGTCATACGACAGTAACGTCTAACTCTAGTCAGCTGAGCGTTACCGATTTACGTTAATCAACTGACGTGGAGTATCAATGTACTAATTATCCCAAATATATTCCGCTCATGAGATTTAATATATCAATGCACTATTGTGGAGGACACTCGCTCCAACAAGGCCGTCCCGGTCGGGACCAACCCGTCCCGGTCGGGACCACCGGCCGTCCCGGTCGGGATGATCCCGTCCCGATCGGGACCACCGTGCTGTAGCCGCAACTCCTTTATTTCATCCTCCTTCATTCTTGTACCTCTATAAATACTTCCCTCTTGTATTGTTTATGTATCTTACATTAACCTAGACTCTCTTAAGCCTCTCTACAAACATTCAAACCCTAGATTAGTGTTCTTCATATTAGTTTTAATCTCTCCTTAATCCTAGTTTAATCGTAGTTAATTAGCTCTTGTATTAAGAAGATTCTTGAAGACTCACCCAAGCTTGACAACCTTGGGGTTTTATTTGGGTTTCTTATTAATTCAAGTTCTCATCTTTTTCATCCAATTGTAGTGGGTATAATTTCTCTTCTCTTAATGTTTGTTTTATCATCTAGTTTTAATCATTGATTATTGTTTATTGTTATTGATTGTTCACCATGAATGTTTGGATGTTTGTGATGTTGTTTTCTCTTTTCATTGTTGTAGTTAGTATGATTATGAGTGAGTAGTTTTCTTGTGGGTTAGTAGGGGGATTAAGGGTAGATTATGGATGATTAGGGTTTGATTGGGGGTAAAGGGTGAATCTTTGTTGTTAGTCACATATTTGGCACACCATGTGTTTGTTGATATGCTTGTATGAGTTGTAGTGGCCATGCTTCTCATGCTAGTCTTCCTCTACTCATTGTTTGTCTTGTATGTGGTCATGTTGAGGATAGTCGTAGTCACGAGAGTGCGGACTAGGGTCTAAGTTGCGAGAGCCCGAACCGAGTCTAGCGATTAGGAGACACCTACACCTTGACCACCCAAGTCACCCTACTACACTTATGAACCCGACCTAACCCACTCCTTCTTCATATTTGATTCATCTTATTAGTTAGTCATCATTTCCTTAGTTTGCTAGTTGGTTTGATTATTAGCATTGTTTAGCATTGTTATAGTATAATTCATCATTAGTCTAGTTCTTACCTCTCCTCCATCATAGTTTTCCATTTATCGCTTCTTTGTGTTTGTTTGTGTGACCTAGTCTCGTTTTAGGCCACCCTAGTCTAAGCATTGCGACACCGTCTCCGTGGACACGACCCGACTTACCCTAACTACCGTTAGGTGCTTGCCGGTTATTATTTGATCGGTGGGATCCACGACAAATCCTACCATCAATGGGATGCCACGATTTAAGAAATTGTCCTGGCAAAGTTTAATCACCGTACATTCTCTTAATTTTAATATATTTTAAATATAACAAATTGTCCAGGGATACATTAAGTACATTATACTTTTAATATTTTAATATATGGTATGTGCACCAATTCTACTAGTTTCTTCTTGTATAAACATATGATCCAAACCCATATACACGTGACTGATTTACTTGAAGTGAAGAATAAGTAAATGAGTTCAATAACAATAAATGAAGTAGTTCAATAACTACACGGGGCTAATGTGAATTTCACTTTCATATCTACTTATTCCCTATATATTTTCACTTCTATCTCACATCATCTATTTTCTTTTGGTTAATTGAATTTACATCGTGAAAATTTTATGCAAGGGGTAGGTGATAAATAATGAGGTTGAAGATAGAGTAACAATTATAAAGAACTTAATGCAACTGAAGATGCATAATCATTCCTTCATTTTCAATCAGTCTCATCAGTTTGAGACATATGATAGAAGATCTTCATCAACAACCAAAGTTATGTGCAATGAAGATTGCATGGAGAAAATTTTCAAAAAACTTCAATCTTATGTTGACAAGGCTAACACGGCGATTGCATGTAAAAGATGAGCGCATATGTTTCTATTACACTCTGATGCACCTTGTTGGATTATGGATTACAATAGAAGCTGGATAACATTGATCTGTGATGGAATGAATATTGTAATTAGGGGTGGAATTTATGTTTCAAAGAGATGCTGATGCTATCTGACAGATAATATATATGCGAAAATAGTATTGCACACTTATCAATTGGAAACTATTGATCGTATGGAAAATAAACACTTGGAGACTATTGAGTGCACTGAAGAAGAAAGTGACCTATATAGGTTGAAATTAATTACATTATAAGAGTTCCAAAAGGTGTATGAATTATCTGAAATGTTGCGCAGTGGAAATGAAATTGAAATTCTGATCTATATTAATTACATTATGTTATTTATTAGATGTATATAATTACTTTATCTGTTTTGGTATACATAAGTTATTTTGTAATGAACATAAGCCATGCAAGTATATCAGTATTAACTAAAAATAATAATTTTAAATAATTTCCAACTGTAAATGATGATAACATTAGTTCACATCTTTCAATTTTTCTTCTCATTTTTCAATGGGTTGAGTGGGTGATGATTTCTTGTATAATGATGAAACGACTGTACATAATTTATTTTGTAGTACACATAAGCCATAGTTCAGATAAACGGGTGTATATAAGTTTCTTTATAGAGCACATAAGACATAGTTCATATATACAGATGTAAAACATTGTCTGTTTTGGTGAAATAAGTAGATAATAAAGCACAAACATACAATATTACATCTAAAAACCAAAATACAATAATACACATCTAAAAAAAGTAAGTAATAATCTTTCTAATAAAATCGATCAAAGATAATAAACATTTTTTTGTGAATATATTAGAATAGGTCATTCAATCATGAAAATTTCATCTTGGCTGTAGAGCATCTTAGATAATCTATATGCTTTTAAATTGTCTTCAAATGAAACATTTGATTTGTAATCTTCTTCTTCCTTAATTTCAATAATCTTCAAATGTTTATTTTCATCAGATGCGAGTTGAAAGATGTGCAATAATCTTCTAGTCATTCCTTGAATATAAGTTGTTTCCAATCTTCTATTATAATCTATATTCCATCTAGGTGCATCGGACCGTAATAGAAACATTTGAGACCACCTCTTACATACAATCGCCATGTTAGCCTTGTCATGATCATAGGGAACTTTTTGGAAGATAATTTCCATAGAATATTCATTGCACATTACTTGGTTGTTGATGAAAATCATTTCCCATATATCTCAACTTCATGAGGCAGAATATAAATGAAAGATAGACGATCTAGTTTACGTTGCTAGGTGTTGTTAATGGTTGTTACTCTATCTTCAATTTCCTTATTCGTCACCCATCCCTTACACAATATTTTCATGATATTAATTTAATTAAGGAAGGTGAAGTGAAGTGAAAAGGTAAAAAATAGGAGCGTATATAAGTGAATATGATATACTTTATACCAGGGATAAACAATTAACTGAACCGTAGGAGGGTATAAGTGAACCCTGTCGTGGACATGGTTCCAAGATAGGGGTATTGCATAAGACGAGATGGAAAATGGTTTATGATTGTATTAGGCGTCCCCGTTTCGCGGTTCCGACTAATCCAATGCTAAACCCTTTTCCTTATTTATGAAACGGGACGGAAAAGGGTTTGGGGTTAAATTAGGCGTCCCCGCTTCGCGGTTGCGCCTAATCCAACCCGCCGAAATCCTTTTCCTTATTAAAAGTCACTAATCCCAATACTAACTGAACCCTATGAGGGCATAAGTAACCTCTGTCATGGACATGGTGCAAAGATAGGGGTAATAATAAGACAGGATAGAAAAAGGTTTTAGGGTTGGATTAGGCGTTCCCGTTTCGCGGTTCCGCCTAATCCAACCCTAAACTCTTTTCCTTATTTATGAAACGAGACGAAAAAGGGTTTAAGGTTGGATTAGGCGGCCCCACCTAATCCAAAACTAAACCCCTTTTCTTATTCAAGGTCACTAATCCCACAACTAACTGAAGCCTAGGAGGGTATGAGTGAACCCTGACGTGGACATGGTTCAAAGATGGGGGTACTCATAAGACGGGACAGAAAAGAGTTTAGGGTTGGATTAGGCGTCTTTACTTCGCGGTTCCGCCTAATCCAATCCTAAACACTTTTCCTTATTCAAGGTCACCAAACCCACAACTAACTGAATCCTAGGAGGGTATAAGTGAACCTTGTCGTGGACAGGGTTCAAAGATAGGGGTACCCATAAGAAAGTTAATTAGGGTTGGATTTGGCGGAACCACGAAGCAGGTACGCATAATCCAACCCGGTTCCGCCAAATCCAACTCTAAACCCTTTTCCGCCGCATCAAGATCACTAATCCCACAACAATTTGAATCCTAGGAGGGAATATATAAGTGAACCCTGTCGTGGACATGGTTAAATAATGGGGGTACTCATAGGACAGGACAAAAAAGGGTTTAGGGTTGGATTACGCGTCCCTGCTTCGCAGTTCCATCTAATCTAACCCTAAACCCTTCTCATTGTTTATGAAATGGGACAAAAAAAGGGTTTAGGTTGGTTTAGGCGGAACCGCAAAGCGGGGATGCCTAATCCAACCCTAAACCCTTCTTCTTATTCAAGGTCACTAATCCCACAACTAATTGAACCCTAGGAGGGTATAAGTGAACCATGTCGTGGACATGGTTCAAATATAGAGGTACTCATAAGACGGGACAGAAAAGGATTTAGGGCTGGATTAGGCGTCCTCTCTTCGCGGTTCCGCCTAATCTAACCCTAAACCCATTTTTTTATTTATGAAACCGGACAGAAAAGGGTTTAGGGTTGGATAAGGTATCCCTGCTTTGCGTTTCTGCCTAATCCAACCCTTAGCCCTTTTCATTATTTATGAAACGGGACGGAAAAAGGTTAGGATTAGATTAGGCGTCTCCGCTTCGCGGTTCAACCTAATCTAACCCTAAACTCTTTTCCTTATTCAAGGTGACTAATCCCACAACTAACTGAACTCTAAGAGGGTAAAAGTGAACCCTATCGTGGACATGGCTCAAAAATGGAGGTACTCATTAGACGGGACGGAAAAGGGTTTAGGGTTGCATTAGGCGTCCCCCCTTCGTGGTTTCGCCTAAGTCAACCCTAAACCCTTTTCCTTATTTATGAAACGGGATGAAAAAGGGTTTAGGGCTGGATTAGGCAGAACCGCGAAGGGGGAACGCCTAATCCAACCCTAAACCCTTCTCATTTTTCAAGGTCACTAATCCCACAACTAACTGAACCCTAGGAGGGTATAAGTGAACCTTGTCGTGAACATGGTTCAAAGATAGGGGTACACATAAGACGGGACAGAAAAGGGCTTAGGGTCGGATTAGGCGTGCCCGCTTCGCGGTTCCGGGTTTATCCAACCCTAAACCCTTTTCCATATTTATGAAACGGGATGGGAAAGGGTTTCGGATTGGATTAGGCGTCCCTATTTCGCGGTTCCGCCTAATCTAACCCTAACCTTCCTTATTCAAGGTCACTAATCCCACAACTAACTGAACCCTGGAAGGGTATAAGTGAACCTTGTCATGGACATGGTTCAAAGATAGGGGTACCCATAAGAAAAGGGGTTTAGGGCTAGATTAAGCGGAACCGCGAAGCGGGGACGCCTAATCGAACCCTAAACCCTTTTGCGTCCCGTCAAGATCACTAATCCCACGACAAACTAAACCCTAGGAAGGTATAAGTGAACCCTGTCGTGCACATGGTTAAATAATGGGGGTACTCATAAGACGGGACAAAAAAGTGTTTAGGGTTGGATTAGGCGTCCCTGCTTCGCGGTTCCGCCTAATCCAACCCTACACCCTTTTCCTTATTTATGACACGGGACGGAAAAGAGTTTATGGTTGGATTAGGTGTCCCTGCTTCGCAGTTGCGCCTATTCCAACCCTAAACCCTTTTCCTTTTTCAAGGTCATTAATCCCTGTGGACACCCACATTTGGCCATTAGGTGTCTATGGCAGTTTCCGACAAAAACCCGATGATGATCGGACGCAAACATGCTTTCACTTAGTCGAATATGGGCTCAAAATCATGAGTATTTGGCTTTGGCTTTTTACGGAGTACAAATCTCACAAACTCAACCTTAGAATCAGGCCCAGTGGGTCATTCCGAGTCAAATAAGACTAATTTGGGTCGAATCCGACACCAAGGGCAAAACCGACTTTGAGCAACCGAGTCAAAACCCGGTCAAATATATTTTTCGAGACATACAAACTGGCCGTGTCACCCCATGAGTCCGTTTTGAGCTCAAACACTACAAAAATCAGCTACAAAAAATATTAATCAATTCCGTTGAGGGTAGAATTCGATCTCGAATGGGAATCCTATCCGAACACCCGATCAAACACTCGACCGAGCATGAAATACTCGGACGAGCATCCCAGTTTCAGCCGGCTTCCATGCCTTCTTCGCCAAGCAAACGGAATTCTCGTTCCTCTCGACTTCTTACATTTCCTATCCAAAGCGGTAATTCTCATCTAACTACCTCTCCTAGCCAAGGTCGGGAACTCCCCTATAAATAGGCCCCTTGCACAACACAATTTAGATACACCGAAGACATCAATTATAAGCACAAAAAACACCGACATTCAATAGCAATAATAGCGTTAAGTAACCGATATTTCAACCCGAGATCACGCCGCCTCACACCCGAAGAAACCGGCCACCTCGACCCGACACACTACACGTCCTATACCACCATAACTCACTTACATTACCTCGACGCTCCCGTGCCTAAGCCACATTCCGACGAGCCCCGTTCCGAGTAAACAAAGCTTGTAGGTTGAGGGTGTAAAATCAAACCCGATTTCTCATTTTTCTCTTCCCTTCTTCTCGTTTTTTCTCTTTTTTTTTCGTCGGTCCGTTTTTTTTATGGGTCTTCGTCACATCTTCTATTTTCTATAATATCGATGCTACAAACTATTTTTATACAAAACAATGTTCTTAAATTACGATATCGATTCTCTAGTCGAATATCGTATCAAAAAAGAACTAAATCGATCTCGTTGATGCTAAAAAATCGTCCTTTGGTTTTAAATATAACATGACGATTTTGACGCGTAGAGAATCAACATCTTTTCATTTGATTTTTTTTTTCTTTTCAAAACGATTTTCATAAAAACTTTTTTCTAAAAACTATTTCGAATATTTTATATCGATTTCATAATCGAATATCGAATATAACGAATATCGAAAATTTAAGTCGAGTATAAGTTAATCTATATTTGTACGCGATTTAATAAAATTATCAATTTTGGCAAAAACAGACTCGAAAACAGGCCGCCATGCGACTCGCACAAGTCCCGTGCGAGCCGCATGGCAGCGCGAGTCGCGCCATCTTCGCGCGGGTCGCGCGGACTCCTGAAATCCGCAGCATCGAAACGCAAATCCGTCTTATTTTTTCTAACATCTTTGCTTTATTAAAACGACGGTTTTCCTTGGCATATTTCAGGTTTCGATAAATATTTTCTTGACCTCAGTCAACGCGTGCTTAATCCATCACGTGTCATAAAAAGCTTTTCAAAATCATTCATTTATCGCATCTACATCTTTTATTTAATTTACAAATCGTTACTAACCCGTTTGCTCATGTTTTTAGCGATTTCCTTTCATCTTTTATTGTTTGTTTTATAATACAAAAACGAACTTCGCGTGCTAAAACAACTTTGACGTTAAAATTAGATGTATTAAACCGACTTAGCAACCTATTCAATTCTCGCATGATCAGGGAAAACAATGTTTGCATATCATTTCATCGTTCAAATAATTAACACGCGTACTCGAGAGTCAAACGATATCTTAGTAGAGGCCGCTAATGTGCGAGCGGGGTTGGGTGTTCTTTGTGAACTTCCCAACAAGTACCCTCACCCCTTACTCAGAACCATGGTCTCCGGATGTCCGAATCCATTGGCAAAAGAGAGTCATGCAATACACGGTATCCGATAATGTCGGTATCGATATCAAATGCTAAGGGACGAACCCAATAAACTCTGACATTGGAAATGGGTCATACTTTGTGCATGGCCCACTACGACATAGAGTGGGTTCGAACGGGCCCGAACTCCCACAAAGTTCGGTGGCGACTTCAACTTCGATCTAAATTTCAGTTCGACCCATCTCATATGGAGATTCATTCGCCTCCCAAAACCCGCGTGTGGCCGCGTCGGGGTGGACCTATGTCATGTCCACAATTTGGCGATTCCGCTGGGGATTAACTGATGTGTGACTTACCATCGGCATCCTATGGTGAGACTCGAAAAGAAATCGTTTGACTAGTACAATACGCCTTTTAGTTTTACGGTTCATGCATAACCCCATATTTTCTCGTGCCGGTACTGGTGACCGACGTCCCACTATACCATTGATGTAATCCAAATTGGATATGTCAAAAAGTGTTCATAGCAGATTCGTATGGGTTTTACGGCATGTTCTAAGCTCAACTCGACTTAGGAAGTCCGCCCCGATTCTCGAATAGGCTATGTACACTCGTATAGACCCTTATAGACTGGCCGAGACTTAGTTTAAGAGCATACATGGTGTCGTTATACTGTTTCCATGACTACGTTCTGCTTGATCTACATCCTTTTCAAAAACCGTCATCATTTTCAAAAATTGCATCCTTTTCAAAATATTCAATTTCAAAACCCCGGGCATATATCGAATTTAGGATCTACGATTTTACTCAAAATAGCCCTTCTTCTAGCCGGTATTATGCCCAATTTAAAACTCGAAATTATTTACGAACTTACAAAACCATCGCCCGGTTCAATTTCCTTTTTTTTTCCTTCGAAAAAAACCGGGCCATTCCCCGAATTTTTTCGGGCTTTAAAAAAAATCCATTTCAAAACCCTCATTTTCTTAAGACTTCCCGTATTTAGCAGTGTCGGGTCGTGTCGTAAGTCATCAAGGTCTTTAGCGTCGAAACTCCGTCGATCTTACATCACGAGTTTCCTCCCCGTCCCGGTCAGCCTTATTTAACTAAGGCAAGGCCCACCTACGTAGGACATACTCCTACAAAAGAGGGCCCGTTTACACATTCGAGTTCAAAGTCTGGGAAACGTCCTCCGTGAACCCCCTTTCAAACAGGACCCAACCCACACAGCTGGATCCTAAGGGAGGCCCACTTTCACAAGCCACTCGTCTAGGAATCTTTTCTGAGTCATTTCCTTCCTAGTATACTTTTCCCTTGCTCGGGATGTACTTTTGCTCTAGGATTTGGGTTGGTTGCTGACTGCGCGGTATTCTTACAGACAGGCCGCCCTTCACTCGAACCATGACGCAACAAGCCATAGATGAGTTAAGGGCCTCATTGACCAAATTGGAGAATATGATCACGACGATGAGGGGGGATCAGATCGCCATCCTTACCCGGGTAAGTGCCGTGGAGCAAGGTACTCCCAGGGGTGGGGTCGAAACGGATGGGTCGTTAGCTGAATTGGCCAGCGCGGTCCACAAACTGCAGGAACAGGTCCATCTGTCAACCCAAAACTCAATCCACACGGAGAATGATCGAGCCTATGCACCCCTGACCGATGAGCTGCCTGCCAATCTCAACCTGACGGGCCTGCCAATGTTCGAGGGTACTGAAGACCCGATCTACCATATCCGGGCTTTCAAGGAGTTCATGGCCCTTAAGAGAGTTAAGTCAAACATGTTCAAGCATCGTTTCGCTTCTTCCCTCGAGAAGCACCTAAGACCCTGGTACTAAAGGCTCGATTCCAAGAAGTAAAAGACTTGGGACGATGTAGCCACGGAGTTCGCCCGAAACTATGCGGACAATACCGAAATCCAGACTACCATGCGTACTCTGGAGGTCACGGCCCAAGAGCCCAAAGAGGGATTCACCAAGTATCTTTAAAGGTAGAGGGCCGAAAGCGTGAAGCTGGTTGACAAGCCCAGCGAAATGGTGCTAGTGGAGGCCTTTGTCAAGAAACTCCGTCCTTCTTACCGGGTCCATCTCTGGTATGCCTTCATACCCAATTTCGCTACCTTAACCGAAATGGGTACAAGAATTGAAGATGACTTAAGGCTAGAAAACCTTACTAAGGCCTCTGCCAAAGGGTATCAAGGAGCCAACTCGACCGCCAGCAAGCCCGCAACTCCAGCTTCAACCCGCAGCGTCATTGACGAGGTCAACTCACTAGACACCTCATCCAAAAAGAATACTCCAACTCGGGTAGTCACATACATAGGGACCACCTACGCTCATGCCTTACAAAGGCTATCCTCGAAGGGCCTGATCCAGCCGATAGGCCCAACTCCGGAAGTCCTAGTCGAGAAACGATCCAAAGCCTATAACATCCAGGCCTTTTGCCATTATCACCGAGGCAACGGGCACGATACTGAGAAGTGCTGGAAGCTGAAACATCTTATCCAGGACTTGATCGAGAGTGGGAAAATTCCATTGCCTGGGGACAAGCCGAGCAATAAAGACAACCCGTTCAGTACTCATGCCATGTTTTCCGGGGATGTGATCGATTGTTCCCATCTAATCTCGCCTTTCATCCCAAAGATTAACGGGATCTGGAATGACGATGAAGACGATGTTTACTTACCAAAAGGGGAAGTTGTCCCTATCACCCCTGAGGAGGTCTGGAAGGCCAAATGCAAAGCCTTGGCCGGCAGCCACCACGTCACCACCGACCGCTCCACCCTCGAAGCCGCCACCCTGCTAGCCCAAGTCGAGCCGACTCCAGAGGAGCCAAATACTGATACGGCTCTGGTCAAACAGATGAAAAGGGCTCGAGTGGATCTCACCATATGACAGCTTTTGGTTAGTTCCCAAGCACATCGAGAGGCGCTTACTATGGCACTCGATCAGATCAAAGTTGACTCATTGGTTACCCCAACTGAAATGGTAGCCACCGTCATGCCCCATCTGAAGGGCAAATCTAAGGAAGAGGGTCAGCTCATTACCTTCTCAAAGTCCGACTTGCCGCCATTCGGGATGGCCCACAACTTAGCTCTCTATGTTACAGTGATCTGCCAGGGCAAATACCTCCTGATGACCCTGATTGATGACGGGTCTGCCGTAAACGTCCTTCCCTTAAGGACTGCCATGACCCTTGGCATCACCGAGGCCGATTATCTTCCGACGGCGCAAACTATCCAGGCTTTCGACGGAAGCCCAAAATCAATTGCTGGGGCCGTCAAACTAACAATTATAACCGGCCCGATAGAGAAAGAGTTAGAATTTCAAGTGATTGATGTCACTTCATCTTTCAATCTGCTGCTCGGGAGGCCGTGGATTCACGCGGTCAAAGCCGTGTCCTCTACCCTTCACAGGAAGGTCAAGATGCCTCTACAAGATGGGATCATCACTCTCGAGGCTACCCCCATAGCCGTGTCAAGCTGCAACACGACAGGCCAGACTGACCCACGAGGTTTCAATTTCGTGGGAATGGTTGAAGAAGAGTATCTCTTCAAGCCTTACTTCACCACCAGCATCGACACGATGCTGCAGAACTTGGGCTATTTGGCGGGGGCTACTTCAAGGCTCTATCTTCCAGCTGGGAAGGTTCTCGAGGTCCTAAATGACGGACAATCTCGATGCGGTTTGGGTTACACTATGACCCCAGAACACATGGACATAACTAGTACAATCAAGTTTGTCACTCCGGTGTTCGCGGCTATTCAAATAGGCCTCTATCAGCCCGCTATCTCGTATCCCGAGGCCAAATTGGCTCGGAAATGCAATTTCATCCCGGATGACATCTTGTAACACCCCTGATTTTTATAAATTAAATTAAATTAAAATTACGTTCGTATTTTTATTTTTACGATTTAACTTGTAACTCTTAAAATTATTATAAAACGAATTTATCGTTTAATCGTTTCAAACTCATAAAATTCTATTTGTCTCGGAAACTCTCTTTATATTTAAAACATATTTTTATGTATGTTTCGATTCATTTTATACACTTAATTTAATTTTTATCGAAAGTATATTTCGACGATTTAAATTCTAAATTCTTTTTATTTTTATACATTAAGCTCGAAGCTCATTTATTTTATGTTTCGTCAAAATATTTATTTTCTTTCCTCGAGAAATCAATTTAATTCACTTTATCGAAAATTTATTATTTATCGGAAAATACTATTTGAACGTCTAACTATTTATTTCTATCAGCTTCATTTTCGTCTCGAGTACTTTATTTACTCATTTTGTTTGACGGCCCGATTATTTATTATTTTTATTTATTAACTCGTTTTAACCCAATTCAAGGGTCAGTCAACTTATCGTTACGGAATTAGTCTCCTACCCGATTCAATTAATCAATCCGTATACTATGTATACTTGTTCTCGGAATCCGTACACTTAAATTTTTTTTGTGTGAACTGATTAATTCTTCCCCCACTTACTTATCTTTTACCATTCCTTTTTTTAATTACTCCTCCACCGCTTGAACTCATTCTACGTACAACCCCTATGCTTGTTTTGACCACCGCTTCATTTTTCTTTCTTCCATTCATTGTCACCTCTTCGTTCCTCCCTTTTTTTTACCATCTTCTTCTTCGTTCTTCTCTATCAACTCCATGTATCCACCGACTCCCCCTCTGTTTTTCTCTATTTTCTTTGCGGTTGTTTTGCTGCTACTCGCTTCTACTGATTCTTTTGTTGTCGATTCGTTTTTCGTGTACTGGTATGTCGGCCACCGCCTGTTGTTCTGTTTCGCCGCTGCTGCTGTACGAACTGCTGCTGATACGGTAGTCTCTCGGTTCTTGCTGTCCTCTTTTCTCTCCGTATTGATTCATTTCGGCAGTGACCATCACCAACCTTGCTCTTGGTCGTGCTGTTGCCGGATGCCGGATCGTCTCTGTTGATGCTGCTGTTCAACACGGTTTCTGCTGTCTTTATTGCTTGAGAGGTAGCATTCTTATCCTCAGTTTTGCCTTAGTTCGATTCTGTAGTTCAGATTTCACCTGATTTCTGTCCTGATTTGTGTCTTCGTACTACTGCTTGTTGTCATGTTCTTGTCCGCTGATTTTTGTATTCATTCTACCGCTTCCGCTTGTTTCTTATTCTTTTCCTTCGTCTCTTTTCTTCTTCTTCTCCTGCGTCTTGCTGTTACTGTTGTCGTGTTGGTTGCCGCTACCCTTATCGTTCTCATGCTCTGCTGTCTCTTCTTCTTCTTCCTCTTTGTTCTGTTCTTATTCTGCTAATGCTATCGTTTTTATTTCCCTGCTGCTGTTCATGTCGGTTTTGCCGATGTTATTTGTTTATTGTTGATGGCAATGCTCTAATGTCGTTTCATTATGCCTTTTCGAGTCATAGATCTCAATTTTCGGATGCTAATTGGTTGTGTTTATGTCCGTTAATACTCGTTTCTGCTGCTATTGTTGACTCGTTTGCTGTTTTGTTGTCATCGTTCTATGACCTTCCTTCTGTTCTTTTCGTCGTGCGCAAATCGGCTCGATGCCGCTACTCCTCATTCTATTGTTATTCTTCTTTCCTGCTGTCATATGTCGTGTTGCACTCTTTTGTTCCTACTGTTTCGATTTGTTTCAACGTCGTGACTCCATTCCTTCCCTTTATCCTTTCCCTTTTCCGTTCTTCCTAATCTCCCCTTCAACTCTAGTCCTGATAACTGGATCATATATCCAATCTATTCCGTTTCCGTCTTATGTCTATTTCGCTTGTCTCATTCTTTTGTTTTGTTTTCTCGTTTGTCGTGGTGAATTCGAGAGAAAACTAGCGGTTCTACAACTTGGAGCATAAGGACGACATTTCTATGAAGCTTGGGTAGATCAAGAAGGACGTGTACGAGTTCGTTTAGAGTGTCGACTAAAGGTAACTTTAGGACGTTACTCGATTTTATATTGTATGTTTGAGTAGTAGTATGTAGTAAATATTTTAACTTCGGTTTTCTATTTTAGCTATATATTATTGCTAATTATATTAATTTTATATCGTATGCCTAATCTATATTTTTATAACTTTCGATATCGTTTTATAAATCGTTAATAATTTTATTATTTATGATTGTTATAATATTTTGTTGGTTATCTGACACTAGTAACTAAATAATAACGATTTCACATTTTCTTCATATTTAGTTAATTTATAATTTTAACTCAAAATTTGTATTTTTATATTATAATCGAGGTTTGTATACTTTTTTTTTTAATAAATTAATTTCGTTTTACGACTTATAATAACAATTGAGGAAGTAGTCGATTTTGTTTTAAATATAATTTTTTTTTTGTTTAGTCGAGACTATTTTCACTAATAACTTCTTATTTGTTTACAATTGACTTTTTTTAGTAAAATCCGTATTATTTATTAATAAAAGCTGTTTGCTAAAAATAATTCGAAATCTTTGTAAATTCATTTCTTTTATAAAACTCGTTGACTCAATTAATTTTGATATCGTTTTTCTTAAAACATCTCTTTTCTAAAAATTATAGTTTTAACTCGATTTCCTAATTATTTGTAAAATACTATATATTGACTTATTATATTTTATTTATATTTTGAGTAACGAACTTAGAAATATATTAAAGCTACGATAACGATGATAATAATAAAATGTTAATTCCGTTAGAGTTGCTATTTCTATACATTTCACTTATTTTAATCACTTACGTATTTTCTATATCAATATTTCTATTTTAAGTAAGTTTCTAAAATTAGTAAGTTTCTATTTATAGAAAGTTTCCCTTTTAATATAAAATGTTTATTCCTTTTATCCTCATATTATTTATATTGATTATATCTTTATTTATATCGATAAATGGCTTGTTTTGGAGTTATGGATTAAGGACAAGTGTGAGGTTAGAGCAATATATTCTAGGGTTTACGGTTTTGCCATCAACTATAAGGCTAGTGTATCAGGAATCGGTACATTGGTTGTTTAACCGGGTGACATGTATCCCGGGAGTTGTGTACATTTTGACCTTAAGCTTAGGTCTCGCAGTAATTCGCCGTCATAAGTTGAACTGGGTGACAGGTAATCCCAGGAGGGGTGTGCATTGTCTTAAACTAGGGCCACACATTTATAAGTCGCCGCTCTATTATGGTTGAGTAGCCTAGTTAGAGACCGAAGTTTGATTTGTTTGAACTAAGTTATCGAAGCTAGTTTTTAGTATTCTCCTTGTGAAAGTCTAACCTTCTACACAGAATATTTCCACAGTTTTGAATATTTTTATTATTATCGATACATTTTGATTTGCAGGTTGGCAAATATTTATAGTTTTCTTCTGAAAACTTGTTCTGATTTTGTTGTTCCAATATTTTATGTTTTCTACGAAAGCTTATTTTTATTATATCATTTAAGGTTTTCCATTTTAAGTATTTTGATATAATAATACTATTGTTTTTCCATATGATATAATTTGGCTGGGAGAACGTCCGAGTTCCTCCCCACTGACGTAACTGTTATGTTTATAACATAACACGTTTTTGCTGCTGGGTTTTGGGTGTGAGCTAGCGAGTAGCGTGGATTCTACTATTTCTTCATTCTCATAATTTATGGATTTGTATAAACCCGTTTGAAGATTTTTCTTTTAGCCCTTTTGTAAAAAAAGGCCTTTGTATTGACTTACCATTTATTTTAAAAAGATATAGTTTGTCAGTGTGTTTTAATCCCAACTCTACAATGTTTCCGCCACTGTATTGCGTTAAAATTTCTAGGGGATTACAGTTGGTATCAGAGCATTGTTGCTCCCGACGCTTACACCTGATTTTAGGAAAAACACCAGTAAATGATTTGAACATTAAAGAAATATTAGTAAGAGATGGGTAGAAACCAAAATAAGGACTTAACTGTTAGGATTATTTTTTTTGGAACTCAATGACTAGCATTGAATATTTGTTTCTTTTATCAAGAAGATGAATGAACAAGATGTTGATAGGATGCTGCTTCAGATCGGGACAAGACCTACTTAGAACTCTCAACAACTGTTGGCTCGAGTGGACAACTTGGTGCTTCAAGAAAGATGCCGATGGTGACATTTCAGCTCCGGTTCAGTTTGCTTAAGCTACAGGTTAGATAATCAAGAGCAGATTCATGTTCCATGATGTTACAGTAGATCTAGATGGGGCGACCCAAGACTTGTGTGCTCGTTCCTCTACAGGGAGATGTAGTAATCCTTTTGGTTCCCTCGTGAACCTTAGAGGTCCGAACTTCCCTTCTCGTTTTAGGTCTCTATCATCTAGAATCATTGATTCTTTTCTTCCCGCTTGTGCCTTTTTCAATTCTTCTCTTATAAATTCTCGTCTTCATTCTTGAGATAAATCTTCGATTAATTCTCCTACTTTGCCATCTATCCCCTTGAGATTCTTGGTTAGATCGATTTCTGTCTCAGTGAACCCCGTGAAAAGTTATTGATGTTGAGGTTTAGTAAACCTTTGTTACCTGGTTTGAGGATTGTGAGTCTACCCTATCTTCTGAGAAAGCAAGAAATTTTTGAGGATTGATATGAATGGTATTATTTAGGTTAATGGAATTCGGTTGATGCATTAGACACTGAACCTTGGGTTATAGGTTACTTTGATTATTTTAGAGTACTTAGAGTTGAAAATATTTTGGAGTAGTAAGAGTATATTATATTTAATGGATACCTAGTACCTAACCAAGAACCGAATTAAGGGTAACTGATAATATTACTTTGGGATTCTTACCTGATGCTTGTTTGATGGATGCATCGTGAAATAATTAGGATCATAGAGTACTGTTTAAAGTGTTAACCTGAGTGTTAAGGTACCATCGAAGTTTCTCAATAATGTCGTTAGAGATTTTGGTGAACATAGAACTCCCGTATTTCTTAAGGATTAGATCGTTGATCGTTATTTAAGGTTGTAATCTGTGAATCTTGGAGTTGAGTGATCTAACTTGGATAAATTGTTGTTAACCTTGAAGAAGAGAATCATCTTGCACAACCGTGATTTAGGCTTATTGTGTTGTTTTGAGGAATACTATAATATATATCATCATTTTGGGACTTTCAGTTTAGAACCTTCGACCAACGATATTGTGGTTTCGTTGAGTTATCAAATATTTTGTGGTTGCGTTGTTGTAATTAGGCATTTGATGGACTTCCCAGGAACCTTAGTTGAACAACGTGTTTGAAGATGGGAGTATCTGTTATTATATATTGTGGTTGAGTGTAAGTATGTTGGTGATTATTTGAGGATTTTGTACCCGAGCATTGTTAAATTGGTGAACCTTTTTTAGAGTTCCTTACTCGAGAAATTTGGAGTACACCTCGAGTTCAAACCTTACGAACTTTGGATTTATGAGCCCAACTTATCTTGGAAAATAAATTCGTCTTCGATTTCGATTATGTTCTTTATAAGTTTCGAGGACTAAACTTCTTTTAGTGGGGAAGATTGAAACACCCCTGATTTTTATAAATTAAATTAAATCAAAATTATGTTCGTATTTTTATTTTTACGATTTAACTTGTAATTCTTAAAAAAATTATAAAACGAATTTATCGTTTAATCGTTTCAAACTCATAAAATTCTATTTGTCTCGGAAACTCTCCTCATATTGAAAACATATTTTTATGTATGTTTCGATTCATTTTATACACTTAATTTAATTTTTATCGAAAATATATTTCGACGATTTAAATTCTAAATTCTTTTTATTTTTATACATTAAGCTCGAAGCTCATTTATTTTATGTTCGTAAAAATATTTATTTTCTTTCCTCGAGAAATCAATTTAATTCACTTTATCGAAAATTTATTATTTATCGGGAAATACTATTTGATCGTCTAATTATTTATTTCTATCAGCTTCATTTTCGTCTCGAGTACTTTATTTACTCATTTTGTTTGACGATCCGATTATTTATTAATTTTATTTATTAACTCGTTTAAACCCGATTCATGGGTCAGTCAACTTATCGTTACGGAAATAGTCTCCTACCGATTCAATTAATCAATCCGTATACTATGTATACTTGTTCTCGGAATCCGTACACTTAATTTTTTTTGTATGAACTGATTAATTCTTCCCCCACTTACTGATTGTAACACCCCCGATTTTTTTTAAATTAAATTAAAATAAAATTTTGTTCGTATTTTTATTTTTACGATTTAACTCGTAATTCTTAAAATTATTATAAAACGAATTTATCATTTAATCGTTTCAAACTCATAAAATTCTATTTGTCTCGGAAACTCTCCTTGTATTTAAAACATATTTTTATGTATGTTTCGATTCTTTTTATAGTTATTTTTTTTTAATTTTTTTTTTAATCGAAAGTCTGTTTCGACGATTTAAATTCTAAATTCTTTTTATTTATATACATTAAGCTCGAAGCTCATTTATTTTAAGTTTCGTCAAAATATTTATTTTCTTTCCTCGAGAAATCAATTTAATTCACTTTATCGAAAATTTATTATTTATCGGGAAATACTATTTGATCGTCTAATTATTTATTTCTAACAGCTTCATTTTCGTCTCGAGTACTTTATTTACTCATTTTGTTTGACGGTCCGATTATTTATTAATTTTATTTATTAATTCGTTTTAACCCGATTCGTGGGTCAGCCAACTTATCGTTACGGAATTCGTATTCTACCCAACTCGTTTGATTTATCCGTTTATTTAATTCAATTCTTTGTAAGTTTCATTCAACCCCTCAGCTTTACGTGTCCCTCTTCCCTTTTATTACGTTCATCTCTTTGCCTCTTCATTCCCTCCACCGCTCCACTATTTGTCTTCGTATTCAACGTTTTTCCCTCTACTCCTTGGTTCTTCCTCCCTCTCGATCACCCATATCCTTCTTTCTGTCTTCATCTTTTCACGCTCCAATCAGGTTTCCTGTCGCCCTTGTTTTTCCCCTGTTTCCGGCCTCTGTTTTTGCCATTCTTCTTGTTCTTCACGCCGGCTACTGCGACCCCTCCGTTTTCTTCTCTGTGTGTCCCTGTTTCGTGATGGTAATCTTCTTCTTCCTCCTCTTTTCGTTCAGGTTGTTGTCGTTGTTCATGGTTGATTTCTACTGGTTGTCGATCTTATTTCTGTCCTGTTGCGTGTTGCTTCTTCCGCTCTTTCTTTCTTCTTCATTAGCGTTTTGCGGCAACCGCTTTGTTGTTGATTCTCACTCTTCTTCGTTGGTTGACTGCTGTTGTTGTCTATCTTCTTCTTTCTTTTCCTTCTTGTTCTGTTACGGTTTGTTTACGTTATGCCGTTAGTTACTGTTTTGATGCGCTGCTATTGATGATTGGTTGATGCTGCTGGTCGGTTCTATTTCTGGTCGTTTAGTACTCTCCTTCTCTTCCTTCGTCTTCCTTGTTTCCGTTCTAATTTGTCGCTATCGTTGCTGATTTTTATCATTTTCATCTTGCTGCTACTGCCTTCTTTTTCGTTCTCCTTCTTGGGCATTTTCTGCTGCGTTGTTTTGCTGCTTACGAATGTCCTCCGTTCGCATTCCGTTGTGTTCACCGTCTTGTGGTTTTGCTGCTCATGTTATTGCTGTCTTTTTCCCGCCTTTGTCCTTGTTTAGTTGGATCTCGCTTTTGCCGTGTGTTGTTGTCCTGTTGCTGTCCTCGTTCTAGTTCTTCTTTCCTTCTTCGCTGCTTCGCTGCTGTTGCTTTGACGCTACTGTTTTTCTCGTCGGTCTGCTGCTACCCTATTATCCTCGGTTTAATACCGATTCATGCTTGCTCGTTTCCTTCTTCTTTATTTTCGCTCTCCGTCCTTATTCCACCTGTCATTTCTGTTGCTACTGCCATTCTTCTATCATATTTGTCGATTAGATTAAGTTCGGTCCTCTTGCTTCTATTTTCGTCACTTCGTTTCCCTTTTCGGCTTGTGACGTTTATGTCTCATTCTTTTATTTTATTTTTCTCGATTATCGCGGCGAATCTTGCAAACTCGACTAGTGGTCCTACAACTCGGAGCTTAAGGACGACATTCTTCTGATTTGAAACTTGGGTTGAGCAAGAAGGACGGGTACGAGTTCGTTTCGGGTATCGAATAAGGTAACTTTAGGACGTTACTCGATTGTATATCATATGTTTGAGTAGTAGTATGTAGTAAATATTTTAACTTCGGTTTTCTATATTAGCTATATATTATTGCTAATTATATTAATTTTAAATCGTATGCCTTTCTATATTTTTATAACTTTCGATATCGTTTTATAAATCGTTAATAACTTTATAAGTTATGATCGTTATAATATTTTGTTGGTTATCGTGACACTAGTAACTAAATAATATCGATATCATATTTTTGTCATATTTCGTCTATTATAATTTTAACTCAAAATCATATTTTTATATTATAATCGAGATTTGTATACTTGTTTAATAAATTAATTTCCGTTTTACGATTTTTACTAATAAATGAGAAAATAGTCGATTTTGTTTTAAATATATTTTTAGTCGAGACCATTTTCACTAATAATTTCTTATTTGTTTACAATTGACTATTTTTATTAAAATTTGTATTATTCATTAATAAAAGTTGTTTGCTAAAAATAATTTGAAATCTTTCTAAAATTCATTTCATTTATAAAACTCGTTGACTCGATAAATTTTGATATCGTTTTCGTAAAACATCTCTTTTCTAAAATCTATACTTTTAACACGATTTCCTAATTAATTATAAAATACTATATATTGATTTATTATATTTTAATAATATTTTGAGTAACGAGTTTAGAAATATATTAAAGTTACGATAACGACAATAATAATAGAATGTTAATTTCGTTAGAAATGATATTTTTATACATTTCACTCATTTTAATAACTTACGTATTTTCTACAACAATATTTCTATTTTAAGTAAGTTTCTAAAATTAGTAAGTTTCTATTTGAAGGAAATGTCCCTTTTCATATAAATGTTTATTCCCTTTTATCTTCATGTTATTTATAATGATTATTTATTCTCAATATCGATAATGGCTTGTTTTGGAGTTATGAAATAAAGAGAAGTGTGGGGTTAGAGTAATATAGTCTGGGATGTACGTTTTTGCCATCAACTATAAACCTGGTGTGTCTATGTTGAGACACATTGGTCGTTGAACTGAGCATGGTTTGTGTTCAGGAGTGTGTATATTTTGACCTTAAACTTAGATATCGCATCGTGTAAGTCGCCGTCGGGTTGAACTGGATTACGGTTGGTGTCCAGGAGGGGTGTACATTACTTAAGCCAGGACCTCGCTGCACGCAGTCCTGTTATAGTTGAGTTGCCTAGTTAGAGACCGAAGTCTGATTTGTTTTGACTAAGTTCTCGAAGCTAGTTTAGTATTATTCCTAGTGAAAGTCTAGCCTTGTGCACACCGATCAAATTTCCATAACGCCATTTTTGAATATTTATATTATCGATTGATTTTGACTTGCAAGTTGGCAAGTGCTTTAAGTTATCTTCGAAAGCTTATTTTATTATATCGTTTTAATGTTTTCTCTTTTTAAGTATTTTGATATAATAATACTATTATTTTTCATATGATATTATATGGCTGGGAGAACGTCCGAGTTACTCCCCACTGACGTGGCTGTTATGTTTATAACATGACAGGTATTTGCTGCTGGGTTTTGGGTGTGAGCTAGCGAGTAGCGTGGATCCTACTCTTTCTTCATTCTTGTAATTTATGGATTTTTGTATAACCCGTTTGAAGAATTTTCTTTTTAGCCCTTTTGTAAAATGAGGCCTTTGTATTGACTTACCATTTCTTTTAATAAGATATATATTTTGTCAGTGTGTTTTAATACCAACTCTACAGTGTTTCCGCCACTGTATTGCGTTAGAATTTCTAGGGGATTACACTGATCTTTTCCCATTCCTTTTTTTAATTACTCCTCCACCGCTTGATCAACTCATTCTACGTACAACCCCTATGCTTGTTTTGACCACCGCTTCATTTTTCTTTCTTCCATTCATTGTCACCTCTTCGTTCCTCCCTTTTTTTTTTACCATCTTCTTCTTCGTTCTACTCTATCAACTCCATGTATCCACCGACTCCCCCTCTGTTTTTCTCTATTTTCTTTGCGGTTGTTTTGCTGCTGCTCGCTTCTACTGATTCTTTTGTCGTCGATTCGTTTTTTGTGTACTGGTATGTCGGCCGCCGCCTGTTGTTCTGTGTCACCGCTGCTGCTGTACGCACTGCTGCTGATGCGGTAGTCTCTCGGTCCTTGATGTCCTCTTTTCTCTCCGTATTGATTCATTTCGGCAGCGACCATCACCAACCTTGCTTTTGGTCGTGCTGTTGCCGGTTGCCGGATCGTCTCTGTTGATGTTGTTGTTCAACACGGTTTCTGCTGTCTTTCTTGCTCGAGAGGTAGCATTCTTATCCTCAGTTTTGCCTTAGTTCGATTCTGTAGTTCAGATTTCACTTGATTTCTGTCCTGATTTGTTTTTGCGTACTACTGCTTGTTGTCATGTTCTTGTCCGCTGATTTTTGTATTCATTCTGCCGCTTCGGCCTGTTTCTTCTTCTTTCCTTCGTCTCTTTTCTTCTTCTTCTCCTGCGTCGTGCTGCTACTGTTGTTGTGTTGGTTGCCGCTACCCTTATCGCTCTCATGCTCTGCTGTCTCTTCTTCTTCTTCCTCTTTGTTATGTTCTTATTCTGCTAATGCTATCGTTTTTGTTTCCCGGCTGCTGTTCATGTCAGTTTTGCCGCTGTTATTTGCTTATTGTTGATGGCAATGTTCTAATGTCGTTTCATTATGCCTTTTCGAGTCATAGATCTCAATTTTTGGATGCTAATTGGTTGCGTTTATGTCCTGTTCCGGTTACGGAAACAATTTACCCGGCCTAGAATCCGGGTAGTGTAATTGAATTGAGGATGGATGATTAATTGCTTGATTCCCTTGATCTCCCTTTTCTCTCACTCTTAGAGTCGGACTTTCCCGGCGGAAAATGGCCTGCTCCCTGCACAGACAAACGCACAGGGCCTCGGAGGTTGTCCGAGGAAACCCTCTCCGATGCCTAAGTCAGTCCGTGAAGTGCCTTTTACGAACCTAGCTCGTGAGGAACTAGGTGGCGTTTTAAGAGTAAGAGTCTAGAGAGAGAAAATCCAACCCCTTTCATGTGGGAAATGGAGAGGTATTTATACCTTCCCACAAGAGAGAGAAGAGGAAGAGGAATGGTTGGATGGGAGAGTGACAAGTGGCGGCTTCTCATCCATCCATTCCCAATTACCTTAGGCAAAATGACGAGAGGGTCCCTGGGATCCCGGCCCTGATGGCCGGGGTCCTTCCCAGGGCAGATGGTCTCCAGGCAGGGGCTGCTAAGCCCTGGCAGGCTGGGTTGGACTGCGCTCTTAGCGGCTGACGGCCAGACTTTAGCGCTTTCATGCTTTGCTCTTGGTCCTTGCTGGGGGCTTGCCTTTCGACTCCCTGACAGGAATCGTCTCGGGGCCTGCATAGCAGGCAGTGAATTGACAGGTGGCCCACCTCCAATCAATTGGCCCTCGTCAGTAGGAGGGAAGTGAGACTTCTCCTCTGCTGACGACTCTTGCTTGGAGGGGGGTTGACTTTCAAGTCTATCGCAGCATTTAATGCTTCGCGCCTTCCCAATGGAACTTTGTACTGTTCCTGTCAGGAATGCAAAGAGGCAGGAGCTCTTTCGTAATGATTGCCTTTTTCTTCTGGGCGGATTTTGGGGAATCGTGAGGAGTTCTTGATTGGTGGTTCTCCTCCCAGGGTGGTTGGAGCGCTCATTAATGCGGAGTTTCCCTTGGTATAAAATCTCTAGCTTTCCTTGCTCATTTGCACTTCGTTTCTTCTTCAATCTCTTCTATTTTCCTCATTCTAAACATGACTTGGATAAAAAAAATGTAATTCGCCGTGGAATCAAACATGTTTCCTTCATCTTCAGAGGGTTTTGGAGGCTCAGATATGCGCGGGCTGCTTATTTAGTTGCTCGCCGGAGTCGCTGTTCACGGCTTCGCCTTCGCCGGAGGGGTCGGAAGATCGCTACTAGGATGGGCAAACGCCCTAGGAGGTCCCTTCCTCCTGCTGCGCCTAGGTTCAGGCGTTGCTCCCAGGGTGGGGGCTGTTATGATAGGGGGTGCCATGAATGTTTTCCATGGCTGCATCCTGAACAGTTCGGCCCCAATTCTGACACCGATTCCTCCCTGGAGTCGGGCCCTTCTTCGCCTGTAAGAAAGACAGGCTGTCGCACTTGCGACGAGTCTCGCGCTGTCCCTTTTGGAAGGGACTGGGAAGACAGCAGCCATGATTCTGACGATAGTGAAGGTCTCGGCTGCCTGAGCGACGGGGACAATGGCGGGACTTCCGACGACCCCTTTCAGGGTTCTCCAAGTTGGGACTGGGGTTCGGCTCTCGGGAGTCCGGGCAGTCCTGGAGATTACTCCCCAGACTTGGGGGACGACTAGGCTTGTGTAGCAGGGCCTTTTAATTTTTGTCAGGCTGGAATTCTCCAAGCCTTATGTAATTTTCTTTTATGTTCGTCTTGCGATGTATCTTTCCCTGGCGGGGTTTTTCAATGAAATGAATATTCTGTTTTTTTTTTTTTTTTTTTTTTTTTTTTTTTTTTTAAGGTCATTGATTGACCCTTCTCTCTGACGTTTCTGTTTACCGAGGCTTCTCTTGAAAAAGGTGAGCGGTCGGTGTTCAGTGTGTGACACGTGGAGGGTCTTCGCAGGTTTTGTCAGGGTTTCCACCTTTTGGACTTCTTTGGGCTTTTTATATAAACCCACCTCCCCATTCATTCTCTTCTTTTACTCTTCTTGACACCTTTACTCCCCCTAACACTTCTTGGATTCCCTTCATTGACTGAGCGTTTTCTTTTTTGAGGAGCAAGGATCACTTCTTGTCGTCATCTCTGACAACTTCACCGGCGTTCTTTTTTAGGTCAGAACTTCTTGAATCTTTCGCTTCTTTTCTTCCCTTCTATAGCCTAAATGTCGCGAGCCCGCCCCCTTTCTTTCAATTCATTACTCGGAGGAACTAGCGGCGGCGACGGTGGTCGTCGTGACGTAGCTTCTTCCTCCGGGGTTGGCCCCCGGGAGGAGGATGATCACAGGGGAGAGGGTGCTGAGTCACCCGACCCCGCTCCCTTCGATGTGATTGATTCCGACGACGAAGCCCTGGAGGTGGACCCTGCCAGGGTGGCCGGTCCTCTCATCCGCAGGGAGAGAGGGAGGACCTATTTTCTGAACAAAGAGAAATATGTGATTCCCTTACAGACCTACCCCGAGGCCAAAAATAGGGACCTAATCTTGGAAAGTAGTGCGGCTAAGGCCATCGAGCAATTTTACAATTTTGGGGAGGGGTACACAGTGGTGATCCCTGGGGAAAAAGACACAGTATGCTGTCCCCCAGAAGGGTGTGTAGCTGTCTTTCATAAGGCCCTAGAATTCGGCCTGCGTTTTCCGTTGCATCCCTTCCTGGAAGAGACTTTCAGGAGGATGAACGTCGCCATTGCTCAGTTAACCGCCACAGCTATTAGAGCATTAGTGGCCTATACTTGGACATGTTTATTCCATGGTGAGGGGCCATATATCGACGCCCTTCGCTTCATGGTTGGCCTCCAAATGGTGTCTTCGTCTGGGGGAGATGGCTCCCCTGGTTACTGGTCTCTGCTGAGACAGAAAAAATACGCCCTGGTATGGCCACCCATGAGTAGTCTCAAAGACTGGAAAAACAATTTCATATATGTCCATAGTGCGTCGGGGTGGAAAATTCCAAGACATTTTAGGAATCATGTTCATACTCGCATGGAGACGCGCGAGGAATATCATCCTCGTGTTGGGGGGAAGGCTTTGGAAGTCAGGCTGAGCCATAAGGAGAAGATTTTGATAGAAAAGTTTGAGATCGTGTCGGATAAACATGGGAACTTTTGCCCTGTTTTTTGGCTCCCTCACGCGGAGCTTATCACCACTGACGAGTACCTGCTTCCCATGGGCCTGATTCGTGGCCTTGAAGGTAGTTCTAGGATTTCCTTGTTGTCGCGATTTTCCAGGGATTTTATTTCTCCCTGCTTTCTAAATGACCGCCTCTCCTTTTCTGCAGATTCCTACTCTTGGAGCTGGACCAAGAAGCAGGTCAGGAGGTTAGGCTTGAGCGAAGAATTGCACGTTCTTTCAAAGCGTCCTTCTCTTCCGCCAAACTTTAAGAAAGGAAGTAAGGCCTTGATGAAGCTCGTGAAAGACTTCGCCGCAGGCCGAAGATTGCCTCTTCCCCCCCGGCTGCCTTCGTCGAAGCCGGCGACTCCTACTCCCAGTATTCATGATGGGGAGGCGGAGGTTACTTCAGGGGCTACTCCTTCTCCTGGCCAAAAACAGGGCGCTTCTTCAGCCGGCCCTCGGATCTCGCAGGGAACGCAGCCTGGAGATTCGGAAGGGACCGGGGAGAGTGTTCCCTTGGAAGTGAGGAGGAAAAGGGAGAGGGAGCCCCCTAGTGCCGACGTGGTGGATTTGGAGGCGGACGTTTCTACCCCTGATGCGAAACGTCCTGCTCGTGAGCCCTCTAGCATTCCCTTCCCAGAGGAAAATGTGGAGTTCCACTACACGGCGGGGGATAGTGTGGATGTTTCGGGCCTGCTTTCTGACTCTGGGGCTGTCCTGGCCGACCGTCTTACAAAGATGGTAACTTCCACCTCTCATCAAGTGCTTCAATACATCCAGCGTACCTCTAAGGTCATGCTGGCGTCTGCTGAACTGGCGGCTCTCAGCCGCCTGAGTGATGAGGAGCTGACAGTTACCCCTGGGGTTCCTCCTCCCGACCGTCTGGCCATGATAGAGAGGGACGTCTCCCTGATAAGCTCTTTGAAGAAAAAAATGTCAAAGCAGGGGGAGGAGTTGGAAGAGGCCAAGAGGCAGGCTGATCGTTGGAGGCTGCAGGGGGAAATGGCCGTGAAGGAAGTTTCCAAGTTGGGGGCCGAACTGCAGGAGAGCCGTCAATCGTTGGACCGTGCTAACATATCTTTGGCCGAGATGGGGCATGTGAAGGGAAGGGTGACTGTCTTGGAGGAGCAGCTGTCACAGGCCAAGGGAGAATGGGCGAAAGAGAAAGAGTCCCTGGCTGCCGAGACTGAGGAAGCGGTGGGTGCCAGCTTTGTGAGCGGCGCCAACTTCTCTCTGTCATTGGTTATGGAGGTGATTGGGGAGATGTTCCCCTCTTTTGACGAGGACACTTTTCGGAGCCTCTATTCTGCCAAGGACGAAGCCCGGGTGACCAGGCAGCCTGAAGCAGACGCCAACGCTCGCCAAGATGCTGCGTGATGCCTCCTCTCCTCTATGGAAGCTTTTCACTTTCTTGTGCTGAACCATCGTTTCATGGTTTTTCTTGTAATATTTTGCTACTTGGTTTCTTCTTTGACTTTGTAAAAATTTTTCCACCCTTTATGGGTTGTTTGTAGGATACTTCTCTTCGCCCTTTATGGCGTAACTGTCTTAATTTAAGGATCTTCTTCTCGTTTGCTTGATTGCGCTTGTCATGTCCTGCCCCCTGCCTGCCCAGAGGTAAGCAGGGCAGCTTTTTTCGTTTTTTTTTTATACAAGGTCGGGGGGGGGCTCCCAGTCCTTGTTGGTTTGGCCTGCTCCTGGCTTTTCGTTCAAAGTCCAGGGGGCTTGCCCCCTGCCTGCCCAGAGGTAAGCAGGGTAGCTTTTTGCGTTTTTTATACAAGGTTGGGGGGCCTGCCCCCAGTCCTTGTTGGTTTGGCCTGTCCCTGGCTTTTCGTTCAAAGTCCAGGGGGCTTGCCCCCTGCCTGCCCAGAGGTAAGCAGGGTAGCTTTTTGCGTTTTTTATACAAGGTTGGGGGGCCTGCCCCCAGTCCTTGTTGGTTTGGCCTGTCCCTGGCTTTTCGTTCAAAGTCCAGGGGGCTTGCCCCCTGCCTGCCCAGAGGTAAGCAGGGTAGCTTTTTGCGTTTTTTATACAAGGTTGGGGGGCCTGCCCCCAGTCCTTGTTGGTTTGGCCTGTCCCTGGCTTTTCGTTCAAAGTCCAGGGGGCTTGCCCCCTGCCTGCCCAGAGGTAAGCAGGGTAGTTTTTTGGTTTGCGTTGGGGGGTTCGCTTTTCCCAATTTTGGCAACAGGGGGGTCTCCCCCTATTGCCCCCTGCTCGTTTGTGTGTGAAAGACGCGTGTGTGAACAGGCAACGAGTATAAATCTGTATCTTCTCATTTCTTTTAAAATTCTTTTGACATTGGGGTGGTCGGAGCCGTCGACATTTTTGATCGTCCTCCGCCTTCTTTAGTAAAACTGCCTATATTCCTGTTTAAACGTAGTATTTCTTTAGCGTGTCTGCGTTCCAGTGAGCGTTCAGCTCTTGTCCTTCCAGACTGGCTATGCTGTACGTGCCTGGGCCCAAGACCTGAGTTATTTGGTATGGGCCTTCCCAATTGGCACTTAGCTTCCCGTGCTCTCTTGATTTTCCAGTCGCTTGTGTTTTTCTCAGAACCAACTCGCCCACCTGAAAACTCCTCTGTCGGACTTTGCTATTGAAAGCTTTCCTCATTCGCTGCTGGTAGGCAGCGATATTGGTACTGGCTTCCTCTCTTAGCTCACTTACCAAGTCCAGGGCCTCAACCATAGCAGTTTCATTTTCAGCCTGGTTGTACTGCAGGGAACGTAGAGAGGGAATCCTTGTCTCAATTGGCAACAAAGCCTCTGCTCCATATACCAGGCCAAATGGGGTCTGGCCTGTTGACTCCTTCCTGGTAGTTCGGATGGACCAGAGTATACTGGGGAGTTCATCAGCCCACCTACCTTTGCAGTCATCCACCATTTTCTTCAGGCCATTCAGAATTTGTTTGTTGGCTGCTTCCGCCTGTCCATTGGTTTGAGGATGGCAGACGGCTGAGTAGGCGACCGAGATGTTGTGGCTTTCCAGCCAGTTTCTTAGTGGGTCATTATCGAACTGCCTTCCGTGGTCAAATACCAGCATTTTTGGTACGCCGAACCGGGTGATGACATTTCGCCAGATCATCTTCCTGACTGCCGGCTCAGTGATGTTAGGCACTGCCTCCGCCTCCACCCATTTGGTGAAGTAGTCTATGGCGACAATTAAGAACTTTCTGCCTCCTGTGGCCACCGTGAAGGGTCCTAGGATGTCCATCCCCCATTGAGCAAAGGGGATGGGGGATAGGATTGGCCTGAGCTCCTGAGCAGGGGCATGGATCGATGGGGCAAAGAGTTGGCATTTTCTGCATTTCTGGGTCAGGCTCTTGGCATCTGCCAGCATGGTAGGCCAGTGGTAGCCTGCTCTGAGGGCCTTGTGGGCCAGCGACCTACCGCCAATGTGATGCCCGCAAATCCCTGAGTGGATATCATCCAATACCTCTACGGCCTGATCCGCCCGTAGGCATTTAAGCAGGGGATAAGTAAAAGATTTTTTGTAGAGTTCTCCATTAATGAATATGAACCAGGCTGCTTTAGCCTGTACCTTCCTTTTTTGTAGTGAGTCTGATGGTAAGATACCATGCCTCTTGTACTGGACGAAAGGGGTCATCCAGCTTTCCAGCTCTTCTTCCACGGCATTAATCGTTTGACAGGGATCAGTAGACTTCTCGTGTAAAACGTCGACCCATACTGATCTTCGGATGTCCTGCAGACTGGAGCTTGCCAGTTTTGACAGGGCATCTGCTCTGTTGTTCTGGGATCGGGGGATTTGTTTGACCTCATATGATTTCAGGCCGGACAATTCTCCTTTTACCATCTCTAGGTATGCGGCCATTGCTTGGTCCCTTGCCTCGTATTCTCCATTGATCTGGTTGGCGATGAGCTGGGAGTCTGTTGCTAAAACAATTCGCTCCGCCCCTGCGGCTTTAGCCAGCCTGACGCCTGCGAGTACTGCTTCATACTCTGCTTCATTGTTTGATGCTGGGAAAACGAATCTGAGAGCATGCTCAAAGTCGGTCCCCTCTGGGCTGGTTAATACGACGCCTGCGCCTGCGCCGTTGGCCGTTGAGGACCCATCAGTGTATACGACCCACTCTTGGGCAGGTGCTTCCTCTTCCCCTGAATGGGAGCACTCAGCCAAAAAGTCTGCCAGAGCTTGGGCTTTGATGGCTGTTCTCGGCTGGTAAGATATACCTAGCCCACTCAGCTCAATTGCCCATTTCAACAATCTTCCTGATTTTTCGAATTTTTCCAACACCTTTTCCAGGGGCTGGTCGGTGAGGACTATGACTGGATGCGCGTCAAAATAAGGTCTGAGCTTTCTGGCTGCAATTATGACCGCGTAGGCGGCTTTTTCAACCATCGGATAATTCTTCTCAGCTGCCCCCAGCGCATGACTCACAAAGTATATAGGTTGCTGGGTGCCTGCCTCTTCCTTTAGGATGACCGCACTGACAGTTATATTAGTTACTGCAATGTAGAGGAAAAGTTTTTCTCCTGCTACTGGTCTTGCCAGGGTAGGGAGCCTCTTAAGATGGTCCTTCAGTTGCTCGAAGGCCTCTTTCTGCTCGCCTTCCCATTTGAACTGTTTGTTTCCTTTCAGAATTTTAAAAAAAGGAGTGGCTCTGTCTGCTGATCGGGCTATGAATCGTGCCAAGGCGGCCATTCGTCCCGTCAGGCGCTGGATGTCCCTGATGGTCTTGGGCTCGGGGAGGTCTAGAACTGCCTGAATTTTTTCAGGGTTGGCATCTATACCCCGAGAACTGACCAAAAACCCTAGGAATTTTCCGGAGCGTACTCCAAACGTGCACTTTTTTGGATTTAGTTTTATTTTATAAGCGCGCAGAGAATTGAAGGTTTCCTGCAAGTCTGTCAGATGCTCCCTGTCTTCCTTGCTTTTTACGATGGCATCATCAACGTAAGCCTCAATGTTTCTACCTTTTTGTTTCTCAAACACTTTATCAACCAACCGCTGGTACGTAGCCCCTGCATTTTTGAGCCCGAAGGGCATCATCTTATACATGTAAGTGCCCGAGCTAGTGATGAACGCACACTTCACCCTGTCTGGCTGCCATAAGTACACTTGGTGGTAGCCTGAAAAGGCGTCTAAGAAGCTTAGCATGGTGTAGCCACTGGTGGCGTCTACCAATTGATCGATCCGAGGGAGCGGATAGCAGTCTTTCGGGCAGGCCTTGTTCAGGTTTGTAAAGTCGACGCACATCCTCCATGCTCCGGACGACTTTTTGACCATGACAACATTTGCCAGCCATTCTGGGTAGTCGCAGACTTCGATGAAGTCTGCCTTCAAGAGTTTATCGATTTCCTCCTTGATTGCCGCGTCTTTTTCTGCAGACATGTTTCGTTTCTTTTGTTTTATAGGGCGAGCATCCATGCTTACGTTCAGCTTGTGAACGATGCATGAGGGATCAACGCCGGGCATCTCGTCTGCAGAATAGGCAAACACGTCTTTGTTCTCTCTCAGAAGTTTGACCAGTTTGGCCTGGTAGGATTCCTCCAAGCCTGTTCCTACCAGGACCTGTCTTCCTAGTTCCAAGTCCACCAGCATGCTTTCGCCTCCTGGTTCCAGGCGGTCGGGCGTCGGGTGTTCGACTGGGACTTCACCTTCCCTGCAGGGGGAACTGTCAGCTTTTCTTTTTCCTTTTCTGTCCCTCTCGTGCTCTTGTAGGGCCACGGAGTAGCATTGTCTGGCTGACTCCTGGTCCCCACGTATCTTTCCTTCCAGCCCGAAGTCTGTGATATACGCAATGGTGAGAGCTCTGATGGAGATTGCGGCCTCGATTTCATCCAGCGTGGCTCTGCCAATCAGGGCATTATAGGCAGACCTTGCGTCCACAACAACAAAGGTTGCCCTGACATTCCTGGCTGCGGAACCTTCCCCGAAGGTTACAGGCAAGTCGATGACGCCCATGGGCAGTACGCCGGCCCCACTGAATCCGTATAGGGATCCGGGAGCAGGCCGTAGATGCCTTTTTTCCAGGCCCATTTTTTCGAAAGCATCCTTGTATAAAAGGTTTGTATATGCGCCTGTGTCTACCATACATCTTCGCACAATGTGGTTGCTGATTTCTAGGGACAGCACCAGAGGATCACTGTGCGGATATATCACCCGTCCTGCATCATTAGGGGTGATACTTAGTGTCACTCCCTTTGGGCTCCCTTCTTTCTCAGCGTAGCAGATCTGGTTTCTCAGCTCGCGCATTTGCCTTTTTTGACTTCTTCGACTGAGCTGGCCCTCAGTGCCCCCTGAAATCACGTGGATTACCATCCGGTTCTGCACTGACCCTTCGGGTTTCTCAGACACTTCTTTCTGAGACTTGTTTTTAGCTGCGTAGTTGGCCAACCATCCGTTCCTGATTAATTTTTCAATTTCATCTTTCAGGTGACGGCACTCTTCGGTGGTGTGGCCAATGCAGTCGTGGAAAGTGCAGAATTTCTTTGGGTCGCCTTTTGGGCTGCGAGGTTTGCTTGGACGGTTCCATTTGGCAGTTTCTTTTTCTAGTTCGAAGATTTCCACCCTGGATTTGTTCAGAGCGGTGTAACTATCGAATCTGGGTTGGTAGACTGGGCGTTCTTTCTTGGGAGTGTCTCCTTCTTTCTGCTTTCCTGGTTCACCTCTGCCCCTTCCACCCTGCGGTCCCCCTTGAGGTTTTGTTTGGCCTGCAGGGGTGTCCGTCAGGCCGTGGAACTCCTCCTGCAGAATGAACCCCTCAGCAATCTTCCTGGCCATGGCCAAGGTTTCGGGCTGGGCCCTGATCATCTGGTTTTTCATTTCCCCTGGAAGCAGGGAGATTGTCAGGGCATAGGCGGCGGTGGAATCATCGATCTCCCTGACCTGCTGGTAGGATAGATCAAACCTTCTCAGATATTCCCTCACACTTTCGCCCTTCTTTTGTTTCAGGGTCATGAGGTCGAAACGAGTAAGTTGTCTTCTCTTATTTCCGGCATACTGTTCAAGGAAAATTTCAGCCAACTCTATGAAGAATCTGATTGACCCCTGGCGGAGATCTCTGAACCACCCCTGCGCAAGTCCCACCAGGGTGGTAGGGAAAACTTTGCACCAGATGGCGTCATCTACATCATACATGCCCATGTGGCTCTCAAAGGCTGCCAGGTGGTCCTCAGGGTCCGTCGTCCCGTCAAATTTGATGGTGGGCATTTTGATTTTTGGAATGGGGTACTCTTGTACCTCAGGGTGCAACGGGGTTTTCGTAGGCCTGCCTACCAGTCGTGACCTGCTTTCCCCAGACTAGTTACCATGAGATTCCCATTGTCTATGGGTTGGTTTCCTCGCACTGGGGGAGCGGTGCCTCGGTGGCGGTCTGCTAGCTGCCTCGCCCTCTGTTCCCGAGGAGGTCTGCCTGGGCCTCTTCCTCTGGGAGTGGCAGAGGTTTTCACCCTGATGGTACCTGGATTCGAGCGGTTGTCCTCGGTTGAGTCTGGATTGCAAGCTTTGTGATAAGCCGGGGGCTGACTGTTCCTTGGCCGCAGGTGTTAGCCTGGAGAAAACTCCACCTGGCCTTTCTCCTAGGCGTTTTGACACAGGCTCCCTGGGCTTCATGCGCTCCTGTAATCCTTGAGATAAGCCTCCCTGCCTTCCAGACGCTGATTCTGTCGTGTGAATAGAGACCGCCTGCTGGGCAGGTGATCCTGGTTTGTCAGCGGTAATGCGCCTCTGCACATGCGTATACACCTGGGCTGTTCTTCTCGCCTTTCTCTGAGCGTTTCTGGTGGCGGTCCGTCTCGTGCCCCCGGCCTCGTCCCTGCTGATTGGGGATGGTTGCCTAGGAGCCGATGCGACCCTGCCCACCAAGTCCTCAGGTGTGAATTCCTGATCCAGCATCGCAGAGAAGAACGCGGCTGCCTGTGCCATCTGAGCTGGGGTCAGATTAAGAGCACGTCCAGGGCGTGCCCCCAGCTCGGGTGTCACAGCAATGTTAGGTCCACCGAAGGGATTGGTTCCCTCAACCCCAAGGATTGTGGCAGGAGGGACCCTCTCCAACAGCGGCATTCCGTACAGGGGGGTCACCGGAGGGACCGTCGGACCCGCTCCTGCACTGTCATCGACGATTTCTGGCATGATCGTGTTTAATTTTGTGTTTATGAGTGGTTGATTTTAGTGGGTAACTCGTGAGCACAACCGTAAGTTCCCCACAGACGGCGCCAAATTGTTCCGGTTACGGAAACAATTTACCCGGCCTAGAATCCGGGTAGTGTAATTGAATTGAGGATGGATGATTAATTGCTTGATTCCCTTGATCTCCCTTTTCTCTCACTCTTAGAGTCGGACTTTCCCGGCGGAAAATGGCCTGCTCCCTGCACAGATAAACGCACAGGGCCTCGGAGGTTGTCCGAGGAAACCCTCTCCGATGCCTAAGTCAGTCCGTGAAGTGCCTTTTACGAACCTAGCTCGTGAGGAACTAGGTGGCGTTTTAAGAGTAAGAGTCTAGAGAGAGAAAATCCAACCCCTTTCATGTGGGAAATGGAGAGGTATTTATACCTTCCCACAAGAGAGAGAAGAGGAAGAGGAATGGTTGGATGGGAGAGTGACAAGTGGCGGCTTCTCATCCATCCATTCCCAATTACCTTAGGCAAAATGACGAGAGGGCCCCTGGGATCCCGGCCCTGTTGGCCGGGGTCCTTCCCAGGGCAGACGGTCTCCAGGCAGGGGCTGCTAAGCCCTGGCAGGCTGGGTTGGACTGCGCTCTTAGCGGCTGACGGCCAGACTTTAGCGCTTTCATGCTTTGCTCTTGGTCCTTGCTGGGGGCTTGCCTTTCGACTCCGTGACAGGAATCGTCTCGGGGCCTGCATAGCAGGCAGTGAATTGACAGGCGGCCCACCCCCAATCATGTCCGTTAATACTCGTTTCTGCTGCTATTGTTGACTCGTTTGCTGTTTTGTTGTCATCGTTCTATGACCCTTCTTCTGTTCTTTTCGTAGTGCGCAAATCGGCTCGATGCCGCTACTCCTCATTCTATTGTTATTCTTCCTTCCTGCTGTCATAGGTCATGTTGCACTCTTTTGTTCCTACTGTTTCGATTTGTTTCGACGTCGTGATTCCATTCCTTCCCTTTATCCATTCCCTTTTCCGTTCTTGCTAATCTCCCCTTCGACTCTAGTCCTGATAACTGGATCATATATCCAATCTATTCCGTTTCCGTCTTATGTCTATTTCGCTCGTCTCATTCTTTTGTTTTGTTTTCTCGTTTGTCGTGGTGAATTCGAGAGAAAACTAGCGGTTCTACAACTTGGAGCATAAGGACGACATTTTTATGAAGCATGGGTAGATCAAGAAGGACGTGTACGAGTTCGTTTAGGGTGTCGACTAAAGGTAACTTTAGGACGTTACTCGATTTTATATTGTATGTTTGAGTAGTAGTATGTAGTAAATATTTTAACTTCGGTTTTCTATTTTAGCTATATATTATTGCTAATTATATTAATTTTAAATCGTATGCCTTATCTATATTTTTTATAACTTTCGATATCCTTTTATAAATCGTTAATAATTTTATTATTTATGATCGTTATAATATTTTGTTGGTTATCGTGACACTAGTAACTAAATATTAAGATTTCATTTTTTGTTCATATTTCGTTAATTTATAATTTTAACTCAAAATTTGTATTTTTATATTATAATCGAGGTTTGTATACTTTTTTTTTAATCAATTAATTTCGTTTTACGACTTATAATAACAATTGAGGAAGTAGTCGATTTTGTTTTAGATATATATTTTTTTTGTTTAGTCAAGACTATTTTCACTAATAACTTCTTATTTGTTTACAATTGACTATTTTAAGTAAAATCCGTATTATTTATTAATAAAAGCTGTTTGCTAAACATAATTCGAAATCTTTGTAAATTCATTTCATTTATAAAACTCGTTGACTCAATTAATTTTGATATCGTTTTTTTCAAAACATCTCTTTTCTAAAAATTATAGTTTTAACTCGATTTCCTAATTATTTGTAAAATACTATATATTGACTTATTATATTTTGTTTATATTTTGAGTAACGACTTAGAAATATATTAAAGCTACGATAACGATGATAATAATAAAATGTTAATTCCGTTAGAGTTGCTATTTATATACATTTCACTTATTTTAATCACTTACGTATTTTCTATATCAATATTTCTATTTTAATAAAGTTTCTAAAATTAGTAAGTTTCTATTTATAGAAAGTTTCCCTTTTAATATAAAATGTTTATTCCTTTTATCCTCATATTATTTATATTGATTATATCTTTATTTATATCGATAAATGGCTTGTTTTGGAGTTATGGATTAAGGACAAGTGTGAGGTTAGAGCAATATATTCTAGAGTTTACGGTTTTGCCATCAACTATAACGCTAGTGTATCAGGAATCGGTACATTGGTTGTTGAACCGGGTGACAGGTATCCCCGGAGTTGTGTACATTTTGACCTTAAGCTTAGGCCTCGTAGTAAGTCGTCGTCATAAGTTGAACTGGGTTACTGGTAATCCCAGGAGGGGTGTGCATTGTCTTAAACTAGGGCCATGCATTTATAAGTCGTCGCTCTATTATGGTTGAGTAGCCTAGTTAGAGACCGAGGTTTGATTTGTATGAACTAAGTTCTCGAAGCTAGTTTTTAGTATTCTCCTGGTGAAAGTCTAACCTTCTACACTGAATATTTCCATAACGCCGTTTAGAATATTTTTATTATTATCGATATATTTTGATTTGCATGTTGGCAAATATTTGTAGTTTTCTTCTGAAAACTTGTTCTGATTTTTTTGTTCCAATATATTAAGTTTTCTACGAAAGCTTATTTTTATTATATCATTTAAGGTTTTCCATTTTAAGTATTTTGATATAATAATACTATTGTTTTTCCATATGATATAATTTGGCTGGGAGAACGTCCGAGTTACTCCCCACTGACGTGATTGTTATGTTTATAACATGACAGGTTTTTGCTGCTGGGTTTTGGGTGTGAGCTAGCGAGTAGCGTGGATCCTACTATTTCTTCATTCTCATAATTTATGGATTTGTATAAGCCCGTTGGAAGATTTTTCTTTTAGCCCTTTTGTAAAAAGAGGCCTTTGTATTGACTTACCATTTCTTTTAATAAGATATAGTTTGTCAGTGTTTTTAATCCCAACTCTACAGTGTTTCCGCCACTGTATTGCGTTAAAATTTCTAGGGGATTACACATCTTTGTCCTCATCCAGGCCGAGTCGAAGGAAGGTGCGACCAATACTGAACCCGTACTTGGACTCTTATTCGGGGAAGATAAAGTTATCCCGACTCCCAAGGAAGAGCTAGTGAACCTGATCCTCCACAGCAGCAGGTTCGATCCAACCAAGCTGATCTCCGAAGTTGGTGCTGACACTGGGAAGAGAGCTTGGAGGAAGAAAACCAAGTGGACCGACAGCCAGGGTCGAGTCTACAAGCTAACTACCGGTGAAGGGGATATGCCGGATACTGTATCCGAGTCTGAGTCTGAGTCAGAGTCTGAGTCGGAGTCTGAGTCCAAGTCTAGAGGGTCCAGTACTAGGATCGAGTCTGTAACCCCTTTTCCTTCATTAGCACCCACCGGAGCCCCGGGGTCTGTCCCGAGGGCTTTCCCTATCCCGCCACTGACCAACGAACAGATGGCCGCTCTCTTCGAGCTCTTTTCAAAATTTACTATCAATAATAACGAAATCCGTTCCGCTTACGACTTGTCTTATTTCCAAAATTCTTTTAAATCCAAAAATATTATATGCAATGACATTGAGAAGCCCGATGAACAGGTACCTCTACCTCCACATCTGATCGAGCAGCTCGAACAAAGGGAATCCCGAGATCCGGTCATCGAAGAAACCGAGTCCATAAACGTGGGAACCACTTTAGAGCCCCAGATGCTTAAGTTGGGTTTATCTTTAGATCCCGAGGAAAGAAAATAATTCACGGATCTCCTCCAAGAATTCAAGGACGTCTTCGCATGGTCCTACAAGGACATGTCGGGGATAGATCGGGAGATAGATGAGCACCGTATACCCATCAAAGACGGGTGTAAGCCGGTAAAGCAAAAGCTCCGAAGAATGAGGCCCGAATGGTCTTTCAAAGTCAAAGAAGAAGTTGATAAGCAATTCAAAGCGGACTTTATACAAGTGTCTGAATATCCAGACTGGGTTGCAAACATCGTGCCGGTACCCAAGAAAGATGGTAAAGTACGGGTATGTGTAGACTTCTGGGACCTTAACAAGGCCAGCCCAAAAGACGATTTTCCGTTACAACACATCAATATACTGGTGGATAACACAGCCGATCATGCCCTTCTATCATCCATGGACGGGTATGCCGGCTATAATCAAATCAAAATGGCAGAGGAAGACATGGGTAAGACCACCTTCATCACACCTTGGGGTACTTACTGTTACACCGTTATGCCATTTGGGCTCATCAACGCCGGGGCCACTTATCAACGGACCGCCACCACTTTATTACATGATATGATGCATAAAGAAGTGGAGGTCTACGTGGACGACATGATCGTCAAGTCCAAAGACCGAAACGGGCACATTGCAGCCCTAAGAAAATTCTTTACCCGATTACGCAAATACAATATGAGGCTAAACCCTCAAAAATGCAGTTTCGGGGGTAACATCGGGCAAGCTGCTTGGCCATATCGTCAGCCAGCGCGGCATTGAGGTTGACCCAGCCAAAATCAAGGCCATTACCGAGATGCAACCACCCAAAACCGAAAAAGAAATAAGGGGGTTTCTCGGGAAAGTTCAATATATCAGCCGGTTTATTTCAAAGCTAACCATGGTCTGTGAGCCCATTTTCAAGAAGTTGAAGATAGGAGAACGAACACTGTGGGACGATAAATGTCAAAAGGCTTTTGATAAGAACAAGGAGATTCTGTCCTTTCCATCGGTGTTAATGCCGCCTCAACCAGGCTTGCCTTTGTTGTTATGCCTAACAACGACCGAGACAGCCATGGGGGCTATGCTGGCCCAAAGAGTCGATTCTGAAGAACAGGCTATCTATTACATCAGTAAAAAGCTCTTAGAATACGAGTGCAAGTATACGATGCTCGAAAAGACGTGCTTAGCTTTAGTTTGGTCCACTAAAAAGCTTCGACACTACATGCTCAGTCACGAAGTACATGTGCTATTCAAAATGGATCCCATCAAGTACTTGTACGAAAAGCCCATCCTTAACGGCCGGATATCCAGATGGACTTTGATGCTAGCAGAGGTTGACCTCAAGTTCGTACCATTAAAGGCCATTGAAGGCCGGATAGTAGCAGAGTTCCTTGCCGATAGCCCGATATCCGAGGAGGGACACACTGATACTTGGACCCTCCCAGACGAAAATATATTCCATACTGTCACCGAAACATGGGATTTATATTTTGACGGGGCGTCCAACTTCCGAGGAATTGGGGTCGGGATTTTGCTGATCTCACCACAGGGGGAACACACCCCGTTATCCATCAAGTTGGATTTCGATGTGACTAACAACGCAGCCGAATATGAAGCATGCATTCACGGGTTGCAAGCCGCCGCTGATTTAGGAGTAACAACCTCCGGGTCCACGGTGACTCATCTTTAGTCATAAACCAAGCTTTACAGAAGTGGAAAACTCGGAACGCCAATCTCGTAGCTTACCAAGCACGAGTAAGGGTTCTCGAAAATCAATTCCAAAAGTTAGAATACATTTATCTACCCCGGGAAGAAAACCAGTTCGCGGATGCACTTTCCAAATTAGCATCCCTGTTAAACATCCCGGAGCACCTAACCAGCATGCCGATCTCCGTTGAAAGACGGTCCGAGCCAGCATATATCTACGCTATTCAAGATATCGAAATAGCTGATCCAGAACATTGATACCAAGCCATTCTAAACTATTTAATGTCGGGAGAATATCCCTTGGGAGCTGAAATTCGTGCCAAGAAAGCCTTGCGAAGGTGGGCCACCCAGTTCATCCGCACGGACGATGGGCAGTTGTATAAGAAGATGGCGCAGGGGGCTTTACTCCTATGCATTGACAAAATGCAAGCCAAAAAGGTCATGGCCGAGGTACACGATGGTGAAAATGGTCCGCATATGAACGCCCACATGCTAGCCCGAAAAGTCACGAGACTCGGGTATTATTGGAATACCATGGAAGCGGACTGTCAATTATACGTCAAACACTGCCATAATTATCAAATCTTTGCTAATGTACAACATATGCCGTCATCCCTGTTATATACCATGACATCACCATGGCCATTCTCGACATGGGGAATAGATATAATTGGGAAGGTGAACCCTTCAGGGACAGGTGGCAACTACTTTATTTTAGTGGCTATTGACTATTTCACCAAATGGGTCGAAGCCGAGTCATACCGGATTTTGAATGCCAAACATGTGGCTAAATTCATCCAAAACAAGATTATATGCCGATACAGAATCCCACACGAGTCCATCATTGATCACGGGACCCATTTCCATGCCGAAACCGCTAATTTGCTGGAAAAATACAAAATTCAAAGGCATACATCTTCGCCTTATCGTCCCCAAACAAATGGAGCGGTAGAGGCAGCTAATAAGACAATTGTCACCATACTTAAAAAGACGGCTAAGAATTACCGAGATTGGCCCGACAAAATTCCTTTTGCCCTATGGGGGTACCGGACGTCAATTCGCACTGCAACCGGAGCAACTCCATACTATTTAACGTATGGAATGGAGGCGGTCCAACCAGTCGAGCTAGAAGTACCATCCCTCAGAATTTCACTTGAGAGCCAAGTACCGGAGGAAGATTGGGTCCAAGCCGGATATGACTCGTTAGTTCTTTTGGACGAACGGCGATCCCGAGCCCTTAACAATATTCAGATATATCAAAAAAGAATACGACGGGCTTTCAACAAAAGAGTTAGACCCAGAAATATCAAAGAAGAGGATCTAGTCCTGAAATCCGTCCGGGCCTTACTACCAGTTGACCCAAGAGGAAAATTCAAACCCAATTGGGCCGGGCCATATTTAGTGAAAAAGGTCCTATCAGGAGGAGCGGTGATGCTGACAGATTTGGACGGGAATAAATTCGTCAACCCGACTAACTTGGACCAGTTGAAGCGTTACTACCCATAAGCCTTATCTCAATGTCATTTGGACCAGTTGAACAGTTTATCTTTTTATAAATTTTCAAAAATTATAAGCAAGTCAATAAGTTAGGATTATTCATCCTACAGCCACACATCTCAAACTAATAGTCTTGATGTATTTCGGAAATTGTAAAAAATATTTGAACTACGTTTGGTTTGATTCCACTAATTGTGGATACGTAGGCAACCCTTCAAAAGGGGTACAACCACTGCAATAACGAAAAGACGGGAAAGGAATTCATTAATATGTCTTTTATTAAAAAACCCGATAAACCCGGAAATTTCAAAAAAAAATACATCACACACAAAAAAAAAAATTCACACCACAAAAATAATAATATTACTTAAATAATAAAATTTAGGAGGCTACTGCTCATGCATTTTTCTTTTCCCCTTGACTTTTGGGTCACGAGGAGCCCGAGGAAGACGTGGCGGGGGCGAACGGCCGAATCACAAGCGGAACCTCTTTAGCTCGAACCCGTTTCTTCGACAACGGGTCTTCTGGCATTGTCACTGGTCCAAGCCGAGCCCGTACCTGCTAGGGTAGTCTGTCTTGAGGACCAAGTCGGTCCTTAACCGCCAATCTTGGACCAAGTCTCCTTTCCAGGTCTGTCTGGGGGCTCACTTTTCCCCGTGCACCCTTAGTACTGGACCCTTTAATTTGAGACCTAGTCTTCTCCTTCTGACCTAACATCAGCCGAACCAAGGTAGCAGGAGTATCACCCTGGTCAAAGAAACTCCTATTATCTTTAGCTTGTTCTTGGTGCAATAGGTCAAAAGCCTCATCGGTCTTCAGGGCAGCCCGGGCTTCAGCAGAATTCGCCTTTGTCCATTTCACATAAGAATCGGATACCCAGATCGAGTGAAGATTCTTAGAAACAGGCCAAGTAGCCCGGGTATACCACCGCTGCATCCAGGTGTCGCACATCACGTCCGTCAGTTGGGTAGATTCACTCAGAACCGCCTCAATTTCTGAGATTCTTTGGGCCCGACCATATTGCCTAAGTATGCGATCGGGTTAAAGGTGAATTGTTTGCCTAAAAGATAGGATCACCTGATATCGTGCCCTATCTCTCGATTCCAAGCCGGTCCAAACATAAATAGGCCACCAGGGCACGGTCCATCGGATTAACGGGCCTGCATGGAAAGACAGCACTTCGTCCCAATATTTCTGAGTATTATGACGAGAAAAGTCAATGGTTCGTCTCCTCGTCATCACTTGGTTGGGGCGATATCGGGTCACGTCAAGCGGAGGATCCTCGATTGATAGCCTCTCAAATAGCCAAAGCTAAAAAAACCGCGAAAAATTCAAAATCACGAAAAATCGGAAAAACCGCGCAAAAAAAAAAAAAAAATCGCGAAAAAAAAACGTGAAAAAATCAAAAATCACGGGAAAAATCGAGAAAATCGGAAAAATCGGGGAATAGGCATATACCTGTGGAAGACGGGTGCTCCCGGTCAACCGAATCGATGGATCCCTTTTGCGATTGTCCAAACCTTGGATAATCTCTCCGGTAATCAACCAAGCTGGACTGTGCTCCGTTTCCATCTGGTCAACCACGGTGAAAAGTCGGACAAGGCCCATGTAAGATAGCAAATCCATATGACCTTCGAAGGCGTAAACATGGAGCATATAAAAAGCGAAGGCCCTACGGCTATGAACCGACCTGACCCGGACATCGTGTGAATTCATGAATTTTTCAGCCAGGTCTATCAAAGAAACAGTATCTCCCTCCAGCATACGAGATACCTCCATCCGAGAAAGCCCTAAAAATTCCTGTAGTTTTCTCCTTGGATCGTGAACTGAAAACGGGACAGCAGGACAAAGTATGGGATTCCATCCACCTACGGCAGCAATTTTCTCTGGAATAGGACAGATTTCGCCTCGAGGGAAGCCAAAAACATGATAAGTATCGTCCCAGTAGGACTAGCTAGCATCCAAGAAATGACGGTCCACTTGCATCTGACGGATTGTGAATAATTGGGTTATACCATTCTAATTCAGAATAACTTTATCTGCATCTCTGAAGTAACGGGACCAATCCTGCAACATTCCGATCAATCGGTCGATTCCCATAATTGAATTTCTAAAAGAAGGAATAATATTTTTGGAGATCATTTCTCTTTAGAAGGGAGGGAATTGTGAGAATTATAAGAAAAATAAAGCAAGGCATGGGTATTTATAGCTTTAAACCCAAACTTTTCTCCTTGCTTTAGGATTCCTAATCCCAGGAGGCTTAGCATATAGGCCCCATCTCAGAGTCTTAACTAAGTCATCCCGAGCATTCTCATTCCTTTTCAGAGTCAAAATCCTCAAAATTGTCACGCTTAATTTCAAAAATTCAAAACCTTTCTCAAAATTTTTATTCCCCAGCGCGAGTCATTTCTCCTAAAAATGTTACATGCGAAGCATTGCATAAATCATGTACAGGACGATTCAAGCAGGACCGTACGACTAACTCCCCAGCGACATTTTTTACGGGATGGGCCCATATATAGGTGCACCCGGGACTTACGCAACAAGTCCAAATTCCCCACGGAGTTATCATCGTCAGCTCAGGTATATTTCTAGTCCGTGGCCGGCGGGCCCTTCACGCAAGTCTAATGGATTTTAAACGACCCGATCAGATGTCTGCTAGGTCTTAATTTGACCTGGTAGCTACTCTGACATTCGCCATGTTCAAGCCTCAGTCAGAATGGGGGCCCTGTAGACACCCACATTTGGCCATTAGGTGTCTATGGCAGTTTTCGACAAACACCTGATGATGATCGGACGCAAACATGCTTTAACTTACTCGAATATGGGCTCAAAATCATGGGCATTTGGCTTGGGCTTTTTACGGAGTACAAATCTCACAAAATCAACCACAAAATCAGGCCCAGTTGGTCATTCCGAGTCAAATAAGACTAATTTGGGTCGAATCCGACACCAAGAGCAAAACCGTCTTTTAGCGACCAAGTCAAAACCCGGTCAAAGATATTTTTCGAGACATACAAACTAGCCGTGTCACCCCATGAGTCCGTTTTGAGCTCAAACACTACAAAAATCAGCTACAAAAAATATTAGACAATTCGATTAAGGGTAGAATTCGATCTCCAATAGGAATCTTATCCGAACACCCGATCAAACACTCGACCGAGCATGAAATACTCGGCCTAGCATCCCAATTCCAGCCAGCTTCCATGCCTTCATCGCCAAGCAAACGGAATTCTCGTTCCTCTCGACTTCTTACATTTCCTATCCAAAGCAAGAATTCTCATCTAACTACCTCTCCTAGCCAAGGTCGGGAACTCCCCTATAAATAGGCCCCTTGCACAACACAATTTAGACACACCGAAGACATCAATTATAACCACAAAAATCACCAACATTCAATAGCAATAATAGCATTAAGTAACTGATATTTCAACACGAGATCACGCCGCCCCACACCCGAAGAAACCGGCCACCTCGACCCGACACCCTACACGTCCCATACCACCATAACTCACTTACATTACCTCGACGCTCCCGTGCCTAAGCCACATTCCGACAAGCCCCGTTCCGAGTAAACAAAGCATGTAGGTTGAGGGTGTAAAATCAAACCCGATTTCTCCTTTCTCTCTTCCCTTCTTCTTGTTTTTTCTCTTTTTTTTCGTCGGTCCTTTTTTTTTATGGGTCTTTGTCACATCTTCTATTTTCTATAATATCGATACTACAAACTATTTATATACAAAACAACGTTCTTAAAATATGATATTGATTCTCTAGTCGAATATCGTATCAAAAAAGAAATAAATCGATCTCGTTGATGCTAAAAAATCGTCCTTTGGTTTTAAATATAATATGACGATTTGGATGCGGAGAGAATCAACATCTTTTCATTCGATTTTTTTTCTTTTCAAAACAATTTTCTAAAAACTATTTCGAATATTTGATATCGATTTCATAATCGAATATCGAATATAACGAATATCGAAAATTTAAGTAGAGTATAAGTTAATCTATATTTGTACGCGATTTAATAAAATTATCAATTTTTCGGAAAAACAAACTCGAAAACAGCACGCCATGCGACTCGCACAAGTCCCGTGCGAGCCGCATGGCAGCATGAGTCGCGCCATCTTCGCGTGGGTCGCGCGGAATTCGCAGCATCGAAACGCAAATCCGTCTTATTTTTTCTAACATCTTTACTTTATTAAAACGACGGTTTTCCTTGGCATATTTCAGGTTTCGATAAATATTTTCTTGACCTCGGTCAACGCGTGCTTAATCCATCACGTGTCATAAAAAGCTTTTCAAAATCATTCATTTATCGCATCTACATCTTTTATTCAATTTACAAATCGTTACTAACCCGTTTGCTCATGTTTTTAGCGATTTCCTTTCATCTTTTATTGTTTGTTTTATTATACTAAAACGAACATCACATGCTAAAACAACTTTGACGTTAAAATTAGATACATTAAACCGACTTAGCAACCTATTCAATTCTCGCATGTTTAAGGAATACAATGTTTGCGTATCATTTCATCTTTCAACTAACACGCGTATTCGAGAGTCAAACGATATCTATGTAGAGGCCGCTAATGTGCGGGCGGGGTTCGGTGTTCTTTGTGAAATTCCCAACACGTACCCTCACCCCTTACTCAGAACCATGGTCTCCGGATGTCCGAATCCATTGGCAAACGAGAGTCATTCAATACACGGTATCCGATAATGTCGGTATCGATATCAAATGCTAAGGGACGAACCCAATAAACTCTGACATCTGAAATGGGCCATACTTTGTTCATGGCCCACTACGACATTGAGTGGGTTCGAACAGGCCCAAACTCCCACAAAGTTCGGTGGCGACTCGAACTTCGATTTAAATTTCAATTCGACCCATCTTATATGGAGATTCATTCGCCTTCCCAAACCCGCGCGTGGTCGCGTCGGTGTGAGCCTATGTCATGTCCACAATCCCATAACTAAATAAACCCTAGGAAGGTAAAAGTGAACCCTGTCGGGGACATGGTTCAAAGATATGGGTACTCATAAGAAGGAACAGAAATGGGTTTAGGGTTGGATTAGGCGTCCCCGCTTCGCGGTTCCGCTTAATTTAACCCTAAACCTCTTTCCTTATTTATTAAACGGGACGGAAAAGGGTTTAGGCTGGATTGGATTAGGTGTCCCCACTTCGCGGTTCCGTCTAATCCAACACTAAACCCTTTTCGTCATTCAAGGTCACTAATCCCAAAACTAACTGAACTCTTGGAGAGTATAAGTGAACCTTGTCGTGGACATGGTTCAAAGATTGGGGGTAACCATATGAAAAGGGTTTAGGGTTATACTATGCGGAACCGCGAAGCGGGGTCGCCTAATCTAACCCTAAACCCATTTCCGTCCTGTCAAAATCACTAATCCCACAATTAACTAAACCCTAAGAGGGTATAAGTGAACCCTGTCGTGGACATGGTTCAAAGATAGGGGTACTCATAAGACGAAACAGAAAAGGGTTTAGGGTTGGATTAGGCGTCCCCGCTTCACGGTTCCGCCTAATCCAATCCTAAATCTTTTTCTTTATTCAAAGTCACTAATACCACAACTAACTGAATCCTAGTAGGGTATAAGTGAACCCAATATTGGACATGGTTCAAAGATATGGGTACTCATAAGATGGAACGGAAAAGGGTTTAAGGTTGGAGTAGGCCTCTATTCTCTATGAAGCCCTCTAATATGTTCTAGGAAGGGTTATGTGCAAGTAATATAAAAATATGTACATTAAACCTTTGTAAGGTGTCATTGAATGATTATGTACATCTCATATTTATATATATACTTTGCATAATGACCTATATATAGTAAAGCTACACATATACTAAGTTTTTATATATGGTAATTAGTTAATTATATAAGGTTCGAGTCCGCATTAATTTCCTACTCGTGGAGATACTTTGTTATTTGATGCGTGGAGATACAATACTTTACCTTTTTTTTCGCAATTAATGATTGTTTTCGCATACTTGCCCTATCTTATACCTGGCCCACTTATACCTGCCCCAGCTATACCTTTTTTTTTCAAATTAATGATTGTTTTCGCATTTATAGTATAAATCGACGGAAGTACAAACACAAGAACAAACACAAACACAATCCCTCCCTCTCTGCATTTAAAAATATTTATTATTTAATAAGAAATAATGATATTCATGGAGTTATTTCATCAAGTACCATTCAATTAAAATCTTTAATTGATTTGTCTTTAGTACCTTAGATGAATTGATGCAAGTTCAAGTTTTGTGTTGATCTGTTTAACAACACAGAATTATGTGATACCGTTACAGTCACTTGAATAGTACAAAGGAGATGAATGTGAAGAACTAACCGAAGTTCATACTCCTAAGGTTCCCTCCCAAGCACAGGTGTAGGTGAATGAGGAAGTACAAGATTACTAGGCAAAAACTTTGGTTCCCGAATGAGACTTGGCGAATTATTCGTTACTCATATTTTGTAATCCTTGATATATAGCTAGTCTATCTTTTAATTTGTACTTGTAATCGTTCGTCTTTGTTTTGGATGCTGAAAAAGGTTATGTGCAAGTAATATAGAAATATGTACAGTGAACCACTGTAAGATGTTCTTAGATGGGTAAATAGTCAAAAACATAAAATGTACGAAGTTGTACTTTAGATGGGATATATACAACTAATATAAAAAATTTTACAATGATGTCCTCGGATGGATTATGTACAACTGATATGTAAATATGTATATTACGTAGTGACCTATATACTTTATTTTGTAAATTGTTACAAGCACAACAAAATTAACCTATGACGTTCTTCTTTAAATAGTCAAAAACATAAAATGTAGTACTTTAGATGGGTTATGTACAACTAATATAGAAATATGTACAATGATGTTCTCGGATGGATTATGTACAGCTGATATGTAAATGTGTACATTACGTAGTGACCTATATACTGTACTTTGTGTTTTTTAAGTAAAAATATGATATACATAGTTAAGAATATAGTGTATATAACTTATGATTTGGTACTAGTAAAATGTCCACTCTAAGATGTAACTAGATGAGTTATGTTCAACTAATGTAGAAATATGTACAATTATGTCCTCGGATGGAATTTTTTTGGTGAAATGTAAAAATTATATTGATAAGTAACAAATGTGTTGAAGGGTAAGCCTTCCATACGTCATCAAGCTAGATATCCAATCCATGTCACTTTTAGTTTAAATTTTTACAAGATGTATTCAATTTTAATCTAAACTCCTCCTTGATCTGTTTCAGCACAACTTCAGGTCTAACGTTTGCTCAACTCCTGCCTTGTTTCTCTGGTTCCATATATGATAGACAGCTGAATTTGTTACTCCATTAATCAACCCCCTTCTTAGTTTGGTTCCTCTTCTTGCTAGTCTCCATGTCGTCGACCCACCTGTAGGTATTTTCAGCTTTGTCCATTCATTAACCAATCCCAACACACGTGATCTATACCCACAATCAAAAAATAGATGTTCCAAAGTCTCACTACTTATCCCACAAAAGCAGCAGGCGTCCTCTTGTACAACACCAAGCCTTAACAATTTCGTCTTTGTGCTCATTGCTCCGTGTTGAAACATCCAATTTACGAACATATGTTTACCAACAGTCCACTCATTCCACACACGGTAGGTCCATTGAACCTTTGTAGCTGCCACTCTCAAGCATTCATAAACCTTGCTAACAGAATAATCTTGTAGCGGGCCTAAATTCTGGATTTGAGGTCGAGTTTTAATCTCCTCTTCGATCTTACAAATTTTCTTCCATGTTCATGGAGCATCAATAGGTGAGCTGTATGGAATTATGTACAGCTGATATGTAAATATATACATTACATAGTGACCTATATACTGTACTTTGTGTTTGTTCAGTAAAAATATGATATACATAATTAAGAATACAGTGTGTATAACTTATTTTGGTATTAGTAAAATGTCCACTTTAAGGTGTAACTAGATGAATTATGTTCAACTAATTTAGAATTATGTATAATGATGTACAACTAACTAGATGCATTATGCGAAGATGATATGTAAATATATAAATTACGTAGTGACAAATATGTACATAAAAAATTATTAACGTCATTCAGCAGAGAATATGATTGAGATCTGCAAAAAATTACTTGATAATCGATTGTCTAAATTAAAACAGATTAGACTTGATAATCAATTTTCTTAAACGAATTGTTAAAAATGACAATCAAATCTGCATGTGAAAATGATGATAATCAAATCAAGCATACAATTCCTTGATAATCAAGCACATAATTCCTTGAAACAGAAAAATCAATTCTATGAATGAATTTACAAAGTGAACACAATGAAATCTGCAACTTAGACGATAATCGAATGATGAAGATCTGCAACTAAAATGATAAAGATGCTCGATTTTACAAGTTAACAGAATGAAATATGCAACTTAAATGATGATAATTGAATGATGAAGATCTGCAACTGAAATGATGAAGATGCTCGATTTTACAAGTTAGCACAATGAAATCTGCAAGTGAAAATGATGAAGATCGAACGATGAACATCTGCAACAGAAGTGATGAAGATGATTGATTGATAAGAATGAAGAAATAAACAAATTTCTAGAGAGAGAAAGTCGACTAATTTAAAAGGAAAGGAACTAACGGCGCGCGTTTGTTTTTGTGCTTTGACTTTTGATCAAATCTGGTCTGTTGATCTCAATCAGATCTAACGGCCCAGACTATGTCTCAACGGTTGCAGCAAGTTGCTGTCTCAATGGATCCCGAGTATATATATATATATGTATATATATATATATGTATATATATATATATATGTATATATATATATAAATATATGTATATATATATATATATGTATATATATATATATATATATATGTATATATATATATATATATATATATGTATATGTATATATATATATATATATGTATATGTATATAGAGGTAGGTTCAAATAAGGTCACCATGTTTCAGTAAGTGTATATTAAAGTTACAGATGACATACGATAAAGTTGCATTTGTTTAAAATTGATATGTAACTATAACATTCAGCTCTTTTATCACTTCAAGTGATAAAGTGCAACTTTATCACTCATCTCGTGTAACTTTAAGCACTTTTTGTGTAACTTTAACACTGGAACTTATGCCCTTCAAATAGTTGTTGACCTTATTTGAACCTACCTCTATATATATATATATATATATATATATATATATATATATATGTATGTATGTATTTATGTATGTATGTATGTATGTATGTATGTATGTTTTAATTTATGAATTTTACCAAAGAGGACGGTTCAATACAATAACCATTCTATTTGTAATTATATTAAACAGCACAGTTCTACCTATTACCGTGCAATTTGTAAAGACTTAAATAGAATGGTTCCACCTTCAACCGTCCTATTTGTAATCAATTACATAGCACAATTTGACTTTCTTTCAACAACGGTATTTGATTTAATACGATGTTGACCTAAAGGATGGTTCCTTATCCAATATAGGATGATTAAGAACCATCTTATTTAATCTTAATTGTAGTAGTACTGATCATTTATTGAGGATAAGAGTTGAGGAGGATGAAATTGTTGTCCCTATCAATGACTTTTTCCCCGATATTTCCCTTATGGCCTTGATCGCTTCCAAAAGAAAGAGTCCTTGGTTTGCTGATTACGCCAACTATTTGGTTGGTAAGGCATTGCCCTCTGATCTTTCATATCAACCAAAAAAGAAGTTTCTACATGATGTGGGACAATTTTTTTGGGGTGATCCTTATTTGTTTAAGGTGTGTGTTGATGGTTTATTCTGACGATGTGTCCCTCAATGGGAAGTCCAAGGAATTTTAGAACATTGTCATTCGTCATCGTATGGTGGTCATCATGGACCTAGCCGAACCATGGCTAAGGTTCTCCAATTTGGCTTTTATTGGCCCACCATGTTCCGGGATGCCCAAGCTTTTACCATGTCTTGTGACACTTGTCAAAAGGACTTAAAATATTTCTGTAGGCATGAGATGCCTCAAAATGGGATCCTAGAAGTAGAGATTTTTGATGTGTGCGGTATTGACTATCAAAGTTCTTTTTCATCATCCAAAGGGAATCACTATATCTTGGTTGCGGTCGATTGTGTCTCCAAATGGGTGGAGGCCGTAACAACTCCTGCTAATGATGCTAAACGGTAATTTCTCTCTTCAAGAAGATTATTTTTCCTAGATTCGGTGTTCCAAGAGCTATAAAAAGTGATGGTGGTAGCCATTTTCATGACAAGAGGCTTGACACTTCACTTGCTAAGTATCGTGTCTCTTACCGTACCGGTCTTGCCTACCACCCTCAAACGAGTAGGCAAGTTGAAGTGTCTAATAGGGAACTTAAATCCATCTTGGAAAAGGTCGTGTCAAAAGTTAGAAGGGAATGTAGTTCTAAGTTAGATGACACATTGTGGGCTTATAGAACCGCCTTTAAAACGCCTATTGGTGCTTCCCCTTACCGATTGGTCTATTACAGGTCATGCCATTTACCCATCAAACTAGAGTACAAGGCTTGGTGGGCAATAAAGGAGTTTAACTTAGACCCACAATTGAACGGAGAGAAACGGCTTATGCAACTAAATGAGCTAGAAGAGTTTCGTCTTGGTGCCTACGATAGTCACTACAAGGAAGCCAGCAGTTAGCAACCGATAAAATCGGTCGGGAAGACACAAAATCGGTCGGTAAACACATTTACCGACCGCAATTAAAATATTTCCGACCGAAAGTCTATAGTCGAAAACTATGGTCGGAAACACTACGTACCGACAAAAAATCCCAGTCGGTGAATCACCGACCGATATACGGTCGGTAAATATGAAATTCGGTCGGCAATCGTAATTACCGACTGATCGCTGTAGTCGGTAAATTAAGGTATACCGACCGACTTGTCGGTCGGCAATGTTATTTTGCGGTCAGTGATTTAATTTACCGACTGAAATTTTCGGTCGCTAAGTGTTGCCGACCAAACCAAGATTAGAACCTCCTGTAAAATGTTTGGTCGGAAAAACTGAAGTCGGTCGGTAATGTGGTCGGTATTTTGGGGTTTTACCGACCGTTTTCTGTCGGTCGGTAATGTTTACCGACCGTTTTCTGTCGGTCGGTAATGTTTACCGACCGTCATTTGCCAATATCTAGGTTACTTAAGTCGGTCGGTAATGACATCAGTTCGGTCGGTAAAGAACTGAGGGCGATCGGTAAAGTGAAGAAGGTAGTTGGGTCTAGTTGTTTTGTTGTCCTCCGATTTTGTGACATACAAACCTGCATTCAAACTACAACATACAAACTACAACACCATTCACTTCAACCTGCATCACTCACAAACTACAACTCTTTAGACAACAAACTCCAATTTGTTGTCATCATATCATTCAAATCTTCCAACTCATTCAAACTACAACATCATTCACTTCAACCTTCATTCATTAACTTCATCCAATTCATTCAGAATCCAACATCTCCACAATTCATTCACATAAAACCATTCGATATCATGGACATAACTTTCTAAAATGTTTAACTACTTAAGAGAGTACTAATTAAAATCTAAAGAGTCTCAACAACTTGAAAAAGTAATCAAAGTTTACACAACTTGAAAGACTAATCAATTAGAGTTTCAAGCTACACTTGAAAACCGACCCTGGCTCCCCCAACTCCACCACCTCCCGAATTATCATCATTTGGATTACAGAAGTTATTAAAGTTAAACTGATTACAATTTTGAGTTTTCAATACCGCGGCCAAGAGCTCTTGTTGTTGTCTCATGAGCTCCCGGGTCTCGTCTCTAAAACGCCGATTCTCATCTTTCTCCTTCTCTAAGGCTTCCATAAGTTTTTTTTGAAATTCCTCTGCCCATTTCTCTTGTTGAACAAGAATACCGGGATGATAAGAGCATGAAGCCTTCCCCTTATTCTGTGGAGGGGGGAGAAGTACAATGGGCCGGCGGTTCCCACTCCATATATGTGCCCCTTCTTGAAACCCTCAGCCGCTTCAAACCAAACTTCGTCGTCCGATTTTTCTTTCCCCTCCTCCTCATTCTTCTTCTTCAGCTCTTCGAATCGGTCCTATTAGCAAACAGGGACAGGTAATGTTTAGGAACAAATTATAACTAATTCAATAAGGATTTTTAAGATAATCTCTATAATTAACTAAATTAATACTTACAAAGGTTGCCCTTGCCTTCTGACTAGTAAAAACCCTTTTACCATCTACTTCCTTGATATGTATGACTTGTGCAAGCTCGGGCGCACTGGGCCTCCTACCACCCAGTTGCTCCATCTAAAAAGACAATTAGAACTTACTATGCATAAACTTGGATAAATTATTACTATCTTGTTAAAAAATATATTAATACAAATATTATGCAACATTTTATATATTTGGTCATTACCAGCCTGGAAGCGTGTTTAGTTGCCTTGATCGACCCCCCGTGGTGTGTAGGGCCAGGCTGAGCACAAGCTTTATTGGCCGCCGCTGTCTTCGATTTCTTCATAAATGCCTTTGTCTTTCGTCTCTCCAGTAAGTCCTTGTAGACTTGCGGCACCATCCACCCTGGGCAAGCCTTGTTCTTGCCATTCTGTCGTTCGCATATGTCGTTGATGGTATCCTTTAGCCGTTTTTGTGCTTCGACATCGTAGTTGGTTCTAACTTGCTCTTCGTCCTCGGGCTTCCATGAGCAGTAGACCTGACATTGTGACCAATCATAATTTAATAATTACATATTCAGAAAAAATTCAAATAACAATTGAAAGTGCATATAACTATATATAAAATATACTCATATAAAGTAAAGTGAATGTATATCCTAAAATTTCTGAAACATTTATCTTTGATCGTCTTCGGGGTCTCCCGGTAGTTCATATGAGGTTCATGGTAGAAACCCTTGAATGACTTTGTTACTCTTCTTACCACAGCGGAGTCATCAAACCTTAATCAACACTAATGCAACAAATTATATTTTTGTATAGAAATATATTATATACTAAATCAACTTCGATAAGGATAGAATAAGCAATACCATCTCCCATTGGGTTCTATCGCAATTATGGGCAGATCCTCCTCCTGTTTTTGTTGTTGATGTTGTTATTGTTGTTATTGTTGTTGCTCCTGTTGTTGTTGTTGTTGTTGTTGTTGTTGTTGTTCTTGTTGTTGTTGTTGTTGTTGTTGGTCCTCCTGCTTGTGCTCGTCGACCTCCAACGGTTCTCCACGTCCACATCCACGTCCACGTCCAACTATCTTTCAGATATGATCTGTTGAATGACAAAACAAACTAACATATGCAAATAACACTTATCAAATGCAATCCAAGAAAACATTTAACAAATAATATCACCTTGCCTAACACCAAACAAACATATACAAATAACAAGAATTATCCATGAGTGTTGATCGACAACTATTTCATTGACTAAACAAATACAAGTTAGCAATCATCATCGTCGTCATCATCATCGTCGTCTTCTTCTTCTTCTTCCTCCTCCTCTTCCTCCTCCTCCTCCTCAAATTCATCTTCAAATTCCTCCTCCTCATCAATGTTATCATCTTCGACAACCACGTCATCACCCATCTCATTCATCTCTTCCATGTCCTCCCCTTCACTAAAACTTCCTACGGCGTCATCGTCGACAAGCCTAGATAATAATGAAGTACATGTCACATCTTCTTGAAATACCGTGACATACACTGGGGCATTAAATTGTGACTTTGCCCGACCCTTAAAAACATCCCACCAATGATCTCTATGCTTCTTTGGGTTTGGGTATGGAGCGTAATAAACTTGACTAGCTTGATGGGCAAGTACAAAAGGATCATATTTACCATATTTCTTCCTACTATTGACTTCTATTAGTTTATAAAGGCCATGAACACTTGTACCGTTTGTGGAATTATCCATCCATGAACACTTGAACACGATTGCATTATAAATTCTCTTCTCCCCGCAATACCTCAACTCAATAATTTCCTCTAAAGTGCCGTAGTAATCGTTTCCTTCAACATTGCTTACGCAAACCCCGTAATTCATGGTAGCTCTGTTTTTCCCATATTTCTGTGTGTGGAAATTAAACACATTAATCATATATCTTTGTCAAGTGTTTACTTCTTTAGAAGGACCAAATGCAAAGGCTTGAATCACATCATCTTTGACATTCATCTCAGTTACCTAATTGCGTAGTAGAGTGTTAGTGTATTTGTGACGTGCTCAAAGTTTGTTTCATTCTAATATGTCAGTACTGAGACTTACATATCCTTTAAACCAATTTGGAAACAACTTCTCATATGTAGTCCAAACTTCATCCATTTTAGCTCGTGGATGTTGCTCCATAATGAACTGTTCAAATGAGCTGTAATTATCCAGTTTAGTCGTGACATCTACATCTCTGAATTTTAAAATAAATTAGTTGTTACTATTTACATACCGTTCATATTCCCCTAGTAGTTCACAATCTGATAATGCGTAAAGATGGGCACGATCGAACTCTTGTTCGTCCAAGTATCTCTGTTTTGGTTTAGCAAGTGCTCTACCTTTGTGTTGTCGAAACAGCTCGGGTAAAGATGAATCATTTTCATCTCCAATGCCCACATCCAAGTCCTTAGCCTTTGTATCTACGTGGTCTTCAAAGTATAGAGAACAGAAATTTGATATTTCTTCAGTTAAGAAAGCATTGTAAATTGAACCTCCACACGTGCTTTATTACCCACTTTTTTTTTCAAATGATTAAGAAACCTACATTTTGATATAGTGTTAATACGGGATTTAAAAATTATTGACAATACGAGGAAACATTAATAACTTGAGTATTTTCACAATTATACCTCTCAAAAGGGTACATCCACCTATATTGTACTGGGCCACCAACCCTCGCTTCGTAAGGCAAATGTATTGGTAAGTGCTCCATGGGATTGAAGAACGATGGTGGAAACACTTTCTCAAGTTTGCAGAGGATCTCCGCAATATCGTTCTCCAGTCGCTCTATATTTTGGGTTGTAAGGCTTGAGACAGACAAATCACGAAAAAATTGGTTGATCTCGGTAATTGAATTCCACACATTAGTTGGCAACAAGTTTTTCAAAGCAAAGGGTAAAAGTCGTTCCATGAACACATGGCAACCGTGGCTCTTCATACCAGGAAGTGTGAGATTGTGTAGGTCGACGCAACGACCTAAATCGGATGCGTATCCATCTGGAAACCTCAAATTGCATATCCACTCACATAGTATCTTTCTTTGCAGTTTGTCAAGAGTGTAGGGAGCTTTTGGTTTGCGGCCGTCCTTGATGTGTAGGTGACCTCTACTACATAATTTGGGCAAGTCCTTCCTTGTGTTATGGGTGTCAGCTGTTTTATTTTTATTATCCAGTACTGTATGAATTAATTGCTCGAAAAAGTTTTTTTCAATATGCATGACATCCAGATTGTGTCGAATCAACAAATGCTTCCAAAAAGGTAGGTCCCATAACAAGCTCTTTTTGAACCATCTTGTTTTCAACGTTTTAAGTTCTTTGAGTTCACGATCATTACCATCAATGATCATCGAGTATTCTGATATCGTCTCCCAGATTTCACATCCTGACAATGTCGGAGGTGGTTCATCATTCTCGCACTTACCCTTCCTGAAGGCAGTTTTGTTGTGAAGAAATGCATGATGTAGGGATAAGAATTGTCTGTGACAATCGAACCAGAACATTTTACCTCCATGTGGAAGCCAAAACGCCTTGGTGTCTTTCATACAATATGGACATGCAAGTTTTCCAGCAGTAGCCCACCCAGAGAGCATCCCATACGCCGGAAAATCGTTGATTGTCCATAGGATACATGCTTTCAGCCGAAAATTTTGTTTCCTGGACACATCATAGGTGAGCACTCCCTTGTCCCACAACTCTTTCAATTCATCAATAGGAGGTTGCATGTATATGTCCATGTTTTGCTTAGGATTTTTTGACCCGGGAACGATCAAAGATAGAAACATAAATTGTTTTTTCATGCATAATCCAGGGGGTAGATTATAAGGAGTGAGAATCACCGGCCAACATGAGTACGACTTACCAAATTGACCGTATGGTGTGAAACCATCTGTGCAGAATCCAAGTCTAACAATACGAGGCTCACTAGCAAACTCCGAAAACATATAATCTAGATGCTTCCAAGCCTCACTGTCACTTGGATGAGCCATGGTCCCTGGTACACGTGGATTTTCAATATGCCATCTCATTTCTTTTGCAATGTTCTTGGTTGCATATAAACGTTGTAACCTTGGTGCTACAGGGAGATAGGTCAGGACTTTGAAAGGTATGTCTGCCCCACTAAAAGTTTTCTTCTTGTACCTATCTTTTCCTCACTTTTTACATTTGTCAAGCATGGAATCTTCTTTCCAAAATAGCATGCATCCTTCCTGACATGAATGGATCTTATGATGGGGCATTTGAAGGCCCCTAAGCTGCTTTTTAGTCTCATAAAATGTGCGAGTCATCAGATTATCTCGTGGAATGATATCCTCAATCAAAGCAGCTATCTTATCTAAACTTCTTTCCGGTAGGTTGTCCTCACATTTAATGTTAATCATCCTAGAAGCTACTTCTAGCAATGACGACTCACATCCACGATACAGAGGTTTCTCGGCGGCCTCTAACATTTCAAAAAATTCATTCAAATCAGGGTGGGGGCTTTCTTCTTCACCCAAAGGAGAATCCTCAACACGGCCGAACATTATGTCTCCAAATGCATCTACTACCATCTCCCGATAAGGTTGGTGTATGAAAGCATTGGTGTTTGTTGAAGTAGTAGGATTACTAATAAAAGAAAAGGGTTCTCCATGGCACACCCAATTAGTGTAACCAAGCTTAAACCCTTTGCTAATGAGATGCTCTTTCACCGTAAACTCATTCAAGTACTTCAAATTTTGGCACTTCACACATGGACATCAAAGAATCTGATGTGTTTTGTATTCTTCTTGTTCCTTAGCATATAGAATAAAATCATCCACCCCAAGTATAAAGTCATACTTAACTTTGTTTCTATCGTCTACCCTTTCGTACATCCATTTTCTTTCGTTACTCGTCATTATAAGATTTTCTATAAGAGGAACGAAAGCTTATTTAGGTAACATATAATAATGGAGTAAATAACACAGAAATAACCATGAGTTTACTCTCGTTATGTTAAAAAACAATAATCGAATATAATTAGAGTAGGGGTTGATACGTTTACTCTAATTTGACAATTAGAACTCCCATGATCCCATCTCATTCGTACCCCTTCATTATTTAATTAAGTTTTCACATCTAACCTTAGTTTAATATATAAACTCAAATTGTTAGTATTCTTTATTGAATTTGATCGAGTCATATTACACCATATTGTATCTAGTTGACCTAAAAACATTTGACAAATAAGAGGTTCATGCGTAAAAACATTGAATGGAGTGGTCCAAGTAGAACTAAACTTAGAATATTTCACTATTATTCTAGAACACTAAACTATACTAAGCTACAACTATATTAGGCTAAAGAATGTTAGTCCCTACATTGTTATTATTTGTTAAGTTAAGAATAAACAATAGTTGAAGTGTGTATGGTAAGGGATAATGGCCATTTGTGTATACATTTGAGAGAAACATGAATATGCATATTTTAATGTTATAACAAGGAATTGTCCCCAAGACTTTTAATTACGGAGCAACAACTAAACTATACTAAACTACGAAGATAAAAAAAGGGGAAGAATAATAAAGGCAGGCGAGATGAGAGGAGATCAAATAGAACGGAGGAAGTATATATTATGCCCATGCATTCCTCAAATTTCATATACATCCAAATCCCATACATTTCCTAATGCAAACCATGATCTCAAACAACTCTAACCTAAAACCAATCAACCTTACAAATTTCAAGAATTATTGGTGGATTAATTTAACCTTAGCCTTGCCAATCAACTTTACAAACCAAACAAGAATACTAATTGGGTAATCCAATCAACATTGAATATATTCTTAAGACTAATTATACTAAACAATTTTCCAATCAAGAATACTAATTGGGTAATCCAATCAAGAATTTTCCAAAGGGTAAGTACTACAGGGAGAGCTATACTAATTGAACCAATTTTTCATCTAAAGTACTATAGGGAGAGCTATACTTATCTAACTAAACTATACTAAACAATTTTTCTTGTAATTTAACCCTAAATTAAACTAAATTTCAATTTCACCCTAAATCTAATTTAACCCTAATCTAATTTAACCCTAAACAAGTTTCATCTAAATTACACTAACCTAAATACACTAGTCTAAAATACACTAACCTAATTACACTAACCTAATCTAACAAACAAGTTTCACCCTAGTTTAACCTAAATTAAACAAGTTTAACCCTAGTTTCTACACTAACCTAAATTCAACAAGTTTTATCTAAATTTAACCCTAAATTCATCAAACACTTGGATTAACAACAATAATAGACCAAATATAAACAAAATCAAACAAAAAAATTGAGTTAAAATTCATACCAAGGTTGAAATTGGGGATTTTGGGGAGGATGGGTAAGATAATCCGGCAAAGGGTGGTGCGGCGGCGGTGCGGGGAGAATCTCCGGCGACGCTCTGGCAAAGGGGAGTGGGGGTATAGGTGGTCGGGTTCGGGGATTGGGGTTTGGGTGTAACACCCCGGCCCAATCCTAGGACCGGAAATGTTAACTGCGGTAGCCCGCCAGGCTTTGTACTGGTCCCACAGACCAACACGAGTCCTTTCCAACACATTTTGTCCTCACTCATGCGCATCCCGGAAACCTTCCCAGGAGGTCACCCATCCTAAGATTGCTCCCAGTCAAGCACGCTTAACTGCAGAGTTCTTATCATGGGCAAACCAGAAAAGAAAGTGCACTTTGTTGATATGTGTAGTACTTCAAATCCCTTTAAGCAAAGCTCATAAATAGGACATCTAAAATCAATGTGGGGTGTTTCATTGGGGCTCTCGTTTTTTTTTTTTTGAAGTGCAAAGTGAGTAATGAGAGAATCTGAGGGGATTTATGTTAAAAACACCACCGACCGATGATAAGTGTAGTTTGTAGTGCCTATTTCGTAGTATTTTGGTCCCATTTCCTTGTGGAATCGCTCCTTGGGAGCGATTTATGGGCTACTTATGCTTCCTCTAGCTCGTTTCAGGTTCCCGAGACCATTCGTGAAGAGTTGGAGTGATTCCGACTCAATACATACACTTTTCGGAGCCAACGAAGCGGGGGAACGATCACTCGATGCCTTGGATTCGACCCCGAGACCTTGGGACCCAATCCCGAGCCTCCGAGACCCGATCCCGAGTCCCGAGAATCGATGAGAAGTTCATGTAAAGCAAGGAGGAACCAAAAGGATCATATTGGAGGCCTACAAGACTCATCCCCGACGGGTATGCACCTCATCCCGTCCGGGATGAAGTGCGCTTTTGAAGGGGTCACTGCCAGGCCGTCCCGGTCGGGATGATCCCGTCCCGGTCGGGACCGGTGAGCAGTAGCCGGAAGTCATTTATTCATCCTCCTTCATTCTTGTAACCTTATAAATACTTCCCTTTTGTATTGTTTATGGATCTTATCATACATTAGACTCTCTTAAGCCTCTCTACAAGTTATAAACCCTTGATTTAATTCCTCACATTAGTTTTAATTTCTCTTTAATCCTTAGTTAATCCTAGTTTAATCTAGTTGTAATTAGTTCTTGTATTAAGAAGACACTTGAAGATCTCTCCAAGCTTGACAACCTTGGGATTATTTTGGATTTCTTATTTATACAAGATTGCATCTTTTTCTTCATCTTGTGTTGGTATAACTTTCTTTACTCTTGTTCTTTGTTCTTTGTTATTATTTCAAGTTTGAATCTTTACTTAGTGTTTATTGTTATTGTTCATATTGTTCTTGATAATGGATGTTAGGGTTGTGATGTTGTTTTCTCTTATTGTTGTTAGTTTATCATTGATTATGAGTGAGTAGTTTTCTTGTGGGTTAGTAGGGGGATTAAGGGTAGAATATGGGTGATTAGGGTTTGATTAGGGGTAAAGGGTGAATCTTTATTGTTAGTCCCATACTTGGCACACCATGTGTTTGTTGAAATGCTTGTTTGAGTTGTAGTGGCCATGCTTCTCATGCTAGTCTTCCTCTACTCATTGTTTGTCTAGTATGTGGTCATGTTGAGAATAGTCATTATACATACCATGTGGACTAGGGTTTAGACGTCATCATGCGCGAACCCACCTTGACATCGGTTTAAGTTGCGACAGCCCGGACCGAATCTAGCAATTAGGAGGCACCTACACCCTTGATCACCCAAGTCACCCTACTACACTTAAGAACCCAACCTAACCCACCTCTTCTTCATATTTGATTCATCTTATTAGTTAGCCTCATTTCTTTAGTTTGCTAGTTGGTTTGTGTTTAGTTATTCTATTTTAGCCTCGTGTAGCCTAGTTCATCATTAGTCTAGTTCTTACCTCCCCCTCCATCATAGTTTTCCATTTATCGCTTCTTTGTGTTTGTTTGTGTGACCTAGTCTCGTTTTAAGCCAACCTAGTCTAATCCTTGCGACACCGTCTCCGTGGACACGACCCGACTTACCCTAACTACCGTTAGGTGCTAGTTGGTTATTATTTGATTGGCGGGATCCACGACAAATCCCACCATCAATTTGGCGTCGTTGCCGGGGACCGTGCATTGTTTAGACTTAGTTTGCTTATAGCTAGACTTAGTTACTCTTCTTTGTGATCTTCTATCATCTCTTGTGCATATTCTCTAGATTTTTCTTGTTTCCTTAGTTTTATTTCTTCCTTTTCTCTTTGTCTCTCGATTGTGCTTGTTTATTGTCGTTACCTAGTGCCCATAAAGCACTAGGTGTTCTCACGTTTGTTCTAGTGCGTAGTGTATGCCTAGGCGGGGAGACGACTTCTTTCTCTTTAATCCAGAGCCGGAAAGGCTTTTTCGAGCTTTTCGTCAACGGACGATTAACCGGGTTAGGATCTCTCAACCAAGTGCAAGCAATACTCATCAAGAGCAAGCTCAAGGAAACGATTTTGAGCAAGCATTTCAAGAGACGGCCGAAGGGAATTTCACCAATCCCTTTGGATATTCTGGTCCTAGTTCCCCCTCTACATCTACTTCAACTCCGTCTTCACCACCATCTCCCTTACATCCAACAATGCCGAAGTTTTCCTCTCACTCTACATTTACGGAAGACGTCTTGCCGGGACCCAATGCTCTACCGGCCGCTTATGCCAGAAATTTTACGGCCAAGACTCACTTCATACAACTTGTGGAAAGGAATCAATTTAGTGGTTTGCCCACCGAAGACCCGCACCAACACATGGAGACTTTCTCCGATTATTGCGACGCTATCTCTCAACCCGGGGTTACTCAGGATCAAATTCGTTGGGTACTTTTCCCGTTTTCTCTTATTGGAAAAGCGAAGCAATGGATTAAGAGTCTCGATAGGGCAACCATGGGCATCGACACTTGGAAGAAGCTTGCATTGGCGTTCTACCAAACTTTCTACCCTCCGGAAAAGACTAATTTGCTTAGGGCCTCCATCACCGGTTTCCAACAACGGGATGAAGAGAGCCTTTATGAAGCTTGGGAGCGGTTTAAATCTTTGGTTAGGTCGTGCCCTCACCATGGACTTTCACAATGGTTCTTGGTCCAACAATTTTGGAACGGTCTTTATGAGGACTCAAGAACTATACTTAACATGGGCTCCAATGGTAGGTTTACCGAGGTCGATGACGACCAAACTTGGGCGAGAATCGAAGAGATGGCGGTACATAATTCGCAATACTCTAGGCCTAGGAAGGCAAATCGAGGAGGTACGCATGAGGTTGATGCTATAACTCAATTAAGCATTGACCTTGGAGCTCAATTGAAGACCCACATGGAAATTATTGACAAGAAGCTCCAAGGTCACCTCACTCAAGTTCAAAGCATTGGTTCCTCCAATCAACACTCAATTCAAGAAGTAAATGCTTTGGGATTCGCACGTCCTTTGCCTTATTATGGGATGTGCGATACTTGTGGAATCATTGGTCATAATCCTATGCAATGCCAAGGAAGTATTGAGCAAGTGAATGCTTTTCAAGCATTCAAGCAAGGTGCCTCCTACTCTAATCAATACCAAGCTTCCAATCAAGTCCCTCAACAACAAGCCTTTCAACATCAACAACAACATCGTCCCTATGTTCCACCTCCCCTAAGGGACAACAACCAAGGTTACCAAGGTTATGTGGGTAATCCAAGACCCTTCAACAACTTCAAGCAAAACAACCAAGGTACCTTCCACAACAACAATCAAGGGTTCCAACAAGGGAACTTCAATCAAGGCGGTTTCCAAGGAAACCAAAACTTTATAAGACACCAAAACCACAACCAAGGCCTTAATCAAGGCAATTCTCATGGGTTCCAAGGGAACCGTCAATAACAAGCTACACAAGGTAATCAAAAACAAACCAAGCCTAGGAGCCGGTCTCCTACTCATGATTATGGCATTCCTCTCGCCATCACCTATACCCCGCATAATCCATCATCTCCACCCCGGGAATTCGACATTCAAAAATCTATGATGGATATGCAAAGGAGTCAAATGGACATATCAAGAAACCATCAAGAGCTCTTTGCTTATATTCAAGGGGAAATCGCGTCAAGAGATGCCCGTATGAAGATGCTTGAAACTCAAGTATCTCAACTTGCTTTGGGAAGCTCCTCAAGACAAAAGGGGCAACTACCTTCTCAAGGTGAAACACCGACATTTGAGCATGTAAATGCTATCACCACAAGGAGAGGTACATCTTATGACTCCCCTCCATTCCCTAGTGAGCAAGAGCCAATGCAAGATCCGACAAATAAAATGGCACCTCCAATTCAAGAAAGCTCAAGCTTTGATAATCCAATGGAGGAGCAAGTCTTATGGGAGATTGAGAAACCCCAACAAGACAAGCTTCCCCCACTTCAAGCAAAAGACAAGGGTAAAAGGAAAGTGTCGTTTGAAGAGTCCACCCCTATTGAGCAAAACAAGATCCAAATCAAGTTGCCTTTCCCAACAAGGCAAATGAAGACCAAGGTGGATAGCCAATATGACAAGTTCCTTAGTATTGTGAAGAAGTTGGATGTGAGTGTCCCATTTACCGAGCTACTTACCCAAATCCCGGCATATGGAAAATTTATGAGATAAATCTTGGCTAGGAAGAGATCCATCGACAAGGAAGAGACCATTGCGTTCACAAGAGTGGTGAGCGAGCTCATTCAAGGTTCTACGCTTCTAAAGTTGAAGGATCCGGGTAGATTTTCGATCCCTTGCACCGTAGGCCACTACAAGATCGAAAGAGCATTATGTGATTTGGGTGCGAGTGTAAGCATCATTCCTTATTCTATTTGTTGCCGACTTGGGATGAAGGAGCTTAAAAGTACTTCTATCACACTCCAAATGGCCGATAGTTCATTCAACCGACCATTGGGGATGCTAGAGGATGTGCCGGTGAGAATCGGTAAGTTCTTCATTCCGGTTGACTTCATCGTGCTCGATATGCGAAAAGACGCAATCACTCCCATTATTCTTGGGCGCCCATTTCTACATACCGCCGGTGCTATGATCGATGTGAAGAATGGGAGGATCACCTTCGAGTTAGGCGAAGAGAGGCTAGTGTTTGACCTCCAAGGTAACACTTCGCCTACTAATGATGAGTCATGCAATATGATCCAAGCCAAGAAAAACATTGATCTAGGGGTTGAGTCGGGACAAAGCTTGAACAAGAACTCTTGTGAACTTGAGGATGATGACTCCGAGAGTGGAGAGGATGAGTGCCCATATCATGGGCTTGATGACAAGTTGAAAAGCAAGGAGAAGGATGAGCCTCCCTTGGGGCCACATGAGGACCGGTGGACGTTCGGGTATGTCCCCAAAGACCAAAAGTACAAGTTCAAGTCGTTGAACTTGGAGGATCGCGATGCCCCGGGAACGTCAAGGCAAGGCCATGAAGAGCCTTGGTATGTGGTCGGTTATATCTCGAGCTTGATTGAAGACTTCGCTAGGGCCTTCGACTTGTTTCTTCGTGCCCTTGATGGAGATGGAACTAGTTTTGGCTGTTGAAAAAGATTGAAGAATGCACCACCTTGGTTTGACGGAGTTCCACAAGAACCGTCTCTTTGTATATATCTCTATCCCTTGTAGTTTGTTTTGTTTTGTGAACTTCTTGATTACTTGGATTGATTGATGAGCGATGTGAGGGAGGGAATTTGATGTGTTATTTGAGTTCATTGTGATAGGTGTGAAGTGGAAGTGATTCCTAGGGAAGAGTGGTCATTGTTTGAGCTTGGATTGTGTGAAGGAAAGTCGGTTTTTGAAGCTCGGAACGAGCTTTTGGGAGCTATAGAGGGTTAGGAGACTCTTCCCGGCCTAGAAGAGGTCATCCCGTCCGGGATGGAAGGCCCATCCCGACCGGGAAGGATGTCTTCCCGTCTGGGATGAGGTGCACAAAAGATGGGTCTACTGACAGGTCATCCCGACCGGGACGAAGTCTTCCCGACCGGGACGAAGTCTTCCCGACCGGGACGAAGTCTTCCCGACCGGGACGAGCCGGTCATCCCGACCGGGACCACACATCCCGACCGGGATGGAACCCCTGTCCTCCTTTGGCATTTTTCTTCGTCGTTTGAGCCCACCCTACCACTTTATACCCCCTCCCAACCTCCCTACATGTCCTTACTCTCCTTATATGACCCTTGCACCTCACATACACGTTTTCACATCACTTTCTCTTCACTTTAAACCGACTTCCACATCAAAACCCACCTCATTTTACCTTTGTACCTCAACCATGGAACCGGATCGCGATTGGAGAGGGATAATGACGACAAGGACAAGCTACGTGCCTATATTCACTTATGAGACGATGAAGCGAGTGAGTTGTTAACCGGTCGGTACGGCAGCTATCCTCTCTTTTCCATTTTTTGTAGCTTGTCTTCATTTGTTTATTCCCTTCCCCTTATACACTTATGTGTCATGGTGGCCCTCGGGGCCTTGGTAGTTGTTGCTCCCGGCTCTCGATGACGTGACTACATCGAGAGTCATTTCAAAATCCAAATTTTTCAAGATTTTCACACCTTTTTTGTAGGAATTAATCGGATTTGGGCGGAATCCGGGCTAGGTGACTTGATTACACCTAGTCCTCCCCTCCCATTTCTTTTTATTTCTCTCTTTTTATTTTTTCCCCCATCCATATTTTTTCTTGTCTCGGCCCATGGTGACTTGATTACACCCCGGCCGGACACTTTCTACCCTTTTCTCCACTTTTCTTTTTGATTTTTAGCTTTATTTTCGTAGTTTCTTTTCTTTTGTGCTCCCATGCACTACGGTCGAGCATGAGGACATGGCTTGGCTTAAGTGTGGGAGAGCGATATTCTATCGTAGTTAGTTTTATTTTCGTAGTTTTTCCAAAAAAAATCTTTAAAAATCCTAAAAATTTGAAATTTTTTCATAAAAATCAAAAAGATTTTCCTTTTGTGTGTTTTCCTTTTATGTCGTTGTATCGTATATTTGTTTCGTTGTGTGTGTTTTGCCTCCCTTGTCCTTATAGGTTGCTTGAATCACCGTTAATTTTGGAAAGCTTTCAAGACATCCGGTAACATCTCCTATCCCTTTCCCTCTTTATTTCTTGTGAAGTTTGGAGAAGATTTGTGATGTGGTGTGCTCGGGTGGAGCTTTGTAAAGTTTGGTGTTGGTTGGTGACTTGTTTGGAAGCTTGGGGTGGTGTTTGTGTTGTTTATGTGTTTGTTTCGTTTTGTTTTTGTTTTGTGGCCTTTTGTCTCTTTTTCTTTCGTTTTCGTCGTGTCTTTGTGTTGTGTGTGTAGTTGTGTCTTGTGTGTAATAAGGTTTTTCAAAAACCCGGTTTAGAGGCTAGTGTGCGAGTGTTTACTTTCCCTTCCTAGTATTATAAATCGAGTCTTGGACTTTAGTCTAGTAGAATGACTCTAAATCAATGAATTCATTGGTTCTTTACCTTGAGTCCACCTAGTCTACTAGGGATTTACTACGGGATTTGCATTTGACCATTTTGACCACCCATGGTGTGATTAGGCCTTGGTTACCGAGTCTCGTCCCTTAGGTGACCGTGTCTAGGACCGTTTGATTAGTCCAAGTTCTCCACCTTTTTGTGGGTTTGAAGGGGAGGCGCCGTCCCGACTAACCCATTCACCTACCTCCTACACATATCCACACAATAATTTGCAACTTGTTGATTTCTCTCTTTCTAAATTGTCAAGAAATGCCAAAAAGCCAAATCAAGCCAAAAGGGCAAAGAAAAGAAAAAGAAAGAAAAAAATGAAAGAAAGAAAAGAAAGAAGAAAAAGAAAGGGCACAAAAGCCAAAAAGAAAATAGAAAAGAAGAAAAAGAAATGGCATGGCAAAATACAAAGCAAAAATGCAAAAGAAAAGAGAAAATGCCAAAAGAAAATCGTCTCACAAAAAAAGATTCTAACCCCACAAAAATAAGCCTTTTTCCGACTTTTGCCGTGAAGAGCCTACCAAAGGACCGAGTCCCTAGGAAGGATGATAGCGGCAAGGGTCGGTCTTCCCTCATTTTGCATGTTTCCACCTTTTTACTTGGACTAGTTAGGCGGTTTTAGACATGGGACGACCCTCTTGGCTCTTTGCTAAAGGGGGCGGGATCTCACTTACCTACAGTGTCGACTAACGCCGTGGTTCATCACTTTCCATCCCGCCGATCGTCCCGTAGTACGTTCTTAGAAGGTTAGGAGGAACCGAGGTAAGTTACCAATGTTTTTATTGCTTTGTCGTCATACTATTAGGGTTTTGTCCATTTTGGTTTGTATTGCTAGCTTGGGAACGTTGTCACTTACCTTGAGTCCTAAACCGGTGCTTCTTTCACCGCTTGTTTGAGGGAAGCGGTATTTCTTTTCTTTTGGGTGCAACCCTTTGTGTGTTTGTTTGTGTGCTTGTTTGTTTATGTGTTTTGTGTCCGGTTGCATCCAAGGTTTTGTCGCAAGACCCCACTTGCCTTGCGGAGTGCACTTTTCCTCTAAGTGCACTCGCGTGAGTTGAAAGGGCGTAGGGTGCGCTAATACCCACTCGGCTAGTTTAGTAGTTAGTTTGTGCTTACTCGAGGGCGAGTAAGGGTTAAGTGTGGGGGAGTTGATAAGTGTAGTTTGTAGTGCCTATTTCGTAGTATTTTGGTCCCATTTCCTTGTGGAATCGCTCCTTGGGAGCGATTTATGGGCTACTTATGCTTCCTCTAGCTCGTTTCAGGTTCCCGAGACCATTCGTGAAGAGTTGGAGTGATTCCGACTCAATACATACACTTTTCGAAGCCAACGAAGCGGGGGAACGATCACTCGATGCCTTGGATTCGACCCCGAGACCTTGGGACCCAATCCCGAGCCTCCGAGACCCGATCCCGAGTCCCGAGAATCGATGAGAAGTTCATGTAAAGCAAGGAGGAACCAAAAGGATCATATTGGAGGCCTACAAGACTCATCCCCGACGGGTATGCACCTCATCCCGTCCGGGATGAAGTGCGCTTTTGAAGGGGTCACTGCCAGGCCGTCCCGGTCGGGACCAACCCATCCCGGTCGGGATGACCGGCCGTCCCGGTCGGGATGATCCCGTCCCGGTCGGGACCGGTGAGCTGTAGCCGGAAGTCATTTATTCATCCTCCTTCATTCTTGTAACCTTATAAATACTTCCCTCTTGTATTGTTTATGGATCTTATCATACATTAGACTCTCTTAAGCCTCTTTACAAGTTATAAACCCTAGATTTAATTCCTCACATTAGTTTCAATTTCTCTTTAATCCTTAGTTAATCCTAGTTTAATCTAGTTGTAATTAGTTCTTGTATTAAGAAGACACTTGAAGATCTCTCCAAGCTTGACAACCTTGGGATTATTTTGGGTTTCTTATTTATACAAGATTACATCTTTTTCTTCATCTTGTGTTGGTATAACTTTCTTTACTCTTGTTCTTTGTTATTTGTTATTATTTCAAGTTTGAATCTTTACTTAGTGTTTATTGTTATTGTTCATATTGTTCTTGATAATGGATGTTAGGGTTGTGATGTTGTTTTCTCTTATTGTTGTTAGTTTATCATTGATTATGAGTGAGTAGTTTTCTTGTGGGTTAGTAGGGGGATTAAGGGTAGAATATGGGTGATTAGGGTTTGATTAGGGGTAAAGGGTGAATCTTTATTGTTAGTCCCATACTTGGCACACCATGTGTTTGTTGAAATGCTTGTTTGAGTTGTAGTGGCCATGCTTCTCATGCTAGTCTTCCTCTACTCATTGTTTGTCTAGTATGTGGTCATGTTGAGAATAGTCATTATACATACCATGTGGACTAGGGTTTAGACGTCATCAAGCGCGAACCCACCTTGACATCGGTTTAAGTTGCGACAGCCCGTACCGAATCTAGCAATTAGGAGGCACCTACACCCTTGATCACCCAAGTCACCCTACTACACTTAAGAACCCAACCTAACCCACCTCTTCTTCATATTTGATTCATCTTATTAGTTAGCCTCATTTCTTTAGTTTTCTAGTTGGTTTGTGTTTAGTTATTCTATTTTAGCCTCGTGTAGCCTAGTTCATCATTAGTCTAGTTCTTACCTCCCCCTCCATCATAGTTTTCCATTTATCGCTTCTTTGTGTTTGTTTGTGTGACCTAGTCTCGTTTTAAGCCAACCTAGTCTAATCCTTGCGACACCGTCTCCGTGGACACGACCCGACTTACCCTAACTACCGTTAGGTGCTAGTTGGTTATTATTTGATCGGCGGGATCCACGACAAATCCCACCATCAACCGACAAATCGGTCGGTAAATTCCAAATGCGGTCGGTAAAACACTCCAATACCGAACGATTTTCTAATTTACCGACCGATAAATCAGTCGGTAATTTACCGACCAAATGTAACAATTACCGACTGTTTTCGGTCGGTAAGCCCAATTACCGACTGTTTTTTGTGCGGTCGGAAAATATCGGTAGCTAACCTAGACTTTTCTTGTAGTGAGTGCTCGTGTCTACAAGGAGCACACCAAGCGGTGGCATGATAAGCAAATTTTAAATCGTGAACTCCGTGTTGGGGACAAAGTGTTGTTTAATTCTCGACTCCGGTTGTTTCTTGGAAAACTCAATTCTCCTTGGTCGGGACCTTTCTCTGTTACCTTTGTCGGTAAATTTGGCTCGATTGAAATTGAGAATGAAGTGGGTGAACGTTTAAGGTTAATGGTCAAAGTTTGAAAATCTATCATCGAGGTGCTCAAGTAGGAGCGATTGAAGTTTTTCAACTTCATTCTGCTTCCCCTTCTCTCTAATTGGAGCTAATCCGGTCGTACGGGACGTTAAACCAGCACTACCAGGAGGCAGCCCGGGTATGTACATAATTTCTTTTTATTTTCCTTTCTTTATTTTCTTTTCTTTATTTTCATTTTTTTAGTGAGGGCGAGAGGAGGGGCTAATGATTTTTGAAGATGTGCAGAAGCGTTGCTAATGATTTGGAAAGAAACGATTTTGTAATAGGCCACCCTTGTGATTGCATATAAATTGTCATGCCAGCCTATGCCCAGGTGGGATGTCTCCTATAGAATCAACAACGTCCACATATTTTGCTCAAAATTTTGCGATATGTCGTCTCAGCATAGGTCTAGAAGGCCTGTCTCCTATAGGATCGGGAGCGTCAAATGAATTGCACCAAGGAAACCCAAAATGCCAAGACGACCGGTGCACCAGCGCCCTTCGCCTATCGGATAGGCCTGCTTTCCATTACTATTTCTATTTCCTTGAAGAAACGAATAAAAAATCAAAGAAGATGAGATGATCGGTCGACCGGGGGCTGGTGCCCAACGACCTGTCTGCATTTCGCCCATTAAAAATCAGATTTCCGCCTCACAATTCAATTCATTCTAACAAATCACTCACTCTCTAATTTCGACCCTAACTCTCACTCACTACTCACTCATATCAACTACTTCCACTCCTCCAATTCATCATGCCTCCAAGGAACAAGCGTACTAGGTCTAAGAATGCTCTACCCAACGTCTCCAGTGATCCCACATTTCCCAAGGTTGTCTTTGTGTCTTTTGAGCGAAAGGTAGGATTTCAAAATTTTAAAAATCGACCCCTAACCCCCACTCGTGTTAGTGACAGCGATTCTATGCGGACTCTTGGGTTAGATGCTGCTTTAGAAGATTTGTTCAAAAGTGTAGGGATGAGTAATTTCTTTTATACGCACCGGGACACTTTTTCCCAACTTACATGGGATTTTCTTAGCTCATTTCAGGTAGCTAAGCATCGGAGTATGGGTGATGTGCTTGTTTCTTTTCGTTTTTTAAATACATATTTCAAGATGGAGTTGAAAGAATTTGGGAAACGTTTTTATTTCCCTGATTATGCTCACCGTACACCCCCGGACCATGCTCACTTTTTAGTTGGGGAGTTTTGGGAATTGATTGCGGACTCCTCGTACACACATGCAGGGCACATGAGCTCTAAGCATATTCACCACCCCGTGATTAGGATGTGGCAGCGCTTCATGGGTTGGACTATTTTCGCTCGTAAGGAGCCTTAGAACGTGCGTACGAAGGAGGTAGCCATTTTGGGCTCTTATTTGCGGAGTAAGCCGAAGGTGTGGCATCTCAATATTGCCTACCATTTTGTCCTTCAGCTGAGGCGCATAGCTGAATCAATAACTGATGTGCCGATTAATATGAGTGGGCTAGTTACTTACCTTGCTCGTTAGCTTACCGCATTTCAGGAGAGCTATTTTCCTCCCATCCAGGGGGAAACTACTTTTAGATTACGTTATCTAGCGCACCTTAAGTGGATTTTAGCGAGGCCACAGGGTATATGGGTATGGCTTTTCGATTAGTGAGAATATGTTATTCTTTCTCTAGGGAGCCATTGCATTTAGAGGTTGATCGGCGTAATTATTTTTTGCTTATCACCGAGCCGAGTACCGCTTCTTTTGGGCCTAACCTGACTTACACTCGGAGCCACATGCCACAGCTAGCACTTCCCTACTTACCCCCACTGAAGAACACCCACCACCACCCAGTATGCTCCCCTTCATCCCGATCTTATTGCTTGGATGGAGCGTATGGAGTTGGATGCCATGTCTAGCCGCTCTGATCTTCATACTCTTTGGGTAGAAACCCGACCTGACTCTGCGGCTACCCATGCTCGTCTTGACCGCCTCTATGCTGATTAGTGTATCGGGATGTACCCGATTGATGATGATTATGCCCAACGCCCTGCCGTGCCACCTCAGGGACCCTTTCCCTCGTACTTCTCGTGGCCCGATGGTGGTTATTCTGATCCATTCTCTCATGGCGGCTTCCATCTTCAGACTAACTATTTCAGTGCCCCGACAGGCACTGCTTTTGGAGCCGCTAGAGAGTATCTAGGCGGTGGGTGGTATAGTGGTGAACTGGTGATCCTACTGGTGCGTTTGGTTCTGGAGCCGTGAGTGGCGGCGGTGGTGATGATGACGAGCGCAGATTTCTGATTCCGTTCTTCATCTTTGTGTATATTTGGTGTGTTTCCTCTTCTCTCTCTTTCTGTTTCATGTCTCCCCCACCAAATTTTGTGTTTGTATGATATGGACATTGAGGACAATGTCAAGTCTGGTTTGGGCGAGTTAGCTTTTACATAGTTTCTTTCTTAGTGTCTTAGTGTCGTGTGTGTCGATGCCGGATATACAACGATGATGAAAATTTTAAACTTTTTAGGCTACTAATTCATTCTCACTTGACATTCATGTGATTATTGTCTTAGATTTTTACCCACTAATATTAACCAAATAACTAAGCCAAAATATGCAATTTCTCATTTTTGACCCGACCTCACAATTTGGCTTTAGCTACAAAATTGGTAAGTTTTGGAGCCTCTTGTGGTTAGTACATTCATACCGAACCACCATTTTAGGTCGTCAGTAGGTCTCCTTGTGAAATATGCTATGTTGAATACGCATAAGTATGGTGCTTTCCCCTCTTTTTCGGTCGAACATGTCTTGTGATCATTTGTGTGACGTTTTTGATAAGTGTGTTATGTATTGCTTATTTTTTGTGTTTGGTCCCGGTTTCTCTTGTGGAATCGCTCTTTGGAGCGGTTTTGAGGCTACTTACGCTTCTTATAGCTTGTTTTAGGTTCCTAAGGCCTATCTTGGAGAAATGGAATGATTTCGACTCATTTCCAATGCATATGGAGCCAATGAAAAGAAGAGACGATGACTCGGTAGCTTAGACTCGATCCCGAGCCCTTGGGACCCATTCCCGAGCACCAAGAATCGATAAGAAGCCTAGGAAGAGCAATTAGGGACCTATGAGATCATATTTGAAGCCTACAAGACCCATCTCGACCGGGAGCACATCCATCACGACCGGGACGAAGTGAGGAGCAATACAGCGCCTCTGACAGCCCATCTCGACTTGGACCATGAGCATCCCAGTCGAGACCACCCCATCCCGATCGGGACCGAAATCATCCCGACCGGGAAGAGCATAACACCGCTCGGTATTATGCATAACACCGCCCCGTGTTATGCACCATCCCGACCGGGATCATCTCCTTCCCGGCCGGGAAGGGCCCAGCTCAGCCGCGACTTCTTTTTTCGCCCCCCTTATTCTTGTAACCCTATATATACCCCCCTCTTGTATTGTTTTAAGATCTTTTTTCATTACTCTTATGAAACCCTAGACTACTTTAGGTTAGATTAGCCTAGATTAGTGTGATTAGTTTAATCCTTCCTTAATTACTCTTACATTTAGCATTAATCTAGTGTTAACTCTTGTATTATTGGAATTCTTGAAGAATCTACCAATCTTGACAACATTGGTGGAGGTTTTGGGTTTTCTTTTATGCAAGTTTTCTCCTTTCATCTTCTCTGGTCTGGTATAATCTCTTTTCTCCCTTCTCTTATTCTTTTATTGTTAGAAATGTTTTAATTTTTATCTTTTGTTTATTGTATTGTCCATCCTTGTTGTTCTTCATTATGAATATTCTTGCTCTTGTGTTAATTTCTCTTGTTCATGTTAGTTTTAGTTTAGATATGTGCGAGTAGTCCTCTTGCTAGGATTAGTAGGGGGATTGGGTGTCTTAATGGGTGATTAATGGTTTGTTTAGATTGTTGGTGGAAGTTTTGGTTACTTCTTAGTTGTATGCATATGTCATGTTTGATGAAATCCTTGAATGACTTGTAGTTGCAAATGCATGTTTTCTTGCCTTCTTGTATTGACCTTGTATGTTGCTAAGATGGGTTCTTGCGCGAGAGCGAGGAACCTCTATGTCGGTTTTGGAGCTAGAGCCCGGATTATACCTAGATAGCTTGACTACCCCCTTCACCTTTGCTCTCCCTTGATCGTTTCATCACCCTTGAACCCAACCTAATCCTATTTCTTTCTTCTTTGATTTCTTCTTCCTCTTGGCCATTATTCTCTTAGCTTTAATTGTTCTACTTAGTTTGTCCTTAGTCTTAGTCACTACCCCTTCTTAGTTTTAGATTAGTTTAGCCTTGTGACCTAGTCAAGTCTTTAGGTTAAACTTAGTCGAAACCCTCCTTACCGTCCCCGTGGACTCGACCCGCCTTGCCCTAGCTACCCAGTTCGGTTTAGTTGTGTGGACATGACATAGGTCCACCCCGACGCGGCCACGCGCGGGTTTGGGGAGGCGAATGAATCTCCATATGAGATGGTCAAATTGAAATTTAAATCGAAGTAGGAGTCGCCACCGAATTTTGTGGTTATTCGGAACCATTCGAACCCACTCTATGTCGTAGTGGGCCATATTTAAAACATGGCCCATTTCCGATGTCAGAGCTTATCGGGTTCGTCCCTTTGCATTTGATAACGATACCGACATTATCGGATATCATATATTGAATGACTCTCGTTGCCAATGGATTCGGATATCCGGAAACCATGGTTCTGAGTAAGGGGTGAGGGTACGTGTTGGGAAGTTCACTGAGAACACCCAACCCCGCCCGCACTTAGCAGCCTTTACTAAGATATTGTTCGTTTTTGGTGTACACGCGTTAGTTCGACGATTGAATGATATGCGAAGATTATTTTCCCTAGACATGTGAGAAAAATAAATGGGTTGCTAAGTCGTTTAATGCATGTTAAACTAATAACGTCAAAGTTATTTTTTAGCATGTGAAGTTCGTTTTAGTCTAATAAAACAAACGATAAAAATAAATTGCTACAAACAAAGAGCAAACGAGTTAGTAACGATTGAATAATTTGAATAAGGACGTAAATATAAATAATATGCATGATTTTGGAAAAGACTTATGACACGTGATGGATTAGCACGTGTTGATCGAGGTCGAAAAAAAATATTTATCGAAATATGTCGCGAAAGTCGCTTTTTATGTAAGATTCGAAAAGAACAAAAAAATAGAAAAGCGAGGAAACGAAAAAAAAGGACCCGGCTAAACAGGCCACCGCGCGAGTCGCCTGACAGGCGCGCGACTCGCGTGGCGGTCTGTCCGCTTTTTATTATTTGTCGAAAACCGTCAATTTTTATAAATCGCGTACAAATATGGATTAATTTATACTCGATTTATATTTTCGATATTCGTCGTATTCGAAATTCGATTATGAAATCGATATCGAATAGTCGGAATGATTTTAGAAAAGGTTTTGAAAAAAAGTTTGTTTTGAACGAAAAGTAAAAAAAAGAAGAATTTTGAACGAAAAAGATGTTAATTCTCTCCGCGTATAAAATCGTCGAATTTTGTTTAAAAAGATGTAACGATTTTATTAGCATCAACGAGAAATAATTAATTTTGTTCTTGTTAGATACGATATTCGATTAGAGAATCGATATCGTATTTTAATAACGTTATAAAAAAAAGTTTTTGTAGTATCGATTATTAGAAATAAAAAATATGCGATGAACGACCCATATTAAAAAGATCGACCGACGATACGACTCAAAAAAAAGATAAAAAAAACGTGGAGAAAGGGAGAGAAGAAGAGAAGAATCGGGTTTGATTTACACCCTCAACCTACATGCTTTGTTTTCTCGGAATAAGGCTCGTCGGAAAGTGGTTTAAACTTGGGAGCGTCGAGATGATGCGGGATGAGTTAAGGTGTCGGTTCGGACGTGTAATGGGACGGGTTTCGGCCGGCTGGGGGTCGGATTCGTCGGGTTGAGATTACTCGGGAATTGTTTGGCGTTACGAGGTTGTATATTTTCTGACTTTCGATGATTGATGATGAATGTGTGATGTGGGAATAATAGATCTATGATGTGTGTTTTGTGTGTTTCGTGAGGGTCCTATTTATAGGAGCAAAGGTTTAGGAGAGGTGTCTTGCTTGGACAACAAGAAACACCGGTTTGGATAGGAAATGTAAGAGTTCGAAAGGAATGAGAACTCGCTTTCTTGGTGAAGAAGGCAAAGGATTCGGCTGGTTTTGGCTGATTTCGGCCGAGTGTTTGACACTCGGTCGGTAATTGCTTTAGTCTTTCGGATAGAATTCCACTTGAGATCAAATTCTACCTTCAACGAAATTGTTTAATGTTTTTGAAGCTGATTTTTTGTGGTGTTTGAGACCGAATCAGCCACGTGAGGTGTCACGGCTGACTCGTGTGTCTCGAGAATATTTTTGACCGGGTTTTGACTCGGTCGCTAAAAGACGATTTTACCCCTGGTGTCGGAATCGACCCAACTTAGTCTCATTTGACTCGAAACGACCCACTGGGCCTGGATTTGAGGTTGCACTACTACAAATCCCCTAGTATCTGGACACTTTTGGGTCGACGCTTTCGTAAGAGTCGAAATTATTTCCTTCTATCATATTAAAAGCCCATTATTTTAATATGGATTTTAGTTTGGCGCATCTCTAATTTGAGAACCGCTTAATATTTTTCGTTTTAGCGCATTTTAATTATTGTAAACCACTTTTCATACAGTATTTCTCCAGCTCCGCGCCTCCGCCTAGAAACAAAACCCTAGAACTAAAAATTGAAGAGTAGCGAACAAACATAATCAAGCTTCTACTTATAATCCAATTATATCTGATTTTCATCGTCATTTTCTATACAATCAATACCCAAATCATCGATCTTCATCTTCTATTAAACAATCAATACTCAGAAGACAATCATTATCGATCATCGGCGATATCTAATCCAGCATACGAAATCAAGGTATCAAAGCGTCCTGTTTTACATCGTTGTTCATATCTCGACAAATCCATGTTTTAATCGCTGCTTTGATCATCATAATTGTCCACCTTTATACTTCTGATGAAATATATCGTTGATTATCATTAGGTAATTTCATTCATCGATTAATTTCTTGAATCTGTTGTTTCATTTATCAAATTTGTCGGTTTGCATCGATCTAACTTCATTGTCATTATTATACCTGGTAGTTTCTTATTTTGTTGTTTTTTCCTTGAATTTTTAGGTGGTAATTGGTTAATTTATCAAGTTTTTCATGACACATTTCCGTCCATCATTGTAACCTTTCACCTTCTTTCTGAAATTTCTCACGGACTATCAGGTATGGTTTTACACTAGTTAATTTCTTCAATTTGTTGTTCAATTTATCGACTTTGGTGGTTTAAATAGATCTAACACGGTATTTCTTTATTGTTTTGCTCATTTTTCCTTGAATTTTGAGTTGGTCTTGACTGGTTGTGCCCCTGTGCTTAAATTTGTCTAGGTCTGAGTTACCCATTAAGTTTCGAAATGAGTCGTCTCTACATACAGGTTGGAATCACATATACGGTTCAAGGTAACAAAGTGAAATGTGTTTGTTTTTGTCATTTAATCGGCAAGATTTTAGGGTTTTTCACGTCAGGACTCAGGAGGGTCTGCTGGTGTCATATCTGTTGCTCATGAAATTGGACTGCCTCTGTTGATACAAGAAGGTCCGAGGAAGCAGAAAAATTTACTATTATTTCTAAAGGGTGTATCGGGTTTGAACTCAGTTGGTTGCTCAATTTCTGAGTTTTGGCCGTCTGCTTCTATTCGACTTCTGCCAATTCAGAATTCGGTATGCATTTCTTTGCGTCTCCTCTTTCATTCTCATCCTGATTGTCGGTTTTTGCTTTGATTTTGTGGGCTGATTATGTCGTGTTGTTGTTGTTTGTGAGGCCCATTGTGAGTGCGCTGAGGGAGCCGACGAGTGAGAGTGAGGGAATGAGAACTGTTGTCGTTTTTTTTGTGTGACATACTGTCTTTGCAATTTGTGAGTCTTTGCATCTTTCTTTGAATTTGAGTGAGTTAGGAGGGATGTTTTGGTGACGAGTTGTTTGTGTGAGTGGTGTGTTTTTGTCAAAGAGTACTATGACTTTGTTAAGAAAATGAAGTGTCAATCCACTTTGTTTTACAGAATGACTTGGTTCATGCATGGGGCGTAGATTTTCAGCTTGGCTACTGTGCTCAGGCAAACAAAACCTCCCTTAAACGATCTCGATTTTTCCTTCTTCTTTTTTGCTGAGTTTCCAGGATACTGACCTGTGGTGGCTGTAACTTGCGTCGTACAGGGCGACAAAAAAAACATCGGTATTGTTGATTCTGACTATGTTGTTCATTATGGTCCTCTGACAATTGGGCGAGCAGCTGCAAATAAGGTAACCGACTAAAAAAACGAGATTATCAATAATAGTAACAACAATTATAACAGTAACAAAATGTTGATGATGCATACAGACTGATGAAGCCTCTAATCAGACGACAGACCCGGGCTTGGGCTCTTCACTGAATTCGTCGGAAGGGGTACCAGATTCATTACTCGTGTTTTTAGTTTTGTATGGTTTTTATGGAGTACATACTCGGAGTAATCTTCTTGCTGATGTTAATTTGCAGGGAGCATCGATATCAGATAAACCTGATCCAAGAACTTCAGTACGTCTTTAACATTTCATATTTTCATCGCTGTAAACCGTAAAAAATTCCTGTGCTCATTCAAAAATATTGAGAAAGTTTGTAGACTCTAGGATAATCAGTGTACCGATTTTGCTGTAGGTGTGGAAGCAGTCGATAACAGATCTGGAGAGGTTTAAAAATAGATGAAAAAAAGCAGTAAGGGATGACGATTGTTGGGCAGACCCATTTCGGCAATCATTGAAGAACAACAGCTGATAAAATTCTTTCTCGCTGTGTATTCCAGCGCTTGCTGCAACTAAAAGGACAGTTAAGTACATCTTCTGTAAGTGCTGTAACTTTGCCACAAGAGCTATAGTTATACACCGTAAAATTCGGTGCGGAGGTCACAGAGAAATCCGCAGACAGTCCTACTAATGGAGCGGTAGTTGCAGAGGAGGCATTTTATTTACAACATGGTTTCTCTCTAATGTCTTTCTTATATTCCCTTCCTATTTATGGTTCATTATATGGCATATTTAGGTTTCCTTGTCATAATTTTTTTACCATAACAGGACGTTCTAGAACACTAGATAGGAGATGACGAAATCGATGGATGACAAAATCGATGGATGACAAATCGACTCACTTTTTTGAACTTGGACAATAGATAGCATTCTCTTGGGAGGAAGACAAATACTCCAATTGTTTAGGATTTTGTTTAAAGATACTATTAAGTGTTTTCTTTATGAACCTCTCCTAATTTGTATGTGGGCTCTTGTTATAATTATTAACAATAAGGCCAACTTGATCATTGTGTATTATTGATATAAATTCAGTGAATGTAATATATTTTTTATATTATGATTAGATTCTCGACGCTTTTACGATCTCAAAGTGTTGATAATTGAATTTTATATTATTATTTATTGACTCTTTTAACAGTCGAAAGTCTCCCCCTTAGAAAAAATTTTGGCGGTAAAAGAATTACTACGACACATGAAAGTGTCAGGGTTACATATTTCAGTATACCATATGGCGACGCAGAAAAGCATCATGACTGTAATATTCCACGATTTAATGCGTCGAGCATGGTGACGCAAAGATGCGTCGAGAATTCTTGACGCCCAAAATCTCCACGCTTTACATAAGTGTCGAGAATAAGATTTGCGACACTTTAAAGTGTCGAGAACATACCTTTAAAGCGTCAAGAAACCAAGAGATTTGTGGTAGTGTTGGTTTTGTAAGATTTGTACTCCGTAATAAGCCCAAGCCAAATGTCCATGATTTCGAGCCCATATCCGAGTCCATCAAAGCATGTTTGGGTCCGATCATCATCGGGTGTTTGGCGGGAACTACTATAGACACCTGGCGGTCAAAATGTGGGTGTCTACAGAGCCCCCACTCTGACTGAGGCTTGGACAAGGCGAAAGTCAGAGTAGCTACCAGGCCAATCGAGGATTAAGACCTGGCAGACTTCCGATCGGGTCGTTTAGAGTCCATTACACTTGCGTGAAGGGCTCGCCAGCCATAAGATAGAAATCATACCTGGGTAGATGTCAACAATGTCGCGGGGACTTTTCCTAAAAAGTCTTGGGTGTGTCTGTTTACAGACAATCCCATCTTGGAATAGCGCGAGGACTTCTCCTAAAAAGTCTTGGGTGTGTCTGTTTACAAACACATCCCATCATGGAATAGCGCGGGGACTTCTCCTAAAAAGTCTTGGGTGTGTCTGTTTACAGACACATCCCATCTTGGAATTGCGTGGGAGCTTGCCTTGGAAGCTCTGGGTGTATCTGCTTACAGATATATCCCGATTCCTTAATAGAAATGTTGCATTATCCTTCCACTGGGGAGTCTTTGAGAATTCTTCGGGGAGTCTTGGGGTACATGTCTGTTGATACATAACAAATTGCATGTAACATTTAGCCGAAACACTGACTCATGCTGGGGAAGAAATGATTTTTGATTGATTTTTTGGAAAGAAAATGATTTTTTTTTGAAAATTAGAATGCTTGGGATGACTTGATTCCTAATCCGATTCTGACACGGACTCCTAAAGTCTCTGGTTAGGCCTGTATGCCTAGATGAAGTGTGATAAAAATTCCTATTCCTGTGGTGACTAGGAAAGGGATTTTCTCAAATGGCTAAGTTTTGCGAATTTTAAAATGAGAATTTGAAGAGAGAGATATACCGACCGACTCGACTTTAGACGCGACAAGACGAGTTGACAGACACGACTGGACTCTCTAAGGGTTGGACCGTGACTCGGTAGGGGATGAGCCACCTAATATGACAAGACTCTTAAGTTGCGCTATTTCGTAGCCTAGGCGAGTGGCAACACGGTCGAATCCTCGGAATGGGACTGTTTCCGTACGACAGGGCTTTGTGGTAGCAATGCCGTAGACTGATGTTCTTTTGGATATTCTATTGATTTAGGGGTACATTCCCAAAGTGGGTATTGCTTCGAGTCCCTGACCAATTCTCGTGATCAACTGAGCCGAGTACTAGGACACACTATAGAAAGGAGGCTAGATCTTTACTCTTTGAATTTATCTGGATTTTGTGAGTGGATAGAGAACTTCTGCCTAGGAGAAGCCCCCAGGATGACAAAGCTAGCTGCTGAGAACATGACAGTGTCGTGACCGGAATGATTATGCTTTTTCGAAATTGTGTGAATGTGAATGGTTGTGCCTTTGTCGAAAGGCTGCCTACGTATTCACGTGTAGTGAAATCAAACCAAGCCGTAGTTCAGTGGATTGAAAGATATATAATGGTGCCTAGTTTACTAGGGCTTTGTGTGTAACTAGCCACAACGATGGTGTAGGCTAGGTGCATTCCCAATGATGTCTTGATCAAGGGGATAGACTAGTTAGGATGTTGATCCTGTGACTGTGAGCACTCTCCGGGATAGCCCCAAGAGGTGGTGTGAACTATTTGGGCATGTTATATGCCGACCGCAAGTTGAGTTCCCGTGTTCGGGGCTGGTAACTGGTTTAGATGTTTTTGGAAATGTGGAGCTAGGTCGCAAGTGGCTTTGATGTTTCGAAATCTGGAGCTCGATTTTGTGGAGCTAAGGCTTCGAGGGTAAGGTATTGTAATGTGGTAGGAAAGGGGGAAGTCGAGTAAAAATGACTCGGACTTCGATCGGGCAGGTTGATAATGCGGGATCTGGTTTCCATGTCTGGCCCTAAAGGTTATAGTGTATCCTATGGAGCTTGAATCCTCAAAATTCTGGGCTGTCTCTAGCCTAGGTCTCGAGAAGGTCTTGAGGGTTGTAATGTGGGAAGGCTAGATGTGGTGTTAGCTGACCAGCTTGACTGTCTCTCCCTTATTGGATGGTAAGAGTATTGATAATTTTGAATTGATCGTTTTCACTACGGTCATGGTTTTTTGAATATTTTTTGGTTTACCTCTTAGCCCCGGTCTCGGGATCTTCATTTGAGTTGACCGTGTCAGGTCGAGAGATGTTGATAATTCTTTTTTGATCATGGCCAGCTTTTTTGTTTTGGCCTTTTGCTTTTTTCTCTTGGACTTTTGATTTTTGTTGTCCAGCTTTTTTTTTGTCGGTCAGACTAACACCTAAGGTAGGGACTGACTAGTCTTATTGGACGGGTGTTTATTGTGGGAAGTGGGCTTGCCTCCCGTCTTGAACCCAAACTAGAAGACTACCTAGATTTGTCATAGGATTTGATATGCTCCTGCTACGGGTAGTTATGTGGCTTTCTATACCAGACATGGAATAGGTAAAAGGAAAACACGGGCTCGGTTTCCTGCAGTCATTATAGATGTGCCTATAATAGTCACGTGCGTGTGCTCACAGTGTATGATGGTGTTCATCATGTTCTCGGAAACACATAAGGAAAGTATGTATGAGAAATAGAAAAGCTGATTTTATTGAATTTTGAAAAAAGAGGACAGAATACAACTGACTTTGACTCTGACTTTGATTTGGAAATGAGGATGTAGGGTATCCTAGACTCGAACTCAGACTTAGACTCGAATCAAATCCGGACTAGGACGCTCGGTTGGTTGTTTTTTTTTTGGTAAGGTCTTTGATTGGAGAGAAAGACGGGTGCCACGACTCGCCTAAACTCTGCTTTGCGCAAGTGCAAGAGAGGGAGTCAAACTAGACACGGCCCGGGGTGACGGGTCGACAAAGACTCTTGGACCGGGATACTCGAACGTTGATCTAGACGAGGTAACGACTGCGAATTGGACTCGAGCTGCGTAAGGGTGAATCCGAAAATGGGGGCGACCGTGTTTGACCGTATCACGTGCTCGGACCAACCGTGGTGACCTAACCCTAGGTGACTCGAGTATTCGTAGCATAGGTACGACACGAAGAAGGCATCATAAGGACGCCGGTGCAGGATGAACGTAGGGTACCCCTTAAGGTGACCGTGGTTGACTGCTCGGGTGGAGGACAGCCCCCGAGTGAGACTAAAGACTTTGATAGGACTCAAATGGTGCGACATCTAAGTGACTCGAAAGTGGGGTACGTGAGCCAACACGTGTAAGACCTGATCGAAAGTGGGGTACGTGAGACTAAAGACTTTGATAGGACTCCTAAATTTGGTAGCTTTCCGGGTTTTGAAAAAATAGATGGGTTTGAAAAGATGCGGGTTTTTGAAAATGACGGTTTTTGAAAGACGACTTGTAAATCAGGTAGCACGTAGTCATAGAAACAGTATAACGACGCCATGTATGATCTAAGTCTAAGTCTCGGTCGGTCGAAAGAGGGTCTATACCAACGACGATAGCTTTCTCGCAAATCAGGACGGTCTTCCTAAGCCGAGTTGGTCTTAGAACCTACCGTAAAACCCATGCGAGTTCCGCCATCGAAATCTTTAGTGTGCCCATTTAGGAACGCACCGTGGTATATTGAGACGTCGGTCACAAGTAACCGGCCCGGGAAAGAATTGGGTTATGCATGAACCATTGAACTAAAGCGTGTACATTACTATTCGAACGATTTCTTTTCGAGTCTCACCCTAGGGATGCCGATGGTAAGTGACTCATCAGTTGATCCCCAGCGGAGTCGCCAAATTGTGGACATGACATAGGTCCACCCCGACGCGGCCACGGGCGGGTTTGGGGAGGCGAATGAATCTCCATATGAGATGGTCAAATTGAAATTTAAATCGAAGTAGGAGTCGCCACCGAATTTTGTGGTTATTCGGAACCATTCGAACCCACTCTATGTCGTAGTGGGCCATATTTAAAACATGGCCCATTTCCGATGTCAGAGCTTATGGGGTTCGTCCCTTTGCATTTGATACCGATACCGACATTATCGGATATCGTATATTGAATGACTCTCGTTGCCAATGGATTCGGATATCCGAAAACCATGGTTCTGAGTAAGGGGTGAGGGTACGTGTTGGGAAGTTCACTGAGAACACCCAACCCCGCCCGCACTTAGCGGCCTTTACTAAGATATCGTTCGTTTTTGGTGTACACGCGTTAGTTCGACGATTGAATGATATGCGAAGATTATTTTCCCTAGACATGTGAGAGAAATAAATGGGTTGCTAAGTCGTTTAATGCATGTTAAACTAATAACGTCAAAGTTATTTTAGCTTGTGAAGTTCGTTTTAGTCTAATAAAACAAACGATAAAAATAAATTGCTACAAACAATGAGCAAACGAGTTAGTAACGATTGAATAATTTGAATAAAGACGTAAATAAATAATATGCATGATTTTGGAAAAGACTTTTGACACGTGATGGATTAGCACGTGTTGACCGAGGTCGAAAAAAAAATATTTATCGAAAGATGTCGCGAAAGTCGCTTTTTATGTAAGATTCGAAAAGAATAAAAAAATAGAAAAGCGAGGAAACGAAAAAAAAAAAACCCGGCTAAACAGGCCACCACGCGAGTCGCCTGACAGGCGCGCGACTCGCGTGGCGGTCTGTCCGCTTTTTATTATTTGTCAAAAACCGTCAATTTTTATAAATCGCGTACAAATATGGATTAATTTATACTCGATTTATATTTTCGATATTCGTCGTATTCGATATTCGATTATGAAATCGATATCGAACAGTCGGAATGATTTTAGAAAAGGTTTTGAAAAAAAGTTTGTTTTGAACGAAAAGTAAAAAAAAAGAATTTTGAACGAAAAAGATGTTAATTCTCTCCGCGTATAAAATTGTCGAATTTTGTTTAAAAAGATGTAACGATTTTATTAGCAGCAACGAGAAATAATTTATTTTGTTCTTAATAGATACGATATTCGATTAGAGAATCGATATCGTATTTTAAGAACGTTATAAAAAATAGATTTTATAGTATCGATTATTAGAAATAAAAAATATGCGATGAACGACCCATATTAAAAAGACCGACCGACGATACGACTCAAAAAAAGATAAAAAAAAACGTGGAGAAAGGGAGAGAAGAAGAGAAGAATCGGGTTTGATTTACACCCTCAACCTACATGCTTTGTTTTCTCGGAATAAGGCTCGTCGGAAAGTGGTTTAAACTTGGGAGCGTCGAGATGATGCGGGATGAGTTAAGGTGTCGGTTTGGACGTGTAATGGGACAGGTTTCGGCCGGCTGGGGGTCGGATTCGTCGGGTTGAGATTACTCGGGAATTGTTTGGCGTTACGAGGTTGTATATTTTCTGACTTTCGATGATTGATGATGAATGTGTGATGTGGGAATAATAGATCTATGATGTGTGTTTTGTGTGTGTCGTGAGGGTCCTATTTATAGGAGCAAAGGTTAGGAGAGGTGTCTTGCTTAGACAACAAGAAACACCGGTTTGGATAGGAAATGTAAGAGTTCGAAAGGAACGAGAACTCGCTTTCTTGGTGAAGAAGGCAAAGTACTCGGCTGGTTTTGGCTGATTTCGGCCGAGTGTTTGACACTCGGTCGGTAATTGCTTTAGTCTTTCGGATAGAATTCCACTTGAGATCAAATTCTACCTTCAACGGAATTGTTTAATGTTTTCGAAGCTGATTTTTTGTGGTATTTGAGACCGAATCAGCCACGTGAGGTGTCACGGCTGACTCGTGTGTCTCGAGAATATTTTTGACCGGGCTTTGACTCGGTCGCTAAAAGACGATTTTACCCCTGGTGTCGGAATCGACCCAAATTAGTCTCATTTGACTCGAAACGACCCACTGGGCCTGGATTTGAGGTTGGTTTTGTAAGATTTGTACTCCGTAATAAGCTCAAGCCAAATGTCCATGATTTCGAGCCCATATCCGAGACCATCAAAGCATGTTTGTGTCCGATCATCATCGGGTGTTTGGCGGGAACTACTATAGACACCTGGCGGTCAAAATGTGGGTGTCTACAAGTTGGTTATTATTTGTTGGTAGAATTCACGACAAATCCCTCCTATCATTTTGGCGCCGTTGCCGGAGACGGTGCTAGTTTAGACCTTGTTTGCCTATTTACTTGACTTTGTCTTTGTTTTTGTGTTTTTTTCTTTGTTTTTCTTTGTTTCTTGTGGGTGTGAAGTTTATTTCCTTCTTGTCTAGTGCTCAAAAAGTACTAGACTTCTCATGTTTACTCCTAGTTTACAGTTTATGCCAAGAGGTCGTCACCATCTCTTCTTTAGAACTTAGAGCCGGAAAGGTTTTTTCGAAGCCTTCGTCAACGGACGGTTGCTAGTTTGAGAGGTCCTCAACCGGGTACGAGCCACGATTTTTGAGCGAAACTTGAGGATTGATCTAAACTTCCCACCCATAGAAGCCACCATGAATTACTCCTCTCCCTCTATGAATGAAGAATATGACATGACGTCTCCCTACTACTATCAAGCATCATGGGGTAATCAAGACACCCGTGGGTATGAGCTTCAAGGATATGGAAACGGCTACCAACAAGTGAATGCTTATCAATCCTATGATCATGGTGATTTTTACTCAAGCTATCATTGTGAACCCACCATGTTTCATCGTGTTTCTTCATATGGAAGCCAATTTCCCCAAAACCCATCATATCACCCTTCACCTCAACCACACTATGAGCCCCAAAACCCACAATACTACCAATCATCTCAACCTCACTACCAACAATATGATGCCCCACCCCTTGGGCATCATCAAGATTTTCAAGGAGCATTACAATACCCCAATGACCACCAAATGCCCAACTTGGAGTTATATCAATCGATTCTTCAAATGCAAAAGAGCCAACAAGAAATGACCATCCAATTGCAAAAGGACGATGAAATCTTAGCCCAAATCCGAAGGGAAAATGAGGCGATGGATGGTCAATTAAATGCTATAGCGGCTAAAATCGTAATGTCTGTAACTCGAACGTCTCAACTTGACAAAGGGTGCTCGTTTGAGCAAGGGGAGCAACCCAATCATGAAGTCGCCGATGAAGTCCCTTGAGAAGTGAGATTTGCTATGAAGAACCTCAATTGTCTACCCAAGATGGGACGAATGAGGAAATAATCCTTGATGACGGCATTGTTGGTGATGAATTGAAAGAGGATAGTGAGTTGAATGATGTGGTCGGAGTTGTGAAGTCATTGGGTGAAAATGACGAACTTAAGTTGCCCTTGTGCGAAAATATGGAAAAACATCAAGAGCCTCTTGCAAGTGAGCGAAGCAATGGTTTGAAGGAGATTGAAACCGCTGGTAGAAGTTTCAATTCTCTCCTCCAAGATGAAGTGAGGTCAAATGATGTTTTGAGACTTAAAGATAGGGAACCACAACTTGAGGAAGATATGAGAATGTGCAATAAGGAAATGAGGCCAAAACCGCTTTTTGTGCCTCATGTTAAATATATGAAGCTTGCTTGTGGTTGGAGACGGTGCTTAGAGAGGAAGAGGTCAATAAAACTTGTAGGATGGAAAGACCCCGGAGACCACATGAAAGATGACAATGGGTCTTTAGATGACTACTTCTTGCTTCCGACTTGGAGGCTTTGGAGGATAGCTTGGCTCAGGTACTCAATGAGCCCTCATTACGATGTGGCTCAAGCATTTGACTTGCTCCTCCGAGCCCTTGATGGCTATGGATAAGAAGGAAGAGTCCACCATTCTCGGTTTGACGGAGTTCCTCAAGAACCGTCATGTTGTATATTCCTCTTTCCCTCTTCTTTTGAGTTTTTGTGTTTGTATTTGTGTGTTTGTTTGTTTGGTCTCTAGGTTTGATATGTTTTGTGGAATTCTTGTAATTTGGTATTTTGATGAGCGATGTGAGGAAGGGATCTTTGATGGAAGTTTTGAGCTTACGTGATAGGTTTGAAGTGAAGATGAAGTTTTGAGAGGAGTTGTTGATGATAGGAGCTAGGATCTTGGGCAAGGAAGTCGGTTTTTGAGCTTCGTACAAGCTTTTGGGGACGGGATTTTTGATCCCAAAGTATTGTTTGTCTTTTGGGTGGTACTAGTATTGAAAGAAGGATTCAAGGCTCGAGAAAGGTTCTATCCCGACCGGGATCATTACCATCACGACCGGGAGGAAGTGAGCAACGGTTCTGGAGCTTCTGACTAGGCTTCCCGCCCGGGAACAAGTCCTTCCCGACCCAGATGAAGCCTTACCGACCGGGAAGATGTATATCACGATCAGGATGGTGTCCAGCAACCCCCTTTGTCTTGCTTTTTTCATTTAAGCTCCACCCCACCACTTTATACCCCCACCCAACCTCCCTACTCACCCTTGCCACTATCATTTCACCCTTGCACCTCAATTATATACCTTTATCTCATCTACTCTTCACTACACACTGAGTTACTCCTTGGATCCCGACCTCATGTACACCATTACAAGCCTGGTACTTCAACCATGTGACTACATTGAGAAAGAAGAGGAAAAACGATGACAAAGACAAGTAAGGTACCAAGATAGATCGTGGAGACGATGGAGTTGGTTGAGTTGCTAACCTTTTGGTAAGGCGACTCTCTTTTTTTTTCCGTCTTTTGTTGTTTACTCTTCGTTTGTTCCCCTTCCTTTTATGCATTTTGGTGTCATGGTGGCTCTCGGGGCCTTTGGTGGTTAGTGCTATCGATTCTCGATGATGTGATTACATCGAGAGTCATTTGAAAAATCCAAATTGACAAGTCTTTTCACTTTTTCTTTATTTTTTATTTTCTTTTGGTAGAGTTTAGTCGGATTTAGACGGAATCCGGGCTTGGTGACTTGATTACACCTAGCCCTCCCCTCCCATTTCCTTTTATTTTTTTCCCTTCATTTCTTCCACCATCTATATATTTTCTCGTCTCGGCCCTTGGTGACTTGATTACACCCCGGCCGGACACATTCTACCCTTTCTTAACTTTCATTTTTTATTTTTAGCTTTATTTTTCCCAATTTCTCTTCTTTTTTGTGTCTTACACACACTACTAATCGAGCATGAGGACATTGCTCGATTTAAGTGTGGGGGAGCGATATCTTAGTCTAGTTTAGTTTTATTTTCGTAGTTTTTTTCGAAAAATCTTAAAAATCCTTAAAAATTTGAAAATTTTCTAAAAAATCAAAAAGATTTTCTTTTGTGACTTTTTTTCTTTCGTGTCTTTGTGCCGTATATTTGTTGTGTTGTGTGTTTTGCTCCCCCGAATTCCTTGTAGGTTGGGCGATCGTCGACAAATTTCAAAATGCTCAAGACATCCGGTAATATACCTTCATTTCTTTCTCCTTTTTTCCCTTTTTGTGGAGTTTGGAGGATGTGTTGTGATGGTGTGTCCTCGGGTGGAGCTTTTTGGAGTTTGTGGTTGATTGATTGCTTGTTTGGAAGTTTTGGGGTGGTGATTGTTTGTTTCGTTCCTTTGTGTGTTTGTTGTGTTTTGTTTGTCTCATTATCTTTCATCTTTGTTTTGTTTAGTTTGTGTCTATTGTAAAAAGGTTTTTGAAAACCCGATTCTAAGGCTAGTGCACAAGTGTTTACTTTTCGTTTCTAGTAATGAGTCGATTCTTTGACTTTAGTCTAGTAGAATAACTTTAAATCAATAGTTTCGTTGGTTTCTTACCTTGAGTTCACCTAGTCTACTAGGGATTTACTGCGGGATTTGCATTTTGACCATTCTGACCACCCACGGAGTGAAAAGGCATTGGTTCCCGAGTCCCGTCTCTTAGGTGACCGTGTTCGAAATTGTTTGATTGGTCCAAGTTTTCCACCTTTTTGTGGGTTTGAAAGGAAGGCGCCCCCGACTTACCCACAAATAAGTTGCAAATTGTTGAAGTTCTTACTTGGTTGCAAGAAATGCCTACAAAACAAAATTTATCCAAAAGGCAAGCCAAGAAAAGAAAGAAAAAGAAAGAAAGAAAAAAAAGAAAAAAATAGAAAAGAAAAGGCACAACAAATCAAAAACAAAATACAAAAGAAGAAAAAGAAATGGCATAGCAAATCAAAAGCAAAATGGAAAAGAAAAATGCCAAAGAAAATCATTTCACAAAAAATTCTCACACCCTCAAAAATAAGCCTTTTTCCCAATTGTTATCGTGAAGAGCCTACCAAAGGATCGAGTCCCTAGGAAGGTTGATAGCGGTAATGGTCGGTCTTCCCTCACTTTGCAACCATATCCACCTTTTTACTTGGACTAGTTAGGCTATTTTGAACATGGGACGACCCTCTTGGCTTATTGCTAAAGAGGGCGGAGCTTCACTTACCTACAGTGTCGACTAACTCCATGGTTCATCCTTTTTCCATCCCGCCTATCGTCCCGTGGTACGTTCTTAGAAGGTTAGGAGGAACTAGGTAGGTTACTAACATTTTTATTGCTTTGTTGTCGTACTATTAGGGGTTTGTCCATATCGATTTGTGTTATTAGCTTGGGAACATTGTCACTTGCCTTTTGTCCTTAAACGCTGTTTCTTTCACCGCTTTGTTGAGGGAACCGGTATTTGTTTCTTCTTGGATGCAACCATTTATTTGTTTGTTTGTTTGATTGTTTGTGTGTTTATGTGTTTTCGTGTTCGGTTGAATCCGCAGTTTTGTCGCAAGACCTCACTTGCCTTGCGGAGACTCGGAGAGCACTTGTCCTGTAAGTCTTCTCGCGTGAGTTGAATGAGCGTAGGGTGCGCTAATACCCGCTCGGTTAGTAGTCTAGTTTCTTTTAGTTAGTAGTTAGTTCGTGCTTACTCGAGGGCGAGTAGGGGTTAAGGGTGGAGGAGTTGATAAGTGTGTTGTGTAGTGCTTATTTCTTGTGTTTGGTCCCGGTTCTCTTGTGGAATCGCTCTTTGAAGCGATTTCGAGGCAACTTACGCTTCTTCTAGCTTGTTTTAGGTTCCTAAGGCCTATCTTGGAGAAATGGAATGATTCCGACTCGTTTCCAATGCATATGGAGCCAATGAAGAGAAGCGACGATGACTCAGTGGCTTAGACTCGATCCCGAGCCCTTGGGACCCATTCCCGAGAACCGAGAATCGATAAGAAGCCTATGAAGAGCAAGTAAGGACCTATGAGATAATATTTGAACCCAGAAGACCCACCGCGGTCGGGACCACATCCATCACGACCGAGACGAAGTGACGAGCAAAACAGCACCTCTGACAGCCCATCTCGGCCGGGACCATGAGCTTCCCGGTCGGGACCACCCCATCACGATCGGGACCGACATCGTCCCGCCCGGTATTATGCATACCACCGCCTGGTATTATGCATACCACCGCCCGGTGTTATGCACCATCCCGACCGGGATCATCTCCTTCCCGGCAGGGAAGGGCCCAGCTCAGCCGCGACTTCATTTTTCGCCCCCCTTATTCTTGTAACCCTATATATACCTCCATCTTGTATTGTTTTAAGAACTTTTTTCATTACTCTTATGAAACCCAAGACTACTTTAGGTTAGATTAGCCTAGATTAGTGTATATTAGTTTAATCTTTCCTTAATTACTCTTCCATTTAGCATTAATCTAGTGTTACCTCTTGTATTATTGGAATTCTTAAAGAATCTACCAATCTTGACAACATTGGTGGAGGTTTTGGGTTTCCTTTTATGCAAGTTTTATCCTTTTCATCTTCTCTTGTTTGGTAGAATCTCTTTTCTCCTTTCTCTTAATCTTTCATTGTTTGACAAGTTTTAATCTTTATCTTTTGTTTATTGTATTGTTCATCCTTGTTGTTCTTCATTATGAATATTCTTGCTCTTGTGTTAGTTTCTCTTGTTCATGTTAGTTTTAGTTTAGATATTTGCGAGTAGTCCTCTTGCTAGGATAAGTAGGGGGATTGGGTTTCTTAATGGGTGATTAAGGGTTCGTTTAGATTGTTGATGGAAGTTTTGGTTGCTTCTTAGTTGTATGCATATGTCATGTTTGATGAAATGCTTGAATGACATGTAGTTGCAAATGCATGTTTTCTTGCCTTCTTCTTGTGACCTTGTATGTTGCTAAGATGGGTTCTTGCGCGAGAGCGAGGAACCTCTAGGTCGGTTTTGGAGCGAGAGCCCGGATTATACCTAGATAGCTTGACTACCCCCTTCACCTTTGCTCTCTCTTGATCGTTTCATCACCCTTGAACCCAACCTAATCCTAGTTCTTTCTTATTTGATTTCTTCTTCCTCTTAGCCATTATTCTCTTAGCTTTAGTTGTTCTACTTAGTTTGTCCTTAGTCTTAGTCTCTCCCCCTTCTTAGTTTTATCTTAGTTTAGCATTGTGACCTAGTCAAGTCTTTAGGTGAATAGTCGAAACCCTCCTTACCGTCCCCGTGGACTCGACCCGACTTGCCCTAGCTACCCAGTTAGGTTTGGTTGGTAATTATTTGTTGGTAGGATTCACGACAAATCCCTCCCATCAGTTTTCAACCCCTTCCTTGTCCACCTATTTCTTTTCGTCCCCTTAATTTTAATTTTAAGAATTCACAAAAATGAACTACATTACCAAATTTGCCTACCTAGCCAAGCTTGATGATGTAGGTCACCTAGTGTGTTTTATGCTCACATTTGTGTGTCGTTAGAGATTTTTGTTGGGTGTGTGGTTGGCATTGATTCCGTTCATGGGGAGCGTGATTGTATTCCGGGTGATCATTTTGGGTCTTGTATATATGCTCATTGTTTCATCAAACCGTAAAAAAAAGGGAAAAAAGAAAATAAAAGAGAGAAATTCAAAACGAAAGAAAAAATATGAAAAATGGGAAAAAAGAAAAAAAATCTTGAAAAAGAAAAAAACATGTTATTTCAGTTTGTTATATTTGTTTAACTTGATTAACCGAGTACCCCCCTCTAGACCCCGAATTATTCTCCCATTGTTCGGTAACTTGTGTGCTTTGTTTGTGGGAAGTAGACGAATTTTGAGTTGAGCATTATCGCACTAGTTAGTTCACTAGCTTTGTTTTAACCTCACATGACTATATCGAATTCCACCGTCTACCTTGCTCTTATCCTTGTTACCGTCCCCATCTCCGTCTCCTTGTGTGATCTTGGTATGTTTGGTAGAAATTTAAAGGTTGGTACCATATTAGATTGCGGGCATATTTCCATAAGTTGTAGCAGGTGAGTCCTTTCACATGTTTTCACATATATTCACCCCTCCTACTTGCGCGACGAGTGACACCATGAGTTGGCCTTTGTGATGGTTTTGTAATCCCCTAGAAAATATAACACATTACAGTTGCGGGAACACCGTAGAGTTGGGATTATAACAGACTGACAAACTATATCTTATTAAAAGAAATGGTATATCAACAGAAAGGTCACTTTTTACAAAAGGGCTAAAAAGAAAATTCTCCAAACGGGTTTATATAAATCCATAAATCATGAATGAAGAAAGAGTAGGATCCACGTTACTCGCTAGCTCACACCCGAAACTCAACAGCAAATACCTGTCAAGTTATAAACATAACAGCCACATCAAAGGGGAGTAACTCGGACGTTCTCCCAACCATATTATATCATATGGGAAAATATGGACATGACATAGGTCCACCCCGACGCGGCCACGCGCGGGTTTGGGGAGGCGAATGAATCTCCATGAGATGGTCAAATGGAAATTTAAATCAAAGTCGGAGTCGCCACCGAATTTTATGGTTATTCGGAACCGTTCGAGCCCACTCTATGTCGTAGTGGGCCGTGTACAAATACGGCCCATTTCCGATGTCAGAGTTTATTGGGCTCGTCCCTTTGCATATCGATATAGATGCCGACTGGAGCGGTTAATCGTATATTGAATGACTCTCGTTGCCAATGGTTTCGGACATCCGGAAACCACGGTTCTGAGTAAGGGGTGAGGGTACGTGTTGGGAAGTTCACTAAGAACACCCAACCCCGCCCGCACATTAGCGGCCTCTACTAGGATATCGAATGACGTTTTAATGCGCGCGTTAGTAATACGATGAATGATATGCAAACATTGTTTTCCTAAGCATGTGAGGAATTGAACGGGTTGCTAAGTCGGTTTAATGCATGAAAAATTAATTAACGTCAAAGTTGAATTTAACATGTGAGATTCGTTTTAGTATAATAAAACAAATGAAATAAAAAAGATGAACTTGCTACAGAAGATGAACAAACGAGTTAGTATCGATTTGTAAATAATAATAACAAGAAATAAATGTGTGAAATCGAGAAAAATCGAAATCTGAAAAATATTGCTGAAAAGACGTTGTTTTGTATAAAAAACGATGTTCGAAAAATAATAAAAAAGAACGAAAAAGGGCGTCGGGACAGCCGGCCGCGCGGCTCGCCCGGGTCGCCGGCGAGTCGCGTGTCGGGCTGGTTTTGGACGCGGTTTTCTGAAAAATTCGATTTATTAAATCGCGTACGAATATTGCATGATTCGTACGCGACTTAATATTTTCAATATTCATTATATTCGATAGTTGACTACGAAATCAATACCAAATATTAGGAATAGTTTTGGAAAAGATGCAATCTTTGGAAATCGTTTCGAAGAATAAATAATAAAACGAACGAAAAAGTAAAAAAAGGAGCGCGGATTTCAGACTCGAACGCGAGTCGCCTGTGAGGGGCGCGACTCGCGTGCAGGTCTGTCCCGTTTTGCTCGTTGTTCGAAAATTGTTATTTTGATGAATCGCGTACAAATTATGAATTAATTTGTATTTGATCCATGTTTTCGATATTCGTCGTACCCGATATTCGATTATGAAATCGATATCGAATATTCGGAAAGAAAAAAAAGTTTTGTAAAATAATTTGTTTTGAACGAAAGTAAAAGAAAAGAATTTTGAACGAAAAAAAGATGTAACGATTGTTCACATCGTCGAGATCTTAATATAATTCTTTTCGATACAATATTCGATTATATAAAAATCGATATCGTATGTTTAAGAATATTTTTTATGAAAATAGCTTTTCGTTAATAACGATATTAGAAAAGTAAAAAAGACGACTCTTGACCCATAAGGAAAACGGACGAAGAGAAGGAAAGAGAAGAAAGGAGAAATCGAGTTTGGTACACCCTCAACCTACATGCTTTTGTTGACTCGGATCGGAGCTCGTCGGAATGTGGCTAGGCACGGGAGCGTCGTGTTTGGTTCGGCTGGGGGTTCGGTTTGTACGAGACGGGTGAAGGGTGTCGGGAATTCTACCCTTAAACGAACTTGTTTATTGTTTTGTGTAGCTGATTTCGTAGAGTTGGAGTCTGAATTGGACACGTGAGACATCACGGTCAGCCCATATGTCTCGGAAAAATATCTTTGACCGGGTTTTGACTCGGTCGCTAAAAGACGGTTTTACCCCATTAGTGTTATTTGACTCGAAACGACCCACTGGGCCTGAATTTGAGGTTGGTTTTGTGAAATTTGTACTCCTTAAAAAGCCTAAACCAAATATCCATGATTTCGAGCCCTTTTCCGAGTATGTTAAAGCACGTTAGCATCCGATCATCATCGGGTGTTTGTCGGAAACTACTATAGACACCTGGCAGTCAAAATGTGGGTGTCTACAGAGCCCCCACTCTGACTGAGGCTTGGACAGGGCGAAAGTCAGAGTAGCCACCTGGTCAATCAAGGATTAAAACTTGGCAGCTTCCGGTCGGGTCGTTTAAGGTCCATTAGACCTGCGTGGAGGGCCCGCCGGCCATGGGCTAGAAATGTACCTGAACTGTTGATAACTCCGTGGGGAATTGAACTCGTCGTATAAGACTTAAAATGGGCCTGTATGTGGGCTCATCTTGTTAAATACCGCTGGGGAGTTATGCAAATTGCATGGTCATGCCTGAGTCGTCCTGTACACATTTATGCAAAGTAGCAAACTTTTTGCACATAATATTTGTAGGAGAAATGACTCGTGCTGGGGAATAAAAATTTTGAGAAAAGGTTTGAATTTTTGAGTTTGCAAAAGTCTTTGAAAAATTAAGGAATTTTTGTTTTGACTTTGAAAAGGAATAGGAGTGCTCGGGATGACTTAGCTAAGCCTTAGGAAAATGGCTTGTATGCTAAATACTCTAGGATTGGGAATCCTAAGGTGAGGAGGGGAACTTTGATTTTATGCTATAAATAAACCCTCCTTGCTTCATAAATTTTCACAATTCCCACAACTTCTTAAAGAAAAGAATAAACCCTGAAAAATTTATTCCTCCTTTTAGTAAATCAATTATGGGGATTGACCGATTAGTTGGGATGCTTCATGAATGGTCCAAATATTTTAGAGACGCTGATAGGGCTATCCTAAACCAGAATGGCGTTTCCCAATTGTCTGTGATCCGTCAGATGCAAGTAGATTGCGATTTCTTGGATGCTTTCCTGTCCTATTGGGACGATACCTATCATGTATTTGGTTTTCCTCGAGGAGAGATTTGCCCTATTCCTGAGGAAATTGCTGCTGCAGGAGGATGGAATCCTATACTTCGCCCTGCTATCCCTTTTTCAGTTTCTGACCCAAGAAGGAAGTTAAGGGAATTTTTAGGGCTTTCCCATATGGAGGTATCCCGTATGCTAGAAGGAGACACTGTTTCCTTGATCGATCTAGCTGAAAAATTCATGAACCCAGATGATGTCCGGGTCAGGCCGGTTTATAGCCGTAGGGCCTTCACTTTTTGTATGCTCCATGTTTATTCCTTCGAAGGACATATGGACTTATTATCTTGCATGGGCCACGTTAGACTTTTCACGGTGGCTGATCTGATGGAGACGGAGCATAGCCCGGCTTGGTTGATTACGGGAGAGATTATCCAGGGTTTGGATAATCGCAAAAGGGATCCGTCAGTCCGGCTGACTGGGAGTACTCGGCTTCTACAGGTATGTTGTTTTTTCGATTTTCCGACTTTTCCCGATTTTTCCGGTTTTTTGCGGTTTGTGAAGTTTTTCCCGATTTTCCCGATTCCTGCGGTTTTCTCGGTTTTCGCGTCTTTTCACGTTTTTTTTTTCTTAACGCGATTTTGACGATTTTTGCGATTTTGATTTTTTTGCGGGTTTTTTAGCTGTGGTTGTTTGAGAGGCTATCGATCTTGGATCCTCCCTTAGACGTGAGCCGGTATCAACCCAGGCAAGTAATGTCGAGAAGACGAGCTATTCCCTTTTCTCACTTCAACACTCAAAAATACTGGGACGAGGTGTTATCCTTCCATGGAGGCTTACTGATCCGTTGGGCCGTACCATGGTGGCCGATTTACGTCTGGACCGGCCTAGAGTCTCGAGATAGGGCTAGATATCAGGTAATCCTATCTTTTAGGCAGACAATTCACCTCTTTCCCGATCGCATACTTAGGCAATATGGTCGGGTGCAAATAATCCCAGAAATCGAGGCCGTTGTGAGTGAATCTACTCAGCTGACGGATGTGATGTGTGACACCTGGATGCAAAGGTGGTATACACGAGCTACTTGGCCTGTTCTCAAAAACTCTCATTCGATCTGGGTAACCGATTCTTATGTAAGATGGACCTGAGCTGATTCAGCTAAAACTCGAGCTGCCTTGAAAACTGACGAGGCCTATGACCTGTTACGCCGAGAGCATGCTAAAGATAATAGGAGCTTCTTTGCCGAAGAAGCTACTTTGACAGGTCAGAAAGGGAAATCTAGGACTCAGACTGAAGGGTCCAGTACTAAGGGTGCACGGGGGAAAGTGAGCCCCCAGACAGATCTAGAAAGGAGACTTGGACCAAGGCTGGCGGTCAAGGACCGACTCGGTCCTCGAGACAGGCTTCCCGAACCCGTTAGGGCTCGGCTTGTCCGGTGCAGATGGTTGATGACCCAAAATCGAAGAAGCGGGTTCGAGCAAAGGAAGTTCCCCTTGTGATTAGGGAACGTTCGCCCCCGCCCCGTCGGCCTCGGGCTCCACGTGACCCAAAAGATAAGGGGAAAGAAAAAATGTACGAGTAGTCTCCTAAATTTATTATTTAAGTATTACTACTATTTTTGTGGTGTGATTTTGTTTGTTTTTTTTTTATGTATTTTTGAAATAAGACATATTAGTGAAAACCGTTCCCGTCTTTTCGTTATTGCAATGGTTGTACCCTTTTGAGGGGTTGCCTACGTATCCAAAATTAATGGAATCAAACCTTCCGTAGTTCAGAAGTATTTTTGCAATTTTTCGAATACATCAAGATTATTAATTCGAGATGCGCAACGGTAGGATAAATGATCCTAGCTTATTGACTTGCTTAAAAATTTTGAAAATTCATAAAAAGACATTTTTTATAAATTTTGCAAATGACATTGAGATAGGGTTTATGGGTAGTAACGCTTCAGTTGATCCAAGTTTGTTGGATTGACGAACTCGTTCCCGTCCAAGTCCGTTAGCATTACTGCTCCTCCTGAAAGGATTTTCTTCACTAGATATGGCCCAGCCCAATTGGGTTTGAACTTTCCCCTCGGGTCAACCGGTAGTAAAGCTCGAACAGATTTTAGGACTAGATCGCCCTCTTTGATGTTCCTGGGCCTAACCCTTTTGTTAAAAGCCCGTTGGATCCTTTTCTGGTATATCTGAATATTATTCAGAGCCCGGGACCGTCGTTCGTCTAAGAGGACTAGCGAGTCATATCGGGCTTGGACCCAGTCTGCTTCGGGTACTTGACTTTCGAGTAGAATCCTGAGTGATGGTACTTCTAATTCGACCGGTTGGACTGCTTCCATTCCATATGTCAGATAGTATGGAGTTGCTCCGGTTGCCGTTCGAATTGATGTCCGATATCCCCATAAGGCAAAGGGTATCTTGTCAGGCCAATCCCGATAATTCTCAGCCATCTTTTTAAGAATGGTGAAAATTGTTTTATTGGCCGCCTCCACCGCTCCATTTTTTGAGGACGGTAAGGTGACGATGTATGCCTTTGGATCTTGTACTTTTCCAGCAAAGTGGCGGTTTCAGCTTGGAAATGGGTCCCGTCATCGCTGATGATTTCATGCGGAATCCCGTATCGACATATAATCTTGTTTTGGATGAACTTAGCCACGTGTTTGGCATTCAAGATCCGGTATGACTCGGCTTCGACCCATTTAGTAAAATAGTCGATAGCCACTAGGATGAAACAGTGACCTCCTGTCTCGGGAGGGTTCACTTTCCCGATTATATCAATTCCCCATGTTGAGAACGACCATGGTGATGTCATTGTATATAATAGGGAAGAAGGCATATGCTGAACATTGGCGAAAATCTGACAGTTATGACAGTGTTTAACATACAACTGACAGTCAGTTTCCATGCTATTCCAATAGTAACCGAGTCTTGCGATTTTCCGGGCCAACATATGGGCGTTCATATGTGGACCGTTTTCACCATCATGTACTTCGGCCATGACTCTTTCGGCTCGGGTTTTGTCAATGCATAGGAGTAAAGCCCCCTGTGCTGTCTTCTTATATAACTGTCCATCGTCCCTGCGGATGAACTGGGTTGCCCATCTTCGTAGAGCTTTCTTGGCCCGGTTTTCAGCTCCCGGAGGATATTCCCCTGACGTTAAGTAGGTTAGAATAGCCTGATACCAAGGTTCTGGATCAGTTATTTCAATATCTTGGATAGCGTGGATGTATGCGGGCTCAGACCGCCTTTCGACGCAAATGGGCATGCTGGTTGGATGCGCTGGGATATTCAGTAAAGAGGCTAGTTTTGAGAGAGCATCTGCAAACTGGTTATCTTCCCGAGGCAGATAAATGTACTCCACTTTTTGGAATTTTTTTTCGAGAACCCTTACTCGTGCTTGGTAAGCCACGAGATTTGCATTCCGAGTTTTCCATTTTTGTAGGGTTTGATTTATGACTAAAGATGAGTCACCGTGGACCCGAAGGTTTGTTACTCCTAAATCAGCGGCGGCTTGCAACCCGTGAATGCATGCTTCGTACTCGGCTGCGTTGTTAGTTACGTCAAAATCTAGCTTAATGGATAACGGGGTGTGTTCCCCTTGTGGTGAGATTAGCAAGATCCCGACACCAAATCCTCGGAAGTTGGACGCTCCGTCGAAATACAGATCCCATGTATCGGTGTCGGTATGGAATATGTCTTCATCTGGAAAGGCCCAAGTATCGGTGTGTTCTTCCTCAGATATCGGACTATCGGCTAGGAATTCTGCTACCACCCGGCCTTTGATGGCTTTTAAAGGTACGAACTTGAGGTCGAACTCAGCTAACATTAAAGTCCATCTGGATATACGGCCGTTGAGGATGGGCTTCTCGAATAGATACTTGATTGGATCCATTTTGGATAGCACTTGTACCTCGTGACTAAGCATGTAGTGTCGGAGCTTTTTAGTGGCCCATACTAAAGCTAGACATGTCTTCTCAAGCATGGTGTACTTGCATTCGTATTCCAAGAACTTTTTACTGAAGTAGTAAATAGCCCGTTCTTCAGAATCGACCGTTTGGGCTAGCATAGCGCCCATGGCCGTCTCGGTCGTTGTTAGGTATAGCGACAGAGGCAAACCATGCTGAGGTGGCATTAGCACCGGTGGAGAGGATAGAATTTCCTTGATCTTATCGAAAGCCATTCGACATTTGTCGTCCCATAGTGTTCGTTCTCCTATCTTCAGTTTCTTGAAAATGGGTTCACATACCATGGTTAGCTTTGAAATGAATCGGCTTATGTATTGGACTTTCCCGAGAAACCCCCTTATCTCCTTTTCGGTTTTAGGCGGTTGCATCTCGGTTATGGCCTTGATCTTTGCTGGGTCAACTTCGATGCCACGTTGGCTAACAATGTGGCCCAGTAATTTGCCCGATGTTACCCCGAAACTGCATTTTTGAGGGTTTAACCTCATGTTGTACTTGCGTAGTCGGGTGAAGAACTTCCTTAGGGCTGCAATGTGCCCGTTTCGGTCCTTTGACTTGACAATCATATCGTCGACGTAGACCTCCACTTCCTTATGCATCATGTCATGCAATAAGGTGGTGGCGGTCCGTTGATAAGTGGCACCAGCGTTAATAAGCACAAATGGCATCACGGTATAGCAGTAAGTCCCCCAAGGCGTGATGAAGGTGGTCTTACTCATGTCTTCTTCCGCCATTTTGATTTGATTGTATCCGACATACCCGTCCATGAATGATAGAAGGGCATGGTCAGCCGTGTTATCCACCAGTATGTCGATGTGTGGCAACGGAAAATCGTCTTTTGGGCTGGCCTTATTAAGGTCCCGAAAATCTACACATACTCGGACTTTGCCATCCTTTTTGGGTACTGGTACTATGTTTGCAACCCAGTCTGGATATTCAGACACTTGGATAAAGCCCGCTTTGAATTGTTTATCAACTTCTTCCTTGACTTTGAGAGACCATTCGGGCCTCATCCTTCGGAGTTTCTGTTTTACCGGCTTGTACCCGTCTTTGATGGGTATTCGGTGTTCAGCTATTTCCCGGTCTATTCCCGGCATGTCCTTGTAGGACCATGCAAAGACGTCTTTGAATTCTTGGAGGAGATCCGTGAACTGTTGTCTCTCTTCGGAATCTAAAGATAGGCCCAACCTAAGGATCTGAGGTTCTAAAGGGGTTCCTACGTTGATGGAATCGGTTTCTTCGATTACCGGGTCTCGGGATTCCCTTTGCTCAAGTTGCTCGATTAGATGCGGAGGCAATGGTACCTGTTCGTCGGGTTTCTCAAAGTCATTGCAAGTAAGATTTTTGAAAACATTTTGAAAATAAGCCAAGTCGTAAGCAGAACGGTTATCGTTATTATTGATAGTAAATTTTGAAAAGAGCTCGAAGAGAGCTGCCATCTGATCGTTGGTCAGAGGTGGGATAGGGAGAGCCCTCGGGACAGACTCCGGGGCTCCCGATGGTGTGGCTAAAGAAGGGAGAGGGGTTACAGACTCGATCCTAGTACTTGACCCTCTAGACTTCGACTTAGACTCCGATTCTGACTCTGACTCGGACTCAGACTCAGATTCAGACTCGATAGCATGCATATCTCCTTCTCCAGTAGTTAGCTTGTAGACTCGACCCTGACTGTCGGTCCACTTGGTTGTCTTCCTCCAGGCTCTCTTCCCGGTGTTGGCACCAACTTCAGAGATCAGCTTAGTTGGATCGAACCTGCTGCTGCGAAGAATCAGGCTGACTAACTCCTGTTTAGGGGTCGGGATGATCTTGTCTTCCCCGAAGAGTAGTCCTAGAATGGGCTCAGTATTGCTTGCGCCCTCCTTTGATTCGGCCTGGATAAGAACAAAGATATCATCCGGGATGAAATTGCATTCCCGAGCCAGTTTGGCCCCAGGATATGTGATGGTGGGCTGATAGAGGCCCGTTTGAATAGCTCCGAACACCGGGGTGACGAACGTGACCGTCTTGGACTGGTTCGTGCATCCGGACTCCAAGGTGTAGCCCAGACCGAGGTGGGATTGCCCGTTGTTCAAGGTTTCGATAATTTTCCCGGGTGGAAGATAGGGCCTTGATGTGATTCCCGGTAGACAACCCAGATTCTGTAGCATCGTATCGATGCTAGTAGTGAAGTAAGGCCGAAAAAGGTATTCTTCCTCGATCATTCCTACGAAGTTGAATCCTCGTGGGTCGGCTGAGCCTGCCGTGTTGCAGCTTGACACGGTTATGGGAGTGGCTTCGAGAGTGATGATTCCATCCTGTAAAGGTAGTTTGACCTTTCTATGAAGAGTGGAAGACACAGCTTTGACCGCGTGAATCCACGGTCTTCCAAGTAGCAGATTGAAAGATGAAGTGACATCGATCACTTGAAATTCTAACTCCTTCTCGATTGGGCCCGTTATGATGGTTAGCTTAACGGCCCCAGCAACTGATTTTGGGCTTCCATCAAAAGCCTGGATAGTTTTTGCAGTCGGAAGGTAGTCAGCCTCGGTAATGCCGAGGGCCTTGGCAGTCCTTAAAGGAAGGACGTTGACTGCGGACCCGTCGTCAATCAGGGTCATCGGGAGATATTTGTTTCGGCAGATCACCGTGATATACAGGGCCAAGTTATGGGTGGTCCCGAAAGGTGGAAGGTCGGACTCGGAGAAAGTGATAAGTGGGCCTTCTCCTTTGGACTTGTCCTTGAGGTATGGCAAGATCGTGGCTACCATCTCGGTGGGGGTAACCGATGAGTCGACCTTGATTTCATCAAGGGCCTTAGTAAGTGCCGCTCGATGTTCCTGAGAACTAACCAAAAGCTGCCATATAGTAATATCAGTTCGGACCCTCTTCAATTGTCTGACTAGGGCCGTGTCGGCGTTTGGTTCTTCAGGAGTAAGCTCCGTCCTGGAGGGTTCAGTGACGGTTTCCGGAGTGGTGAGACCGGCCGTGATGGTGTGTGTACTGGCCAGAGCTCTGGCTTTGGCTTTCCGGACCTCTTCGATGGTGACGGGGACAGCTTCCCCTTTAGCCAAGTAAACATCATCTTCATCGTCGTTCCATATCCCGTTGATTTGGGAAATGAAAGGGGAAATTAGATGAGAACAGTCAACTACCTCTCCAGTAAAGATGGCATGAGTAGCAAGAGGATTATTTTTGTTACTCGGCTTGTCACTGGGTAGTGGTATCTTCCCACTTTCGACCAGATCTTGGATAAGATGTTTCAACTTCCAGCATTTTTCCGTGTCATGCCCGTTGCCTTGGTGATAATGGCAATAGGCCTGAATGTTGTAGTTCTTGGATCGCTTTTCGACGGGAACTTCTGGAATTGGGCCTATCGGTTGGATTAGGCCTTTCGAAGACAGCCTTTGTAAGGCGTTAGCATAGGTTGTCCCTATGTCGGTGAATACCCGATTTGGAGTATTCTTTTTGGTCGAGGTGTCAAGTGAGTTAACCTCGCCGAAGATGCTTCGGGCCGCCGTCGTGGTTGCGGGCTTGCTGGAGGAGGAACTGGCTCCTTGATATCCCTTGGTAGAGGCCTTAGTAAGGTTCTCTAGCCTTAGATCATCTTCGATTCTTGTACCCATTTCGGTCAAAGTGGCGAAGTCGGGTATGATGGCGTATCTGAGATGGACTCGGTAAGCGGGGAGGAGGTTTTTGACAAAGGCCTCCACTAGCACTTTTTCGGTGGGCTTGTCCACCAGTTTAACACTTTCGGTCCGCCACCTTTGAAGGTATTTTGTGAAACCCTCCTTAGGCTCTTGGGCCATAACTTCCAGAGGACGCATGGTAGTCTGGATTTCAGCATTATCCGCGTAGTTCCGTGCGAATTCCATTGCAACATCGTCCCAAGTTTTGAATTTCTTGGGATCTAGCCTGTAGTACCAGGCTTTCGGGTGTTTCTTAGCCGCATTGGCCGGCGCGGTCCAAAAGATGCTTGAACATGGTCGATTTGACCCCCTTAACAGCCATGAAGTCCTTGAAAGCCCGAATGTGAAGTACCGGGTCTTCAGTCCCATCGAACAATGGCAAGCCCGTTAAGTTGAGGTTAGCGGGCAGTTCATCAGTCAAAGGTGAATAGGTAGGGGCATTTTCCGTGAGAATGGTGTTTCTAGTGGTCGAATGGACCTGTTCCTGCAGCTTTTGGACCGCGCCGGCCAATGCGGCTAAAGGTCTGTCATCTTCAATCGAAGCATTGGGGGTTCCCTGTTCCACGGCACTAACCCGAGTGACAATGGCGATCTGGTCCTCCCGCATTTTCCTCAATTGGTCCTGGATTTGGGTCAACGTGGTGGTCAACTCGTCTATGGCTTTTTGCGTCATGGTTCGAGTGAAGGGTGGCCTGTCTGTAAGAGCACCTCATAATTAGCAACTTAACCCGAATCCTAAGAAAAGTACATCCCGAGCAAGGGAAAAGAAAGAAGACTAAAACGGTAATGACTCGGAAAAGACACTAGACGGGTGACTTGTGAAAAGGTGGGCCTTCCTCAGGATCCAACGCTGTGGGTTGGGCCCTGTCCGAAGGAAGGTTCACGTGAGACATTCCCAGACTTTTAGACTCGATTGTGTAAATGGGCCGACCTTTGTAGGAGTATGTCCTACATAGGTGGGCCTTGCCTTAATAAAACAAGGCGAACTAGGATGGGGGGAAACCCGTGATGTAAGATCGACGGAGTTTCGACGCTAGACTTCAACGACTTATGACACGACCCGACACTGCTAAATACGAGAAGTCCTAAGAAGAGGAAGTTTTGAAATATGATATTTTGAAAAGGCCCGAAAAATCGGGGAGAACCGGCCCATTTTCGAGAAAAACGGAAAGGATGGGCGGGGTGATGGTTTTGAAAATTTCGAAAATAATTTCGAGTTTTAAATTGGGCATAATACCGGCTAGAAAAAGGCTATTTTGAGTAAAATCATTGATCCTAAATTCGGTATATGACCCGGGTTTTGAAAATTGAATATTTTGAAAAGGATGCAAAATTTTGAAAAATGACGGTTTTGAAAAAGATATGGATCAAGTAGCACGTAGTCATGAAAACAGTATAATGACGCAATATATGCTCTTAGTCTAAGTCTCGGTCAGTCTATAAGGGTCTATACTAGTGTACATAGCCTATCGAGAATCGGGGCGGACTCCCTAACTCGAGTTGAGATTAGGACATGCCGTAAAACCCATACGAATCGGCTAATGAACACCTTTGACATAACCAGTTTGGACTATATCAATGGTATAGTGGGATGTCGGTCACCAGTACCAGCCCGGGAAAAATGGGGTTATGCATGAACCGTAAAACTAAAACGCGCATTGTACTAGTCAAACGATTTCTATTCGAGTCTCACGCTGAGGATACCGAAGGTTATTAACGCATCAATAAATCCCCAGCGGAGTCGCCAAATTGTGGACATGACATAGGTCCACCCCGACGCGGCCACGCGCGGGTTTGGGGAGGCGAATGAATCTCCATGAGATGGTCAAATGGAAATTTAAATCAAAGTCGGAGTCGCCACCGAATTTTATGGTTATTCGGAACCGTTCGAGCCCACTCTATGTCGTAGTGGGCCGTGTACAAATACGGCCCATTTCCGATGTCAGAGTTTATCGGGCTCGTCCCTTTGCTTATCGATATAGATGCCGACTGGAGCGGTTAATCGTATATTGAATGACTCTCGTTGCCAATGGTTTCGGACATCCGGAAACCACGGTTCTGAGTAAGGGGTGAGGGTACGTGTTGGGAAGTTCACTAAGAACACCCAACCCCGCCCGCACATTAGCGGCCTCTACTAGGATATCGAATGACGTTTTAATGCGCGCGTTAGTAATACGATGAATGATATGCAAACATTGTTTTCCTAAGCATGTGAGGAATTGAACGGGTTGCTAAGTCGGTTTAATGCATGAAAAATTAATTAACGTCAAAGTTGAATTTAACATGTGAGATTCGTTTTAGTATAATAAAACAAATGAAATAAAAAAGATGAACTTGCTACAAAAGATGAACAAACGAGTTAGTATCGATTTGTAAATAATAATAGCAAGAAATAAATGTGCGAAATCGAGAAAAATCGAAATCTGAAAAATATTGCTGAAAAGACGTTGTTTTGTATAAAAAACGATGTTCGAAAAATAATAACAAAGAACGAAAAAAGGGCGTCGGGACAGCCGGCCGCGCGGCTCGCCCGGGTCGCCGGCGAGTCGCGTGTCGGGCTGGTTTTGGACGCGGTTTTCTGAAAAATTCGATTTATTAAATCGCGTACGAATATTGCATGATTCGTACTCGACTTAATATTTTCGATATTCATTATATTCGATAGTTGACTACGAAATCAATACCAAATATTAGGAATAGTCTTGGAAAAGATGCAATCTTTGGAAATCGTTTCGAAGAATAAATAATAAAACGAACGAAAAAGTAAAAAAAGGAGCGCGAATTTCAGACTCGTACGCGAGTCGCCTGTGAGGGGGCGCGACTCGCGTGCGGGTCTGTCCCGTTTTGCTCGTTGTTCGAAAATTGTTATTTTGATGAATCGCGTACAAATTATGAATTAATTTGTATTTGATCCATGTTTTCGATATTCGTCGTACCCGATATTCAATTTTGAAATCGATATCGAATATTCGGAATGAAAAAAAACAAGTTTTGTAAAATAATTTGTTATGAACGAAAGTAAAAGAAAAGAATTTTGAACGAAAAAAAGATGTAACGATTGTTGACATCGTCGAGATCTTAATATAATTCTTTTCGATACAATATTCGATTATATAAAAATCGATATCGTATGTTTAAGAATATTTGTTAGGAAAATAGCTTTTCGTTAATAACGATATTAGAAAAGTAAAAAAGACGACTCTTGACCCATAAGGAAAACGGACGAAGAGAAGGAAGGAGAAGAAAGGAGAAATCGGGTTTGGTACACCCTCAACCTACATGCTTTTGTTGACTCGGATCGGAGCTCGTCGGAATGTGGCTAGGCACGGGAGCGTCAAGTTTGGTTCGGCTGGGGGTTCGGTTTGTACGAGACGGGTGAAGGGTGTCGGGAATTGGACCGGTTTCCTTCGGGTTTCGGATGCACTATCGGTTTCTCGATGCTAAATGTAAGGAGTTGTATGGGTGTGTGTTGCTAATAATTCGTGTCTGAATAATGTCTAGGAAAAAATTGTGTCCCTAAATTGTTGAATGGGAGGTCCTATTTATAGGGGTTCCCGACCTTGACTTAGGAGAGATGTGCTTGTACTAGAATTACCGCTTGGGTAAGAAGCTGAGGAGAACGAGAATTCCGTTTTCTTGTGAGGGAAGAAAAGGAGTCTCGGCTGGTTCATGCTACTCGGCTGAGTGTTTTGCACTCGGTTGGGTGTTTGAATCGGTTTTCGGATAGGATTCCTACTTGAGATCGAATTCTACCCTTAAACGAACTTGTTTATTGTTTTGTGTAGCTGATTTCGTAGAGTTGGAGTCCGAATTGGACACGTGAGACATCACGGTCAGCCCATATGTCTCGGAAAAATATCTTTGACCGGGTTTTGACTCGGTCGGTAAAAGACGGTTTTACCCCTGGTGTCGGATTCGACCCAAATTAGTGTTATTTGACTCGAAACGACCCACTGGGCCTGAATTTGAGGTTGATTTTGTGAAATTTGTACTCCTTAAAAAGCCTAAACCAAATATCCATGATTTCGAGCCCTTTTCCGAGTACGTTAAAGCACGTTAGCGTCCGATCATCATCGGGTGTTTGTCGGAAACTACTATAGACACCTGGCGGTCAAAATGTGGGTGTCTACAGAAAAAAAAATAGTATTATTATATCAAAATATTTAAAATGGAAAAACATTAAAACGATATAATAAAGATAAGTTTTCAGAGAAACTTAAAGAACTTGCCTACCTATAACTCAAAATCAATCGACAATAATAATATTCAAAAATGGCGTTATGAAAATTCGATAAGTGTGCGCAAGGCTAGACTTTCACTAGGGATATACTAAAACTAGCTTCGAGAACTTCAGTCTTAACACATATTGGACTTCAGTCTCTAATATAGGCAACCCAACCATAATAGGACGACGACTCATCAATGCGAGGTCCTAGCTTAAGTAATATACACCCCTCCTGGACACCAAATGTATCCAGTTCAACTGACGGCGACTAACACGATGCGATATCTAATTAAGGGCACAATGCACATATACTCCTGGAAACCAAATGTATCTAGTTCAATAATCAATGCATCCCAAATGGATACCCAAACCTTATAGTTGTTGACAAAAAAGTACATCCTAGACTGTATTACTCTAACCCACACTTGTCCTTATTCCATAACTTCAAAACAGCCATTATCGATATTCAAAAATAAATAATCATCGTAAATAATATGAAAATAAAAGAAATAAAAATTTTATATGAAAGGGAAACTTTCTATAAATAGAAAGTTACCAATTTTAGCAACTTACTTAAAATAGAAATATTCTTATAGAAAATACGTAAGTTATTAAAATAAGTGAAATGTATTAAAAATAGCATTTCTAACGGAATTAACAATTTATTATTATCGTTGTTATCGTAACTTAATATATTTCTAAATTCGTTACTCAAAATATAAATAAAATATTATAACTCAATATATAGTATTTTATAAATAATTAGGAAATCGAGTTAAAACTATAAATTTTAGAAAAGAGATGTTTTAAGAAAAATGATATAAAATTAATTGAGTCAACGAGTTTTATAAATGAAATGAGATTTACAAATGTTTCAAATTATATTTAACAAATAGCTTTTATTAATAAATAATACGGACTTTGCTAAAAATAGTCAATCAGAAACAAATAAGAAATTATTAGTGAAAATAGTCTCGACTAAAAAAAATGTATTTTGAACAAAATGACTATCTTCTAGTTTATTACTCCCTCCATTCAAATCCAAACTACTCATTTCTCTTTTGGACATTTCTCGAGGCACATTTTGCACCGTCGATATCTTTCAGTTTAAATTAGCAAAAATTATAAAACTTTGATATTCTTGACCTACTCAAAGAGATGAATCAAATTAGATCCCACATGACTATATTTTGTCTTATAGATTGTCGAGAATATCGAAAATTCTCTTTACTTGTGAATAGTGTCAAAAAAAAATGTGTAGTTTGGATTTGAATGGAGGGAGTAGTAAAAAATGTAAAACGAAAAATAATTTATTAAATGAGTATATAAATTTCGATTAAAATATTTAAAGTTCTATTTGAGTTAAAATTATAAATTAACGAAATATGAAGAACATATGAAATCGATATTATTTAGTTACTAGTTTCACGATAACCAACAAAATATTATAACGATCATAAATAATAAAATTACTAACGATTTATAAAACAATATCAATTGGTTGTAAAATATTTATAAGGTACACAATTTAAAATAATATTTTTCGCAAATAACAAATAGCTAAAATTAGAAAACGAAGTTAAAAATTTTACTACATACTACTACTCAAACATATGATACAAAGCAAGCTAGAGACGGAAAAGAGGAGCAGCATGCTCGACGATAATAGCAGCCAGACGACAACATCACGCAACACTAGCAGCACCTGAGACATGCCCACATTAGAACCGGACACCGAGCAGCAGCGTGAACATGAACTTCACGTTATCAGTAACATTAAATAGCAACAACGACACGACAATGGCAGCGACAGCCATGAAACAACACAAGAGAAAGAACACAAAGAGAAGAAGGAGAAGAAGAAGAGATCACGAAGGGTAACAATAACGTGACCGAAACAGCAACAACGACAATCAAAATTATCAAGCAACAAAACAACAGCAGCTAGGTGCAAAGATGTCAAGGAAAAGAGGAGAAGAAAGGGGAAAACCCAGAGTATCAACAATTAATAGTAGCAGCAGAAATGACAGACAAAAGAGGACAACTACAGCAGCGACGAAACTGGACGACTATACGACAGCCGTAACAATCTAAACTAAAACGAATAGCAGCAGGAAGATGACCGAACTAGACTGAAACATAGCTGAAAATGAGTTGAAGAGACAAATACAACGACAACGACGGAACTAATAACAACAGCAACACATGAACAGAAATGGGAAGAGAAGAAGTAAGAAGAGCAGTAACAGTACAACAATGACGAAACAAGCAGCAATACGTACATCATCAATAGCGAACTGTGATGATAACCACAACACACGAATAACACAGAGACAGAGAACATAAGGGAACAACAACAGTAACACTAACGTACATCAGCAACAGTGAGACGAGAAGGACAAAGCTACGACATCGGACAGTAGCATCAATTCAACGAACAAAGGAAAACAAAACGACAACAACAAAGCAGTGAGATAGCAACAGAATGATATTAGAGGAAGAAGAACGTGAAATTAAAGGGTATACCTTCGCTGCAATAGGGGAAAACGCGAAGAGAAAAGCAGGGGTTGAACAGAGGACACTTGCGTAGAAGAACATAGATGATGACGATCGATGATGATGAATGGGTATGGTGATGGATGATATGGTGGAAAAATGATGATGGTGGTGGGTGCAGATTCGGTTATACAGAGGAAACAAGAAAAGAGAAGGGGAAATAAACCAAGTAGTGAAGTGGTGGAATCAAAAGAAAGGAAGAGGAGGATGGAATGAAGAGGGTGATAAGGGAGGTGAATGAGAGCGGTGGAACAAAAAAAAGAAAAGGGGAATGGATCAAGGTGGTCCCCAAGTTACCAATTAAATGTGGGTTAGGAAAACGGAGTTAGAATAAAACGTATATGGACTAAAAGCGCCGAGTCAAATGTCGACCCATGCAACAAATTAAAACCGGGTTGAAAAAGTAAATAATTTGACTCAATAAAAGATCGTGTAAATACTATATTCCCGAAGTTATAAAAATAAAATATTCGAGACAAAAATGAAGTTTGTAGACAAAATAATTAGATCGATCAAATAGCGTTTTCCAATAAATAATAAATGTTCGATGAAAGTGAATTAAATTGTTTTCTCGAGGAAAGCTAATAGATGTTTTGACGAAACTTAAATAATTGAACTTAGAGTCAAAAATAGAAATTCGAGCCTAAATATAAATAAATAATAAATAATTTAGAATTTAAATCGCCAAAATAGACTTTCGATAAGAATTAAATTAAATGTGTAAAATAAATCGAAACAGAAATAAAAATATGTTTTTAGATATAAGAATAGTTTTCAAGACAAAAAGAATTTTTGGAGTTTGAAACGATTAAACGATAAATTCGTTTTGTAATAATTTTAAGATTTACGAATTAAATCGTAAATGGAATAAAATTTAATTTATAAAATTCAGAAGTGTTACAGGTTTGGTAGGGAATGTGGATTTTGTAGATTATGCTTGGTGAAGTTGTGTCCTTAGAAGTGAGTAATTTTCCTTTGACTTAGTTATGTGGTTGTCGAGTTGAGAATTGAGTTTGTAAGCCTATGTTTTGCTCTGAGTTGCTTCCGGTTTCAATTAGTTGTTTTCTTTACGGGTCTTGTTGAGGTCAAGTAAGTGTTCGGTTTGGGGGAGTTTGATGAGTCATGTTTATATAGTTATTTTGCCCCATTCCGTTCTCTTTTTCTCGGTCGGAATGTGCTCGTTGGCGCCATTTCTTCTAACATTTTGTCTTGGGTGAGTACTTTTGTACATTTTATGCGATTACAAGAATTTTAGCACAATTGCACTAATTTATGGTTAGAAGAGCATTATTTTCTGGGACAGGATTCATCGAATAATTAAGCTCAAGCCCAAAGAAGTCGGCCTAACTAGTTCGCACTTTATTCATGCTCCGCAGCCTATCGAGGTCGGGGGCCTGTGCACCGACTGTTGAAGCATTTACCTATGATTTGATTTAATTATCATTTTTTTGGCTTTTTAACCTTATGCCCCGGGGCCGGTCCGAGACCGGGGGCCTGCGCACCGGCCGACTCGCATTCTTTGTGTCGCTGCTATGTGATAAAGGACGAAGGAAGAGCATGGGGATGATCTTATATCATAACTTTACTTAGAACATTTTATATAGCTAGAACGTGACTCTTAGCCTTCTTTGCCTCATCTCGAACTTGTAATCGATTTCGGTAACTTCGTTTATGCAATTCTTAGTTTTTCATTTGAAAATTCATCGTTAATTATTTCGTTCATCGTCAATTTCTCTATTTGTGATTTGTTGCTTTGTTTAGTTTACTAGATTCTCAATTATCCATCATAAGATTTATTACCTTTTTTTTATCATGAATTATATATCTGCAAATTGTTGTTTCATAGTTATCATGAGTAGCTAATCTCCTCGCTAGGGCCGTGTGAAATCGATGAGTAGTTCTTAGGTTTAGCTTTTTTGATGTTAAACTCGTAATCGCGCTAGTGCCATTTTCGCGTGTTTTAAAGTACGATTAACTTCTTAAAGGTCATAACTTGTTGATTGAACTTGGGAAATTTCAGTTCATGAGCGAGAGCCGAGTTGAGATTAGACCACGTGCGAATTGGTAAGGAGTCGAATACGTAGCGAGAGCCCGTTAGATCCTTCCGAAGTTGGTATGGTTCGAATGAACATATTTTAGCCGACTAGCATGTTTACGTGTTTATTGTTGTCATTGCTTAATTGACAAACACTCACTGTGAACCCTTAGCCCTAGACTTTTCGTTTATTGTTAATTCACCATTTTTATTAATCGTGTTCTAGTCTTAGTTTCAAAACAACCAACAGAGTATATGCAATCTAGAATCGTCATACCTATTAAACAGTTTCACTTTCTCCCTGAGGATTGGATGCCCTATTTACCGCTAACTATCTTGTTAGTAGTTCTAGAAATATTATTGATTAGGTGTGCGACTTTAACCTTATCACTAAACTTAACTAAATTGAATAATAAGGATGAAGTTGGTTGAATGGAGCTGAAAATAAGCTTGAAACATCATAGCCTAGGTTAGGAACCCAAACCTAAAAGCTCGAACGATATGACAGGACGTGTCATTGAGTCATTAGAATAATTCAATAAATCTGTCACCTTTCAAAACCGAGTTTGTGCACTGATATTCTTGAAATCCTCTTTTCCGAAATGGCCGCAACAACAATAAGAAAAAGACAAAAAGATATTTACCCAAACACTTGGTCTTCACTACATATAAGATAAAGGAAATAAAAGAATTACCATTAATATACCTTGTAACTAAAACGTCGCAAACAATTCCACGGGATTGATGGATTCGCAAGAAATCAGAAGTGAGTTTGGCGACTAATTTGTTAAGTAAATAACTTTTGATTTGAAATTATGAACATACAAAACATGGAACATACAATGTAACATGGGCAAGCGCGAAAGGAAAAAGTTGCAAGGATGGGTGTCGGAGTTCGAATTCATGGGTGATTGGAAGTCCGGTGAGGGTGATGGGTTGTCGATGGCGGAGCAGGACGGAGATGGAGACAGAGGCTACACGACGGGTTGGGTTCAAAGATGGGTTGCCAGAGTATATAGTGATGGAGTGTTGAATTCAATTTCTGGGCTATTGGACACGGTAATAAAAGTTCGTGGGCAGAGACGAGAAGCACGTCGAAGTCAGGGAGGCATTTGCTGGTGAATGATGGCGTGATGGTAGTAACTGAAGGGTTGCGTAGCATTGGCGGTTTGAGGGTTGGGTTTGGGGGACTCACAAGGGGTTTAAGATTGGTAGGCAATTATGGATATGGCAAAGTCCACCCCGATGCGGCCGCGCGCGGGTTTTGGTAGGTGAATGAATCTCGCGGTGAGATTGTGTCTCGAAATTTAAATCGAAGTGGAGTAGCCACAGAACTTTGTGGGAATACAGACCCATTCGAATCCACTCTATACTTAGCCACACCGCGCACAAAGAAAGGTTTTCCCTATAGAACTAGAGTTTATAGGCTCGTCCCTTTGCATAAGGATACGAAATCGAATCGTCGAATATCATATGTCGAATGACTCTCGTCACCAATGGTTTCGGACATCCGAAAACCAAAGATTCTGTAAGGGGTGAAGGTACGTGTTGGGTAGTTCATAAAGAACACCGAACTTCGTCCGCACATAGTGACCTCTACTAAGATATCGATCGGTGTTTTAGTGCGCGCGTTAGTAAGATGATTGAATGCATGAAAACCGTTGTTTTGAATCTAGATATGTGAATAGTATGTTGTACTACGTCGTTTAATACATTTTAGGATTTCTTGAAATTGAATTTAGCATGCGATGTTCATTTGAAAAGCGGTAAATGGCAAGCAAGGGAAATAAATAACTTGAAAGTAGATTACAAGTTACATGAGCGGAATACAAGTCGGATTTCACAATACGATATAAACGAGTGATTGAATAATCATATAATTGAATTAGAACGGTAAACGTAAACTATAAACGAACCAGAAGATATAAAATGAAAACAGAAACTGCAAATCGAAGATTCGCCAAACTCTGATGAGCTACGCATTACGTTGCACATTGACCACAAGACAGAGTTCGAGCGAGGGGATCCATGTGCCCTGGTGTGGACATGACATAGGTCCATCCCGACGCGGCCATGCGCGGATTTGGGGAGGCGAATGAACATCACGTGAGATGGATCTTGGATCGAAATTTAAATCTAAATGGAGCCACCACCGAACTTTGTGGGAGTTCGGGCCCATTCGAACCCACTCTATTTCTTAGTGGGCCGTGCACAGAGTACGGCCCATTCCGGTTTCAGAGTTTATTGGGTTCGTCTCTTTGCATTGAGATACTGATTCCGACATTATCGAAAATCATGAATTGAATGACTCTCGTATGCCAACGGTTTCGGACATTCGGAAACCATGGTTCTGAGTAAGGGGTGAGGGTACGTGTTGGGAATTTGACAAAGAACACCCAACCCCGCCCGCACTTGGCGGCCTCTACTTAGATATCGTTCGTTTTTCTTGTACGAGTGTTAGTTTGACGGTTAAGTGATATGCAAACAGTGTTTTGACTAAACATGTGAATTATTTTTGATATACGTCGTTTAATGCATCTTTGAACTAAGTCGAAGTTGTATTTAGCATGTGAGGTTCGTTTTAGTATAATAAAACAAACGACGAGAAAAAAATACAAAAGAAGAAGCAAACGAGTTAGTAACGATGATAACGGTTCGTAAATAGTGTAGAATGTTGTAAAAGATATGATGCATGGTTTTCAAAAGATTAGGACACGTGATGGACTTGACACATGTTGACCGAGGTCATAAAATGAATTTTATCGAGGCTGGAAATATGTTGAAGACTCACGATTTTGACGTGACAGAGGTCGCTCGATCGAGTCATAGAGAGACTCGATCGAGTGCCTCTTGTAAGACCCTCCTTCCTCGATTTTGAGGTGTCACTCGATCGAGTGGGCTAGGCAATCGGTCGAGTGACTCATGTACGAACTATGGTTCGTGAATTTTTAATTTTGAAATTGATAACTTCGCTAAATCGCGTGTAAATATAATATGATTTACACTCGACTCAGTTTTTGATACTCGTTATATTCGATATTAAATTATGGAATCAATGTCTAATATTTAGAGTGAGTTTTGTAAAAGATATTCACAAATCGTTTTAAACCGATTTTAGATGAAATAAATCCCCCTGCATCGTAATGTCGTAACTAGTCTTTTCGGATCATGTGACTATTATTTCAGCGTCAACGAGATCGTATTACTGATTGATCTTTTTGATCCGATATTCGACTATAGAGTCGATATCGTATCCTAGAAATAATGCTTTTTTGAAAATAGTACGATAATATCGATATTAGAAACGAGAGAAGAGATAAGTAATAGTAGAAAAAACGTGATGAAGATGACTTGGAGGACGAGAAGAACGAGAAAAAGAGGAGAAAAAGAGAGAAGACGGGATTTGTAACACCCTCAACCTACATGCTAATTTCGACCTTGATTCGGAACTCGTAGGAACGGCGCTTGCGTGGGATTAACGAGGATATAGGGAGAGTTAAGGTGTGGTATTTTGGCTTGGGTTTCCTATAGGATTTCTAAAGGAAAATCGGGATTGTGTTGCCTAGGATTGCTAGAGTTTTTGAGCTGTGTATTGTGTTGTTGTTGTATGAATTGTGTGTTGTGAATTGTGTGTGGGAGTGGGGTATTTATAGGATGAAATGCCCCAACTTGAGATAGAAGATACCCGGCTTTTGGATAGGAAAAGCTTGCTTGGATGGGAAGAAAACACCCGGATTGGGTGGAATAGGATTCCGTCTTTTGGATAGAAAAGAAATCTGGTTCTAGCTGGAAAAGGGGCCACTCGATCGAGTGGTGCATGGCACTCGATCGAGTTCCTGGTCTGACCCCGGTTCTGGTGGGTTTTACGGGCCCACTCGATCGAGTGGGCCGGTCCACTCGATCGAGTGGGTCTGGTCGGGTGGGTAACTCTTTCAGAGATCGAGTTTTATCTTTAAGGGAGAGTTTTAGTTCCTCTTTGTAGCTGATTTTTGTGGTATTTGGTTTCAAATCAAATTTCCAAAGGCTGTGTGGCTGACTTCTATGCCTCGGAAATGTCTTTGACCGTGGTTTGACCCGGTCGCTAAAAGACGGTTTTGCCTTAGTGTCGGTTTTGACCCAAATTAGTCTTATTTGACTTGAAATGACTCACTGGGCCAGGATTTGAGGTCTGTTTGGTGAGATTTTTACTCCGCTAAAAGCTCGCGCCAAATACTATTGATTCTGAGTCCAAAATCGAGCGTATTAAGTCATGTTTACGTCTGATCATCAACGGGTGGTTTTGTAAACTTCTATAGATACCTAGCGGGCAAAATGTGGGTGCCTACAGAGCCCCCACTCTGACAAAGTCTTGGACAAGGCGAAAGTCAGAGTAGCTACCAGGCTAATCGAAGATTAAGACCTGGCAGACTTTCGGTCGGGTCGTTTATAGTCCATTACACTTGCGTGACGGGCTCGCCAGTCATAAGACAGAAATCGTACCTGAGTTGATGCTAATAGCTCCGTGGGGACTTGTTTTGGAAGCCCTGGGTATATCTGTATGTGGAAACATCCCATCTGGGAGTTGCACGAAAGCTTGCCTAAGAAGCCCTGGGTGTGCCCGTTTGCAGACACATCCTGATTTGGAACTACGCGGGAGCTTGCCTAAGAAGCCCTGGGTGTGCCCGTTTGCAGACATATCCCGTGTTTCTTTCAGGAGAAATGCCACCTTGGGCTTTCCGCTGGGGAGTTTAGTGAGTTGCGCAGGCCTGCTTCTGAAGTCCTGGGTGTACCTGTATGCTGACACATAACTTTGCATGTAACATTTTGGCGAAACACTGACTCACGCTGGGGAAATAAAAATTTGATTTTTCAAATTTGTGAAAATTTTGAATTTTCTTTGAAGATAGGAATACTCGGGATGACTCGATTCCTGTATCAGATTCGGAAAAGGGTTTGGCCTGTATGAGTTAAAGAAGGATTGAAGAATTCCTATTCCTAAGAGAGTTAGGGATGCTAACAGGATTCCCTTATTATAAATAAGGGGTTCTTGATTCGGTTTCTACATCTCAACCTAAATATTTCTTCTCTCTTATGAAAATCCTTTAGAATTTCAAGAAAAAAACAACTGCTATAGGTATGAAAATTTGACGGCAATGCTCCAGGCGTGGTCCCAGTGTTTCCGGGATGAAGAAAAAGTTCAGCTGACTCAAATGAGAATTACCGCTCTATTTCCGCTTCAAAGCCTCAGGGTTGATTCTCACTTTCTGGATGCCCGTATAACCTTTTGGGATACTACCCACCATGTTTTCGCGTTCCCTCAAAGAGAATTATGCCCTTTCCCCGAAGAAATTGCAGCCATTGGCGGTTGGTGTCCTAATGCTCGTCCTGCCATTCCTCCATTTTATCCTGACCCAAGAAGGAGATTAAAGGATTTTCTTGGCTTATCCTATGCTGAGACGGGCCGCATAGTGTGGGGAGATTCTGTTTCTCTATTTGACTTAGCCGACAAATTCATGAATTCTGGCGGCGTAAGAGTTACTCCCACCCATAGGCGTAAGGCTTTTGCCTTCTGCATGCTGCATCGATATATCTTCGAGGGAAAAATAGATGTCGACTCACGCTTGGGTCAAATCGGGCTAATCGGCATTGTTGATCAGATGGAGACGGGTCACAGTCCGGCTTGGCTGGAAACCGGGGAGATCATCATGGGCCTCGATGCTAGAAGACTTTACCCGGACCGACAATTGACGGGAAGTACCTGTCTTTTGCAGGTATACCTTCGCGTTTTTCTATGTTTTTTCTATTTTGTTAATGCGAAAATTCTGACGTACAGGGGTCACTCGATCGAGTGGATCCGTCACTCAATCAAGTGACCTTGATAAGACCCGTCTGCCTGACTTCATCAAGTCCACTCGATCAAGTTAGGCGTGACACTCAATCGAGTGCCTGCCAGCGGAGCCCAAATTTGCTTATGGAAATTTGCATTTTTTTTTTTTTTTTAGATTTAGCTATCCGAGCGCTTGTCGATCATAGAGCCCTCGGTGAGTATATCCAAGTATCGCAGCAGCTAGATTTGCTCAAGGAGACGGCGGATAAGCTCGAGTCATTACATCAACCGAACTTATTGGGACAAGGAGCTAAAATTTCGTGGCGGACCCTTGATTAGGTGGACCATTGCCTGGTGGTCTTTTTCGAAATTGACGGAGCTAGACAAGAGAGACAAAGCTTGTTACCTGGTGATCCTATCGCTGGACTGGACCGTCCATATTTATCCGGACTGTATTCTGAGGCAGTTTAGTTCGTCTCAACGAATCCCCGAGACTGAGGCAATCATTAGCGTTTCGCTCCATTTGGCGGATGCTATGTGTGACACGTGGCTACAACGTTGGTTTACCGTGTTCCATATGGACCATAACCCGCCCTTGCCAATCCGTTTGGGTTTCAGAATCATATCGAAAATGGACTTCCGAGGAGTCCGAGGAGGCCCGTAAGGCTTTGAAGATTGATGAAGCTTTTGACTTAGTTCGCAGGGAGACGGTGAAGGACAATAGAGGTTTCTTCGACGAAGGAGAGACTCCTGCTGGAGCTGATCAAATGGCCCAGGCCCGGTGGCCCAGCCCGACCAGACCCCATTTTGTCTAGGGCTTGGGCCGTCGTGTTGGCCCAAAAAAACCCGAAGCCCGGCCCGATCTAAGCCCGATATAAGTTTAGGGCCGGGTATGGGCCGACTTTAGGGCCCGAATTTTGGCCCGGTCCGACCCGATTTTTTTTTTAAAATCGCACATAATATATGTTTTTTAAGTTTTAAACTTATTTTATGTGGAAATTCATCTGTTTTTTTTATCCCAATTAAAACCTATTTTTTTAAAAAAAAATAAACTCGTACATTTTTTGTATGGAAGCCTATGTTTTTTATGTGTTCACCATTATTATACACGGGCACTAATACCGTATATATATTTGTATTGTGGTATGTTAATGTTATACATAATAATAATACAAAAAATTGTCCAACAATAAAACTATTTGTGAAATGTCTAATCGATGACTCGAGGTAAACTTTGTTCTTATCTCTTAATACAGAGGACTAATATATCATATTATCAACTTATCATTATGTACTCTAGTCGTCTGATTAATTTTGAGTAAGTTTAAGTAAAAACGAGTTTGTTTATTAGTCGGGTTGACTGCGGGTAAAAAAACTCTATTAAACGTTGGTTAAATTGTGCTAATAATTTATTTTTTTAAGGTGACATAAAAAATTATTAATTTAATCCCGAACAATCGTTGTGGCCCGAACGGACCCGAAAAAGCCCGCAAGCCCGGAAGAGCCCGAATGGGCCGGGCTTGGGCCTTACAAAGTGGCCCGTTTGTTAGGCCCGGTCCGACCCAACACACAAGTTGGGCTCGAATTTTATGGCAAAGCCTGGCCCAAACCTGATCCGGCCCGGCCCATGATCACCTCCTGCCACCCTTGTCCGATTGGAGTCGGGTCCTACATTAAAAACTAAGACTCGAGCTAAAGAGACCGGTGTTAGCGGCTCACAGGGACAATCGAGACCCCGGACAGGCTTAGAGAGGAGGCTAGGGCCGAGACTGGCGGCCCGAGACCGACTGGGCCCGCGAGACCGGTTTCCAGTAAAGGTAATGGCCCAACTTGGGCCGACTGAAGTGACTGAGGACTTGAGTTCAAAGAAACGAGTCCGGGCTAAGGAGGTTCCTTTGGAGATTCGGGAACGCTCGCCTCCACGCCGTCGTCAGTAAACGGAAAAAGAAGCCATGGACAAGGGAAAGAGCAAGACGCCCTAAATACCGAGCCTTAGTTTTTTTATTATTTAAGTATTACTATTATTTATTTTAGTGTTGTGTGCTTTTTTTTTAAAAAAAAAAATTGATTTTTTTTCAATTTGCAATTTTTCGAGTTTATCGGATTTTTAGTAATAAATAAAGGAAGTTTATTATTTAAACCGTTCCTGGTTTTTCTCGATTGCAGTAGTTGTGCCCTTTTGAGGGGCTACCTACGTATCCACAATTAGCGGAATCAAACCAAACGTAGTTCAGATTTTTAAAATTTTGCAATCTCGAAATACACCAAGACTATTGGTTCAAGATGTTACAACAGTAGAATAAGTATTTCTAGCTTTTGACTTGCTTTTAAAAGTTTATGTAAAAAAATGATTTTAATAAACTTTCCTAATGACATTGAGAAAGGGCTTAAGGGTAGTAACGCTTCAACTGGTCCAGGTTGGTTGAGTTAACAAACTCATTCCCGTCCAAGTCCGTCAACATCACAGCTCCGCCTGATAGAATCTTCTTCACAAATATGGCCCAGCCCAATTGGGTTTGAATTTTCCCCTCGAGTCTAGTGGTTATAAGGCTCGAACAGACTTGAGAACCAAATCCCCTTCTTTAATGTTCCTGGGCCTCACCTTTTTATTGAAGGCCCGTTGGATCCTCTTTTGATATATCTGGATGTTATTGAGGGCGCGAGATCGTCATTCATCCAATGAGACTAGCGAGTCATACCGTGCTGGAACTCAATCAGCTTCAGGAACTTAACTTTCAAGCAAGATTATGAAGGACGGCACCTCCAACTCGACGGGCTGGACTGCTTCCATCCCATATGTTAGGTAATACGGCGTTGCATCGATTGCGGTGCGGATTGACGTCCGGTAAGGTATTTTATCGGGCCAGTCCCGATAATTATCAGCCATCTTTTTTAGTATGGTGACAATGGTTTTATTATCCGCTTCTATCGCTCCATTTGTTTGGGGTCGGTAGGGTGAAGATTTATGCCTTTGAATCTTATACTTGGTTAATAGGGCCGCTGTTTCGGCTTGAAAGTGGGTGTCGTGGTCAATGATAAATTCATGCGGGATTCCATATCTGCATATTATCATGTTTCGGATAAACTTGGCAACATGCTTGGCGTTAAGAATGCGGTAAGATTCAGCCTCGACCCATTTGGTGAAATAGTCGATAGCTACCGGAATGAAGCAATGTCCACCGATACCCGAAGGATTTATCTTTCCGATTATGCCGATACCCCATGTTGAAAATGGCCAAGGTGACGTCATGGTATATAGTAAGGATGGCGGCATATGCTCTACATTGGCGAAGATTTGGCAGTTGTGACAATGCTTGACATATAACTGGCAGTCGCTTTCCATGTTATTCCAGTAATACCCGAGCCTCATGATTTTTCGAACCAGTATCTGTGCATTCATATGCGGATCGCACTCGCGGTCGTGTACTTAGGCCATAACTTTCTCAGCCTTAATTTTATCGACACATAAGAGGGGAGCCCCCTGTGTCGTCTTCTTGTATAGTTGCCCATCATCGGTACAGACGAATTGGTTAACCAGCCTTCGTAAGGCTTTCTTGGCTCGACTGTCGGTCCCGAGAGGATATTCCCCGGTCGTCAGGTTTGTTTGTAGAGCTTGATACCACGGCTCGAGATCAGGTATGTCAATGTCTTCAATGTTGTGGACGTAAGCCGGCTCAGACCGTCTTTCGACACAAATTAGCATACTAGTCACGTGATCGGGAATATTTAGTAAAGATGCCAGTTTTGAGGGTGCATCTGCAAATTGATTTTATTCCCGAGGTAAATATATGTATTCCCCCTTTTGGAATTGTTTCTCGAGATCCCTTACTCGTGCCTAGTAGGCCATGAGATTAGCGTTCCGAGTTTTCCATTTTTGAAATGCTTTATTAATGACTAGGGATGAGTCACCGTGTACCCGAGGGTTTCTGACCCCCAAGTCGGCGGCGGCTTGTAGCCCATGGATACATGCTTCGTACTCAGCGGCATTATTGGTAATATCGAAGTCCAATTTGATGGACACGAGAGTATGTTCCCCTTTTGGCGAGATTAAAAGAATCCCAACTCTGAATCCTCGGAAATTGGATGCCCCGTCGAAGTATAAATCCAACGTTTCGGTATCGATATGGAAAAAATCTTCATCTGGGAAGGACCAAGTGTCGGTGTGTCCTTCTTCGGTTACGGGACGTTCGGCGTGGAACTCGGCTACTACCCGGCCTTTAATGGCTTTTAACGGCACGAACTTTAAGTCAAACTCTACCAACATTAGGGTCCATCTTGACATTCTACCATTGAGGATGGGCTTTTCAAAGAGGTACTTGATTGGATCCATCTTAGATAGCACCTGCACCTCGTAGCTGAGCATATAATGTCGAAGCTTCTTAGTGGCACAGACCAGAGCTAAACACGTCTTCTCGAGCAAGGTGTATTTTTATTCATACTCTAAAAACTTTTTGCTAATGTAGTAGATAGCTCGTTCTTTGGAGTTGACCGTCTGATCTAGCATAGCCCCCATGGCTATCTCGGTCGTTGTACGGTATAACGATAAAGGCAAACCGGGTTGAGGTGGCATCAAAACTGGTGGAGCAGACAGGATTTCCTTGATTTTATCGAAGGCGGCTTGACATTTATCATCCCATAATATTCGTTCCCATATTTTCAGCTTCTTGAAAATCGGTTCACATACCATGGTTAGTTTTGAAATGAATCTGCTGATGTACTGGACTTTCCCGAGAAACCCCCTTATTTCTTTTTCGGTTTTAGGAGGCTGCATCTTAGTAATGGCCTTAATTTTAGCTGAACCGACTTCGATGCCACGTTGGCTAACGATATGACCCAGTAATTTGCAAGATGTTACCCCGAAACTGCATTTTTTAGGGTTTAATCTCATGTTGTACTTGCGTAGGTGGGTAAAGAACTTTCTCAGAGCGGTGATATGACCGTCCCTGTTTTAAATTTGACGATCATGTCGTCCACGTAAAATCTACTTCTTTATGCATCATGTCGTGTAATAAAGTCGTAGCGGTTCGTTGATAAGTGGCACCGGCATTGATAAGACCGAATGGCACGACGTTGTAGCAGTAAGTACCCCAAGGTGTAATGAAGGTGGTCTTACTCATATCTTCTTCTGCAATTTTTATCTGGTTATACCCGGCATACCCGTCCATAAATGATAGAAGGGCATGATCAGCTGTGTTATCCACCAGTATGTCGATGTGTGGTAACGGAAAATCATCTTTCGGGCTTGCCTTATTAAGATCCCAAAAATCTACGCAGACGCGCACCTTACCGTCCTTTTTAGGAACCGACACGATGTTTGCAACCCAATCCGGATATTCAGACACTTGTATGAAGCCAACTTTGAATTGTTTATCGACTTCTTCCTTGACCTTAAGGGACCATTCGGGCCTCATTCAGCGGAGCTTTTGTTTAACCGGCTTGAACCTGTCTTTGATCGGTATGCGGTGCTCGGCTATTTCCCGGTCTATCTCCGGCATGTCCCTGAAGGACCATGCGAAGACCTCTTTGAACTCTTGAAGGAGGCTTGTGAACTGATGCCTCACTTCAGGATCTAAAGATAACCCTGTCTTAAGCATCTGAGGTTCTATGGTTGTTCCCACATTAATGGACTTGATTTACTCGATTAACGGGTTCCGTGACTCCCTCTGCTCTAGTTGCTCGATCAGATGTGGAGGTAGGGGTACCTGTTCGTCTGGTTTCTCAATGTCATTGCATAAAGCATTTTTAAATTTGAAAGCATTTTGAAAATAAGACAAGTCGTAAGCAGAACGGTTGTTATTATTGATTGTAAATAATAAAAATAGCTCGAAAAGAGCTTCCATCTGATCATTCGTCAGTGGCGTGATAGATAAGGCGCTCGGGACAGACCCCGAAGCACCAGCAGCAGGAGTAACTAAAGGGTGTGGGGTGATTACATGAGTGACTCTAGCACCGGACCTCATAGACTCGACGTCGAACTCTGTCTCAAACTCCGACTCGGACTCAGACTCAGACTCAGGCATGTCTCCTTCTCCGGCGATCAGTTTGTAAGTCCTTCCTTGACTGTCAGTCCATTTGACAGTCTTCCTCCAAGCTCTGCTTCCCGTCTCGGAGCCTACATCTGAGATCAGCTTAGTCGAGTCAAACCAATTGCTGCGAAGGTCGACCAGGTCTTCCTTTGGAGTTGGGCCATGGTCTCTTCCCCAAAAATTAGTCCTAGGACGGGCTCAGCATTGTTGGGATCTTCTGACTGGACGAGGGCGAAGACATCATCCGGGATATAGTTACAGTCCTCGGCCGAGTGGGTCCCAGGGTGCACAGCATTAAGTAGGTACAGACCAACTTGGACAGTCCCGAATACCGGTGTGACGAAGTGGTCGGTTAGTCGTGGGCTATAAGGGCTCAATTAGATACCCTAAATGAGGTCGCAGGCTCTTTCAATACCTGCTCGGACAATGTTGCTCGGAGTTATATCATAACCGAGGCCCAGATGCGAGTCTTCATTTTTAAGGACCTCGATAATCTTCCCAGCTGGAAGATTGGGTCGGGATGTAGCCTCCGGTAGATACCCTAGATTTTGTAGCATCGTGTCGATGCTAGTTGTGAAGTAGAGTCGGAAAAGATACTCCTCTTCAATCATTCCTATGAAATCGAACCCCCAGAGGTCCGAGCGGCCGGTGGCGCTACAGTTAGCCACAATCATAGGGGTTGCCTCCAAGGTGATGACACTATCGTGTAAGGGCAACTTGATCTTCCGGTGAAGGGTGGAGGATACTGCCTTGACAGTGTGGATCAATGGCCTCCCTAGGAGTAGGTTAAAGGAGGATGTGACATCGATTACTTGAAACTCCAGCTCTTTTTCTATCGGGCCTGTTATGATGGTTAGCTTCACGGCCCCAGCTACCGACTTTGGTCTTCCATCGAAAGCCTGAACGGTTTGAGCAGTCGGAATGTAGTCGGCCTCGGTAATGCCGAGGGCTTTAGCGGTCCTCAAGGGGAGGATGTCAACCGCAGACCCGTCATCGATTAGGGTCATTGAGAGGTACTTTCCACGGCAGATTACCGTGATGTAGAGGGCCATGTTGTGGGTAGCCCCGAATGATGGTAGATCGGCTTCAGAGAAGGTGATTAGTGGGCCTTCTTCCTTAGCTTTGCTCTTTAAGTGGGGCAAGAGCGGGGCTACCATTTCAGCAGGAGTAGCGGAGGAGTCGGTCTTGACTTGATCGAAGGCCTTAGTGAATGCCTCTCGATGTTCTTGTGAGCAAACTAGGAGTTGCCCTATAGAGAGGTCAACTCGGGTCTTCTTTAGTTGCTTCACGAGAGCCTTTCAGTGGTTGGCTCTTCAGTGGCGACTTTCGCCCTGATTGGTTCAGTGACGGTTATCGAAGTAGAGGCGTCCCTAAGGTGGTTACTGGCTAGGGCTTTAGACTTAGCCTTCCGAATTTCCTCCGGGGTAATGGGGACAGCTTCCCCTTTGGTGAGGTACACATCGTCCTCATTGTCGAACCAGATCCCGTTCACTTGCGGGATAAATGGAGAAATGAGGTGCGAGCAATCAATTACTTCTCCGGAAAAATTGGCGTGAGTGGCTAAGGGATTGTCTTTATTACTAGGCTTGTTTCCGGGTAAGGGGATCTTACCGCTTTCGATGAGATCCTGGATCAAGTGTTTCAGGTTCCAACATTTTTCGGTGTCATGCCCATTGCCTCGGTGGTATTGACAATAGGCCTGTACATTGTAGGCCTTGAAGCGTCGCTCGACTTGGATTACGCCCTTTGATGATAGCCTTTGTAAGGCATATGTATAGGAAGTACCTATGTCAGTGAACACCCGAGGTGTGGTATTCTTCTTGGACGGGGTATCAAGTAGATTAACCTCGTCGAAAATGCTGCGAGTAGCAGCTGCAGATGCTAGCTTGCTGGTGGATGAGTTGGCCCCTTGATAACCCTTATTAGAGGCCTTAGTAAGGCCTTCTAACCTTAAATCATCCTCAATCCTCGTCCCCATTTCAGTTAAGGTGGCGAAGTTGGATATGACAGCGTACCGGAGATGGACCCGGTAAGAGAGGAGGAGGTTCTTAACGAAGGCCTCCACTAATACTTTTTCGTTGGGCTTATCGACCAACTTCACACTCTCGGCCCTCCATCGTTGAAGGTATTTCTTAAATCCTTCCTTGGGTTCCTGTGCCATAACCTCCAGGGTGCGCATTGTGGTATGGGTTTTGGTGTTGTCGGCATAGTTCCGAGCAAACTCCGTTGCCATGTCATCCCAGGTTTTGTATTTCTTGGAATCAAGCTTGTAGTAGCAGCCTTTCGGATGCTTCTCGAGGGAGGAGGCAAACAAGTGCTTGAACCTAGCGGACTTCACTCCCTTGACAACCATGAACTCCTTGAAGGCCCGGATATGAAGTACCGGGTCTTCGGTGCCATCGAACATTGGTAGGCCCGTAAGGTTGAGGTTAGTGGGTAGTTTATCATTCGGGGCGAGTAGGCGCGGGCATTTTCCATGTGGATAATGTTCTTGGTTGACAGGTGGACCTGTTCTTCCAGCTTGCGGACCGCGCTGACCAGTTTAGCTAAAGGCCCAGTAGTCTCGACCCCACCATTAGAAGTTCCTCGCTCCACGGCGCTACACGGGTAACAATGGCCATCTGGTCGGATTTGATAGCCGCCAGCTGGGTTTCAATTTGAGCCAGCGAGGCTGTCAACTTGTCCAAAGCTTCTTGCATCTTGTGTTGATGTCTGGTTACCGGTGGCCTGTCTGTAAGAATACCGCGTAATCAGAAACTGACCCAGATCCTAGAATCAAAACAGTACATCCCGAGCGAGGAAAAGACTAGAGGAGAAAAAGACTCGAGACCGACACCTAGACGGGTGACTCGTGGATGGTGAAACTTCCATAGGATTCGGCTAAGTGGGCCTAGTCCAGTTCGAAGGAATGTTCATGTGAGATTTCCTTAGACTTTGGACTCGAATGTGTAAACGGGCCTGCCTTTGTATGAGTATGTCCTACGTAGGTGGGCCTTGCCTCGACAAATAAGGTGGACTGGGATAAGGAGGAAACCCGTGATGTAAGATCAACGGAGTTTCGACCCTAAAGACCTTTGACAACTTTTGACAAGACCCGACACTAGTAAATACGGGAAGTCCTAAGAAAAGGGAAGATTTGAAAACGAATTTTTTTAAGAAAAATCAGAGAAAATCGGTGGATGGCCCGATTTTTTGAAACCGGCGTAATGCCGTCGGGCCGCAATTTTGAAGATTTGAAAATATTTTGAACTTTTAAAATGGGCAACATACCGGCTAGAAATATGCTATTTTGAGTCAAATCGTAAATCCTAATTTTCGTAGCATCTCGGGTTTTGAAAATTGGATATTTTGAAAAGATGCATTTTTTTTTGAAAATAATGGTTTTTGAAAAAAAAAGGTGACATGTAAATCAAGTAGCATGTAGTCGTGGAGGCAATATATCGACACCATGTATGCTCTTAAACTAAGTCTCGGTTGGTCAAAAACGGGTCTATACCAACAACTACGAGTTTCTCGTAAATCAGGATGGATTTCCTAAGCCGAATTGGTCTTAGAACACGCCGTGAAACCCATACGAGTTTGGCCATAGAAGTTTTTAGCGCACTTATTTTGGAATGCACCGCGGTACAGTCGGACGTCGGTCAACAAGTAACCGGCCCGGGAAAGATTTGGGTTATGCGTGAACCATCGAACTAAAATGCGTACATTACTAATCGAACGATTTCTTTTCGAGTGTCACCCAAGGAACCCCGATGACTAGTGGTACATCAGGTATCCCCATCGGAGTCGCCAAATTGTGGACATGACATAGGTCCACCCCGACGCGGCCACGCGCGGGTTTGGGGAGGCGAATGAATCTCACGTGAGATGGATCTCGGATCGAAATTTAAATCTAAATGGAGTCGCCACCGAACATTGTGGGAGTTCGGGCCCATTCCAACCCACTCTATGTATTAGTGGGCTGTGCACAGAGTACGGCCCATTCCGATTTCAGAGTTTATTGGGTTCGTCCCTTTTCATTGAGATACTGATTCCGACATTATCAGAAATCGTGTATTGAATAACTCTCGTATGCCAACGGTTTCAGAGATCCGGAAACCATGGTTCTGAGTAAGGGGTGAGGGTACGTGTTGGGAAGTTCACAAAGAACACCCAACCCCGCCCGCACTTAGCGGCCTCTACTTAGATATCGTTCGTTTTTCGTGTAAGCGTGTTAGTTTGACGGTTAAATGATATGCAAACAGCGTTTTGACTAAACATGTGAATTATGTTTGATCTATGTCGTTTAATGCATATTTGAATTAATTCGATGTTGTATTTATCATGCGAGTTCGTTTTAGTATAATAAAATAAACGACGAGAATAAAATACAAAAGAAGAAGCAAACCAGTTAGTAACGATGATAACGGTTTGTATATAGTATAGAATGTTGTAAAAGACATGATGCACGGTTTTGAAAAGATTAGGACACGTGATGGACTTGACACGTATTGACTGAGGTCATAAAATGAATTTTATCGAGGTTCGAAGTATGTTGAAGGCTCACGATTTTGACGTGACAGAGGTCACTCGATCGAGTCATGGAGAGACATGATCAAGTGCCTCTTGTAAGACCCTCCTGCCTCGATTTTGAGGTGTCACTCGATCGAGGGCTAGGCACTCGGTCGAGTGACTCCTGTACGAACTATGGTTCGTGAATTTTTAATTTTGAAATCGATAACTTCGCTAAATCACGTGTAAATATAATATGATTTACACTCGACTCAGTTTTTGTTACTCGTTATATTCGATATTTGATTATGGAATCAATATCTAATATTTAGAGTGAGTTTTGTAAAAGATTTTCACAAATCGTTTTAAACCGAATTAAGATGAAATAAATCTCTCTGCGTCCTAATGTCGTAACTAGTCTTTTCGGATCATGTGACTATTATTTTAGCGTCAACGGGATCGTATTACTGATTGATCCTTTAGATTCGATATTCAACAATAGAGTCGATATCGTATCCTAGGAAATAATGCTTTATTGAAAATAATACGATAATTATCGATATTAAAAACGATAAAAGAGATAAATAATAGTAGAAAAAACGTTATGAAGACGACGTGGAAAACGAGAAGGACGAGAAAATGAGTAGAAAAAAGAGAGAAGACGGGATTTGTAACACCCTCAACCTACATGCTAATTTCGACCTCGATTCAGAACTAGTAGTAACACCGCTTGCGTGGGAGTAACGAGGATATAGGGAGAGTTAAGGTGTTGTATTTTGGCTTGGGTTTCCTATAGGATTTCTAAAGAAAAATCGGGATTGTGTTGCCTAGAATTGCTAGAGTTTTTGAGCTGTGTATTGTGTTGTTGTTGTTGTGTGAGTTCTATGTTGTGAATTGTGTGTGGGAGTGGGGTATTTATAGGATGAAATGCCCCAACTCGGGATAAAAGATACACAGATTTTGGATAGGAAAAGCTTGCTTCGATGGGAAGAAAACACCCGGCTTGGGTGGAATAGGATTCCGTCTTTTGGATAGAAAAGGAATCCGGTTCTAGCTGGAAAAGGGGCCACTCGATCGAGTGGTGCATGACACTCGATCGAGTGCCCGGTCTGACCCCGGTTACGGTGGGTTTTACGAGCCTACTCGATCGAGTGGGTCTGGTCGGATGGGTAACTCTTTTAGAGATCGAGTTTTATCTTTAAGGGAGAGTACAGTTTTAGTTCCTTTTTGTAGCTGATTTTTGTGGTATTTGGTTTCAAATCAAATTTCCAAAGGCTGCGTGGCTGACTTCTATGCCTCGGAAATATCTTTGACCGGGGTTTGACCCGGTCGCTAAAAGACGGTTTTGCCCTTGGTGTCGGTTTTGACCCAAATTAGTCTTATTTGACTGAAAATGACTCACTGGGCCTGGATTTGAGGTCTGTTTGGTGAGATTTTTACTCCGCTAATAGCTCGCGCCAAATACTATTGATTTCGAGTCCAAAATCGAGCGTAGTAAGTCATGTTTACGTCCGATCATCATTGGGTGCTTTTTGGAAACTACTATAGACACCTAGCGGGCAAAATGCGGGTGTCTACACCTGGAACTTAGGCACAAGACTCCTTGCATCTCGAAAGACAGGCGCAAGACTTGCTCCGCCCAAATTAATGAAGATCAGGACCATGGCGTTAAGCTAGCTTGATCCGGGCCTTGTGATCGTCTCGTCCCGACTTATCCCGTCGGATATTCTTGCCCTTATGGTCAACGAATACCATGTCCAACTAAAGATTCATCGTATTAACGTTGCGAGGCGTTCGCTCAAAGTCGTAAATAATGAAATAGAATGAGAATAAATATAAGACTGAGGTTCGAAGCAGTCGTGCGATTAATGGGCGCACGTTGACTTACGTCACAAGTATAAGTCCTTTGGTGAGACGAGTATCATCGTTTAACTACTTTGAAAATTTACGATACCTCGTGTCGACCTCGAATGGGTACTTGTCCTAATCTGTCTAGTTTTATTGCAAATCGTCATATCGGCCTAACACGAATATCATGAACCTTTTCGTCTCGGTATCGTTACTTGGTTGTGAAGATTATACGATACAAATTGGTATCATAGGGTTCCATTGTAAATCGATTTTCGATAATTCCCAACATTCAATACTCGATTATAGAACCGATATCGAACATTTAGGAGAAAACATAAATAACGCATTGAAAGCATACAATAGTCGATTCTATGATCACGATGTAACATGGGATCAAGCGCACACCATGAGGTGCGAGGAGGTCGCGCGCCTCAATATTGAGGCGCCACTGCCCTCGTGCCCGCACTTGCTATTGATCGGACTTTAGACATATTTGTTTGTCAAAAGCGTTCGATTGAAAAGATTGATTTGTGCTAGCATTTGTTATATCCTTTGCACTATTGATATAATCGTTTGGCTACTTGAGCCTACGACGTTCAAATTGACGTCATCGGATACTTGCTCGAAATCGATAATGACTCATCCTTGAATACATTAAGCCTTTCGCATTTCATCATCGTAGTTTCGCCATTGAGCCCTACGATGACCTATCTAGCGTCATTGGACATTCTCTCGAGTCACGTTTTGAAAATAGTTTTGAATATATGTATAAACGGTATTATAAAATTAGAAATGTAATGCGATAATTGAAATGTTAGATGTTAGTATACAGAAAAGTAAATGTTAGTAGACGATAATGAAAATGTTAGTAACGATAATGTAAAATTTAGTAGTTAGATTCAAATGAGTAAATGTTAGTTGTTAGGTACAGAAATGAAAAGAGTTAAGAGATTAGAAATGAGATTGGAATATCCTCAACCTACATGTTCAATTGCTACGAAGTATGGTCTCGCAAAGTATCGATGCGTACACAGAGAGCTTTTTGGTATGTAATCGAAGTTAAGGTGTTTTAGAGGTTTGAGTGTGTGTGTGAGTGTGTATAATTCTTGGTTTTTGCATATGCTCTTTGAGAGTCGAGTTGGTGATCCTTTGAAATGATGACCCGGGTCATGTATTTATAAAATTCAAATGTGTTTGAGTGCCAAAACCTAGTTTTTGATTTTGAAACAGAGGCGCAACAGGGCGCGCGCCCAGGTTCTAGAGCGCACGGGTGCTAGCGCCTCTATTCTTAGGCGCAACAAGGCTTGCGACTGAATTCACGTTGGTTGAAAGTTGCATGAAATGTGGGATTGATATCCGGTTTATTTGAGGATAATTTTGATATGTTTTGTTTTTGATTTCAAATGAACTTGGACGTGGTTTGCATATTTTGGTTTGTTTTGGGTTTTCGGGTTTGACCGGGTCGATAGAAGACGGTTTTGCCCCTGATGGTGGTTTTAGCTCTAAGTAGCTTTATTTTGAGTGGAAATGACTCATTGACTCTGAATTTGTGGTCGGTTTTGAGAGATTTTTAATCTGCTATGTGCCCGAGTCTGATACTATTGATTATAAGTTCATACTCGAGCGTTTTGAAGCATGTTGATGTCCAATCATCATTGGGTGTTTTGTTGAAACCTTATAGACACAAGCTATCAAAATGCGGGTGTCTACAACAATATGAAATATTGTTTCCGTCTTTTTTGGTTAATGACTTTTGTTTTTTTTTTATTTTTTTGTCTTTTTCATACTCCATCCCCTTCTTTATCTTCTTCCGCATTACTTTTGGGAAGTAATTAAGAAAGATAAAATATGTGGGGGAAAATGAAGGTGGAGAAAAGAAAGTGGCATGACAAACAATATGAACCACAAAATATGTACTAAAAAGAAAAGTGAAATATCCTAGTGAACTTTCCTAAAAGGAAAATGTGGAACATTTTACTGAAGGGAAAAGAGTAGATACTTCCAGGGACAGAGAGGTATTAGGCAGGGGGATCCCATGTCTCCCTTTTTATTTACCTTGTGTATGGAATATTTCACGAGACTCCTGGATGTTATGACTTTATAAAGGTGATTTAAGTTTCATTCCCTATGTGGCAGGATCAGACTATCGCATCTGTGCTTTGCAGACGATCTACTGGTTTTCTGCTATGCAAAATGAAGAATCAGTGCGATGCATTAAAAGGACTTTTGATTGGTTCTCGCATGCCTCAGGACTGGAGCGAAGTAAATCTGCAGAAGTCTAAAATGGTAATTAGTGAAGTGAGTGAGCAGGTTAAGCAGTCTTTGCTGCAACTTTCTGGTTTCACCTGTGGGGCACTTCTGTTTAGGTATCTTGGGGTACCCGTATCCTACAAAAAATTGACATCTGCAGATTGGGCTGTACTGGCTGAAAAATGACCAACAGAATACGAGGATGAGGAACGAGGAAGCTTAGTTATGTTGGTCGCCTTAGGTTAGTGATGGATATACTTACTCACTTGCATTCATATTGGTGTCGTATTTTCCTACTACCTAGTGAGGTGATGAAGCGCATTGTAAGCATTTGTAGGAATTATTTATGGGCTGGGGAAGAAAGCTACCATAAGATTCCTCTTATGACCTGGGAGAGTTGCAATCAAGGGTATAAATATGGTGGATTAGGAGTTCTGAATGCGTCAATGTGGAATAAGGTGAGTATATATAAGTTCAATAGGTGCATACAAGAAAAGAAGGACCACTTGTGGATCAAGTGGGTAAATGTGGTATATCTGAAAGGCACAAACTGGAACGAGTATGAGCCTTCCCAAGCCACTAGTTGGAGTTGGAGAAGGATTTTCTCTATTAAGAAACTCTTTACGGTTCCTTTCAGTACAGGGAAGTGGAATAGCAGGTGTGAATATACAACTTAGGAGGGCTATAACTGGCTCCTTGGAAAGGCAGTAAAGGTAATTGGCAGCCCGTTGTGTGGTGGAAAATGGTTATACCTAAATACTCCTTTATAGGCTGGCTTTATGTGAATAATAGGCTGATGATGAGGGAGAAACTACGCAGGTATGGGTTCTTACAGGAGGACCGTTGTTTGACTATAGTAAGAAATGTTTTAGATTGCTGTAGAAATGGATCGGTGTTCCTATCCCAGATACAGATACTGTGACTTGGTGCGTGCATTGGAGGGCAAAATCTGCAATGAAGAAGCAGATAGTTTCTACAGCGTTATTGGGTTTGATTTACTGTTTGTGGCATGAGCGTAATACTTGTAGAATTATTATTTGCTTAAGGATGCCAAGCAGACTACTTCAGGAGGTTAAAAGGGTGGTATGTAGCCATGTAGGCGAGTGTCTGCTAGGTTACAAACGATTAATACTAGTATTTATTGTAATTGGGTTAGACTACTAGGCATACAATACTAGTACTAGAGGTTGAGTTGCTAGTTTTGGCTATATACTTAAATTGAGACTCCATGATTTTAATACAATTACATTTTACAAAAAAAAAGAGAGTAGATAACACTTGAATGTATTGGTGTTTTCTATTATGAAGTAATTGTTTGTATAACAGTTGAATTTAAAGGTGTTTTCTATTAACTGTTTAGATAACAGTTGAACGAACCTATATATGTTCTCTATTAAATGTATAGATATCAGTTATTTGAAAGGTGCGTTCTCTATAATTTTAGAGAACACTTATCTAAATAGTGTGTTATCTATTTAGTGTTTCCCATTCCATAATTTGTAGTAGTGATAAAATATTAAAGAGTTCACGTGCATGCATCCTTCCTTGGATAACAAGGATACGCAATCAAAGAAAACAAGCATCTTCTGAAGAACCTAGGCTGAGACGCCTAGAGCTAGGTGCCTCAACACTGAGGCACCTAGTCCCAGGCACCCCAAAATCAAAACGTATGGTGCCTGGCGTCTAAGGTTCAATCCCGAGAATTAGGTTTCGATGCCTAACGCAATTCCCAACGCACTCAGAATTCTGTAAATACGAACCAATTTTGATCATTTCAAGGATCGAAAAACTGTAAATGCAGTCTCTTTATACTAATACTAAACCCTGCACCCTACACTTCTAAAATACCATAATTTCACTTACGTTCCGAAGGGCTCTCTGTGTTTAGGTTGGTACTGAAGCGAGTCCTTCTCGAAACAAAAACCATGTACGTTGAGGGTGTCAAAACAACATTTTTATCGTGATATCTTCATTTTTAGTTTCATTTTATCTCATTTCTTGTATTACTAATATTGTTCCTGTTTTACAAAAGCACATACATATCAAACTAATTAAACTATTTCAGCTACGACAAATACAATAGGATTAGTACGATTACGATTTTAAATTGCTCGATTTGATCACTTCGATCTTCGATGACGAACGAATGAGCAGATCTGAATACAATGGTATTTTACTCCAATTGTCGATCGCTCATTTTGGTAATTATCGCGTTGTACACACCAGTATATGGCATGCTCGTGTCTTTGGAAAATTCCCGCCAAACACCTGATGATGATAGGAGTATAACATGCTTTTAAACACTTGAAACATGGCTCACAATTAATGGAATCCGACTTAGACACGTGATGAAGTACAAAACTCACAAAAATGATCTCAACATCAGAATCCTTAAGTGATTTCTAATAAAAGAGATGTATTTTAAGCCAAAACTGCTCCTAGGGGCAAAACCATCTTTTACCAAGCCAGTCAAAGCCGAAAAACCTGAAACACAAAAGTGCCCAAGTTCATTATCCTTCCTAATCACGTGTTGATTATCTTGCCAAAAATAAACAAGTTGCGTGACGAAATGAATCAAGCAACTTTCAAACAACATCAACTTCACAGCATGGTGTGAAGCGTCCCGAAATTGAGTCACTCCACACCAAGCGCCCTAGAACTAGGTCGCATGGTGTTGAGCACCTAAACTTCAATCAAGGGATTAGTTTTCGGCACCTAACGTGATTCCTAATGCATCCCTTCCTCTATATATACCAACCTACCACGACATTTGTAAAGGATCGAAAAATCTAAAACTCACAAGCTTAAGTCTAAGCTTATATAGTACAATCACCGTCTCAATTATCTCCAATCAAAACATCAAACCTTAATACAAACACCAAGCACACCTTACATCGACCTACATATCGAAGGGCTCGCCGTGTCAAAGTCGGTACCGAAGCATGACCTAACTCGAAGAAAGAACATGTATGTTGAGAGTGTAAAATTCAACTTCTAACCTTTTTCTTTCTTTTCATTATTTTTTCGTGTCATTTATCGTTGACTAACATCTAACATCGATTCTAACATCATTACTAGCATTTATTTATTGTTTCATTGTAGCATACACATTTTAAATGAATAAATAACATCCACATCAACAAATAAAAATAGAATTAGGGTGCTATGATTGTAAAATATTAAATCTAATCATGTTGGGTGTTTGAGGTAATGGAATGAGGAAATCCGAACACATGGGTATCGCACCCGTGTCGGAAGTCGCTTATATTGTCGTCTCGTACACTTGGTGTGAAAAGAGCAAATCAATACTAAAATGAACTTCAAACACGTACACTTCTAAATTAAAAAAGAACGCATCTATCTCTCACGATACGATTCTCCCGACAAACTGTTTTCTTAAATTTGCGCATTCGATAATCGTTTCTTCACAAAGTCAGAATTTGCCCCAGGTCCGGCGCCTCAACCCAAGTGCCTGAATCTTCGAACGCTTAGTGTTAGGTGCCTAAACATTAGGGCGCCTGCAGGTACCATGCACTTACGCAGTGGTGTATTTTTGACTTCCGTAATAAATTATCATTTGCCCTCGATGCGTAATTCGATCAATTCATAACATTTGATATCGATTATGTAATCAAAATTTGAATTAGGATTAATCGAGTTACGCTTTAGCCGTTTAAGACGAGTCAACTCTTGATATTAAAGTTATACAAACACTTCATTAACGATACAAATGAAAACGCACATCTCTAAAGTCTAGTTTAATCTAACGATTTATACCGCGCATATACAATTAAGTATTTTCAAAACACGACTTCGAGTGAATATCCGTTGAAGCCTAATCGAACATCGTAGACCTTAATAGTCAAATAACGATGTCGATACGCGAAGGATGTAACGTTCACAATGAAAGGTTTGGACGAGACAATTTCCGAAATCCAGGATCAGGCTAACATGAACGCTTTTGTCATCCCTGCATCGACTCGCCGGTAAGCCTGGTATCAGGCGCCCCTGAAATAGAGCGTCTAGTATCATACGCCTCAGTACCAAAATGTCTGATACCAGGCGCCTATTCATATGTCCTCTGGTCAATGCGCAATATAATGCGTAGCTGACCAGAGTTTGTCCAATTTTCATTGTACAATATCTATTTACGAGTTCATTCGTAGTTTACGTTTATCTTCCTAAATTAAATATTGAAATTGTTCAAGTATTGTGAAATCTGGGTTGTATTACGTCCGTGTAACTTGTAATCTACCTTTCAAGTTATTTCTTTCATTGTTTGGCAATTTATCACTTTCAAATGAACCTCACAGGTTAAATATAACTTCGACAAATACAAATATGCATTAAAAAACTTAGTACAATAGTTCACATATCTAGATTCAAAACAACGGTTGTCATGCATAATGGTCTTACTATGTCATAGTGCCGTGCTGGGAGTCTAAGTACGTTTTTCCTTTATCCTTTCTGATCGACTTCAGCCTTGCATGAACTCTTTATTCTCGACGGTATTGCTAGCTCGCTCTCTTCGTTGGACCACCGTGGTCGGGGATTCTTCATACCGTCGCTGGTACTCCTATTCTATCTTGTATCCTTCTACTATTTTCCTAGCTTCAACTATGGATGTCGTTCGTTCCCTCAACAGTAGACTCTAAAGCGACAAACGTCCACCAGTGTGTCGGTTAGAGTGCATGCCGCCATCGAGGTGTCAACGGCCGTAACTTAATAGCACTCCAAATGGAACCTCTTGATATACGCACTCATCGACTCATTTGGACCTTGGCGCATGGTCATAAGGTCTACGATGACGATCTGCCTTCATCGGCTACCAGCGTAGTGGTCAATGAAAGTTTGGATGAGTTCTAAAAAGTTGTTGATTGAGGTCGTGGGCAGTCCTCTGAACCAAGATTGTGATAGTCCAGTCATAGTTATGGGAAAAACTCTACACCATACTGCATTATCTACTTCAAATATCGCCATGTTATTCTAAAATGTCGCCAGGTGATCTTCTAGGTCAGAAGTGTCATCGAATTGGACGTTTGACGTTTTTAGCTTTAGGACTGGGCATTCCACTATGTCAGGGTGGATGGGCGACGCAGTGGGTCGTTCTTTTCTGGGGGGTTTCTCTTTGTGGGAATGATTGCTTCTTTTGATTCACCTTTGTCCTCTATGAGAGCCTTGGATGCTCTTCTAGTGGAGTGTTAGGTTCTGGAGACCGACGACTTATCAGATCTACTCCTTTGGGTGTGGTCTCTACTTCTTCAGGAAGGCTTTTCTCACAGCCTGCTCAACACTAATCACATCGGTAGAGGTTGGCCGATCTTTCCCTAGCATGAGTCTCTTCTTGATTGCCCAGCACTACAAAAAAGAGTTGAAATTGCGGCGGATTATTTGTCGTGGACTGAAATTCCGACGTAAATACATTGACTGGGTCGGCATAAGCGACGCACAAATTATTGCGTCCGACAACGCGACGCATATTGACGCTGATACAAGCGCGGTGGTCAGGTGATTACCGCCAAAATATTTTCGTTAGATATACCACCGTAAATCCGACACAAATGAAAAGCTGCGTCGGATAAGCCGCCGCATAGTCTGTCAAACCCGACGCACAAACAGCCTTATAGTGTGTCGCTCATCGTTATAAAAAAACAGTATGCCATGGATATTGCGACGGACAGGCCGTTGCAACGTAAGATGTGTGTCGGACATTCCGTCGCAGAGGCATCAAACCCGACGCACAGATAGCCTGTAACGCACCACCCAATGGTATAAAAAAATCCTATGCGATGGAATTTGCAACGGAATGTCCGTCATAAATTGAAAAATGCAGCGACCTTTTGTGACAAATAGTCAGTCGCAATCTTTTTAAAAAAATTTAAAAAAGGCGAAGAGTTATAACCCTCTCTCCCCTAATCCGAACCCTCATTCATATTCATTACCCCCTTTCCCTTAACCTCAGCCCTTAACCATAACCCCCAAATTCACAAAACCCTTAACCCTAACCCCAAACCTCCGGCAAACGCCCCTGCGCCGCCCTTCCTCCTCACGTCTCCCTCTGCGCTGCCCTTCTTCCTCGTGTCCTCCTCCTGCACCGCCCTGCCTCCTTGGTTCCTGTACAGTGCTATCCTTCCTTCGCTCCGGTTGTCATCGTCGTCGTTCGGTTGTCCTCAGAATCCGGCAACCCTCTCTCCCCAAAACCCGAAAAAGTTAATTTTAGTGTTATTGTTTTGTTATTGTTGTTATTGTTATTGTTATTAAGTTGTTATTATTGTTATTGTTATTGTTTTTTTTTGTTATTATTGTTATCGTTATTGTTATTTGGTTGGTTTAAGTGTTATTTAATTTTTGTTAAGAGGTGGTTAAAGTGATTAAAACTATAAAAAAAATTGATTAAAAAAAATTTAGTTCGTCAATAATTCCTAGTCATTTCTGAAATATAGCTTAAAATAGAAATTCAAAAAAATAAATATTCCCTGAATTAGTTTGAAATAGTTAGATATTATATAGAAATTAGTTAGCGTAAGCTATACGTGACCTATACTAAATTAGTTTGAATTTTTATATATACGGAGTAATAAATACAATATCTGATCTAAAATGAACTTAATCAATAGGATCTAACGTGACCTAAACTAAATAGAACTTGTAGTGCCTATACAATATTAATTGAATTGAACCAACTTCAATTCAAAATTAAAAGAACAAGCCTAAGTTAGTGTAAATAGTTTGTAATCATGCATCATGCATGCTATACATATATAATAAGACGATCGAGGTTATCTGGATCGAGGTAGGATTGATCATTATAACTAATCTATCAAGTATAGTAAGATCCTACAAATGTAGTTGTGAAAAAAAAGCACTGTTTATGTAGTATTATGGTTTAGTAACTCCACTGTTTATGTTTTTGTTGTTTTTCGTTATTGTTATTATTGTGGGTGTTTCTGTTGGTTGTTGTTGGTATGAGATGTTACTAAGTAGTATGAGGCCTTGGTTTTGTTGGCTATGTTTAATTAGACCTATTACCCGCTCAAGAATTAGTCATTAGGTGTAATTCTTGAATTGAATAGTCCCTGATTTGGGACTGTCTTTGTACGTTTCATGTCACTTAGGTGGTAAACACGAAATTTTGTTCTGTTGATATGAACAGAAGTTTGGTGGCAATTCCCTCATTGTTCTCTGAATGCAGATGTGGAGTATTCATATACTCTACATTGTGCATTTGAAGAACTGAGGCGAATTGCTGCTGAATTTTGTTCTTATCAACGGAACATAGTTTCGTGTTTATCAGTGATATGAAACGTACAAGTACGGGTTTAGGTTGGAGTGATAAGGTCCCAACGTGGCGCATATGTTCAGAAATGATTACAATGATGATAATCCTAAATTTTAATGACACATAGCTGAAATCATTGTTTCTATGTGTTTCATGTTATTGTATCTCTTTTAATGACTCTTAGATGTTGTTGAATTGTTGTATCTACTGTGCGTGTGTGTGTGCATATCATGAATTCGTATAGAATGAAGAGAGTAGAACGGAAGGGGATGTACAAGGGATTAGATGAGCAAAAGAAGGCAAGGAGGGAATATAAAGACAGTGTGGAGGAGTTTATACGGTTCGCCTTAGATAATAGTCCCCCCTGATGGGGGTCGGTAGCCTTCCACGGGTCGCCCGCCATTTGGGCCCCGAATAAGCTCGACCCGAAGACGAAAGGAAGCCTGCTTGGCAGGCCACCAAAGTAAGACCTCGGCCAACAGCCTACTGAGGGCGACCTCAGTCGCTTCAAGCTCCAGGCAGACCCCTCCCCTTTCCGTCAGGGTCAGGCCACCTGCTGGTTGAGCCAATTGAGCCCCCCTGCTTGCCAGACTTCAGGGCACCCTGGCCCCTGGCAGGGCCATGGGGGGTTGGGGGGACACAGAGCCCCTCCGACCAGGACTAAGGTAAAGAGAAATGAGTTGACGAGGTGAGCCCACGTGTCACCTCCCTGTCCACTCATTCCCCCTCTTTCTCTCTCTCCTCTCCCTCTCTTAGGGAAAGGTATAAATACTTTGCCACTTCCCGCATAAAAAAGGGGTTCGATTTTCTCTCTCTAGACTCTCACTCAAAAAACCGCCACCTTACTCCTCACGAGTAAGGTTCATCTAGGCATTCCACGGACTGACTTAGGCATCGGAGAGGGTTCCCTCGGACACCTCCGAGGCCCTGTGCGTTCTTTGTGCAGGGAGCAGGCCAACTCCGCCGGGAAGGTCCGATCGCCGTAGTGAGAGGAAGGAGAGCTTCGAGAGGATTAGACAATCACCACCAAATACTAGGACCCGAATCCGATTTGGGTCAATTGTTTCCTTACCGGAACACCCTCTATACGAGAGAAGAAATTAGGTGTCATGTATGAAATGCAAAAATTTTGTGGCAATACATGTCGATGATGTGAAAGATCATCTTTACAATCACGGGTTTATTGCTGACTACTACGTCTGGATGTATCACGGTGAGAATGAAAATCTCAGTACTGCTGACCAAGGAGGGGTGAGCGAGAACCCATATTGGGAGTTTCTAGAGGACGCATTAGGACCCAGAGTTGAAGACATAATGGAGGAGAAGCGTAACCCGGACAACATAAGCGATGAAGAAGTTTAGCATGAACCTAACCCAGAAGTCACGTCCTTTTTCAAAATGCTGAAAAATGTTGAGCTCCCAGTTTGCGACGGATGTGATATGAGTTTGCTACAAGTTTCTTCGAGGATGTTGACATTAAAGTGCGAGAGTAACATGCTTCTTAATTAGATGTCTAGATGGTTGGATAGCTTTGATTGTTGAAATCCTCCCCAAAAAAGACAATGTCATGTCTCGTAACTTCTACGAGGTGAAAGATGTTTTGAAGAGCCTTCAACTCCCTCATAAGAAGATCGATTTATGTCGTAATGGGTGCATGTTGTTTTGGAAGGTAGATTCTGACCTCGACAACTGCACGAAGTGTGGCACCGAGAGATAAAAGAGTGCAATGAATAACACAAGGGGAAAGAGAGTAGCAAGTAAGGTGTTGACCTATTCCTCGCTAGGGCCCATACTACAACAACTATATATGCGACAAAGAAAATAGCGGAGCAGATGAGTTAGCACCACAAAAACTCTAGAGTAAGGATAAGTGGTACCATTTCGCACCCAAGCAACGGTGAGGCTTGAAAAACGTTCGACTGTAAACATCCGGAGTTCTCTAAAGAGACACGCAACGTTAGATTGGGTTTGTGCATCGATGGGTTTTCCCCGTACGGGCAGTTCGGCAAATCTTACTAATCATGTTAGCCAGTGATAGTGACCCCCTACAACCTTCCACCATGGTTGTGTGATAAGAGACAGTTCATGTTGTTGTCTCTGATCTTACCTTGACCTAGGAATCCAATGTCCAATATGGACGTATACCTCCAACTATTGATTGAGGAATTAAAAAGTCTGTGGGACACAGGTGTTTACACATACGAGTGACAAAGAAGAAGAGCTTTAATCTAACTGCAGCATTAATGTGGACCATCAATGACTTCCCTACTTACGGGATGCTTTCTGGTTGGAGTACAACTGGCTACGGTGCATGTCCGTACTCATAGACAATTTCTACCTTCCGAACATCAATTTAGAAACAATTGTAAAAGTTTTCTGAAGAAGAAACTCAATCTGAGTAGGATTGCCACCAACCGGTTATCAGGGGATGAGGTATTGGAAGAAGTGAAAACTTTTCCTACGATTGTGAACGCTAGCCCCCACGAGTTGAAGAAGTTAAAAGATAAGAAAGAGGGTTGGTGGAAACAAATTATATTTTGGGAACTTCCATACTGGAAAACATTGCTAATTAGACAGAATCTCGATGTGATGCACATTGAGAAAAAAAAAATTTGAGCAACTTATAAACACTATCATGGATGTACCTAACAAGACATCCTTCGGACCAAAAGGCAAAGCTCACGTCAAACAGTTGTGTTTTAGTCGACCTAAATCATTAGAGTTTGTTCTAGAAAAATCAAAGAAGAAGCCTTTATGTGACTGGGTATCTGGTTTGAAGTTCCGGATGGTTATGCATCCGACTTGTCTAGGTGTGTAGACCACTCAAAAATGATATTGCAAGGCATGAAATGTCACGACTGTCATGTATTTATGGAGCGGTTGTTGCTGATAGCATTAAAGAAGCTTGTCCCTACCAACACATGGAATGCAATTACGGAGATTAGCCAGTTCTTCCGTGACTTGCGTTTGTACACCATTTCGGTGGACTCTATGAATTGTCTGGAAAACAACATCGCTGAAATCATTTGCAAGTTGAAGAGAATATTTCCTCCGTCATTCTTCATTTCAATGGAACATTTACCAGTGCACCTGCCTTACGAAGCAAAGGATGAGGGCCTTTTCAACATCGTTGGATGTACCCATTTGAGAGGTACAATCGCAACATTCATGAATTATCGAACTTGCATAATAGACATAATTACCCGATATCATATTGATTTGCAGGTTCCTTAATCACTTAAAAAAGAAAATAGGGAATAAAGCCAGGGTTTAAGGATCAATATGCAATGCATACTTGTTAGAGGAGACGTCAAATTTCTACTCCTACTTTGAGGATCATATCGACACTAAAACCAAGGATCTTGATGTAGGTGCATCTGAAACTAAAGAAAGTAATAAGATGCTAGAACCTTTTCCGAATGACCTGGGCAGTACCATAGGTAAATGCAAGGAGAGATGGCTAACTAAGCTTGAGTACAATCAAGCACACACCTACGTTGTAAGAAACTCTGGCGATATCATCAAGCCGCACGAGGAGTAAGTGATTGACAGTCCTTCAAGTTTTTGAAATTTTATTTGTCAACAATAATGTTATATAACTAAAACTCAATACTAATTCAGTAAATTTGAGGCGCACATCATGAGGGAACACGCAGAAGTGAAGACAAGTGACCCCGTATGGAGCAAATACGAGTCTCTGTTCTACAGTGGCTACGGGATCAAGTATGTGGAATTTTCTTATTTCTATATCAAAAGACTAACAACGTTTTCTTTGATTAATATTTATTTGTATTAATTTGTTCTGTTAATATGGAAGCCTGAAGCGTTGGTAGATCCGCTCATCAGAACTCTAGGGACTGGCACTTCTTCACGAGTGAGGACTTGGAAGCGATATTCAGTTATCGAGTACAAGTTTTGAGTTTCCAAGGATACCGTGGACGTTCAGAAATCAACAATAAGTAATGGTGTCTGTATGAGTTCTACCGATGGGTCTGATTATTATGGGACCCTAGATGAGGTGATAGAGCTAAACTACTATGACAACGACACTAATGTGATTGGATTGATAACTCCGCAGCAGCCGTCAATGTTCATAAGTTATACAAACTAGTGGATGTGGATCGGTCAAAAAAATTGCGAGGCCACAATCCTTTTGTGCTGGCATACCAAGTGGATCAAGTATGCTACGACCCTTATCCAAATGGGAAAAAGGGTACGAACCGGTCGGCCGTGTTTAAGATCAAAGCGAGGTCAATGGTTGACACTCCAATCAACAGAGAAATTGTGTACCAGGAAGACGTAGCACTAATAATCAACCAATCTCATCTTGTGTTGTGATTGGAGACACTAATATTGGTAGAGACGAATCAGGAGTGAATGTTGGTGTCGACGATGAGGACTCGGAATTTGAAGATTGCATTGCCCATGAAGGAGATATCGAGGAAGAGGTTGTCGCTGAAGAAGCGTGTTGGGAAGAGGTTGATATCGACTCAGATGTCCGGCGCATTATAAGATATTTGTGGCGGATTTGTTTCCGAAATTCGACCTGCTTTTTTGTAGTGCAGTCTATCATGGACATTCCTGTGTCGTTTGTTTTACCTTTCCCGCTAGCCAAGGTGGTAAAAGGCAGTCCTCAAAAAGCTTTGGCTATGTCGTCGCTTCCTTCTTGGGTTAATTAGGGCATAGCCGTTGGCACAACGTGGGCGACACACTGTGACTTCTCGCTCGTTCTCTCCCTTTCTCCTTCCTCGTGGTTTTTGAGAGGGCTTCCGACTTGTCATTCCCTATTGGTATCACCACGTCCACGCCTAGGTTTATCTGTGGTGCTCGTGGGTTGATGTTCAGTCGCCGGACAACCTGTTGCCCTTTCTCCCTCCACGGACATACGCGCTCGTCCCAGTTAAATGGCTCCTTCTTTTAGAAGAGCCTTTTGAGTGATATGTTGTTGGCCCTCTAGCTGCCTCACTCTCCTTCTGCGTAGCATCGGCCACCGAAGGGAGAGGCGCCTTCATGAGAGCAGGAAAGAACTGGCAAGCAATTGTCAACTATTCAGGAGTAAACATCCTGTCTGGCGTGGGGGCCGGCGTCACAATGGCTGTGGTTGACGCTTCCTCCATTGGCCCCTTCCCCTTGTCGAGGTTTCGTGGAGAGGCTTGCTAGGGACGAGGCCTCGCGAGGTGTGTGAGTACCTTCTTTGTTTGCTATTGAAATATTTCCTGAGTGAAATTGTAAGGAGACATTTTATTTAGTCCCCACAGACGGCGCCCAAATTGTTTGGGTACAAACAATAATCAATGAGCGTCGGCCTCGTCTGGCCGACGACTTCCCTTCAGTTCCTTTGAAATTAGTGGTTTGCTTTGTCTCCTGGACAGAAAGCTGATGTGTGTCGTCGCAAACCCGCGTGCAAACAATATTTATAAGACTCAACAAACACGATACTGTACAATTTAATGCAATAGTGGTAAGTTGAGATCGATCCACAAGGACGGATGAGAAGAAGTTAATCGAATTGCAAGTTACTAATGAATGGGTTCTTTTGGGGGAGTTTGATTGGAAGCTATGCGAAGACGAGACTAAAGTGAAAAGGATTAATCTATAAGAAAAAACCGTTAGGGGGAGTCGGGGAATGAAAACACAGATATAAGAATTGTGGAGTCTAGAAAACACTGCGCAATTGATAAAGAACGAGTCACCTTTCGGTTTCTCAATTCAACCTCACTCTAGCTCACTTTTGTGACGAGAGAGATAAACCTCTAACCGAAATTACGCAAACCCCGGGTTCCCCCATATTGATTTGGGTGAATATGTGTCAACTATGTTGGCCTAACATAGTCAAAACAAATACGACAACTTCAAGCTAGACAAATCAATTCAATGACAATGATTTCCATAACACCACAATTCAAGCATCAAAATTCATTCTCCCCTAAGGCCCTAACAAGGAATCTACTCATAAATTATGGTGGAGATGATAAAAGCGATAACTATGGAGATTAAACTAAAACCATGCATAATGACAAAAACAAAGCATATTAATTCTAACATAAAATAAAGAAAGTAAAACCAAGGATTGAATCGACCAATCGAGAGAAGAACAACATAAGAAAAATCAAAGAAAATGATGAACTATAGAAGAACTAGAGGGAAAAATTTCTAGAGAATAAGGGAGAGGAAGAGAAAAGAAATGGAGAAAAACTCAAGGAGGAAGATGAAGATTGCATAAAAATAATACTCTTGAAGAAGAAACCCAAGGATTTTGTCACTAATCCTTGAAAACCCCTTTCACAATCTCTACATTGATCTAAGATTCCTTAATATTGATTAGTTTCTAAGAGAGTAGTGTAGAATTAAGGTTAAAAAAATGAGATCTATTCTACTGAGGCATAATTAAGATGATGCATACTAGTGGCAAATTAGGTTAAAGCTATATATACCAAGTTTTTTAATGGGTCACTTAAACAAAACCAAAATCTAATTTTTGCACTTGAGTTGAAACTTTGCCCTATTGATCCTCAATGGGTGAAACTTTGCCCTACGGATTTCCGGAGTTCGCGTCGCTTTACCGTCGGGCGAAACCTTGCCCGGTGGTTTTGCCCGATCAAATTCTCATCTAGAATTTGAAATCCAGGACAGCATTACCGTTGGGTGAAACTTTTACCCACAGGGTAAAAGTTTCCCCCGATCATTTTACCCGGTCATTTCATTTGATGAAGATATTCGGGGAGGCAGATATGTCGTCGGGCGAAACTTCGCTCAATTGATCCTTTGTCCTCTTTCTTTTAGTTCCACTCTTCGTTGTTTGGACTTTAGCTTCATCACATGTCTTGGACGATATTCCACTCTCTCGTGCTCGTGAAAGATCGAACATGCTCTTGGAAACGGATTCCTGTAATCCCCTAGAAAATCTAACGTGATACAGTGGCGGAAACACTGTAGAGTCGGGATTAAAACACATTGTAACTATGTCTTAGTAAAATTAGAATGGTAAAGTCAAACAATAGGACTTAAATAAAATGGCCAAAATTTAAAACAATCCACTAAAGGGGTTTGAACAATCCATAAGACATAATTATCAAAATAAACAAGCAGGATCACACTGCTCGCTAGCCCACACCCGGAACACGTATACCTACCATGTTAAAACATAACAGCCATAATCAGTGGGGAGCAACGCCAACGTTCTCTCAGCCGTTTAACAGGATTTTAAAATGATGTGATTACTATTATAGAAAAATAGTAAGAAAACGGAAAAAAGTAAGACATTATAATGAAAATAAGTTTTCAGTGAAAAACTTCACGTATCGAAACCATATAATATATAATAAAAATGAGTTTTCCGGAGAAAACATAAAACACTTGCCAACCCGCAAATCAAAATTATATCGATAATAATAAAAATATTCAAAATGGCGTTACGGATAAGATTAATGTAGAATCTAGACTTTCACTAGGACAATACTAAACTAGCTTCGAGAACTTAGTCAAAACAAATCAGACTTCGGTCTCTAACTAGGCAACTCAACTATAACAGGACTGCGTGCAGCGAGGTCCTGGCTTAAGTAATGTACACCCCTCCTGGAAACCAACCGTAATCCAGTTCAACCCGACAGCGACTTACACGATGCGATATCTAAGTTTAAGGTCAAAATATACACACTCCTGAACACAAACCATGCTTAGTTCAACGACCAATGTGTCTCAACATAGACACACCAGCTTTATAGTTGATGGCAAAACGTACATCCAAGACTATATTACTCTAAACCCACACTTATCCTTATTCCATAACTCCAAAACAATCCATTATCGATATTTGAAAGATGTATTCAACATAAACAATAAGAGAACAAAATGAAAAGGAATCACTTTCCAAAAGAGGAAACTTTCTATTTTAGGAAACTTCTATTTTTAGAAACTTAATAAAAATAGCATCATATCAAAATAGCAAAATACTAGTTTATACTAATAACACATTTTTAGTAAACGATATAGATTATAAAACTAGTACTTTCGGGCTTAACAATATTAATTCTCAAAACGAGAACATTTGAGTTAATGAAATTATTGAAACGTCATACAAGTGTTTATAAAATGATTTAAAAATGTTTTAAACATTTTAAATACTACTAATTAGGGTGTTTCCAAAATTTACAAAACTAAAATTCCCTAATTATTATTAGTTTCGATAATACGATTATAAATAGGATTTTACGGCAAATGTCAAATTAAATCTTTTAACGTCTTTTATTTAATTAAACCATTGGATATATTTAGAATATTTTAAGGGATGATTTAGCTCTTAAAGTTTCAGATTTAAAGACTTTCAAAATTTCTTGAAAAATAATACGTTTAGGTAAGACGAAGCATTTTAACGATAAGTCACAATCTGTCCGAAAATCAATACTTATTAATTAAAGACTTTAATAAATAGTGCAAAAATTACATAAAATAGTTAAAATATATTTATGAACATTCCGTCCAGAAAAGAAAATTTTCCAGAATCCTAAAACTCGGTTTTTAAAGCGTTTTCTCGTTAATCGTCCCATCTCGACAATAACGATTAACAAAAATAGTAATTACAAAACGATTTAAGTATTAATATCCAAAAATTATTATTAAACCTAAAAATCATGATTTTCCAGAATCTACCATTTTTCCAGATTTTCAAAAATTTCAGATTTGATAAATCCCGTCAAAACCGTCTTTAAAACCCGTTTTTACAATTAACGATTAAACTAATAAAACTTATCGTTCCGAACATTTATTAAGGCACTAAAAATCATAAAATTTTAATATGAAATCATCAGAATCACATTTTTTTCCAGATTTAATCATAGGACCAGAAATCGAGAATTTAAACGACAAACACGGTTTTAACGATAAACGATGATTTAAAGTGATTAATTAATTCATCCACTTAAAAATTCCGAACAATTATGAAAAAAAGCATAAAATTATATTTCATCAGAAAGTTTCACCACGTCAAAAATCAGATTAAAATAAAATGTTTAGGTACTAGAACTAAAAATCGGTTTTTAATCGTTTTTGTCCGTAAACGGTAATAACTCAATAATCGGTAACTAAAATATCAGAAAAATACTAAATTATTAAAAATCATCAAAAATATCATTTTTACAGAATATAAACATATATTACATGTTTAGGCCGAATATTACGATTTTAAAAATTATTATGACGACTTAATCATTAATCTCGTAAAAGCGATAAAAATACCGAAACATGCAAATTTTCAACTTTTAAATTTTTTCCAGATTCTATGACATACATATATTGTCAAAATAAAACATAAAAATATATACATGCAAATACACAATTAAAATCATGAAATACTGAGTAACATCGACGTTACCTTCAATCCAAATCCGAGTCTACGATATATTCGTCTTCTGCGGGACCGCTTCGGAACCTTAAAAAAAACATGAATTCCATGGTATAAAAATACCATGATATCACTTAAAAAATTAAGGTGACAACGATTGGAAATTAAGTCGATTAATACCTTAACGAAGGAGACGGAAAGAAGATCGATATAGCGAAAATGGAGTCGGAAAATGGAGATGATGAACACGAAATTTCTGGGCAGAAATGCTGCTGGTTTTTGGTCAGATTTCACAAGAAAAAAAATAGGGAGAAAGAGGGTATTTGCTTGAATAAAATGAATGAATGAATTATGAGAAAAATGTGAAGAGATATGGAGTGAATGGTGACTTTAAAATTGATGAAAACTAGGTACATTCACCTCCAAAATTTCAGCCAAGAGTGAATGTGAGAGAAGTGTGAAGAGTTTGCATGAGTCAACAATATTAATTTGTGAGAAAGAAATATCTTATGCTTTAATCATATTGTTTTTATAAAAATAAAATGTTGCACAAAAAAAAGGTGTAGTGGTTGTGTGACATGAGTGTCACAAAAAAAAATGGTTCAAGGTGGTCCCAAAATAGTTGTAAGTCGATAAAAATAAGGATCGTAGAATTATTAAAAGCATTTCAAAGCAATTTGAGTAAACCCCGCGCTAGAAAATAAATATATGAAAAACTTCGTAATAAAATTATTAAAGGGTAAATTTTCATGAATAAAATTATTTCTTAGTTGGAAATATTATTTGAATGTGTTTACATTTTTAGGAAAAGAAATAACTTAAATTCGAGATTAAAACGTTAATTCGTAGAGAAGTGGAATTCCTCGCGGAAAAATAATTAGTTTACGAAGAAAATCAAATAAATAGATTTAAAAGAATTAAAATCTTTAAAAATAAAAATAAATATCATTAGGCTCAAAAATGAAAATAAAGCTTGGAAAAATGATGAAAAATACGGTCGAAATGTGACAGAGTTTTGACGAAGTCATAACGAAAAGGATAAAACGCTAGGAAAATAGTGGGTGTTACAATTCCTATCAAAACAATAAGAAAACGACCCAAAAACACATAAAATGCACAAGAGAGACGCTGATGTGAGAAAGACTCGAATGAAGCGAAAATCGCACAACATTCCCACAAAAATGGAAGGAAAACGAGTTTAAATGGACGGAAAAGTGAGCTAAATTTAGCACACAACAAATCCCCCATACTAAACCGTTGCTCGTCCTCGAGCAAACACCCAAAAAGATACTAAGTATTACTACTACTAAGCTAGTCTATTGATGGTAGGGATTTGACGTGGATCCCTACCAACAAGTAATATCCAACTAATCCTAACTGGGTAGAAAGGGCAAGTCGGGTCGAGTCCACGGGGACGGTAAAGAGGGTTTGGACCAAGTTTCACCTAAAGACTTGACTAGGTCTCAAGGCTAAACTAACTAAAACGATGAAAAGGGGAGGAGACTAAGGCTAAGAATAAGCTAAGTGTAACAACTAAGGCTAGGGAATCAACTAACTAAAGGAATAGTACCTAAGAAGAAGAGGAACACAAATAGGAAAAGAACTAGGATTAGGTCGGGTTCAAGGTTGATGGAATGATCAAGGAAGAGCTAAGGTGAAGGGGTAGTCGAGTTATCTAGATATAGTCCGGGCTCTCGCTACTTAAACCGACCTAGAGATTCCTCGCTCTCGCGCAAGAACCCATCCTAGCAACATACAAGACCACAAGAGGAAGGCAAGAAAAACAAGCATTTGCAACTACAAGTCATTCAAGCATTTCATCAAACATGTTCTATGCATCTAACCAAGAAGCAACCAAAACTTCCACCAACAATCTACACGAACCCTTAATCACCCATTACGACACCCAATTCCCCTACTAATCCTAGCAAGAATATACTCACACATATCTAAACTTAAACTAACACAAACATGAGAAACAAACACAAGAACAAGAACAAACACAATGGAAAACAACAAGGATGAACAATGGACAATACAATGAACAATGAACAAAGAATGAAACTTTAATGATAAAACAAGGATTAAAGGAAAGGAGAAGAGAAATTATACCAAACTAGTAAGGAGGAAAGATTGAAACTTGTAATAATAAGAAAACCCAAATACATCAACCAAGGTTGTCGATCTTGGTTGGATTCTTCAAGAATTCCCTTAATACAAGGATTAAACTAAGATTAACGATTAACTAAAGACTAATCTACACTAATCTAGGCTAAAGTAGTCTAGGGTTTAGTGGGTAATGTTTAACAAAAGCTAAGATTACAAGAGGGGGGTATATATATGGTTACAAGAGTGAAGGAGAAGAAAAGAAGAGTCACGATCTGCAGCTACTCCTTCCCGACTGGGAAGGTGGTGGTCCCAACTGGGAAGGATCTGGTCCCGATCGGGATCATACATAACACCGGGCGGTGTTATGCATAACATCAGGCGGTGTTATTGCTCTTCCCGGTCGGGAAGGGTGATGATCCTGACCGGTATGAGCTTGGTCCCGGTCGGGATGACACTCCAGAAGCCGCTGTTATCTCGCATTCCTTCCCGACCGAGAAGGTCACTCTTCCCGCCCGGGAAGGATCTTGTAGGCCTCCATTTTGATCATAAAGGTCCCCATTTGCTCTGCATAGGCTTCTCATTGAGTCTCGGTGCTCGGGATCGAGTCTAAGGGGCTCAGGAATGGGTTCCAAGGTCTCGGGATCGAATCTAAGGCACCGAGTAATCGTTCCTTCTTTTCGTTGGCTCCAAATGTGTAGGAAACGAGTCGGAATCATTCCAATTCTCCATGAATGGTCTTGGGAACCTAAAACGAATTAGAAGAAGCATAAGTAGCCTAGAAACCGCTCCAAAGAGCGATTTCACAAGAGAAACCGGGACCAAAAACAACAAAAAAGGCACTACAAACTACACTTATCAAATCCCCCACACTTAACCCTTACTCGCCCTCGAGTAAGCACCAACTAACTAAAAACTAAAAGAAACTATACTAATAACCGAGTGGGTATTAGCGCACCCTACGCCCTTTCAACTCACGCGAGAACACTTAGAGGACAAGTGCTCTCCGCAAGGCGATTGGGGTCTTGCGACAAAACTGCGGATACAACCGGACACGAAAACACACAAAGAAACAAACAACAATCGGTTGCATCCAAAAAGAAACAAATACCGCTTCCCTCCACAAAGCGGTGAAGAAACACCGGTTAAGGACTCAAGGCATGTGACAACGTTCCCAAGCTAATAACACAAATCGAAATGGACAAAACCCTAATAGTATGACAACAAAGCAATAAAAACGTTGGTAACTTACCCAGGTTCCTCCTAACCTTCTAAGAACGTACCACGGGACGATAGGCGGATGGAAAAAGGATGAACCACGGAGTTAGTCGACACTGTAGGTAAGTGAAGCCCCGCCCCCTTTAGCGTTAAGCCAAGAGGGTCGTCCCATGTCCAAAATCGCCCAACTAGTTCAAGTAAAAAGGTGGTCAAGGGTGCAAAATGAGGGAAGACCGACCATTACCGCTATCATCCTTCCTAGGGACTCGGTCCTTTGGTAGGCTCTTCATGGTTATAGTCGGAAAAAGGCTTATTTTTAGGGTGAGGGTTCTTTTTGTGAGATGGTTTTCTTTTGGCATTCTTTTCTTTTGCATTTGGCTTTTGGGTTGCTATGCCACTTCTCTTTCTTCTTTTGTATTTTGTTTTTCTTTTGTTGTGCCTTTTCTTTTTCTTCTTTCTTTTCTTTTCTTTCTTTTTCTCTTTTCATTTTTTCTTTCTTTTTCTTTCATTTTCTTTCTTTCCTTGGCTTGCCTTTTTGATATATTTTGCTTTGTAGGAAATTCTTGCAACCAAGTGAGAGTTTCAACAATTTGCAACTTATTTGTGGAAATGTGTAGGAGGTAGGGAAATGGGTGAGTCGGGGAGCGTCCTTCCCTTCAAACCCACAATAAGGTGGAAAACTTGGACTAATCAAACAATTCCGAACACGGTCACCTAAGAGACGGGACTCGGCAACCAAGGCCTTTTCACTCCGTGGGTGGACATAGTGGTCAAAATGCAAATCCCATAGTGAATCCCTAGTAGACTAGGTGGACTCAAGGTAAAGGACCAACGAAACTATTGATTTAGGGTCATTCTACTAGACTAAAGTCAAAGACTCAATTCGCACTACTAGAAAGGGAAAGTAAACACTTGCTCACTATCCTCAAAACCGGGTTTTCGAAAACCTTTTTCCTACACCAGACACAAACCACACAACACAAAACAAAGACAAAAGAAAATGAAACGAAACAAGACAAAACAAAACAAAAGGAAAGAAAGGAAAGAAAACACACAAGGAAAACAAACACCACCCCGAAACATCCACATAAGCAACCAAATCAACTACAAACTCTACAAAGCTCCACCCGAGCACACGTCATCACACAATCTCCTCCAAACTCCACAAGAGACAAAGAGGAAAAAGGGATAAAAAGATGTTACCGGATGTCTTGAAAGCCCTCCAAAGTTAGCGGTGATTATGCTACCTACAAGGAAAAGGGAGGCAAAACACACACAACACAACAAATATACGACACAACGACACAAAAGGAAAAGACACAAAAGAAAATCTTTTTGATTTTTATGAAAATTTTCAAATATTTATGGGTTTTTAAGATTTTTCGGAAAAAACTACGAAAATAAAACTAACTAGGTTAGGATATCGCTCCCTCACACTTAAACCAAGCAATGTCCTCATGCTCGATCGGTAGTGTGTGGAGACACTAAAAAGAAGAGAAACTACGAAAATAAAGCTAAAAATCAAAAAAGAAAAGCGAAGAAAGGGTAGAATGCATCCGGCCGGGGTGTAGTCAAGCCACCATGGGCCGAGACGAGAAAAGATATGGATGGGGAGGAAAGAAAAAGAAAGTAGAAGGAAATGGGAGGGGAGGACTAGGTGTAATCAAGTCACCTTGCCCGGATTCCGCCAAAATCCAACTAATTCCTACCAAAAAGAAAGTGAAAAGACTTGTAAATTTGGATTTTTCAAAGGTCTCGATGTAGTCACGTCATCGAGAGTCGGGAGCAATGACTACCAAGGCCCTGAGGGCTACCATGACATAAATGATAAGGGTAAGGGGAACTTACAAAGGGAGACAAGCTATAAAAGACGGAAAAGAAAGGAGAGTCGCCTTACCAATTGGTTAGCAACTCACGAACTCCATCGTCTCAATAATCAATATCGGCACTTTGCTTGTCTTCTTCATTGTCATTCCACTTCATACTAGATAAGATCGCATGGTTGAAGTACTAGACTTGCAATAGTATAATGATGGTGAGATTTGAGGTGAAAGTCGGTGCGTAGTGAAGAGAAGATGAGATGAGGGTACATATATGAAGTCTAGAGATCATGGATAGTCGCAAGGATAGGTAGGGTGGTTGGGAGGGGGTATAAAGTGGTTGGGTGGGCTCAAATGTCGAAGAGGAGGAAAAAGGAGGAGCAGGCCTCCATCCCGGTCGGGATGGTCTTCTTCCCGTTCGGGAAGGATCCTTCCCGGTCGAGACGACCATGATCCCGGTCGAGATCACACTCCAGAGAGCCCCGATTTTGGTACACTCATCCCGATCGGGATAACATCCTTCCCGGTCGGGATGGTTCATCCTTCTCGATCGGGATACTTTCTTCCTGGTCGGGAAGAGTCTTCTAACCCTCTATGATCTATAGCTTCACCCACAAGGCCACCAATACAATGAGACCTAGAATCTCGTCACCAAAAGCATGTCAAAAGCTTCAAAAACCGACTCCCATGCCCAAATCCAAGCTTCTATTATCCACTACTTTCCTCGAAACTTCATCTTCACTATGACCTATCAAGTAAACTCAATAAACACCATCAAATCTCTCCCTCACATCGCTCAAGAAAATTCCAAATTACAAGAGTTCCACGAAACACACAATTCCTAGAAACAAAATCACAAATAACACAATTACAATAACAAAAACTCAAAAGAAGAGGGAAAGGAGAATATACAACATGACGGTTCTTTAGAAACTCCGTCAAACCGAGAATGGTGGATTCCTCCTTCTTATCCATAGCCATCAAGGGCTCGGAGGAGCAACTCAAACGCACGAGCCACATCATAATGAGGGCTCAAGCTAACGAGCGAAGCTATCCTCCATGGCCTCCATGGTGGAGGCAAGAAGTAGTAATCCCAAGACCCAACGTCATCATTCATGTTGTCTCCGGGGTCTATCCACCCTATAAGCTTTACCGACTTCTTCCTCCCTACGCACCGTCTCGTAGCACAACCAAGGCTTGAATTTCTAACACACGGGTCAAAAGGGAGTTTAACCCTCTTCTTTTCATCAAGCAAACCCAAGTCATCAACAAGTTCCGGCCCATTATCTTCCAATCCTAAAACATCGTTCTTCCCCACATCATCAATAAGAAGAGATTTAAAACTCATACAAGCGGTTTCAACCTCCTCTAAACCAAGATCCAAATTACACACAAGGGGTTCACAATATTTCATTGGATTATCACATATGGGCGACTTGATTTCTTCATTCATGTCCCATGACTTCACAACACTTATCACCTCACTCAACTCATCCCAAAGTTCAACATCCTCAACAATAGGCTCACAAGAAGCGGCATGAAGTTCAACATGAGAGCAAGCGGAGGGGATTGAAGGTTCAACAAGTATAGAGGGGGTAGACCCTTGACTTTCCTCTATTATATCGGTGTTTTCATCAATGAAGCTCTTCAAATTCCCACTATCCTCACCCAATTCTTCACCAAAAACTCCTCCATCAAGGATTATCTACTCTTTCGCCTCTTCTAGGGTAGACGATTGAGGTTCTTCAAAGGAAATTTCGTTTCCAAAAGGACCTTCATCGGCGACTTCGTCATTGGGTTGTTCCCCTTCCCCAAATGAACATCTTTCATCAAGTTGTGAAGTTCGAGTTAAAAACATTAGGGTTTGAGCCGCCAAAGCATTCAATCTAACTTTACATTCCTCTCTTTCCCTTTGGATTTCGGCCAAGATTTCATAGTCCTTTTGCAATTGGATGGCCATTTCTTGTTGGCTCCTTTGCATTTGAAGAATCGATTGGTTTAACTCCAAGTTGGGCATTTGATGGTCATTGGGGTTTTGGAGTGCTACTTGTACATATTGTTGGTAGTGAGGTTGAGGTGATTGGTAATATGGTGGGTTTTGGGGAAATTGGCTTCCATAAGGAAAAATATGGTGAGGCATGGTGGGTTCACGATGGTAATTTGAGTAATAACCACCACGATCACAAGGATGATAAGCACTCACTTGATGGAAGCTGTTTCCATATCCTTGAAGCTCATACCCACGGGTTTCTTGATTACCCGATGAAGCTTGGTGGTAGCTAGGAGACATCATGGCATAGTCTCGATTCATGAAGGAAGAGAAGTAGCTTGTTGTAGCTTCTATGGGTGGGGAGTTTAGATCGAACCTCATGCTAAACTCAAAAATCGTGGCTCGTACCCGGTTGGGGACCTCTCAATCTAGCAACCATCCGTTAAAGCGGCTCTAAGTTGTAAAGAAGAAGATGGTCACCACCTCTAGGCACAAACTGTAGACTAGGAGCAAACGTGAGAAGTCTAGTGCTTTTTGGGCACTAGACAAGAATGAAATAAACTTCGCACACACAAGAAGCAAAGGAACAAAAAGAAAAGCGCAAAAACAAAAGACAAAGTCAAGAAAATAGGCAAACAAGGTCTAAACTAGCACCGTCCCCGGTAACGACGCCAAATTGATGGTAGGGATTTGCTGTGGATCCCTACCAACAAGTAATATCCAACTAATCCTAACTGGGTAGAAAGGGCAAGTCGGGTCGAGTCCACGGGGACGTTAAAGAGGGTTTGGACCAAGTTTCACCTAAAGACTTGACTAGGTCTCAAGGCTAAACTAACTAAAACGATGAAAAGGGGAGGAGACTAAGACTAAGAATAAGCTAAGTGTAACAACTAAGGCTAGGGAATCAACTAACTAAAGGAATGGTACCTAAGAAGAAGAGCAACACAAATAGGAAAAGAACTAGGATTAGGTCGGGTTCAAGGGTGATGGAATGATAAAGGAAGAGCTAAGGTGAAGGGGTAGTCGAGTTATCTTGGTATAGTCCGGGCTCTAGCTACTTAAACCGACCTAGAGATTCCTCGCTCTCGCGCAAGAACCCGTCCTAGCAACATACAAGACCACAAGAGGAAGGCAAGAAAAACAAGCATTTGCAACTACAAGTCATTCAAGCATTTCATCAAACATTTTCTATGCATCTAACCAAGAAGCAACCAAAACTTCCACCAACAATCTACACAAACCCTTAATCACCCATTACAACACCCAATTCCCCTACTAATCCTAGCAAGAATCTACTCACACATATCTAAACTTAAACTAACACAAACATGAGAAACAAACACAAGAACAAGAACAAACACAATGGAAAACAACAAGGATGAACAATGGACAATACAATGAACAATGAACAAAGAATGAAACTTTAATGATAAAACAAGGATTAAAGGAAAGGAGAAGAGAAATTATACCAAACTAGTAAGGAGGAAAGATTGAAACTTGTAATAATAAGAAAACCCAAATACATCAACCAAGGTTGTCAATCTTGGTTGGATTCTTCAAGAATTCCCTTAATACAAGAATTAAACTAAGATTACGATTAACTAAAGACTAATCTACACTAATCTAGGCTAATCTAGGCAAAAGTAGTCTAGGGTTTAGTGGGCAATGTCTAACATAAGCTAAGATTACAAGAGAGAGGGGGGTATATATATGGTTACAAGAGTGAAGGAGAAGAAAAGAAGAGTCACGAGCTGCAGCTACTCCTTCCCGGACGGGAAGGTGGTGGTCCCGACCGGGAAGGATCTGGTCCCGATCGGGATCACGCATAACACCGGGCGGTGTTATGCATAACACCAGGCGGTGTTATTGCTCTTCCCGGTCGGGAAGGGTGATGATCCCGACCGGGACGAGATGGTCCCGACCGGGATGAGCTTGGTCCCGGTCCGGATGAAACTCCAGAAGCCGTTGTTATCTCGCATTCCTTCCCGACCGGGAAGGCCACTCTTCCCGCCCGGGAAGGATCTTGTAGGCCTCCATTTTGATCATAAAGGTCCCCATTTGCTCTGCATAGGCTTCTCATTGATTCTCGGCGCTCGGGATCGAGTCTAAGGGGCTCGGAATTGGTCCCAAGGTCTCGGGATCGAATCTAAGGCACCGAGTGATCGTTCCTTCTTTTCATTGGCTTCAAATGTGTAGGAAACGAATCGGAATCGTTCCAATTCTCCATGAATGGTCTTGGGATCCTAAAACGAACTAGAAGAAGCATAAGAAGTCCAGAAACCGCTCCAAAGAGCGATTTCACAAGAGAAACCGGGACCAAACACAACAAAAAGGCACTACAAACTACACTTATCATCTATGCTAAGCCGATACGGGACAATCAATGGGCATGCTCCGTCCCTTCAACTCACATCAAAATACCAACAAGGTAAGGTACTCCCATGCAAGGCAAGTTAGGTCTTGCTCAAAATGGTGGATGCAACTAAACACACACAAAAACACATAGGCACAAAAGAATAGGCGCATCCAAAGAGAAAATAAAACGTCGAATCTCCAATCGAGACGGCGGGATGACACCGATTACTTACTCAAAACAATCACGAACTTTCCAAGTTAATTACTGAATTGGAAGTCGACCAAAGTCTAATAGCATGACATTAAAGCAATAAAAGTATTTATAAAATAGCTAAGTCCTCATAATCTTCCAAATATGTACGACGGGGTGTTAAACGGAATGAATTGAGTGAGCCATGGAGTTATTCGAAATTAGAGGTAAGTTCAATCCTGCTCTCTTTAGCTAAGGCTAATAGGGTCGTTCCAAGTTCGAATAAACAAAAATTAGTCCAAACAAAAAGTGGATAAGTGTTTACAAAATGGGTTGACCGACTAATCACCGCTATGTTCCTTCTTAGGGACTCAGTCTTTTGGTAGGCACTTCACAATGATCAGTGGGCAAAAGGCTTATTTTGATAAGATTTTTGTGGATTGGGTTTTTCTTAATTTTTCTTCTTTTCTCTTTTTGTTTTTATTTGTTTTGCCTTTTCCTCTTGTCTTGGTTTTCCCTTGGGCCAAACGATGCGACTCGGGATCTAGAATTATCACGACCCCCACTTTGCATGGCGCAAGGCACAACCTCCTCCTTTTGGAGTATGCCTAGTACGTGACTAGAGTCCCCAAGCCTAATGAGCATCGAATAGAAGTAATAACAACCAAGCATTTGGGTTTCAAATTTGTAAACTTATTGTGATGATGATGTATAGGTGATAGGACAAATAGGCACCCGAGTATGAATCCCCGGATAACCCACAAAAAGATGAGAATTTGGACCAAAGGTGCAATGGTTATTCAAGCAAGGTCACCTAGAGAATGGGATGCGGTAACCAAGGCCTTTTCACTCTATGAATGGTCAAGGTGGACGAGTGCAAACCTCGAAGTAACCCTCTAGTAGAAACGGTGGACTCGAGCTAGAAGATCAACATATTCATTGATTTAGAGTCATTCTACTAGATTAAGGTCCAAATCTAAATGAGTTATCCACAATGAAATATAAACTCTTATAAGAAGTTTGTAATCGGGTTTTCGAAAAAGTTTTAGTCCTAGACACACTATACAAAATTAAAAAGAAACACACAAAAGAACGAGAAAAGGAAAAAGAATCGAGTAAAGTCAAGCACTCCAATCTCCATCAAACAATCAAACCCAACCACGAATTCAAAAATGCTAATCAAGAGCCTCCATCGAACCCAAACTCCTAAGACAAGGAGAAAGAAAAAAATGGAAGAAGAGGGTTACCAAGTGGTTTTTTGCTTCCATAACCTTTCATCTCGATCTATGAAGTTGGCGGTGTTCCTACAAGAGTGGAGGGCAAGACTATACAATGAATATTAAAACAAAAATAAAATAAGGAGAGAAAAAGGAAAGAAAAATCTTTTTGCATTTTTGAAATTTTCAGATTTTTATGATTTTGGGAAAATTTATCGAAGATAAAAGTATAGTAGACCCCCCCCCCCCACACTAAAACTATACATTGTCCTCAATGGACAAGTAGGAGAAAGATTGAAAAAGATAGAAAGAGAAAAATAAGGAAAATCGTTCTGAATGTTTTAGATTTTTCGAATGTTTTTAAGATTTTTCAAAAAAAATTGGAAAATAAAGGAAAGCAAAATGAAAGGTGGAGGGCCTAGGTATAATCATGTCACCTAGACCCTAACCAAAAGGTGGAAAAAGGAAAAGAAGTGAAGAAATAAAAGATAAATGAAATGGCGAAAAAGGGGCGTATGTGTAATCAAATCACCTAGCCCAAATTGCGCACAATTTTGAAAAAGAAAAAGGAGAAGAAAGAAATCATTTAGATTTTCAAATGGTTCAATGGTGTACTGAAGACACCAAAGACCGAGAGCTAAACAAAGGATGAAAGGCCACACCAGTTCCTTTGGAACAACCTTGCAGAGTACAATATAACAAATCAAGTATAATCATCATAACACTAACAATAAGGATAGACACAAACTCACCACCACACATGCAATAAAATACCCTAAGACACACCTATACAAACCCGCGCCTCTAAATCGGAACAAACTACCGAAAAAGGGAAAGGTCTCAGTCTGAAGACACATAAGATAAACTAGGAGACCCATAAAAGAATGTAATACCCTCAGAGGACACCTAAGAAGAAGTCTCTTCGGGGCCGTCGTTCAGGGTGAGGGCATAGTCTGACTCAAGCTCACGGAGGTCGTAGACCGTACAATCCTCGGGGAGCGAGTAATGAGCATACTCCCAAATTCCCATCCCACCAATTCCTGTCCTGGTCTGTCGAAACTCTCTGGGGCCCAAGGGTTGGTCCCAATTATGGTTGACAAGGATTGTAGTGCGGTTAATGTTGGGTACAATGAGGGCTTGACCTAGACTAACATAGACGACGCGAGTTGGGTGGCTGGACATGAAATATCTTAGTTGAGAAGTAGGCCTTGTCAAGCCAAAGGGAGTTATCGAGCGAGGTAAGGTGGTCAGTCGAGTACCCTAACTTGTTTGAAATGACAGTCACAAGACCTCCACAATCTAAGGAGGGGCGTTGTGTAAGGATAATGTGTTGAAAGTGCAACGCCACAACGATGGGAAGGTATAGGGGACTAGAGGTACCGGCTAGGAAATCATGAATTAATTGCAAGACACACACATTAAGAGCATAAATATTATCTGCAGAGGGCACCAAGCAATGTGAGAGGATTTCACATAAATAACGGATGGCGGGGTTACGGATTTCGGAGGCAAAGGACATTGTCTACGAGTAACCCATTTTACAACTGGAAAATTGTTTCCATAATTCCTCCTTAAAACACATGCTTCTATGGTGTCCGATGGTGGACCGAGTCCGGTACCCGAGAAGGGTAATACAAGTGCGAGACCGAACTCGGTGATGGTCAATTTATGGGCTTTTCCAAATATTTAAAAACGAACTCTTTTGGGTGTGGTCGGGTGGTCAATTGTGAAAGTGGCTAGGAATAACTCGCAAGTGAGGTTCTTGTATGTGAATGTTGCAAGACTAAGGAGTTCACTAGAACCTATTCGAGACGACAACTCTTTAATGCCATAAACAATTCCTAAGTCAGTCATTGTCTGGGGACACGGCCACCAAGTACTCTGAAAGATCTTATTAGAGAATTCTTTAGACGTTGTAATGTCTCGATCAAAGCTATAACGTTTTTTAGTTGAAGGAAATGAAGATGTACCATGCTTCCTAGTAGCTCGCTTGGACCGCGTCTCCATGAGAATATGATGAACTTGCAAGAAAATTCCGGAATAAACCCACTTTGACTCTTCAAAACCCGAATTATAAGAATCACCTTGTGGAGGAGAATGGAAGAATGGAGGTTGAAGGAGATCTGTGGTTTGGAATCGGAGATGAGGGAAATAAAAAAGCGGAAAGTGAAGTTTAGAAGAGAAGAGAGAAAATATGAGTGGAGTGGTAGTAATGAGGTGAATGAATGATTGAGGTAAAACGTGATATATTGGATTTATGGAGGGAAAATAAATTTTGGAGTGTTGTTGAATGGTGCTGGGTGAATTTTTAGGTTTTTTTGGAGGGAAAATAAATAAGTGTTTGTAGAAATGAGGGAAATTGAATGAGTGATGTAATCAGTAGCATAGGGATCCGGCCTAGGTCTCGCAGGGTTAAGTTTCGCCCGGTGAAACCTCATCGGGTGAAGTTGCGCCCGGTGAGACCTCATCGGGTGAAGTTTCGCCCGATGGCAGTTTTGTCAAATGCCTCCCAAACTGTTATCAAATTCCCATCGGGCGAAGTTTCGTCCAACAGACCTTCCTACCTTTGTGTTTCATCTTCAATGTTTTTCCATTGCAAGACCCTTCAAGGATCACCTAATATTTCAAATAACAATTTCAACTCGTATTACATCATGAATGTTGTATCCAAATTCCCACAAACACACTTCTTCAATTAGGCTCCTCAATTCGAACCCAAATCTTGACGATCCCCTAAATTCTATAGCTCCATGGATTGAAATCCAATTGCATTCATTCAACTTGAAGACTGAAAATACTAATCAACTCAAAATTATGATACATATATACAAGGTGGTTGTTGAGGATATATACCACCAAACCTCATTCGAGGATAGAGAAGAATCAACCAACGCTTCCAAAAGAGAGCTCACCAACATCAATGATAGCAAAAGTTCCACGAACGTGACCAATATGGTAGATCTTCAATCGTATTTCGGACTTGAGATTTCGATTTCTCCATATAGTTGCACCTTTTTCACTTCGAAAGGACCCGACCATTTTGACTTCAATTAACCGAGGAAGAGCTTAAATCGAGAGTTAAAGAGGAGTACCTTATCACCTATGGAGAACTCTTTGCGAAGGATCCTACCATCATGTCATTTCCTTGTTCGCTCTTTGTAAATTTTAGAGTTTTCGTAGCCTTCAAGTCTCAACTCTTCTAGCTCTTGCAATGGTAGGAGGCGGTTGTCACTGGCTGTAACACCCCTGATTTTATAAATTAAATAAATTTGAAGATTATGTTCGTATTTTATTTTGTTTACGATTTAACTCGTAATTCTTAAAATTATTATAAACGAACTTATCGTTTAATCGTTTCAAACTCCTAAAATTCTATTTGTCTCGGAAACTCTTCTAACGTATTTCTTATTTCTGTTTCGATTTATTTTATGTTTAATTTAATTCTTATCGAAAGTCTTTTCAGCGATATAAATACTAAATTCTTTTTATCAGATTACATTTAAGCTCGAATTTCTATTTTTGACTCGAAGATCATTTATATTGATTTTCGTCAAAACATTTATTACCTTTACTCGAGATATCAATTTAATTCACCTTATAAAAAATTTATTATTAATCGGGAAATACTATTTGATCGTCTAATTATTTATTTCTATAAACTTCGTTTTCGTCTCGAATACTTTATTTATTCAATTTATATGGCGGCCCGGTTATTTATTAGTTTTATTAACTCGATTTTAATTTGATTTCTTTGGTCAGTCAACTTACGTTATTCGAACCCGTGTCCTAGTGACAACTATTCATTTGTCTCGACTTCCCTAACACACTTTTAGTTTGGAAACCATTTGGGTCATCCCCCTTTGCCTTATTTTTATTTCACTGCTTCCTCACCTATTAGTCTCCCTCAGCCTTGATTTCTTACTTAACTTTCATTCCCCTTCATCCACCGCTTCCCTGTTCAGCTCTCTTTCCCCATTTTGTCTTGTTCAACTCACCCTCTCTTCACCTTCTCAATCCTTCACGTTGCTTTCCCATAATCTCACTCATATGATTTGAATTTCATTGTCAATCTCTTCTTTACTCCTCTAATTTTCTTGTCCGTTGTTGTTGTTGTCCCCTGTTTCCGGCCTCTGTCTTCGCCATTTCTTTTCGCTGCTGCGTATTGCTGCTATTGCGTCCTGTCGCTGCTGTGTTTGTTTGCTGCTGTACGTTGTTCTCTTTTCCTCGATTCTCCTTTTTTTTCTACTGTTCGTGTTCTTCATCAATTGCCGTGTTTGCCTTATTCTTCTCCGTTCTGTTCTGCTTCTTGTTGCATCTATGTAATTGCGTTACTTCTGCTGCTGTTCTTTCTCATCGAGGCCTTCTTTTGTCCTTTCATCGGTGGCAGCTGTTGTCGTCGTCTATGTGGCTGCTTTTTGAATCAGTTCACTCCTTCATTTCGTTGTATTTTCATTCTGTCACGTTTTGCTGCTCGTTATTTTTTTCAGGTTTCGTTCGTGCTACGTTCGTTGTCTTCTTCTTCATTCAATCTGACTTTGATTATCATCCGCTAATATTCTGCTGCTGTTTTGCCTCCTCCTCATTGTTGTACGTTGCTGCGTGATCGTTGTTGTGCTGTTGTTTGCGGTTGTCCGATTTCCTTCATTTCCCCCTTGTTTTCTTCCCCTCGTGTCTGCGTTTTGTTGCTGCTATTACTGATTCTCGTTGCTACTGTTTTCTGCTGCTACTGTCGGGTAATTACTATTTGTTTGTCCCCTCTCTTCTTCTCCTTCTTCCTCCCTCCCTTTATTTCGTATCTGATTGAGGATGTCTGATGCATTCTTCCTCTTCGACTTCTTCTCGTCTTAAGTTGATCTTATTGCCGCTGCTTGTTCTCTATTGTGTCCCACTACCTTTTTGTCAAGTTTTGATCATGGTACTGTCGCCTCTACTGCAATTTTGTTGCTCGGTGTTGCTGTCCTCCTTTGCTTTCTTATTCTCGTCGCCCATTGTTCTTTTCTGTTCTGTTTGTTGTTCCGTCTTTCAGTTTCCGTTTCGTAAATGTTGGTGTCCAATTACTGCTATTCTCGGTTTTCCCCTTCTTTCCCCTTTTCCGCCTATCTTTCTTTAATTCCTCTATTCTTTGTATCAATCCATAATCTGATCCCTTTATTTTTTGGTTTCTTAGTCTCGAAACCTCCTGAATTAAGTTGCATTTACTGCAGAACAAGTGTTCAAGACGACTCACGAATTCGTGACTGGAGCTTGGACTATTAGAGGAGCAAATGGTTTGAAGCTACCGATTCGACTTAAGGTAACTTTAGGACGTAACTCGATTTTATATCGTATGTTTGAGTAGTAGTATGTAGTAAATATTTTAACTTTAGTTTTTCTAATTTTGGCTATTTATTATTTGCTAATTATATCTATATTTTTTTAAAATTGTGTACCTTATAAATATTTGACAAGTTTTCGATATAGTTTTATAAATCGTTAGTAATTTAATTATTTCCGATCGTTATAATATTTTGTTGGTTATCGTGACATTAGTAACTAAATAATATTTCATATTTTCTTCACATTTCGTTAATTTATAATTTTAACTCAAAATCGTATTTTTATATTATAATCGAGATTTGTATCCTTGTTTAATAAATTAATTTTCGTTTTACGAATTATATTAATAAATGAGAAAATAGTCGATTTTGTTTTAAATATATTTTTCGTCGAGACTATATTCACTAATAATTTCTTATTTGTTTTCGAATGATTATTTTTATTAAAATCCATATTATTTATTAATAAAAACTATCTGTTAAAAATAATTTGAATTCTTCGTAAATTTCATTTCATTTATAAAGTTCGTCGACTCAATTAATTTTGATATCGGTTTCTTAAACCATTTCTTTTCTAAAATTTATAATTTTAACTCGATTTCCTAATTATTTATAAATACTATATATTGACTTATTATATTTATATTTCGAGTAACGAATTTAGAAATATATTAAAGTTACGATAACGATGATAATAATAAAATGCTAATTTCGTTAGAAATGATATTTTTATACATTTCACTTATTTTAATAACTTACGAATTTTCAATAACAATATTTCTATTTTAAGTAAGTTTCTAAAACTAGTAAGTTTCTATTTATAGAAAGTTTCCTTTTTATATAAAATGTTTATTCCTTTTGTCTTCATATTATTTATAATGATTTTATCTCTTGTATTTATCGATAATGGCTATTTTGGAGTTATGGAATAAGGACAAATGTGGGGTTAGAGTAATAAATTCTGGGGTTTACATTTTTGCCATCAACTATAAGGTTGGTGTGTCTTTATGGGGCACACAGGTTGTTGAACCGAGCATATATGGTGTTCGGAAGTGTGTGTACATTTTGACCTTAAACTCGTGCCTCGCAGTGTAAGACGTCGTCGGGTTGAACTGAGTATTTATGGTGCTCGGGAGGGGTGTGCATATTATCTTAAACTAGGGCCACACATTTATAAGTCGCCGTCCTATTATGGTTTAGTAGCCTAGTTAGAGATCGAAGTTTGATTTGTTTGAACTAAGTTCTCGAAGGTAGTTTTAGTATTCTCCTAGTGAAAGTCTAGCCATCGACACTAATCTTATCCACAACGCCATTTTGAATATCTTTATTATTATCGATACATTTTGGTTTGTAGGTTGACAAATATTTGAAGTTTTCTTCTGAAAACTTGTTTTGATTTTATTGATCCGATATTTCGAGTTTTCTCCGAGATCTTATTTTTATTATATCGTTTCGATGTTTTCTCTTTTTAAATATTTTGATATAATAACACTATTATTTTTCCATACGATATAATATGGTTGGGAGACCGTCCGAGTTACTCCCCACTGACGTGGCTGTTATGCTTTTAACATGATAGGTATTTGCTCCAGAGTTTTGGGTGTGAGCTAGCGAGTAGCGTGGATCCTACTCTTTCTTTATTAATGAAATTTATGGATTTGTATAACCCGTTTGGAGAATTTTCTTTTTAGCCCTTTTGTAAAAGCAGGTCTTTGTATTGACTTACCATTTCTTTTAATAAGATATAGTTTGTCAGTGTGTTTTAAATCCCAACTCTACAGTGTTTCCGCCACTGTATTGCGTTAGATTTTCTAGGGGATTACAGTTGGTATCAGAGCATTGTTGCTCCCGACGCTTACACCTGATTCTAGGATAAATACCAGTAAATTATTTGAATATTAAAGAAATATTTGTGAGAGATGGGTAGAAACCAAAATAAGGACTTAACTGTTAGGTTTATATGTTCTTGTAACTCAATGATTAGCATTGAATATTTGTTGCTTTTGTCTGAAAGAAGATGAATGAACAAGGTGTTGATATGATGCTGCTCCAGATCGGGACAAGACCCGCGTAGAACTCTCAACGCCTGCTAACTCGAGTGGACAACTTGGTGCTAAGGAAGATACAATAATGACTCTGCGGCCCAGATTCGGTTTGCTCAAGCTACAGGTTAGATGATCAAGAGTAGATTCCGGTTCCGTGTCGTTGCAGTGGATCCTGATCGAGCGACCCAAGACTTGCGTGCTAGTTCCTCTACAAGAAGATGAAATAATCCTTTTTGTTCCCTCGTGAACCTTAGAGGTCCGAACTTTCCCTTCTCGCTTTAGGTCTTTATTATCTTGAATCTTTGATTCTTTTCTTCCTGCTTCTGCCTTTTCCAATTATTCTCTTATATTCCCGTCTTCATTCTTGTGATAAATCTTTGATTAATTCTCTTATTTTACCATCTTCCCACTTGAGATTCTTGGTGTGACCGGTTCTGTCTTAGTAAACCCCGTGAGGGTTAAGTTATTGATGTTTGAGGTTTAGTAAACCCTTATTACCTGATTTGAGGATCTTGAGTTACACTCTGTTATGTATCTTAGTAGGCTTTTGAGGATCGATTCGAATGATAAATTGTCAATTAATGGAATTAGGTTGGTACTTAAGATTTTTAACCTTGGGTTATAAGTTACTTGATTATTTGGAGGATTTAAAGTTGAATAATCTTTTGGAGTAGTAAGAGTATATTATAATTGATGGATGCCTGGTACCTAGCCTAGAACTGAATTAAGTGTAACTGATAATATTACTTTGGGATTCTTACCTGATGCTTATTGGATGGATGCATCACGAATATTTGGGATCATAGAGTGTTGTTTAAAATGTGAGTGTTGTGGTACCATCAGAGGTTTTCATTAATACCGTTAGAAATTTTGGTTGACATAGATTGCCCGTGTTTCTTAAAGATTAGGTCGTTGATCGTTATTTAAGGTTGTTACCTATGAACTTTGGAGTTGAGTGATCTAAACTTGGATTAATTATTCTTAACCTTGAAGAAGAGAAACATATTGCACAATTAAAGGTCGAATTTATCGCGTTGTTTTGAGGATTACTTAATGCCCATCATCTTAATGGATTTATAGTTCAGAACCCTTAGACCAACGAGATTGTGGATTCGTTGAGTTAATAAATATTTTAGTGGTTTCGCTGTCGATATGAGATTTGATGGAATTTTCAGAAACCTTAGTTGAATGACGTATTTGAAGATGTGAGTGTTTGCGCCATTACCTATAGGTTTGAGCGTGTCTGAGGATTTATTGTACTTTTCTCTACTTCTGTACTTGTGGCATTATAAATATGTTGGTGATCATTTTTGAGGGTTTTGTGCCCGAACATTATTAAATTGGTGAATCTCGTTTACTGTTCCTTACTCGAGGGGTGTACCTCGAGTTCAGACTTTATGAGCTTTGGATTTAGGAACCTTATCGATGACAAGTTTGAGTATGTTGATAATCGTTGGAATTTTAATTAATGAGATTAGATTTTAAAACATTTGTGGATTAGTATTATGTCGATTGAACGATTGGATAATCACGTAAGACATTTTTGGAGATTGTGACTGAGTAGTACCACCTAGCGACTAATATTGGACTTAAAGTATTTGATGAAAATTAGGAACCGTGTTGTGGGAGTTGTACCGGGAATCTCGAGATGGTTAACTTCCTTTGTAAATCCCCTGAGAGCTCTATTTTGACTCTCAATTTTGTTCCTCCCCTTAGCTTTTCTTAGATCTTGTTGTTTCTTCTTTGGCCAATCCCTTCGACTTCTTTGTCGGGTTTGAAAAATTTTCTTTCGATTTGTCGTTGACTTTGACTCTATTTATCCGTTTATCATTTCCCCGAAATTATGTTATGAAAAGTCTGACTAATTTAAAAATCTTGATTTTTATGAAATTTTAACATTTTGAGTTATAAATTTCAAAACTTTGCATTTCGTTTTTGTTTTATTTTTGGTCCCGTTTCAAAAGGGTCTAAATAATTTATTTTAAAGTATTTCGAAATTGTATAAAATTTTAATTTTGATTTTCAAATGATCGAGATTTTATGAAAGCTTTCTTAATTGCAAATATTTTGATTTCTATAAGATTATTATGTTAATCGATTTAACTTTTTTGAAAAAAAATTCCTATGTCTAAGGTTTTGTTTTATTTTATATAGACTTTAAATCTATTATTGAAAATGTTTGACGAATAGTTCGATTTTCATTTACTCACTACAAAATTAGATTTCTCAAAACTTTTGTTTGGTCTTAAAAAAAAATATCGACGAATTTCTTAATCAAAACGTTTTACTGTTGCTTTGAAAATATTTGGGTATTCTCTCCCTCGAGCTCGTTTACGATTTTATTAATTTAAATGATCTTAAACTTTGGGTAGCTGAGTCCAACTCATCTTGAAACAACTTTTGTCTTCGATTTCGATTTCATATCACGTTTAAAGTTGTAAAAAAATAATTTAAACCAAGATTCTAATGCGAGTTAAGCATTCTCTTTTTGTTCAAATAATATAACCTTGTTTTTCATTCTATTATTATGTTTTTATTAGTTTCGAGGACGAAACTTCTTTTTAGTGAGGAAGATTGTAACACCCCCGATTTTATAAATTAAATAAATTTGAAGATTATGTTCGTATTTTATTTTGTTTATGATTTAACTCGTAATTCTTAATATTATTATAAATGAACTTATCGTTTAATCGTTTCAAACTCCTAAAATTCTATTTGTCTCGGAAACTCTTCTAACGTATTTCTTATTTCTGTTTCGATTTATTTTATACGTTTAATTTAATTCTTATCGAAAGTCTTTTCGGCGATTTAAATTCTAAATTCTTTTTATCTAATTACATTTAAGCTCGAATTTCTATTTTCGACTCGAAGATCATTTATATTGATTTTCGTCAAAACATTTATTTCATTTACTCGAGAAATCAATTTAATTTACCTTATCGAAAATTTATTATTAATCTGGAAATAATATTTGATCGTCTAATTATTTAATTCTAAAAACTTCGTTTTCGTCTCGAATACTTTATTTATTCAATTTATTTGGCGGCCCGGTTATTTATTAGTTTTATTAACTCGATTTTAATTTGATTTCTTTGGTCGGTCAACTTACATTATTCGAACCCATGTCCTAGTGACAACAATTCATTTGTCTCGACTTCCCTAACACACTTTTAGTTTGGAGACCATTTGGGTCATCCCCATTTGCCTTATTTTTATTCTACCGCTTCTCCACCTATTAGTCTCCCTCAGCCTTAATTTCTTAATTAACGTTCATTCCCCTTCATCCACCGCTTCCCTGTTCAGCTCTTTTTCCCCATTTTGTCTGTTCAACTCATCCTCTCTTCACCTTCTCTATCATTCACGTTGCTTTCCCGTAATCTCACTCATTTGATTTGAATTTCATCGTCAATCTCTTCTTTACTCCTCTGATTTTCTTGTCCGTTGTTGTTGTCCCCTGTTTCCGGCCTCTGTCTTCGCCATTTCTTTTCGCTGCTGCATATTGCTGCTATTGCGTCCTGCCGCTGCTTTGTTTGTTTGCTGCTGCTGTACGTTGTTCTCTTTTCCTCGATTCTCTTTTTTTTTACTGTTCGTGTTCTTCATCAATTGCCGTGTTTGCCTTATTCTTCTCCGTTCTGTTCTACTTCTTGTTGCATCTATGTAATTGCGTTACTTCTGCTACTGTTCTTTCTCATCTTGGCCTTCTTTTGTCCTTTCATCGGTGCAGCTGTTGTCGTCGTCTATGTCGCTGCTTTTTGAATTAGTTTGTTCCTTCATTTCGTTGTATTTTCATTCTGTCACGTTTTGCTGCTCGTTATTTTTTTCCGGTTTCGTTCGTGCTACGTTCGTTGTCTTCTTCTTCATTCGATCTGACTTTGATTATCATCCGCTGATATTCTGCTGCCGTTTTGCCTCCTCCTCATTGTTGTACGTTGCTGCGTGCTCGTTGTTGTGCTGTTGTTTGCGGTTGTCCGATTTCCTTCATTTCCCCCTTGTTTTCTTCCCCTCGTGTCTGCGTTTTGTTGCTGCTATTACTGATTCTCGTTGCTACTGTTTTCTGCTGCTACTGTCGGGTAATTACTATTTGTTTGTCCCCTTTCTTCTACTCCTTCTTCCTCCCTCCCTTTATTTCGTATCTGATTGAGGATGTCTGATGAATTCTTCCTCTTCGACTTATTCTCGTCTTAAGTTGATCTTGTTGCCGCTGCTTGTTCTCTATTGTGTCCCACTACCGCTTTTGTCGAGTTTCGATCGTGGCACTGTCGCCTCTACTGCAATTTTGTTGCTCGGTGCTGCTGTCTTCCTTTGCTTTCTTATTCTCGTCGTCCGTTGTTCTTTTCTGTTCTGTTTGTCGTTCCGTCTTTCAGTTTCCGTTTCGTAACTTTTGCTGTCCAATTACTGCTATTCTCGGTTTTCCCCTTCTTTCCCCTTTTCCGCCTATCTTTCCTTCATTCCTCTATTCTTTGTATCGATCCTTAATCCGATCCCTTTATTTTTGGTTTCTTTGTCTCGAAACCTCCTGAAGTAAGATGGATTTACTGAAGAACAAGTGTTCAAGACGACTCACGAGTTCGTGACTGGAGCTTGGACTATTAGAGGATCAAATGGTTTGAGGCTACGATTTGACTTAAGGTAACTTTAGGACGTTACTCGATTTTATATCGTATGTTTGAGTAGTAGTATGTAGTAAATATTTTAACTTCGGTTTTTCTAATTTTGGCTATTTATTATTTGCTAATTATATCTATATTTTTTTTAAATTGTGTACCTTATAAATATTTGACAAGTTTTCGATATCGTTAGTAATTTAATTATTTCCGATCGATATAATATTTTGTTGGTTATCGTGACATTAGTAACTAAATAATATTTCATATTTTCTTCACATTTCGTTAATTTATAATTTTAACTCAAAATCGTATTTTTATTTTATAATCGAGATTTGTATACTTGTTTAATAAATTAATTTTCGTTTTACGACTTATATTAATAAATGAGAAAATAGTCGATTTTTTTAAAATATATTTTTAGTCGAGACTATATTCACTAATAATTTCTTTTTTGTTTCCGATTGACTATTTTTATTAAATTCCATATTATTTATTAATAAAAAATATCTGTTAAAAATAATTTGAATTCTTCGTAAATTTCATTTCATTTATAAAGTTCGTCGACTCAATTAATTTTGATATCATTTTCTTAAAACATTTCTTTTCTAAAATTTATAATTTTAACTCGATTTCCTAATTATTTATAAATACTATATATTGACTTATTATATTTATATTTCGAGTAACGAATTTAGAAATATATTAAAGTTACGATAACGACGATAATAATAAAATGCTAATTTCGTTAGAAATGCTATTTTATACATTTCACTTATTTTAATAACTTACGAATTTTCAATAGCAATATTTCTATTTTAAGTAAGTTTCTGAAATTAGTAACCTAAATGTCAGCCTAGCAGTAGACTCGTCATACCGAAAACTACTAATGAATTCAAGGGTCAGGTCTTTATAGGTGGTTAAATTCATATTAAACAGCCCACCATTGATACCATCACAAAACTGCTCCAACGACTCATTGATGCCACAGCGACGTAATAAAACATGGCTAAGAAATCGTGTATGTGTTACCAGTTTAGAAGCCATAACAACGAAGAGTTCGCGCTGTCTTTACGACTCAAAACAAATGTGCTCATACCCGGATACTGGTGGCTATTCTGGTGGTGGTGACAGGTGATGACGGAGCCTCCGATGATTCCGTTGCATGCGATGATTCCGGTGGAGAATCCGATCCACGGTTGATATTTCGCCTTTTCCTTCCGAACACCATGATGATGAGAGGTATGGGATGAGTGGAGAAGATGATGCGACATGTAAAGTGGAAGGAGGGTGATGGTTAATATGGTAGAGTAATTTTATGGGGGTTTTGTTGTAGAGAGGGATGGGAAGGGTTTTAGTGAGAGAGAGTGAAATGAGGGAATAGTGGATGGGTGGAGGGGTAGAGGGGTAGAGGCGTATATGAAGAAACAAAAAGGAAACCCGCCAAGCGAACCGACCAGTTCAAAATCGAACAGCTCTGTTTGAATGTGTACAGACCGGTACGATTTCGAACCGACCGGTTCATCGCCGTACCGCTCGGTTTTCCTGCGTACCTAGCAGTTCACCTGTCGTACCTGCATATTTTTCTTATAACGAATATTAGCACCCTCCCTTGCTTTCACTCTAACAAAAATTCTATCACACGACAGAAAAGGAAAATTACAGAAGTTATACACACGGTTTGCCTCCCGAGAAGCGCTGGTTTTTACGGTTTTGCTCGACCAAAATTTCATCCAGAGGAGGAAGGAGATTGTAGATAAATCACATCGATATTACCTACGACTGCATCTTCATGATATAGCTTTAATCGGTGTGCATTGGCCATAAATACCTCTCCTGATTCACTCTGCACTTCGATTGCTCCATATTTTCTGACATTGGTGACGGTGTAAGGACCGGACCATCTAGGCCTTAACTTACCCGGGAATATGCGAAGATGAGAATTGTGTAGCAAAACTTTATCACCATCCTTAAATTGCTTCGGGAGAATACGTTTATCGTGCCACTTCTTCGTGCGCTCCTTATAAACTCGAGAACTCTCATAAGCACTTAGACGGAATTCGTCCAATTCATTAAACTGGAGTAACCGCTTCTCCCCACTCAGAGTCGGGTCAAAATGAAGCTCTTTGACTGCCCAAAAATCTTTATATTCTAACTCGACGGGAAGATGACATTCCTTACCATAGACTAATCGATAGGGAGATGTACCGATGGGTGTCTTGTATGCGGTGCGATAGACCCATAATGCGTCGTCTAGCTTGGCACTCCAATCCTTTCTAGATTTAGAAACTACCTTTTCGAGAATTGATTTAATTTCTCGATTAGATACTTCCACTTGTCCGCTTGTTTGAGGATGATAAGCCTATCCGGTACGTTGCATAACACCATATTTGCGTTGCAAATTAAACTCTCCAATCTCTTTTCGTGGAAGTGTGAACCTCCATCACTAATAATGGCTCGAGGAACCCCGAACCTAGGAAAAATTATTTTCTTAAAGAGATTTATAACCACCTTAGCATCGTTTGTAGGACGAGCTACCGCTTCGACCCATTTGGAGACATAATCCACTGCAACTAGAATATACCGGTTACCAAAAGAAGAAGGAAACGGACCTTGATAATCGATTCCCCATACGTCAAAAATCTCGACCTCTAGTATACCGGTTTGTGGCATCTCATGTCGTCTAGAAATATTACCGAATCGTTGGCAAGCATCACAAGCAAGGATAAATCTTTGAGCATCCTTAAATAAAGTCGGCCAATAAAATTCGAATTGTAATACCTTAGCAACGGTGTGAGACGGACCATGATGACCACCATAGGGAGAAGAATGACAACCTTCCAAGACACCTCTAACTTCCCAATCGGGTACATATTTCCGAAAAATTCCATCCGCGCATTCTCGAAATAGGTAAGGATCATCCCAATAATACCTCCTCATATCAGATAAGAATTTCTTCTTTTGTTGATAAGTACAATTAGGGGGAAAATAACCACCAACCAAAAAGTTAGCAAAATCGACATACCATGGCTCGTTGGTAGTTAACTCGGAAAGGGTGATCGCAGGTAAGAAATCGTCGGGAAAAGAATCATCAATTGGTAGGATTAACCCGTCTTCATCGAATCTAAGTCGTGATAGATGATCAGCTACAACATTATCGGCTCCCTTCTTATCCCGAATCTCTAGATCAAACTCTTGGAGTAGTAAGATCCAACGAATTAATCTAGGCTTTGCTTCCTTCTTTGCTAAGAGGTATTTCAATGCAGCATGATTAGTATACACAATCACCTTAGAGCCAATGAGATAGCTTCTGAATTTATCAAGAGCATATATAATGGCTAACAACTCCTTTTCCGTCGTCGCGTAATTGACTTGAGCTTCATCTAAAGTCTTACTACCATAGTAACTAGCATGTAAAACTTTATCTTTTCTCTGACCCAAAACTTCTCCTACGGCATAGTCGCTTGCATCACACATAATCTCGAAAGGAAGATTCCAATTTGGCGATCGAATAATAGGTGCTGAGATTAATGCCTCCTTAATCTTGTTAAAAGATTCACGACATGCATCAGTAAAGAAAAAAGGGGCATCCTTAAGAAGGAGTTGAGTAAGTGGTTTAGCAATTTTATAGAAGTCCTTGATAAAGCGGCGATAAAATCCCGCATGACCAAGGAAACTTCTAACACCCTTAACATTAGTGGGAGGAGGCAATTGCTCTATCACTTGAATTTTTGCTCGATCCACTTGGATGCCCTTATCAGAAACAAAATGATCAAGCACTACTCCCTCCTTGACCATAAAGTGACACTTTTCCCAGTTAAGCACCAGGTCAACTTCCTCACAGCGACCTAAAACCTTAGACAAATTCAGCAAACAAGAATCAAAGTCAGAACCATATACACTGAAATCGTCCATAAATACTTCCATGATTGATTCAATGAAATTAGAAAAGATACTAATCATGCATCTCTGAAAAGTGGCTGGGGCGTTACGTAATCCAAAAGGCATCCTACGATAAGCGAAGGTACCATAAGGACAAGTAAAGGTGATTTTTTCTTGGTCCTCAGGATGAATGGGGATCTGAAAAAAACCGGAATAGCCATCTAGATAACAAAAATACTTGTGACGAGCTAATCTTTCCAACATATGATCAATAAATGGAAGTGGGTAATGGTCTTTTTTAGTGGCTACATTCAATTTCCTATAATCAATACACATGCGCCATCCTGTAACAATTCTAGTAGGAATTAGCTCATTCCTATCATTCTCTACTACCGTGGTGCCTCCTTTCTTAGGCACCACTTGAACCGGACTGACCCATTTAGAGTCGGATATATCATATATAATACCGGCATCTAGAAGTTTCAAAACTTCTTTCTTAACAACTTCCTGCATATTCGGGTTCAGTCGACGCTGACCTTGGATAGACGGTTTATGACCGTCTTCAAGATGAATGCGATGCATGCAAAAGTTGGGAGATATACCTTTTAAGTCACTTAAACTATACCCCCAATGCCTTTTTATGTTTCCTTAATACAGTTAATAAATCAGTCAAGTGAGACTCGATCAAAGAATTACTTACTATACTCGGGTTTAGCTCACCCTCATCGAGAAAAGCATACCTGAGATTCGTGGGTAACGGTTTAAGTTCAGGTTTCTGTACCTCAATCGAATACGACACACTAAGGTTGACGGTTTCGACCGTCTCCGCTGCTTTTGGGTCCCCTGCATATAGAAGTGCTTCTATCTCATGTACTTCAGCTTTCCAAGTTCCTCCATCACCTGTATAACTTGATTCACACATTAGTAACTCCAAGGGATCCTTTGTTAAGGATTCGAGCAAAGTGGAATCAATAGTGTTATCGACAGAATCAAAAGTGTCTAAACAATAGCACGACTCATCAGTTATAGGGGCTTTTAAAGCTTTATCAAGATTAAATGTGACTTTATCTTCCCCAACCTCAAGTCACAAACTACCGTTTTTGACATCAATAATCGCTCCTGCAGTGTGAAAAAATGGACGACCTAGAATAATAGGGATATGTGTATCCTCAGCAATGTCTAAGACAACAAAGTCGACAGGAAAAAAGAACTTTCCTACCTTAACCGGGACGTCTTCTAAGACACCTAAAGGTCTACGGACTGACCGATCAGCCATTTGAAATGTGATACTAGTACACTTCAAACCTCCCATATCTAGCTTCTCGCATATAGAATAAGGCATAACACTAAGACGTTGAGCTAGTTGAATGTTTAGGAACCTGAACCTAAGATTGAAAGCCTGGTAAGGGTAGACTTACAAGTAAGTGGGTAGGATAATCTGGTAAGTTGCGAGAGCCCGTCAGAATCAATCCTAAGGTTGACATGGCCGTATCTTTACCCTAAATAACTATGATTGATTGATTGAATGATTAATTAACTTTACCCAATTTAATTACATAGTGAACCGTAAGACACTAGATCCTTTTAATACTGTTCGAAACTCGATTAATTTACAATATCGTATTAGTTTAGTTAAAAATCAAACAACCAGAATTAGAATAGTTTAGAATCAATTATATATAATTTGCAATATTCATCCATCTCTCTGTGGTTCCACCCTTACTTGCTGCTAGCTATTTGTTATTCAGTTGTTTGTTAGATGTATTTTGGTACAGGTGATACGACTTAAGCCTAATCAGAGAGTAATAAGCGGGCTATGCGCCCGAGATACTGCTTTCGGGGAGGTCGAGGACAGATCCCCTCGCACCTCCTGACTCGATGTAAAAACAAAAGACATTTGTTATACTATTTGGTTTAGTCCCTAAGACGAACTAGACTCTGACTCAGACACAGATTTACTCGTCTTGGCGGACGCCCGTGAGTTGCCAGGATCTTACTTTGTATTCAGGCCATTCTCCTCTATAGGGTGTAGGTGGGAACAATCGATGGCGTCGTCGAAGAAAGCGTTAATGCTAAAGGGGTTTGTAGTATTGTTTGGTTTCTCGGGTGGAGGGAGAGGAATCATCCCATTTTCGATCATGTCTTGTATAACATGTTTGAGTCTAATGCAAGATTCGGTATCATGCCCATTGCCACGGTGGTAATGGCAATATTCATTGCCATCCCACGTCTTCCCTTTTCTGGCAGCGGACGGTTCTGGGTATAGGGCCTATGGGTTCAAGCTTCCTTTGCTCGGTTAACCTTTTTAGAGCTTTGGTGTATGTGATGCCTAGTTTGGAGAATATTCTAGGGGTAAAGTTTGTTCTTCCCCGGGTGGTTGGTTCGACTAGGTGTACTTCCTCGGTTTTGTTATTCCCAGACGACCCATACGATCAGGTCATCGTGGATGTGGTTGGACCCTGATAACCTTTCCCCATTATTTTGGAGAATACTCCCTTCTTCTTATCGTCTTCTAGGCATATTTCGAGGGTAGACAGTTCCTTGAAGGTGTGTATATTGTGGTTCCTAAGGTGAGAGGCGTAAGCGGGTCTGAGGTTATTGACAAATTTCTCTACTAAGGTGGCCTCGTTGGAGCAGTTTACTAATTGGGTGCTGACCATTCTCCACCTAGTCAGAAATTCAGAGAAGCCTTCCTTCTCATTTTGGGAAAGGACTTCGAGGTTTCGGATGGTGATTTGTGTTTCAGAATTATCCGCATATTGCTTTGCGAATTCTATGCAGATGCCCTCCCAGGTGGATATCTTTTTAGGGTCGAGGGAATAAAACCAGTATCGTGGTGTGTCACCTAAAGAGGATGGGAATATCCTAGCGAAAAGGATGGGTTTAACCCTCTTAATGGCCGCACTACAACAAAATCACCCTTTCACGTCAATTATATCGTGACGATTGAAAAATCGACACAACTAACCCACAATGAGTTATATAATAAACAACTTATCGTATCAAATAACAATTGACACTAATTAGTATACGTAAATGACCCTAATAACTCCTTAACTTGTGCTAATTACTGAAAAACAAAAATCAATGATGAGCGCCAAACCTCTTAATTTTTTCATATTTGCGCCTTCATCTAATTATTTCCTAAACTCTAATTATTTTTCCTAAAACTAACGCACCTCTTCCAATATATGAATTCATCAGCAAGAGCGCTCATACAGCACATTCATCAGCAAATAGCACAACCGTCAACCTACCACGAAGAGCCCCGATCTTCATCTTTCTCCCCAAAATTCAATCAATATACTTGCTCCTTGCTGTTTCGATTATACTCCTTAATTTAGGTACGTTTTAGTGATTATCATTGTCGAGGATACAATATTGTTGTTTCGATTATATGTTTTATACGAATTACGATATTGCTGTTTTGAGGATACAATATTGCTCTTTGATTGTCGATTATACGATATTGCTGTTTTGATATTGATGTTTCAATACGTTTTAATCCGATAATCCGTTTGTGTTTCGATTACTGCTTCAATTTAATTATTGTCGTTTCGATCCCAATTCAATCCCAATTTAATTATTCCAATTCGATTACTGTTTCGATCGATTGTTGTTTTTGATTTTTTTTTTTGCTAATTTTTGCTGGGTTTTATCTGAATTAGGGTTTTGTATTTGATTGAAGTGAGTGTATTGTTTTAGGGGATTGATTGTGCTGTTTGCGTAAATTTGATGTTTTCGGCTTTTGATAGTAAGAATTGAACTGATTTTAAGTGTTAGTGAGCTGATTTCATCAAAGATTCCTTTAATTTTAAGCTTAGAAATGCCGCCTTCACTTAGTAAGCTTGCCCATCTCAAGCTTGACATTGTCTCTTCACTTAGAAATGCTACATCCTCAAAGATTTCTTTAATTTTGCTCATCTTCACCTGGTTTCACTTAGTAAGCTTGCCCTTGATGGTATGCCTAATGTGGAGTTTATGGAGGAGAGTAATGTGGTAGTTGGTTCTGCAGAAGATGAGCCACCGTTCTTTTCGTCATTGGAAAATCTTGAACTGTCTAAATTTCCAAAGTTAAAAGGATGGTGGAGAAAAGAGACAAGTAAGGTGAGAGGGGAAATGGGTTCGTCTTCCGTGGTAGTCCCCTCATTTCCCTCGCTGCGTGAGTTAACCTTGAAAGATTGTCCAAGTCTGACAACTTTACCTTCATGTCCAAAGCTACGTGAGCTATATTTGTCTAAATGTCACAAAACACTGACCTTTGAGAATAAACGAGTAGTTCCAGCCCTTCCTGGTCATCCCACAACAGGCCCAGACCCCTCATCCAGTAACCCGTCTTCTGGCCCCTCATCCAGTAGTCCCCTCATTTCCCTCGCTGCGTGAGTTAACCTTGAAAGATTGTCCAAGTCTGACAACTTTACCTTCATGTCCAAAGCTACGTGATCTATATTTGTCTAAATGTCACAAAACACTGACCTTTGAGAATAAACGAGTAGTTCCAGCCCTTCCTGGTCATCCCACAACAGGCCCAGGCCCCTCATCCAGTAGCCCGTCTTCTGGCCCCTTGTTGTACATGGACTATGTGAGAACAGACAATATTCATTTCTAAGCTTACTAAGTGTTAGTGAGACGATTTAGATGATTGATTGGGTTGTTTCCGAAAATCTAATGTTCGGAGTATACTTTAGCGAGAATTGAGCTTATATGTGTGCTGTATGATTGAGATTTTGAGTTGTATTGAGCTTAAAGTATGTGAATTTTTGAATGGGTTTACTTTTTTTGAGTTGTTCGAAGATTACTCTTGATTTCATTCTATACAGTTTCAGCTTGTCTACAGTAGTGAGTTGGTTATCGATTTTTTATTTTGACCATCTTCGAATTTGCGTTGGTGCATGGTAAAATTTGTTAGTATATGAAATCAATCTGTTATACAACACAAGTAGCTTTCGTTGACTTTTTCAGTTGACCTTACTATCAAAAAAAGCATCCACTTGTACAATTTGAGTCCCAAGGACGATGTACATTAGAGGAATCTCTGTGTTACACCTTCTGTCATGTTTGGCATGTTTGGCCATTATTCCTGAAACAAGGACACACCTATGTGAAACAAGGACATACCCATGTTTGGTCTTGGATCTGATTTGGAACTTTGGTCTTTGAACTAAGTTTGCAGTTTTAACAAATTAGCACGCCGTTGGCCGTGTCTGAACTCAGCTCCGTTAGACCTCAAATCAGACCGACCTTGCTCAAATAAATCCAAATCGTACTGGAGTACTTATGTGAATTTGGCTTATCAGTGCATATGTAAATATGTTAGCTTCAACCTGAAGATGTTGATATCGGTTGTCGAATCTAGTGGAGTTAGATATTCATAGCACTATATTCTTAGTTACTGTCAGAGTCTTAGTGGACCATAACTTCCTTGTCAAAAGTCCTTATTATTGAATATTTAAGCACCACAATGAAATATGGCACAGAAGGTTGGGGTGTATGGTGGTGTAAATAATAAATTAAGGGCATCTGTCGGTTTCACCATATACTTTAACTAGTTGGAAAGCCCGTGCGATGCACGAGCCTATTTTTAGTGAAAGATTTTTCGATGTGAGAAGTTTTACTCAAGTTTATATAGCCTTAAGAGTTTTTTTTAAGACTCAAAAGTGTGGGATATATTTAATTAATTAAGTTTATGGTCTTAAATTTTTTTTTTAAGATCCGAAAGATTTTGTGGGGGGTATATTTCCCCCATTTGTAGCCATGTATGAAGATAGCAAGTTTTAGCTACAAAATGTAGAGAAGAAAAGAAGATGGACTAATGGAGTATAAGGGTATAATTCAGTCATGGTCTTAAACTGTGCTACCAAGTATACATGTATTACATACCCGTTTAAATAATGATTGAAAGAGAGGCATTAGCCCTTAGTGACGCTTAAGAATTGTAGCGAACTTGTAGAACACGTTGTACCTTTTGTTATCATGTATGTAATGTTATATGCAGTGTAGGCTAATCGGATAATCTGAGTCTCATTTCAAGTTGTGTTTATCATGCAGGCACATCGAGCAAAGCATAGGTGTAAGCAGGTAACATACAAACTGAAATCCAAACTTTTTGATTTTGAATATAGTTTTCTACTGTTCATTTCCTTCTCTTTTCCTCTCGTCGAGTTTCTAATTTGAGTGGTGATTTCCAGGTGATGAACTTTTGATTTTTACTCTATACATTCACTTGAACTTTTTTTATTTGAGTTTCTAATCTCTTTGAGCGTCTTCTCTATCACTCTTTTTGTATGAGCAGTGCATTTCCTTCTTACTTGTATTCCTCCGATGACATAGGTTATAGCGAGTAGCTAGGCAGAAAGTATTTTGAACTTGCTTTTGTAGCTTCGACCAGTAGCGGACTTAGGAATTTAGGAGAGGGGGTTCACTTTAGAAAAAATTGCGGATACTATAAAAATTTAACTAAAAATTGAAATTCATTCTGCCGTCACATAATTACGTATCGTCATTTAAAATTCAACTAAAATTTTCGTAACTAATTTGAAATAGGTAAAACACTGACATTTATAACTCAACTAAATAAAGAAATAAGGATAAACCAACAAATAAAGACTCCCTCACTTTCATTGATTTTTTCGCCTTAAATGTGATACTTATATTTGTTAAGAAAATTATAGTACGTACCAACAAGAAAGAAATGAAATCAAAATAATATTTGAAAAAAATAGAATGTGTAACATGTCAATGAAACGAGGGAGTAATATAAGAACCCAAATTAGAGTTACACAATCGAAAATTATATTTAATTGAGTCTAATTGACATTAAAAAACAAAACCCAAAAATCGACATAAAACATATCTGAAATACTCAACCTATAACCTAATTAATGAATTTATGGGAAACCAAAAAAAAAATAACATTCTTCAAAAAAACAAAAACAAATAGATAGCATTAAAAAAATCCAAAATTATGATCCACAAATTGGAGTTATATTTAAATTAAAAAGCTATGAATAATTGACAATAACAAAATAAAAACCAAAAAAAGGAAAAAAAAAATTAGAACTGGGAAAGAGAGCATTATGGGATTCGAATCCCCCAACCAGCACATATTGTCATTAAGTGATATGGGCTAATAGCATTGGTCATAAATTATTAGGTATAACTTTTGTTCCTGAAATTTGATAATCATATGATTTTACTTTTGTCTGCCATGATTCACGACTAAATTTGAAAGGCTCTTCCTTAAACAGATAATAATTTTATGGCTGGACAAAAGCGTAAAATTTGGTCAGATTATGATCTTGGAAGCAATGATTATTTAAGGGGATTGACAAAGTTCATTAAATATGCATTTGAGAAAACTTCTAGTGAAGATAAAACAATAGCTTGTCCTTGTGGCGTATGTGTACGTTACCATCGTTGTAGCGAGAAAGACGTTTATGACCATTTAGTGATAAATGGACCTATGCGTGACTTTGAGAAATGGTATGATAACTATGATTTTGGGTCCTCTTCAATGCCTAGTCACTACGATGAACTTTCTAAATCCATTGCGAATAATAGGATATTAGAAATGTTAGGGGATGCTTGTGGAATTCGTTGCAATACTTCTAGTAATGAGACTCTTGTTGGGAATCCTAACAATACTCCTAATTCCAACGACTGTGTCGAGTTTGATGAAGGTTTCACTAGGGTGGAAGACCCACTTGAGCCAGTCACTTCTAATGTTGATACGTTTAATAACTTGTTAGAAGATGCTAAGTTGGAGTTGTATCCTGGGTGTAAGGAGTTTTCTAAACTTTCATTTATCCTCCATCTTTATAGTCTCAAATGTAACTCTGGATGGTCTGATAAGTCATTTACGGAATTACTTGAGATCTTTAGGAAGGCCTTACCACAAGGTGCAGTGATTCCCGACTCCCTTTATGAAACAAAGAAGATTGTAGATAAACTAACTCTTAAGTACGAGAAAATTGATGCATGTCGAAATGACTGCATGCTTTTTTGGAAAGAGTACGTCAATCACAATCAGTGTATAGTTTGTGGAGCATCTCGTTGGAAAACCTTAGATGAGTCTAGTGTCATTGTGTCTAATAATACGAAAAACAGTAGCGGAAAAGTAAGAAAAAGGAAAAACATCCCAGTCAAAGTATTTCGGTATTTCCCTTTGAAACCAAGGCTTCAAAGACTCTTCATGTCTTCTAAAACAGCTGAACTTATGAGATGGCATCACAAGGACCGACCAAATGAAGATGGTGTTTTAAGGCATCCAGCGGACTGTGAATCATGGAAGAATTTTGATAATCGATACCCGACTTTTGCTATGGATCCTCGGAATGTTAGATTAGGCTTAGCTAGTGATGGTTTTAATCCATTTGCCGAAATGCGTAGCACCTATTCCACTTGGGCCGTACTCTTGATGATATATAATTTGCCTCCTTGGTTATGCATGAAAGAGCCTTTCATTATTCTTTCTACACTGATTCCTGGTCCAAAGTCTCCAGGAAACGACATTGACACTTACTTACAGCCATTAATAGATGAATTGAAAGAACTCTGGGATGTAGGTGTTAAGACGTATGACGTCTTTGAAAAAAATAGTTTCCAATTACATGCTATTCTCATGTGGACTGTAAATGACTTTCCGGCATACGGTAATTTGTCAGGGTGGTGTGTCTATGGAAAAAATGCTTGTCCATGTTGTAATAATGATAAGTGGTCCAAGCGATACAAGTACAGTGGGAAGGTTTGTTATATGGGTCATCGAAGGTTCTTGGATCCTTTGCATAACTATCGTTTTGATGAAAAATCCTTCGATAACACCACAGAAACCAGGTCTCCCCCTAAACCGCCATCTGGTTCACAGGTGTTACAACAATTGGAGAATATCTCTTTCACTCTAGGTAAAACTATGGAAGATCACCTCTCCGGGGTAGAACCAAACACTTGGAAAAAGAAAAGTATCTTCTTTAATCTTCCTTATTGGGAGCATAATATTTTGCGTCATAACCTCGATGTGATGCACATAGAAAAGAACGTGTGCGATAATATAGTTAACACACTCTTAAATGTTCCTAACAAGTCAAAAGATAACCTCAAAGCTCGTCAAACTCTACAAGAGATTGGTGTGCGAAAACATTTATGGCCTCAACCTCAAGGGAACAAAAAGTTATTTTTGCCCCCTGCACCTTATAGTTTGAGCAATTTGGCAAAAGATCGATTTTGTGAAGTTCTTAAGAATGTCAAATTTCCGGATGGTTATGCGTCAAACATCTCTCGTTGTGTGCTAAAACGGAAGTTGTCTGGGTTGAAAAGTCATGACTGTCATGTGCTAATGCAGCTAATGTTACCTCTTGCGATAAGAGAGAGCTTACATGAGAAAGTATCCCCAATTTTAATTGAGTTGTGTGATTTTTTCCGAGCATTGTGTTCAAGAACACTGTACATTAGAGAACTTGAACGATTAGAGACAATGATTGCTACTATTCTTTGTAACTTGGAGAAACTCTTTCCACCAACTTTCTTTACTATTATGGTACACCTTGTTGTTCATCTCGTTGCTGAAGCTAAAATTGGTGGCCCGGTGCATTACCGATGGATGTACCCTATTGAGAGGTAATAATGTTTCCTTTTATTTAGTTTTCATTAGTGGTGTATCATAAAACGAAGCACACTTAATAAGATAATTACTTTAGGTATTTATCTACACTCAAGTCATATGTAGGCAATAAAGCACGTCCTGAAGGATCGATTGCAGAAACTTATCTAATTCAAGAGTGTATAACATTTTGCTCTCGTTACTTGGGACAAGGTGATGACATTAGGAGTTCCTCAAATAGAAACAATGCACAGTGTACCTATGGTTATGAAAATAGTGGAGAATCATGTCTTTTTCCATCGGTTGGTCAACCGTATGGGCGAGTTGAAGGTTTTATGATGGATGAGAAGACAAGAGTACAAGCACATCGATACGTTCTGTTCAATTGTGATTGCAAAGATATTGAATCTTTAAGAGAGTATGAAATTTAATTTCGCATCTTCGTCTCTAACTTTGATGATGTTTAAATATATTTTATAACTAACATGAATAATTGATGTAGGGAACATGTATCTTTCCTCAAGAGAATACATAGACATAATCGTTTAACTCAAATTGTCCAAGATCGAATGCACAATGAAGAATTTGTCGAATGGTTGAAAACATTTGTGAGTATTTACTAAAACACATAGTTTCATAAATAAATATATATATATATATATAGAGTAAAGATCAAGTGAGCCCTTTTTTTCTTTTTGAGTCCATAAGTCCTATTTAGAGCCATTGATTTAGATGAGATGGATGGTGGTGATTGAGTCTAGTAATTAAGGTAATATATAACATATTTTGGAAAAAATATAATAAAATCCTCTATCCTCCCTTAATTATCTCCAACCACCTAACTTACTTGATTATGTTTCATCACATTCAATTTTTTCATTCAAACTCACCCGCCTAACTAAAACTCTTCATCTTCATCATCCCAAACTCAATCTCTCGACTTCTAATTTCTTTCAAAACACACACCCGTTCATTCTTTCATCTTCAACTCAAGCAAGGCTACACACCCGTGTTACATTGACGTATTATAAGTGTTACTTTAATTAAAAAATGATGTTACTCCAAGTAATTAATGGTGTTATTCTTTGTCTCATGGTTAAACAATGTTATTATCATTAATTACTCTGACGCATTATATATCGTTCTTTAAAGAACGACAATCGTTAATTTGGTAATGAATGGTTCCAATCCAAGTTATCATCAATTACTTTGGTAATCATTTGTTTAAACGCTGCAGTCCTCAGTTACTTTAATGCATTATGCCTGTTACTCTAACTTACGAAAGGTGTTACTCCAATAGAACAAAGATGTTACTCTAACCAAATGCACATGTATTAAATAAAATACAGAGTTAATTGCTTCGTAGCACAACGCTACTTGTAAAAAAATGTGTACAAAATCAGTTATTCTTGTAAACAAAAAAAGAAAAATATTTTTATCATGACCAAAAACACAAGTATTCTCAAAACACATGTTCCTCCTTATTTTCTTCAGTGTCTTCCTCAGTTTCCTCATTTTCGTCGTCGTCACCCACTTCATCCTCCTCATCCTCATCCACCTTTATCAGTGTTGTCTTGTGCATTCGCATCACTTCCAATATCACCTGCACAAAATTAAACAACGTGTTACTCCCATGCAGCCAATGTGTTACTTCAACTCTTACGTTGTGTTACTCTAACTGGTAAAGTACGTTACTCTAACATCATCATCAAAAACTGTTTCTCAGCGTTCAGTGTGTTACTGTAATTGCAATTAAGTGTTACTGTAACGTTAATACATATGCGTTACGCCCATGCAGCCAATGTGTTACTTCAGCTCTTACATTGTGTTACTCTAACTGGTAAAGTACGTTACTCTAACATCATCATCAAAAACTGTTTCGTAATGTTCAGTGTGTTACTGTAATTGCAATGGAGTGTTACTGTAATGTAGAGCGTATGTTACTTCAACATCGTGACTGCGTTCATAGAAAACAAAACAATATTATCAGTGGACCTCATTGAAAACCCAAATAACAAACATAAAACTATGGAATCAATATCAATTAACCATCACTATGAATCTATGATGAATGAAAAAACAATATCAACATAAAAATTGATGTAAAAAGGGAAGCCAAATCGACATGAATATCAATTAACCATCAATATGAATCTATGATGAATGAGATGACAATGAAAACAATATTAACATGAAAATTGACATAAAAAACGAAACCAAAGCGACGTAAAAGAAATTTAATTTTTGTTAGTCGATCGCCGAATTATAATTGAAGCAAAACGTGAAAGAAATATCAAAACTCACCATTGTTATACTCGATCAATTGCTTTTCAACAGTTGATGATGATGTCGCGCTCATTGAATCCATAGTAACGGGATTTTGAACCCAGATTTGATTGAATGAATGACGGAACGTGATGATGGAAGTTTTTTTTTTTTTTTTTTAGGTTTTGATGAATTTTGCAAGGTGAATGACTGAATGATGAATGAACGTAATCATGGGGTTATTGTTTCCTAAAATCATGGGAGCTATTTTAGGAACGTAATCTTTTTTTTTTTTAATGCAAATAATTGGAAGCATCTCGTCCATCCATTCTCATCTCATCTAATGGATGAGATGAGGATTTAGGGACTCATATAGAGTAAAGGACTCATAAGAGCCTTACTCTATATATATATATATATATATATTTTACTTACCTTGTATTGAACCTTGTTTTCTCATGTTAAATTTATTAGGTTAATGATCCTGACAACAAGACTGACATAAGAATCACAGATGATGTTAAGACACTTGCACTTGGTCCATTGCCCATGGCCAGAAGATTTCATGCGTTTGATATGAAAAATGGTTATAGATTTCGTACTAAAGAATTTGAGAAAAATAAGACTACACAAAATAGTGGGGTGAAGGTTGTAGCAAAGACACAAAGTTATGCTAGCTCTAAGGATACAAATCCGATTCTTGGAGATGTTATATATTATGGGATCTTAACTGATATCATCGAGTTAAATTTTTACTTTAAATTTTCGATACCTATGTTTAGGTGTGATTGGGTTAATGTTCATAGTGCGAGTGGTTTAAAGAAAGACAAGTTGGGATTTACTCTTGTTAATTTTTCTCATCTTATGTATAATCTCAATCGAGTAAGCGATGAGCCATTTGTGTTCGCTTCCCAAGTTGATCAAGTTATATATGTGCAAGATGGAACAAATCATGATTGGTTTATTCCAAAGTCGATAAAGCCTAGAGGTACTTTTGATTTAGAAGATGATCAATGGGAAGTTGATTCAGAGATTGAAGAACACCGTTTGACATCCGTAGAAGATGCTTTCGTCATGGATGTTGACTTGTCTGGTGTGGAAGGAACATACGTGGATGATACATGAGCAATTGTTTTATATTTTTTGGTTACATTTTAGCAGTGATGTTGGTTTGGTATTGTATTAGAATATTAGTAATATTACTAATTTATTTGGATATTTCCCTCATCGTGGTACGCTTTATCTTTCTTTTTAGAATATAAATTTTTAGTCTCTATGTTTTATCTTACGGAGTAATTGTCGATGCAAGGTTTCTCATAAAGCCATGCAATATAAATTGTCAGATTGTATGTCATTTCCACTAAAACGTAATTTATCTCACAAATGGTAGATGGTGCTGCGTTCTTTGTTGTTGAATTGATTATCATATATGCATTCAGGTTATGAAAGCAATCTGTGAAACTTTCATTTTATGAATTTTATCCCCTTACTTTTGTGAAACTACTGATAGACTAATATGATGTTTTTTATGTTATCATTTCAGAAATCATGACAAAAAGGAGACGTTTGACAAAAATCAGATTGCGAGATAACGCTTCTTTCAATCTTGATGGAGATGGTAATGCAGATACTTTTTCAACTTTAACACCTAGTGAGGAGCATAATATAAACTCATCAGTCACTAATGGAGGTGATAACACAAGAAATGTGTTAGATGAAGTAATTCAAACATCAGATTCGACTGAGGATAATCCTAATGAAACAGATACTGATACGGTTGAACGTTCAGGTATGTAATTGAACTTTTTTGCCTTGTTACCTAATGTTGGTCCTGTAGAAATTTGATACGATTAATGCTAATGATATTTTCTTGGGTGATAGTGAGACGTAGAGGACCGACTATTTTAACTGATATTTGGAATCAACCGGCTGATGTACGAACGGTCGTTCATTTCAATAAGGAAGGTCAGCCTTATGGCGATGGGTCTGTCGCTTTGTCTAGTTTCATTGGTACAATGGGGAGAAATCCTGAATTAGCACCACAAGGCTATTCCGATTGGAGGCTTGTACCGCAAGAGTACAAAGTTAGATGTATGACTGAGATAAAGGTATAAAAGAAAGTTATATTTACGATAAATGTTTTATTAACCTTCGCAACATGTAACAAAAAAAAGTGTTCAATGTATTAGATAGTACATTTGTATAATATCAAATCTGTTTTATTTTTATATGTAGTTGCGATTTACATTCCCACATAAAGGAGAAGATCATATTCTTAAGGCATTAGGAAAGGTGGTTAAGGATTTTAGAGGAGAACTAAAAGCTATGTACTATGAGCCAAACAAACAAAATTGATCAAGCTTGGTTAATGCGAAGCCTTCACGTGTTCCTATGGATCAATGGTTGAAGTTGATTTCTTACTGGGATCAAGACAAGACAAAGGTGTTTGATATTTATATTTATTACGACTAGTATTGTTATATTATTGTAAAATTTAATAAATAATTAACAAAGCAATACATATATATATATATATATATATATATATATATATATGCACAGAGACGTGCAGCAATTAATAGGATCAATCAAAAAAATCAAACTATGCCTCACTGTGCAGGGAGACAAAGTTTTGCTCAACTAAGAGCTAAAAAGGTGATATTCTTTTTCACAAATTGTTTAATATCTATGCTCTGTTATTGTTTCCTTTCTATTATTTTTGTGTGCAGTAAATAATCTAGTGTTTTATATTCTTAATCTAGACGGTTAATGGTATTGAGCCCAGCCGCGCTCAAATTTTCATTGAGACTCACAAGGATAGAAAAACAAGAGAGAAGAAGAAAATTGATGAAAATTCGGCAAAAGCAGTTGTAAGTTATTTAATTATTGCACATTTTTTTAATGTGGGGTTCAATACCATTAAAAATCGACACTTTAAAAGCAAAAAAAGTAGTAACGCTTATCCTTCTATTTTTTTATTCTCTTCGTCACTATTTCAATGATTATTTCAAACATTTTTTATATACATTAGGAATTAATGAAACAAAAATTACAAGAGTTACCCAATCAAATAGAGCAAATGGATGGAAAGATAGCTTGGAAAGGAGATATATTTGATCAAGTAATAGGAAAAGAAGAACGACGTGGACGTGTGCGCGGAGTTGGTGGAGGATTGTGTGCTTTCAAACTGTGGGGTAATTCTGGGGTACAACCGTTGTCAGACTTTGTGGAAAACAATGTCGCCTCCAATGAGTTAATGAACAAGTTTCGTGATGAGATGAACCTCATGCAACAGAAACATACCGAAGAATTGAAGATGGTACAAGCAAAGAGTGACGCGGAGGTAAATAAGGTATTGGAAAAGTAAAATCAACTAGAGAATGTATTCCATGAATTGTTGGCCCTCTTTAAAGGTAGAACATCAAAAGAATATTCAAAATACGATCAGACTAATACGGTATGTTCTTATTTCATTTTTTTTATATAATTGGTTTGTACTTAGTACGCAATATGTTATAAATATGATATTATACTAAACTGAACTAGATAATGGACTCACGTCATATAATAATCGGTGTGCTTTTCAATTGTTTGTACAGGATGATTATAGCAACTCAAGCGGCTGATTTGTGACATTTTGTTATATGTGTCAAGGAACATACATGAACCAGTGAGTGTGTATATACATACATAAATCTATTTCATTTATTTACTTGCTCGTAGGAAATGACTAAAAATTCGGTATAACTTGGTATATACATGATATTTGTTATTGCAGTTTTTTCGAGGCGCAACTACTCTATGTAATTTGGAATAGATAGTTTGAAGCTTTGCTTTGGGGTTGAAGACCTAGTTAGTTTTTTTAGGTTCTAAAAGGATTGTTTGCACTTATTTTGGACCTATTTTTATTAATTTAATTTAGTCGATGTTGGATACATATAATTTCGGGATTTTATGAGTTATATATAAGTATCATGTTTTTCCGCTTGTCCTTTCTTTTTATTTTCGCATCGTATTTGAGAGATAGAAATGATATTTCGTATCGAATGAAATCGATACAAATTTACTATGTCGTTGCAATTGTATTACATATCGTGTCGAATGCAATTGTTACGATTGTTTGTAATACTTATCGCGTCGAATACTATTGATAAAATGGTAAAAGGAATGACATTATAGTACTTGCTTATCGTGTCGAATACAATTACAACAATTGCCACTAAATGACGTTTTATTGTACTTATTGTGTCGAATACAATCGCTACAATTCTTATTAGTGGGAAAATCAAAACATTTACCGCATCAATAATAATCGACACTAAAATCGCCACTAAACCCCATCTTCTTTCGCGTCGCTTTTAAGAACCTAACCCAGCGAATAAATTATTGGACACGAAAGGCTACGGCAACGCCGCCTACCTCAACGAATACACAATCGATGGGGAAACCTTTCGCGTCGAATAGAATCGCCACGAATTACCAAAATAATCGCCGCGAAAGGGTGATTTTGTTGTAGTGCCATGTAATCCTTAAAGACCCGGATGTGGTTGAGGGGGTCCTCAGTTTCTTTGAACTTCGGTATGTCGGCTAAGGAAAAGTTTTCTGGTAGCTGGTCGTTCACCATTTCAAACTTTCGGTGGTTTTCGAGATGGACATTGTTGCCGTGGTTTAGGCGCATTTGGTTTTGAAGGAAGTTTATGCGATTCATGACAGACTGTAGAATGTCGTCTTGAAGGGGTGTAGTGGAGTCATTAGGGGCAACCCCGGTGGGAATGCCACCTAATGGGGTGGAGTTTAAAAGGACCTCGTTGAGGAACCGGTTATGGTGTTCATCAGAACCCCTATCTTCCAAGTGGCCTAGATGAGAGTCGATGCTGTTTACGGATGCGTCACGCTAATGATGGTGGCATGTAAGTCTCGGATCAGGTTGGTTAGGGTTTCTATGGTGTTATCCGCGGATTGTCCAGCGTCGTTCCCGCTATGGTTACTTGAGTCTACGCTTGAATCTCCTGACATGACTGCGGAAAATGTTGTTTTGATGAGGGTGGGTTTACCAGACATCCTAGATACTCGAGAAGTGCTCATGGCCAAGCAATACAAAAATGAGACCCTTGACTTGCGTGTGTTTGCGGTCATTGGTTTAGGGACTCAGGTGCTTTAGACTCTTGGTGTATTCGGCAGAGCACTTAACGAACTTATGTCTCTGGAGCGAGACGATTTGACACGAACCTCGGAGGTGAGATTTGAAGAGGACTTTCTCGAGATGAGACGACCCAAAATGTAAGACCTCGTGTAGAGGTGACCCTAGTAACTAACACGGACAGTTAATCATACGGTTGTACGACGTAGAAAGTTGATCGCGATCCCGACTCAGGATCAAGGAGTTTTGATGCATGTCCTTTTTGAAAACGATCGAATTTTTTTTGAAAAGAAAACCTTTTCTACTGATAAAAAGGGTTTGTAAAATCGGTGTGACGGTGTGACGTGAAAATGTGTTACTACGTGTGCGTCGGGAATCCGACGATAGGACAAGTGTAAATGACGTTTTTTAAAAAGAAGCACGATCCTTAAAGGAACCGGTTTTGAAAGCGTGACATTGTGCTTTTATCGAGACTACTATCGATCAGGTAGTTCGATAATTGTTGTGCAGACAGTGCCCGTGACGGGCCATGATGTCTTATGACGGTGCTTTTGAAAACGTGACTAAATCTTTATTACCGAATTTAGGCAGTGAAAGTGTTTTTTTAGAAAGCTTTTTAAAATGTGTGGCCATGTTTGTCCATCTTGTTGATTAGAATTTCGATGGTGGTGACGCCGCGTAAAAATGCTTTATGAATGTAACCGTTTCAGATTCCTTGACTTCATTAATTGAAGCTTTGGTCGCGTTAACGGTATGTGCAAAAATGAAATGTAACCGCTTTAGGTGCCTCGGTCCCATTGATTGGGAATTTGGCATTTATTAGCGGTTCTCGTTGTTCTTGAAAAACTACGAGTTTTACTTTGGCTAAGGTGATGGTGCTGAAAAAGGTTTTCTTTCTGAAGTAGTGAATGTAAAATTTGCCTTGATGACAGCATTTAAAATGTTTTTTTTCAAGATAACCATGTTTTGACAGAAGTATCGGTGTTCAAAAGGTCGTTTTGAGAAGGAGAGATTTTTTTTTCAAAAACGGAGTTGGGTGCGGTTGAATATGTTGTCGTGATTGAATCCAGATTTTAGTGCTTTATTTGGGTTGTTCAAACACTCTACACATAACTAGGAATGCGTACACTCATGCAGGATGCAAACACGAGTAGGTTAGGGTAGGCTACCGCCCACGAATAGCATTGCTTAGGTGTCGACAGGTCATCTGGGGAGATGAGTGTCGTACCATCCGTTAAGAACTACTCGTTTAGTATATCCGCGGGGTACGCATTAGGCGGTCGGAGCGTCAACCGAGGATCTCTCCGCGTGTCTATAAGGATCTTACCGCGAAGAGGTCAATTGGTCATGATATCGGTTACGGTGGGATTTTTAGGGCCAAAACATGTAGTGACCACAACTAGGAACTAGGAAATGAGCTTCACCGACCACGTTCAAGTTACACCATCGCTGGAAACTTGTTTCTGAATCCCTAGCGGAGTCGCCAAACTGTGGAAGTCCGTCCGCACCGCCCGGCGTCCTACGCGCGCCCGTGCGGGACTGACCCGGTTTCCAATCGCGGCGGCCACCCACGCGGCCCCCTTCCGGTCGGGGACCGTTCCGATCTCGCGTTCGGGGCGATGTGTTGGACCTCGATTCGAATGACGATTCAGACTTGTACTAGACGGGCGCAGGCGCCCGTGTTTCCGTTGGAATCAATCAAGTCATGGTTGTAAATGTTTAAAGGCCGATATGTTTGGTAAGGCGACCTTTTAGTGAACTGAATTTGTTGCCGATTTGTGGAGTTGCCACCGAGTCAATTATGGGGACTCAGAAATCGTTCAAGGCAACTTTAATCCTTAGCCGGCTCAAGGCTGAGGGCCACGGGACCTAAAGATAAAGGCTTGTAACACCCGCTATTTTCCTAGCATTTTTATCATTTCCGTTATGACTTCGTCATAATTAACTCTGTCACATTTCGGCCTTATGTTTCATTATTATTCCAAGCTCTATTTTCATTTTTGAGTCTAAAGGTATTTATTTTTATTTTGAAAGATTTTAATTCTTTTAAATTTATTTATTTGATTTTCTTCGTAAACTAATTATTTTTCTGCGAGGAATTCTACTTCTCTACGAATTAACGTTTTTAAACTCGGATTTAAGCTATTCCTTTTCCGACAAATGTCTAGATATATTTATGTAATATTTTCAACTAAGAAATATTTTTATTTACGAAAATTTAGTCTTTAATGATTTTATTACGAAGTTTCGGAAATAATTATTTTCGAACGCGCGGTTTATTCGAATTGCTTTGAAATTCTTTTGATAATTTTACGATTCTTATTTTTAAGCAACCTATAATTAAAAGAAACACTTTTTACTCATTTTTGGACCGTGACACCCTTGGTCACACACTTTCACATTTTTATTAACACTTTGTTTTATAACTTGATAAAGGCCTTAGATATTTTATTTTCCTACAATTATTTTTGGACTTATTGCAAGACTCTTCACACTTCCTCCTTATTCATTTTGGCAGGTGGTTTTGAATGGATTTAACATTTTTTTTTTATCATTTTTAAAAGTCCACATTCATTCTCTCATCTCATCATTTTCTTTCATTCATTTTCATTCAACCACATTAAACAAAAATACTCTTCATTTCCTCCATATTGGCTGTGAATTTCAGCCATATTTTTCAGCCAACTTTTGTCTCAAATCGAGTCTTGATTGTCTCATTTTCATATCCGAATTAATTGTCTATCTTTTCCCTTCGTTAAGGTAATAATCGATGTTATTTCCGATCGTTATTTACCTTGATTCTTTTAAGTTTTCTCATGGTATTTTTGTACCATGTATTTCTTGTATTGAAGGATCCTTGAACGACCCTGAAGCCGATGAATTTATCGTAGACTCGGATTTGGATTAGAGGTAACGTCGATGTTACTCGGTATTGCATGATTTTATTTGTGTAACTGCATATATATTATTATAAATTTTTTTTTGACAATATATGTATGTCATATAATCTGGAAAAATTTTAAAAATTGAAAATTGACATGTTTCGGTATTTTTATCGCTTTTACGAGATTAACGATTAAATCGTCATATTAATTTGTAAAATCGTAATATTCGGCCTAAACATGTAATATATGTTTATATTCTGTAAAAATGAAGTTTTTGATGATTTTTATAATTTGGTATTTTTATGATATTTTAGTTATCGATTATTGAATTATTACCGTTTACGGATAAAAACGATTAAAAGCCGATTTTTAGTTCTAGTACTTAAACATTTTGATTAAATCTGATTTTTGATGTGGTGAAACTTTCTGATGAAATAGAATAATTTTATAATATTTTTTCATAATTTTTTGGAATTGTTAAATGGATAAATTAATTAATCACTTTAAATCATCGTTTATCGATAAAACCGCGTTTGTCGTTTAAATTCTCGATTTCTGTTCTTTTGTTTAAATCTGGAAAAAAATATGTTTCTGATGGTTTCATAATAAAATGCAATTTTATGATTTTTAGTGCTTTAATAAAATGTTAGGAATGATAAGTTTTATTAATGGAATCGTTAATTGTGAAAACGAGTTTAAAAGATGGTTTTAACGGGATTTGTAAATTCTGGAATTTTGGAAATTCTGAAAATGGTAATTTCTGTAAAATCATGATTTTTAAGTTTAATAATAATTTTTGGATATTAATACTTAAATCGTTTTGTAATTACTAATTTTATTAATCGTTATTGTCGAGATTAGACGATTAACGAGAAAACCCTTTAAAAACCGAGTTTAAGGATACTGGAAAATTTTATTTTCTGGACAGAATGACCATAAATATATTTTAGCTATTTTACGTAATTTTTGTACTATTTATTAAAGTCTTTAATTAATAAGTATTGATTTTTGGACAAATTACGATTTATCGTTAAAATGCTTTGTTTTACCTAAAAGAATTATTTTTCCAGCCATTTTGAAAATATTTGAATCTGAAACTTTAAGAGTTAAATCATCCCTTAACATACTCTAAATATATTCATTGGTTTAATTAAATAAAAGACGTTAAAAGATTTAATTTTGACATTTGCCTTAAAAATCCTATTTATATTTGTATTGTCAAAACTATTAATAATTAGGGAATTTGAGTTTTATAAATTTTGGCATTTGTGCTGTTTGCGTAAATTTGATGTTTTCGGCTTTTGATAGTAAGAATTGAACTGATTTTAAGTGTTAGTGAGCTGATTTCATCAAAGATTCCTTTAATTTTAAGCTTAGAAATGCCGCCTTCACTTAGTAAGCTTGCCCATCTCAAGCTTGACATTGTCTCTTCACTTAGAAATGCTACATCCTCAAAGATTTCTTTAATTTTGCTCATCTTCACCTGGTTTCACTTAGTAAGCTTGCCCTTGATGGTATGCCTAATGTGGAGTTTATGGAGGAGAGTAATGTGGTAGTTGGTTCTGCAGAAGATGAGCCACCGTTCTTTTCGTCATTGGAAAATCTTGAACTGTCTAAATTTCCAAAGTTAAAAGGATGGTGGAGAAAAGAGACAAGTAAGGTGAGAGGGGAAATGGGTTCGTCTTCCGTGGTAGTCCCCTCATTTCCCTCGCTGCGTGAGTTAACCTTGAAAGATTGTCCAAGTCTGACAACTTTACCTTCATGTCCAAAGCTACGTGAGCTATATTTGTCTAAATGTCACAAAACACTGACCTTTGAGAATAAACGAGTAGTTCCAGCCCTTCCTGGTCATCCCACAACAGGCCCAGACCCCTCATCCAGTAGCCCGTCTTCTGGCCCCTCATCCAGTAGTCCCCTCATTTCCCTCGCTGCGTGAGTTAACCTTGAAAGATTGTCCAAGTCTGACAACTTTACCTTCATGTCCAAAGCTACGTGATCTATATTTGTCTAAATGTCACAAAACACTGACCTTTGAGAATAAACGAGTAGTTCCAGCCCTTCCTGGTCATCCCACAACAGGCCCAGGCCCCTCATCCAGTAGCCCGTCTTCTGGCCCCTTGTTGTACATGGACTATGTGAGAACAGACAATATTCATTTCTAAGCTTACTAAGTGTTAGTGAGACGATTTAGATGATTGATTGGGTTGTTTCCGAAAATCTAATGTTCGGAGTATACTTTAGCGAGAATTGAGCTTATATGTGTGCTGTATGATTGAGATTTTGAGTTGTATTGAGCTTAAAGTATGTGAATTTTTGAATGGGTTTACTTTTTTTGAGTTGTTCGAAGATTACTCTTGATTTCATTCTATACAGTTTCAGCTTGTCTACAGTAGTGAGTTGGTTATCGATTTTTTATTTTGACCATCTTCGAATTTGCGTTGGTACATGGTAAAATTTGTTAGTATATGAAATCAATCTGTTATACAACACAAGTAGCTTTCGTTGACTTTTTCAGTTGACCTTACTGTCAAAAAAAGCATCCACTTGTACAATTTGAGTCCCAAGGACGATGTACATTAGAGGAATCTCTGTGTTACACCTTCTGTCATGTTTGGCATGTTTGGCCATTATTCCTGAAACAAGGACACACCTATGTGAAACAAGGACATACCCATGTTTGGTCTTGGATCTGATTTGGAACTTTGGTCTTTGAACTAAGTTTGCAGTTTTAACAAATTAGCACGCCGTTGGCCGTGTCTGAACTCAGCTCCGTTAGACCTCAAATCAGACCGACCTTGCTCAAATAAATCCAAATCGTACTGGAGTACTTATGTGAATTTGGCTTATCAGTGCATATGTAAATATGTTAGCTTCAACCTGAAGATGTTGATATCGGTTGTCGAATCTAGTGGAGTTAGATATTCATAGCACTATATTCTTAGTTACTGTCAGAGTCTTAGTGGACCATAACTTCCTTGTCAAAAGTCCTTATTATTGAATATTTAAGCACCACAATGAAATATGGCACAGAAGGTTGGGGTGTATGGTGGTGTAAATAATAAATTAAGGGCATCTGTCGGTTTCACCATATACTTTAACTAGTTGGAAAGCCCGTGCGATGCACGAGCCTATTTTTAGTGAAAGATTTTTCGATGTGAGAAGTTTTACTCAAGTTTATATAGCCTTAAGAGTTTTTTTTAAGACTCAAAAGTGTGGGATATATTTAATTAATTAAGTTTATGGTCTTAAATTTTTTTTTTAAGATCCGAAAGATTTTGTGGGGGGTATATTTCCCCCATTTGTAGCCATGTATGAAGATAGCAAGTTTTAGCTACAAAATGTAGAGAAGAAAAGAAGATGGACTAATGGAGTATAAGGGTATAATTCAGTCATGGTCTTAAACTGTGCTACCAAGTATACATGTATTACATACCCGTTTAAATAATGATTGAAAGAGAGGCATTAGCCCTTAGTGACGCTTAAGAATTGTAGCGAACTTGTAGAACATGTTGTACCTTTTGTTATCATGTATGTAATGTTATATGCAGTGTAGGCTAATCGGATAATCTGAGTCTCATTTCAAGTTGTGTTTATCATGCAGGCACATCGAGCAAAGCATAGGTGTAAGCAGGTAACATACAAACTGAAATCCAAACTTTTTGATTTTGAATATAGTTTTCTACTGTTCATTTCCTTCTCTTTTCCTCTCGTCGAGTTTCTAATTTGAGTGGTGATTTCCAGGTGATGAACTTTTGATTTTTACTCTATACATTCACTTGAACTTTTTTTATTTGAGTTTCTAATCTCTTTGAGCGTCTTCTCTATCACTCTTTTTGTATGAGCAGTGCATTTCCTTCTTACTTGTATTCCTCCGATGACATAGGTTATAGCGAGTAGCTAGGCAGAAAGTATTTTGAACTTGCTTTTGTAGCTTCGACCAGTAGCGGACTTAGGAATTTAGGAGAGGGGGTTCACTTTAGAAAAAATTGCGGATACTATAAAAATTTAACTAAAAATTGAAATTCATTCTGCCGTCACATAATTACGTATCGTCATTTAAAATTCAACTAAAATTTTCGTAACTAATTTGAAATAGGTAAAACACTGACATTTATAACTCAACTAAATAAAGAAATAAGGATAAACCAACAAATAAAGACTCCCTCACTTTCATTGATTTTTTCGCCTTAAATGTGATACTTATATTTGTTAAGAAAATTATAGTACGTACCAACAAGAAAGAAATGAAATCAAAATAATATTTGAAAAAAATAGAATGTGTAACATGTCAATGAAACGAGGGAGTAATATAAGAACCCAAATTAGAGTTACACAATCGAAAATTATATTTAATTGAGTCTAATTGACATTAAAAAACAAAACCCAAAAATCGACATAAAACATATCTGAAATACTCAACCTATAACCTAATTAATGAATTTATGGGAAACCAAAAAAAAAAATAACATTCTTCAAAAAAACAAAAACAAATAGATAGCATTAAAAAAAATCCAAAATTATGATCCACAAATTGGAGTTATATTTAAATTAAAAAGCTATGAATAATTGACAATAACAAAATAAAAACCAAAAAAAGGAAAAAAAAAATTAGAACTGGGAAAGAGAGCATTATGGGATTCGAATCCCCCAACCAGCACATATTGTCATTAAGTGATATGGGCTAATAGCATTGGTCATAAATTATTAGGTATAACTTTTGTTCCTGAAATTTGATAATCATATGATTTTACTTTTGTCTGCCATGATTCACGACTAAATTTGAAAGGCTCTTCCTTAAACAGATAATAATTTTATGGCTGGACAAAAGCGTAAAATTTGGTCAGATTATGATCTTGGAAGCAATGATTATTTAAGGGGATTGACAAAGTTCATTAAATATGCATTTGAGAAAACTTCTAGTGAAGATAAAACAATAGCTTGTCCTTGTGGCGTATGTGTACGTTACCATCGTTGTAGCGAGAAAGACGTTTATGACCATTTAGTGATAAATGGACCTATGCGTGACTTTGAGAAATGGTATGATAACTATGATTTTGGGTCCTCTTCAATGCCTAGTCACTACGATGAACTTTCTAAATCCATTGCGAATAATAGGATATTAGAAATGTTAGGGGATGCTTGTGGAATTCGTTGCAATACTTCTAGTAATGAGACTCTTGTTGGGAATCCTAACAATACTCCTAATTCCAACGACTGTGTCGAGTTTGATGAAGGTTTCACTAGGGTGGAAGACCCACTTGAGCCAGTCACTTCTAATGTTGATACGTTTAATAACTTGTTAGAAGATGCTAAGTTGGAGTTGTATCCTGGGTGTAAGGAGTTTTCTAAACTTTCATTTATCCTCCATCTTTATAGTCTCAAATGTAACTCTGGATGGTCTGATAAGTCATTTACGGAATTACTTGAGATCTTTAGGAAGGCCTTACCACAAGGTGCAGTGATTCCCGACTCCCTTTATGAAACAAAGAAGATTGTAGATAAACTAACTCTTAAGTACGAGAAAATTGATGCATGTCGAAATGACTGCATGCTTTTTTGGAAAGAGTACGTCAATCACAATCAGTGTATAGTTTGTGGAGCATCTCGTTGGAAAACCTTAGATGAGTCTAGTGTCATTGTGTCTAATAATACGAAAAACAGTAGCGGAAAAGTAAGAAAAAGGAAAAACATCCCAGTCAAAGTACTTCGGTATTTCCCTTTGAAACCAAGGCTTCAAAGACTCTTCATGTCTTCTAAAACAGCTGAACTTATGAGATGGCATCACAAGGACCGACCAAATGAAGATGGTGTTTTAAGGCATCCAGCGGACTGTGAATCATGGAAGAATTTTGATAATCGATACCCGACTTTTGCTATGGATCCTCGGAATGTTAGATTAGGCTTAGCTAGTGATGGTTTTAATCCATTTGCCGAAATGCGTAGCACCTATTCCACTTGGGCCGTACTCTTGATGATATATAATTTGCCTCCTTGGTTATGCATGAAAGAGCCTTTCATTATTCTTTCTACACTGATTCCTGGTCCAAAGTCTCCAGGAAACGACATTGACACTTACTTACAGCCATTAATAGATGAATTGAAAGAACTCTGGGATGTAGGTGTTAAGACGTATGACGTCTTTGAAAAAAATAGTTTCCAATTACATGCTATTCTCATGTGGACTGTAAATGACTTTCCGGCATACGGTAATTTGTCAGGGTGGTGTGTCTATGGAAAAAATGCTTGTCCATGTTGTAATAATGATAAGTGGTCCAAGCGATACAAGTACAGTGGGAAGGTTTGTTATATGGGTCATCGAAGGTTCTTGGATCCTTTGCATAACTATCGTTTTGATGAAAAATCCTTCGATAACACCACAGAAACCAGGTCTCCCCCTAAACCGCCATCTGGTTCACAGGTGTTACAACAATTGGAGAATATCTCTTTCACTCTAGGTAAAACTATGGAAGATCACCTCTCCGGGGTAGAACCAAACACTTGGAAAAAGAAAAGTATCTTCTTTAATCTTCCTTATTGGGAGCATAATATTTTGCGTCATAACCTCGATGTGATGCACATAGAAAAGAACGTGTGCGATAATATAGTTAACACACTCTTAAATGTTCCTAACAAGTCAAAAGATAACCTCAAAGCTCGTCAAACTCTACAAGAGATTGGTGTGCGAAAACATTTATGGCCTCAACCTCAAGGGAACAAAAAGTTATTTTTGCCCCCTGCACCTTATAGTTTGAGCAATTTGGCAAAAGATCGATTTTGTGAAGTTCTTAAGAATGTCAAATTTCCGGATGGTTATGCGTCAAACATCTCTCGTTGTGTGCTAAAACGGAAGTTGTCTGGGTTGAAAAGTCATGACTGTCATGTGCTAATGCAGCTAATGTTACCTCTTGCGATAAGAGAGAGCTTACATGAGAAAGTATCCCCAATTTTAATTGAGTTGTGTGATTTTTTCCGAGCATTGTGTTCAAGAACACTGTACATTAGAGAACTTGAACGATTAGAGACAATGATTGCTACTATTCTTTGTAACTTGGAGAAACTCTTTCCACCAACTTTCTTTACTATTATGGTACACCTTGTTGTTCATCTCGTTGCTGAAGCTAAAATTGGTGGCCCGGTGCATTACCGATGGATGTACCCTATTGAGAGGTAATAATGTTTCCTTTTATTTAGTTTTCATTAGTGGTGTATCATAAAACGAAGCACACTTAATAAGATAATTACTTTAGGTATTTATCTACACTCAAGTCATATGTAGGCAATAAAGCACGTCCTGAAGGATCGATTGCAGAAACTTATCTAATTCAAGAGTGTATAACATTTTGCTCTCGTTACTTGGGAGAAGGTGATGACATTAGGAGTTCCTCAAATAGAAACAATGCACAATGTACCTATGGTTATGAAAATAGTGGAGAATCATGTCTTTTTCCATCGGTTGGTCAACCGTATGGGCGAGTTGAAGGTTTTATGATGGATGAGAAGACAAGAGTACAAGCACATCGATACGTTCTGTTCAATTGTGATTGCAAAGATATTGAATCTTTAAGAGAGTATGAAATTTAATTTCGCATCTTCGTCTCTAACTTTGATGATGTTTAAATATATTTTATAACTAACATGAATAATTGATGTAGGGAACATGTATCTTTCCTCAAGAGAATACATAGACATAATCGTTTAACTCAAATTGTCCAAGATCGAATGCACAATGAAGAATTTGTCGAATGGTTGAAAACATTTGTGAGTATTTACTAAAACACATAGTTTCATAAATAAATATATATATATATATATAGAGTAAAGATCAAGTGAGCCCTTTTTTTCTTTTTGAGTCCATAAGTCCTATTTAGAGCCATTGATTTAGATGAGATGGATGGTGGTGATTGAGTCTAGTAATTAAGGTAATATATAACATATTTTGGAAAAAATATAATAAAATCCTCTCTCCTCCCTTAATTATCTCCAACCACCTAACTTACTTGATTATGTTTCATCACATTCAATTTTTTCATTCAAACTCACCCGCCTAACTAAAACTCTTCATCTTCATCATCCCAAACTCAATCTCTCGACTTCTAATTTCTTTCAAAACACACACCCGTTCATTCTTTCATCTTCAACTCAAGCAAGGCTACACACCCGTGTTACATTGACGTATTATAAGTGTTACTTTAATTAAAAAATGATGTTACTCCAAGTAATTAATGGTGTTATTCTTTGTCTCATGGTTAAACAATGTTATTATCATTAATTACTCTGACGCATTATATATCGTTCTTTAAAGAACGACAATCGTTAATTTGGTAATGAATGGTTCCAATCCAAGTTATCATCAATTACTTTGGTAATCATTTGTTTAAACGCTGCAGTCCTCAGTTACTTTAATGCATTATGCCTGTTACTCTAACTTACGAAAGGTGTTACTCCAATAGAACAAAGATGTTACTCTAACCAAATGCACATGTATTAAATAAAATACAGAGTTAATTGCTTCGTAGCACAACGCTACTTGTAAAAAATGTGTACAAAATCAGTTATTCTTGTAAACAAAAAAAGAAAAATATTTTTATCATGACCAAAAACACAAGTATTCTCAAAACACATGTTCCTCCTTATTTTCTTCAGTGTCTTCCTCAGTTTCCTCATTTTCGTCGTCGTCACCCACTTCATCCTCCTCATCGTCATCCACCTTTATCAGTGTTGTCTTGTGCATTCGCATCACTTCCAATATCACCTGCACAAAATTAAACAACGTGTTACTCCCATGCAGCCAATGTGTTACTTCAACTCTTACGTTGTGTTACTCTAACTGGTAAAGTACGTTACTCTAACATCATCATCAAAAACTGTTTCTCAGCGTTCAGTGTGTTACTGTAATTGCAATTAAGTGTTACTGTAACGTTAATACATATGCGTTACGCCCATGCAGCCAATGTGTTACTTCAGCTCTTACATTGTGTTACTCTAACTGGTAAAGTACGTTACTCTAACATCATCATCAAAAACTGTTTCGTAATGTTCAGTGTGTTACTGTAATTGCAATGGAGTGTTACTGTAATGTAGAGCGTATGTTACACTAGTAGAAAAATGTCAAATTGTTGCTCCTTATTTGAGGCGTTTTTGTTAAATAGCAGCAAATATCTTTCCTTTTTCTGTATTAAAATTATTAAAAGGAGTCCTTTTAAAAATAAAAATCATAGAAGATAGTGGTGCGGCGTTTATCTGCACAAACTGACGCCTCACCACTACTTATTGTTATTATACTATTATAATTAATATAATATTTCAGCCAAACCCCAAACCAATACGTCTCCTTCTTCGCGCATTGCAGTACAGTCATTTAGATATCCAAAACGGAAATAAAGAATTAATAGTTCGCTATTATGAGTCCTACTCCATCCATCCAGCCTTCTTCCTTCTGCCTCCTTCGCCTCCTTCCTCCCGCCTCAGTTCCACCTATCTCCGCTCTTTCTTCCGGTTGTTCTGCCTGTGTGATTGTCGACCACCCCCAGCAACGCCCGGCCACATCGCCACCCCATTTCGGCGTCTACTCGTCGGATCTGCGTGACTACCAGCCACATCTTCCCAAGTATCCACCCTTTCCTTTGTCGTGTCCGACCACCACAAAAACCCTAATCCCAAATCACTCTTAATTGATCTGAACTATGCCGTTTTCTTTGAATTGACATGATACTCACAATTTCAGTTCAAATCCTGAGCATTATCGAGGCTGAAGTTGGGTATAAAGCTGCTGAAAGGAATGGGTTTGATTTGTTGATTGATGGTGCGATGAGGAATGAATTTGCTGTATGTTTAGGGGTTCATTTTTCCTGAGATCAACGTCTTCATGAGGTCCCACCTTGCCAACTGACATCGTTCCACTAGGAGGTACTACATCGACCTCTCATTCCATCATCCTTCCTCTTTCCTTTCTGTCTTTCTCTCGATCACCTTAATTAATTTATGATTTCAGTATGGTTTTCTTATTCTATGAATTTGATGGCCTAATGCTTCCACATATTATCTTCATTACTGTATTAGTTACTCCGTATTACTCACGAATATACTACATACGGAGTAATAGGCAGCTTACAATCAGTTTGGTTTCTAAAATGACCACACTTATTAGCTTGTTACTAATGAACTGGGTTCCAACGATTACTATTATTATCCGATCCGCCTTGTGGCTCACTATATACTCTCTAAATATATTGGTTACTTATATAAATGACACCAATTTTAACACATACTCGTATATGTTATTTAGGAGCAGTTGGTTCTAACTGTACTACTTGAACTACAACCATAATTAAATGGGATGGGCTTCTTTTGTATTTGTGTTTCTGTTAAGATGGCATTTCTTTTGTTGCTGAAGCAAATTGTTGGTACTGAATCAAGTTCGATTGCCCACGAATCTATGCCTGTGTTCTTTGAGCTTTGGGGACACTTTCACTCCCCACTAACCTGCATAGCGCTAATTATCGTCGTGGTATTTAGGTTAATAAAGGACCTCACCTCTATTTTATAATCTGAAAATATATAGTATATTCCTTATTATGGGCTGCCTTGGTGGGATGAAATTTGATACTCAGTATAATATATCAGGCAAGGAAGAAGATAGTGAACATATTTACAATGTTCAGCGGAGTTGATGGATAGGTTTTCGGTTGATTGTTGAGTTGGTCTCATACTCTTGTTATATTAACATAAAACCTTCTTTGTTTTTCATATGAAATTAATGTAGATATTGTGTGATATTAGGATAAGTATACTGATTTCGTGATGTTATTGGATATATTACTATAATTTTTTACTTCTATTTGCGTGCCAATGTTTCTCTGTTATGTCAAGGAAACATATTTGAGTTCTAATGTTGATTTGATGTTTGCCATTCTCAGTCCCACAAATAGAACAAGATGTTGTGAAGTTCATCCGTGATCCTATGCGTCAACAACTTGAATTTCAGCACCTTCCCACATCATATTTAAGGCTTGCTGCTCACCGTGTAGGTCAACATTACTTCCTGCAGTCTATGGTTTTATTAGATAACAGTCTCCCTGATGTATCCCCCATAATTCCAAACCCTAACAAAATCAAACCCATAACTCTCTCCCACTCTCTCCCTCAGCCCGACAAAACCAAACCCAGTACCTGTTGTTTCCTTCTTGCTGACCCACCCTCCGGCGGCCGACGACGCCTCTTCTTCTCACTGTTCGTTCGTTGTTTAGGTCTTCTCTCGTCGTTTCTCTCTTTTCTTTCACTTGCTCCATTTTTTGTATTTGATTATGGTGATGAATTGTCGAATTGTTGTTTTTGTTGTGTTGAATTTGATTAATTTACGGTGGAAATGTCGCTTTTTTGCATTTTGTTAACTTAGGTTGTGAAATACCCCTTTTTATTCATTCATGTCGTCCATCCTCAACCATCGTCATCGTCTTACCGTTGCCGTCGTTCATCCTCAACCATAGCCGCTGTTCATCCTCAACCATAGCAAATCTGAGAGATTATGCTTTAATATCTGTCAATTTGAGCAATTTCATGCGATTTTACTTTGTCTTTGCATTTTCTGGATCCGTCAACGGTTGATTGAAGTAATTTTGTGTATTTTAGCTAGAATGTTTGTCAATTTGAGTTGTTTCCTGCAATTTTAGCTTGTTGCAGCATTTTCTGAAGGTCTTCGGATGTCGTTTATGCAATTTCATGAAATCATAATCTGTCAATTTTGAGCAATTTGTTGCGGTATTTTCTGAAGTTCTTTGAAGTTGGTCGATTGATGCAATTTTGTGTTGAATATTTGTCAGTTGAGCAGTTTCATGCGATCTAAGCTTGTTGTGGCATTTTCTGGAGTTCTTAGAAACATTTGTATCAGGTTCTTCTTCTTCCTCTTTTTTTTTCCGCATTTAATTACTTATTTCAATCTGTTTTTTTTTCTTTTTATTTAGTACTAATTTATTGCTATTATGTGTATCGAATAATATCATTTCAGTAGTGTGATTGCAATTTAAAGCGTTGTGTGTATTGAATTCGAGATTTTGATTGCTATTAGAAAATTAGTTATTATTTTTTCGAATTTAGGTGATTTTGAATATAATTTGTTAGTAATTGTGAGTTTTAGGTGGATTATTGTATGTTTGATGGTTTAGTTGTATTGTTAGGGTTACATGATGTAGGAGGATGATTATGAACTCATTGATACAATTCATTAAATTGAACGCAACAACGCTGAACTCCTCTTTATAATTTCTTATGACTATCAATTTACTCTTGTTTTTAGGTTGCCCGTTTTCTTTGTACTCTTGAGTGACTCACTTAAACTTCAGCATTTCATCGTCTTTCTATGGTATATTTTGTCTTATCAGGTTCAATATGACATGGAGAAATCAGCCTTTTAAACCTGGCATTACCAATTTGTTTTAGCATTGACTAGTGGTAAGGTCATTATACGATATATGTGATTTGCTTGGTTGCGATTTAGTGTAGCGGCCTAAATTTAATACTATGATCCACTCCCCTGAGAAAAAAAATGCTTTTCTTGAGTTTGTATCTCTCAGTTGAGAATTGAGATGTACTTACCTTTTTTCCTTACAAATCTCAGGTATACTTCCAAAATCCTTTTGGCTACAATTCGGGTTATTTTTGGATTATTTACCCAACACTTAGTCTGTGGAATTTTGTGAGAAATCCCCTTTTAGTTCATTTTTTGTGGAGTTGTTTCATCAACACGGAATAGACAGCCTCTACAAATCCTGCTTTATACCAATGAGGAAGCAAACGAGAAGTAAGACTTTTATGGCAATAAATCGGCGTGGCAACTTAATGAACCTTTGATGGCTACTGTTATCTTAACTCTTTCAAACACTTCTCGTGGGGGCGGTATTTCCTTCCCAAAAATGTAAATCTACGAAGGTAAATTACCTAAAAGACTACATTTTTTTCGGATTTTGTTTAAGCTTTAATTCTTATGATATGCAAATTTTTGAAAGCACGAGTGTTTTCTCTATGGCGTGGTAGTGCCCTCAACAATGTGGAGGCGTGGAGCATGGTTGGTTTGAGATGCGGTTCATGTACGATATAGTTAATCGTTGCTCGACAGCAAGTGACTTTGAAAAGGTAATTAAGCAATTAATTTACAAATACGAACTACTCCCTCTATCTTCTTGAATTAACCACATTGGCCCACTAATCTCGTCACAAAAAAGAGAAGTGAGAATAATTCAAGAAAATGAAGGGAGTATATACTTGTGTACATTAATACTCAATTAATTAATCTGTTACTCCACCCATTCAACTCCAATTTACCCGTTTATCTTTTGCACATACGTCGGACACATTTTACATCGTTAATATCTTTCGTTAGACATTAGTAAAAATTATTAAACTTTGATATTTATATTGTACTCCCTCTCATTCACTGGAAAATTCCACTTTCATTTTGGAACAAATATTAAGGCAAGTGGGTAAGTTGGACAACTTTACCAAAACATCCCTCCCCTTTTAGTTGTGGGGTAGTTGCAGGAGAGGGTAGTTGTGGGGTAAGTAATATGGGTATTTATGTCTTTTGCTTGGTGAAATTTTTCATTTAAGGAAAGTGTGCTTTTTCAGTGAATGAGCCAAATAAGGAATAGTGTGTTTTTCCAGTTAATGAGAGGGAGTATTCACTAAGACTAATCAAACAAGAGCCCACATGATTAGATTTTTTTCTTATAGATTGTGTTGAATATTGAAGATTCTTTGAACTTATGAATAGTGCCAAAAAAACAAATGGATAAATTGGATTTAAATGGAGGGAATATTTAATTGGTATATAAACTTGACATGTTTCCTCACATAGTCACATGGGATCAACCGTCGTTATTTGGTAGTTGATTTTGGTGATATTATTGTGGGTTTTGATGATGTTATTGTGGGTTGCTGCCTTGTTGGTGATGTTTGGATTCATGTTGTTTTTGGATGATCAGATGATTGATTATTTGGGTTATTTTTATCTTGGTCCCAAAAATGTCCCTCTTGAATCTTGAAGATTGCCTTTTTGGATAACCGAATATAATTTGTCAATTGCTCATGGTCATATTTAGAACATGGTTGGTTTTGTTTTGCTTTGCTTTGCCTTGATGATTTGACTTTATTATTATATTTATGTGTATTCTTAAGGTTTGACTCTCACATAACGAAGAACACTACAACTATGGTGAAGATGAGATGAATGAATAATGGGACAAGTGGGCTACATACTTCAAGAATCGTTGTTGTACGTGAACTAGACTAATTAATTCGAACATTCTTAGACTTGATTTCGTTTAAGGTTGGAATGTTCCATGCCATTTTTAGGCTCGTTTAAATGTTACGAGTATTTTATTTTGTTAGATATCTTCTAATGGATCCATGTGGATTTTTGCTCTTGTAAAAACGTCATGTACACGTATATTTGGATGATGTAAGAATCCTATTTAGCTTTATTGAAATGCAAGGTTGTCGAAAATCCTAAAAGATAAGGAGTACATATTTTATAATTTGTATAAGGACAATTTGCGACATTTATCACAAATGTATGGAAAATTATCTCAAAAATAAGATTATTTGCGGCGTTAAATTACCTCAAATAAGCCGATTATTTGCGGCGTCAAGTAGGAAAGATGCTCACATTACAGACGCATTTGAGGCGTTTTTTAAGGAAAACGCCGCAAATAGTAGGGGCTATTTGAGGCGTTTTTTAGATATGACGCCGCAAATAATCATTTATAGGAGGCGTCTAAAAAATGCCGCACCATATTTTTCTATGTGCGGCCCCGCCAAATGAGGCATCAAGAAAAACGCCTCTAAAGGGGGTTTTTTTGGAGCCGCAATTCCCCTTTTTTCTACTAGTGTTACTTCAACATCGTGACTGCGTTCATAGAAAACAAAACAATATTATCAGTGGACCTCATTGAAAACCCAAATAACAAGCATAAAACTATGGAATCAATATCAATTAACCATCACTATGAATCTATGATGAATGAAAAAACAATATCAACATAAAAATTGATGTAAAAAGGGAAGCCAAATCGACATGAATATCAATTAACCATCAATATGAATCTATGATGAATGAGATGACAATGAAAACAATATTAACATGAAAATTGACATAAAAAATGAAACCAAAGCGACGTAAAAGAAATTTAATTTTTGTTAGTCGATCGCCGAATTATAATTGAAGCAAAACGTGAAAGAAATATCAAAACTCACCATTGTTATACTCGATCAATTGCTTTTCAACAGTTGATGATGATGTCGCGCTCATTGAATCCATAGTAACGGGATTTTGAACCCAGATTTGATTGAATGAATGACGGAACGTGATGATGGAAGTTTTTTTTTTTTTTTTAGGTTTTGATGAATTTTGCAAGGTGAATGACTGAATGATGAATGAACGTAATCATGGGGTTATTGTTTCCTAAAATCATGGGAGCTATTTTAGGAACGTAATCTTTTTTTTTTTTTAATGCAAATAATTGGAAGCATCTCGTCCATCCATTCTCATCTCATCTAATGGATGAGATGAGGATTTAGGGACTCATATAGAGTAAAGGACTCATAAGAGCCTTACTCTATATATATATATATATATTTTACTTACCTTGTATTGAACCTTGTTTTCTCATGTTAAATTTATTAGGTTAATGATCCTGACAACAAGACTGACATAAGAATCACAGATGATGTTAAGACACTTGCACTTGGTCCATTGCCCATGGCCAGAAGATTTCATGCGTTTGATATGAAAAATGGTTATAGATTTCGTACTAAAGAATTTGAGAAAAATAAGACTACACAAAATAGTGGGGTGAAGGTTGTAGCAAAGACACAAAGTTATGCTAGCTCTAAGGATACAAATCCGATTCTTGGAGATGTTATATATTATGGGATCTTAACTGATATCATCGAGTTAAATTTTTACTTTAAATTTTCGATACCTATGTTTAGGTGTGATTGGGTTAATGTTCATAGTGCGAGTGGTTTAAAGAAAGACAAGTTGGGATTTACTCTTGTTAATTTTTCTCATCTTATGTATAATCTCAATCGAGTAAGCGATGAGCCATTTGTGTTCGCTTCCCAAGTTGATCAAGTTATATATGTGCAAGATGGAACAAATCATGATTGGTTTATTCCAAAGTCGATAAAGCCTAGAGGTACTTTTGATTTAGAAGATGATCAATGGGAAGTTGATTCAGAGATTGAAGAACACCGTTTGACATCCGTAGAAGATGCTTTCGTCATGGATGTTGACTTGTCTGGTGTGGAAGGAACATACGTGGATGATACATGAGCAATTGTTTTATATTTTTTGGTTACATTTTAGCAGTGATGTTGGTTTGGTATTGTATTAGAATATTAGTAATATTACTAATTTATTTGGATATTTCCCTCATCGTGGTACGCTTTATCTTTCTTTTTAGAATATAAATTTTTAGTCTCTATGTTTTATCTTACGGAGTAATTGTCGATGCAAGGTTTCTCATAAAGCCATGCAATATAAATTGTCAGATTGTATGTCATTTCCACTAAAACGTAATTTATCTCACAAATGGTAGATGGTGCTGCGTTCTTTGTTGTTGAATTGATTATCATATATGCATTCAGGTTATGAAAGCAATCTGTGAAACTTTCATTTTATGAATTTTATCCCCTTACTTTTGTGAAACTACTGATAGACTAATATGATGTTTTTTATGTTATCATTTCAGAAATCATGACAAAAAGGAGACGTTTGACAAAAATCAGATTGCGAGATAACGCTTCTTTCAATCTTGATGGAGATGGTAATGCAGATACTTTTTCAACTTTAACACCTAGTGAGGAGCATAATATAAACTCATCAGTCACTAATGGAGGTGATAACACAAGAAATGTGTTAGATGAAGTAATTCAAACATCAGATTCGACTGAGGATAATCCTAATGAAACAGATACTGATACGGTTGAACGTTCAGGTATGTAATTGAACTTTTTTGCCTTGTTACCTAATGTTGGTCCTGTAGAAATTTGATACGATTAATGCTAATGATATTTTCTTGGGTGATAGTGAGACGTAGAGGACCGACTATTTTAACTGATATTTGGAATCAACCGGCTGATGTACGAACGGTCGTTCATTTCAATAAGGAAGGTCAGCCTTATGGCGATGGGTCTGTCGCTTTGTCTAGTTTCATTGGTACAATGGGGAGAAATCCTGAATTAGCACCACAAGGCTATTCCGATTGGAGGCTTGTACCGCAAGAGTACAAAGTTAGATGTATGACTGAGATAAAGGTATAAAAGAAAGTTATATTTACGATAAATGTTTTATTAACCTTCGCAACATGTAACAAAAAAAAGTGTTCAATGTATTAGATAGTACATTTGTATAATATCAAATCTGTTTTATTTTTATATGTAGTTGCGATTTACATTCCCACATAAAGGAGAAGATCATATTCTTAAGGCATTAGGAAAGGTGGTTAAGGATTTTAGAGGAGAACTAAAAGCTATGTACTATGAGCCAAACAAACAAAATTGATCAAGCTTGGTTAATGCGAAGCCTTCACGTGTTCCTATGGATCAATGGTTGAAGTTGATTTCTTACTGGGATCAAGACAAGACAAAGGTGTTTGATATTTATATTTATTACGACTAGTATTGTTATATTATTGTAAAATTTAATAAATAATTAACAAAGCAATACATATATATATATATATATATATATATATATATGCACAGAGACGTGCAGCAATTAATAGGATCAATCAAAAAAATCAAACTATGCCTCACTGTGCAGGGAGACAAAGTTTTGCTCAACTAAGAGCTAAAAAGGTGATATTCTTTTTCACAAATTGTTTAATATCTATGCTCTGTTATTGTTTCCTTTCTATTATTTTTGTGTGCAGTAAATAATCTAGTGTTTTATATTCTTAATCTAGACGGTTAATGGTATTGAGCCCAGCCGCGCTCAAATTTTCATTGAGACTCACAAGGATAGAAAAACAAGAGAGAAGAAGAAAATTGATGAAAATTCGGCAAAAGCAGTTGTAAGTTATTTAATTATTGCACATTTTTTTAATGTGGGGTTCAATACCATTAAAAATCGACACTTTAAAAGCAAAAAAAGTAGTAACGCTTATCCTTCTATTTTTTTATTCTCTTCGTCACTATTTCAATGATTATTTCAAACATTTTTTATATACATTAGGAATTAATGAAACAAAAATTACAAGAGTTACCCAATCAAATAGAGCAAATGGATGGAAAGATAGCTTGGAAAGGAGATATATTTGATCAAGTAATAGGAAAAGAAGAACGACGTGGACGTGTGCGCGGAGTTGGTGGAGGATTGTGTGCTTTCAAACTGTGGGGTAATTCTGGGGTACAACCGTTGTCAGACTTTGTGGAAAACAATGTCGCCTCCAATGAGTTAATGAACAAGTTTCGTGATGAGATGAACCTCATGCAACAGAAACATACCGAAGAATTGAAGATGGTACAAGCAAAGAGTGACGCGGAGGTAAATAAGGTATTGGAAAAGTAAAATCAACTAGAGAATGTATTCCATGAATTGTTGGCCCTCTTTAAAGGTAGAACATCAAAAGAATATTCAAAATACGATCAGACTAATACGGTATGTTCTTATTTCATTTTTTTTATATAATTGGTTTGTACTTAGTACGCAATATGTTATAAATATGATATTATACTAAACTGAACTAGATAATGGACTCACGTCATATAATAATCGGTGTGCTTTTCAATTGTTTGTACAGGATGATTATAGCAACTCAAGCGGCTGATTTGTGACATTTTGTTATATGTGTCAAGGAACATACATGAACCAGTGAGTGTGTATATACATACATAAATCTATTTCATTTATTTACTTGCTCGTAGGAAATGACTAAAAATTCGGTATAACTTGGTATATACATGATATTTGTTATTGCAGTTTTTTCGAGGCGCAACTACTCTATGTAATTTGGAATAGATAGTTTGAAGCTTTGCTTTGGGGTTGAAGACCTAGTTAGTTTTTTTAGGTTCTAAAAGGATTGTTTGCACTTATTTTGGACCTATTTTTATTAATTTAATTTAGTCGATGTTGGATACATATAATTTCGGGATTTTATGAGTTATATATAAGTATCATGTTTTTCCGCTTGTCCTTTCTTTTTATTTTCGCATCGTATTTGAGAGATAGAAATGATATTTCGTATCGAATGAAATCGATACAAATTTACTATGTCGTTGCAATTGTATTACATATCGTGTCAAATGCAATTGTTACGATTGTTTGTAATACTTATCGCGTCGAATACTATTGATAAAATGGTAAAAGGAATGACATTATAGTACTTGCTTATCGTGTCGAATACAATTACAACAATTGCCACTAAATGACGTTTTATTGTACTTATTGTGTCGAATACAATCGCTACAATTCTTATTAGTGGGAAAATCAAAACATTTACCGCATCAATAATAATCGACACTAAAATCGCCACTAAACCCCATCTTCTTTCGCGTCGCTTTTAAGAACCTAACCCAGCGAATAAATTATTGGACACGAAAGGCTACGGCAACGCCGCCTACCTCAACGAATACACAATCGATGGGGAAACCTTTCGCGTCGAATAGAATCGCCACGAATTACCAAAATAATCGCCGCGAAAGGGTGATTTTGTTGTAGTGCCATGTAATCCTTAAAGACCCGGATGTGGTTGAGGGGGTCCTCAGTTTCTTTGAACTTCGGTATGTCGGCTAAGGAAAAGTTTTCTGGTAGCTGGTCGTTCACCATTTCAAACTTTCGGTGGTTTTCGAGATGGACATTGTTGCCGTGGTTTAGGCGCATTTGGTTTTGAAGGAAGTTTATGCGATTCATGACAGACTGTAGAATGTCGTCTTGAAGGGGTGTAGTGGAGTCATTAGGGGCAACCCCGGTGGGAATGCCACCTAATGGGGTGGAGTTTAAAAAGACCTCGTTGAGGAACCGGTTATGGTGTTCATCAGAACCCCTATCTTCCAAGTGGCCTAGATGAGAGTCGATGCTGTTTACGGATGCGTCACGCTAATGATGGTAGCATGTAAGTCTCGGATCAGGTTGGTTAGGGTTTCTATGGTGTTATCCGCGGATTGTCCAGCGTCGTTCCCGCTATGGTTACTTGAGTCTACGCTTGAATCTCCTGACATGACTGCGGAAAATGTTGTTTTGATGAGGGTGGGTTTACCAGACATCCTAGATACTCGAGAAGTGCTCATGGCCAAGCAATACAAAAATGAGACCCTTGACTTGCGTGTGTTTGCGGTCATTGGTTTAGGGACTCAGGTGCTTTAGACTCTTGGTGTATTCGGCAGAGCACTTAACGAACTTATGTCTCTGGAGCGAGACGATTTGACACGAACCTCGGAGGTGAGATTTGAAGAGGACTTTCTCGAGATGAGACGACCCAAAATGTAAGACCTCGTGTAGAGGTGACCCTAGTAACTAACACGGACAGTTAATCATACGGTTGTACGACGTAGAAAGTTGATCGCGATCCCGACTCAGGATCAAGGAGTTTTGATGCATGTCCTTTTTGAAAACGATCGAATTTTTTTTGAAAAGAAAACCTTTTCTACTGATAAAAAGGGTTTGTAAAATCGGTGTGACGGTGTGACGTGAAAATGTGTTACTACGTGTGCGTCGGGAATCCGACGATAGGACAAGTGTAAATGACGTTTTTTAAAAAGAAGCACGATCCTTAAAGGAACCGGTTTTGAAAGCGTGACATTGTGCTTTTATCGAGACTACTATCGATCAGGTAGTTCGATAATTCTTGTGCAGACAGTGCCCGTGACGGGCCATGATGTCTTATGACGGTGCTTTTGAAAACGTGACTAAATCTTTATTACCGAATTTAGGCAGTGAAAGTGTTTTTTTAGAAAGCTTTTTAAAATGTGTGGCCATGTTTGTCCATCTTGTTGATTAGAATTTCGATGGTGGTGACGCCGCGTAAAAATGCTTTATGAATGTAACCGTTTCAGATTCCTTGACTTCATTAATTGAAGCTTTGGTCGCGTTAACGGTATGTGCAAAAATGAAATGTAACCGCTTTAGGTGCCTCGGTCCCATTGATTGGGAATTTGGCATTTATTAGCGGTTCTCGTTGTTCTTGAAAAACTACGAGTTTTACTTTGGCTAAGGTGATGGTGCTGAAAAAGGTTTTCTTTCTGAAGTAGTGAATGTAAAATTTGCCTTGATGACAGCATTTAAAATGTTTTTTTTCAAGATAACCATGTTTTGACAGAAGTATCGGTGTTCAAAAGGTCGTTTTGAGAAGGAGAGATTTTTTTTTCAAAAACGGAGTTGGGTGCGGTTGAATATGTTGTCGTGATTGAATCCAGATTTTAGTGCTTTATTTGGGTTGTTCAAACACTCTACACATAACTAGGAATGCGTACACTCATGCAGGATGCAAACACGAGTAGGTTAGGGTAGGCTACCGCCCACGAATAGCATTGCTTAGGTGTCGACAGGTCATCTGGGGAGATGAGTGTCGTACCATCCGTTAAGAACTACTCGTTTAGTATATCCGCGGGGTACGCATTAGGCGGTCGGAGCGTCAACCGAGGATCTCTCCGCGTGTCTATAAGGATCTTACCGCGAAGAGGTCAATTGGTCATGATATCGGTTACGGTGGGATTTTTAGGGCCAAAACATGTAGTGACCACAACTAGGAACTAGGAAATGAGCTTCACCGACCACGTTCAAGTTACACCATCGCTGGAAACTTGTTTCTGAATCCCTAGCGGAGTCGCCAAACTGTGGAAGTCCGTCCGCACCGCCCGGCGTCCTACGCGCGCCCGTGCGGGACTGACCCGGTTTCCAATCGCGGCGGCCACCCACGCGGCCCCCTTCCGGTCGGGGACCGTTCCGATCTCGCGTTCGGGGCGATGTGTTGGACCTCGATTCGAATGACGATTCAGACTTGTACTAGACGGGCGCAGGCGCCCGTGTTTCCGTTGGAATCAATCAAGTCATGGTTGTAAATGTTTAAAGGCCGATATGTTTGGTAAGGCGACCTTTTAGTGAACTGAATTTGTTGCCGATTTGTGGAGTTGCCACCGAGTCAATTATGGGGACTCAGAAATCGTTCAAGGCAACTTTAATCCTTAGCCGGCTCAAGGCTGAGGGCCACGGGACCTAAAGATAAAGGCTTGTAACACCCGCTATTTTCCTAGCATTTTTATCATTTCCGTTATGACTTCGTCATAATTAACTCTGTCACATTTCGGCCTTATGTTTCATTATTATTCCAAGCTCTATTTTCATTTTTGAGTCTAAAGGTATTTATTTTTATTTTGAAAGATTTTAATTCTTTTAAATTTATTTATTTGATTTTCTTCGTAAACTAATTATTTTTCTGCGAGGAATTCTACTTCTCTACGAATTAACGTTTTTAAACTCGGATTTAAGCTATTCCTTTTCCGACAAATGTCTAGATATATTTATGTAATATTTTCAACTAAGAAATATTTTTATTTACGAAAATTTAGTCTTTAATGATTTTATTACGAAGTTTCGGAAATAATTATTTTCGAACGCGCGGTTTATTCGAATTGCTTTGAAATTCTTTTGATAATTTTACGATTCTTATTTTTAAGCAACCTATAATTAAAAGAAACACTTTTTACTCATTTTTGGACCGTGACACCCTTGGTCACACACTTTCACATTTTTATTAACACTTGGTTTTATAACTTGATAAAGGCCTTAGATATTTTATTTTCCTACAATTATTTTTGGACTTATTGCAAGACTCTTCACACTTCCTCCTTATTCATTTTGGCAGGTGGTTTTGAATGGATTTAACATTTTTTTTTTATCATTTTTAAAAGTCCACATTCATTCTCTCATCTCATCATTTTCTTTCATTCATTTTCATTCAACCACATTAAACAAAAATACTCTTCATTTCCTCCATATTGGCTGTGAATTTCAGCCATATTTTTCAGCCAACTTTTGTCTCAAATCGAGTCTTGATTGTCTCATTTTCATATCCGAATTAATTGTCTATCTTTTCCCTTCGTTAAGGTAATAATCGATGTTATTTCCGATCGTTATTTACCTTGATTCTTTTAAGTTTTCTCATGGTATTTTTGTACCATGTATTTCTTGTATTGAAGGATCCTTGAACGACCCTGAAGCCGATGAATTTATCGTAGACTCGGATTTGGATTAGAGGTAACGTCGATGTTACTCGGTATTGCATGATTTTATTTGTGTAATTGCATATATATTATTATAAATTTTTTTTTGACAATATATGTATGTCATATAATCTGGAAAAATTTTAAAAATTGAAAATTGACATGTTTCGGTATTTTTATCGCTTTTACGAGATTAACGATTAAATCGTCATATTAATTTGTAAAATCGTAATATTCGGCCTAAACATGTAATATATGTTTATATTCTGTAAAAATGAAGTTTTTGATGATTTTTATAATTTGGTATTTTTATGATATTTTAGTTATCGATTATTGAATTATTACCGTTTACGGATAAAAACGATTAAAAGCCGATTTTTAGTTCTAGTACTTAAACATTTTGATTAAATCTGATTTTTGATGTGGTGAAACTTTCTGATGAAATAGAATAATTTTATAATATTTTTTCATAATTTTTTGGAATTGTTAAATGGATAAATTATTTAATCACTTTAAATCATCGTTTATCGATAAAACCGCGTTTGTCGTTTAAATTCTCGATTTCTGTTCTTTTGTTTAAATCTGGAAAAAAATATGTTTCTGATGGTTTCATAATAAAATGCAATTTTATGATTTTTAGTGCTTTAATAAAATGTTAGGAATGATAAGTTTTATTAATGGAATCGTTAATTGTGAAAACGAGTTTAAAAGATGGTTTTAACGGGATTTGTAAATTCTGGAATTTTGGAAATTCTGAAAATGGTAATTTCTGTAAAATCATGATTTTTAAGTTTAATAATAATTTTTGGATATTAATACTTAAATCGTTTTGTAATTACTAATTTTATTAATCGTTATTGTCGAGATTAGACGATTAACGAGAAAACCCTTTAAAAACCGAGTTTAAGGATACTGGAAAATTTTATTTTCTGGACAGAATGACCATAAATATATTTTAGCTATTTTACGTAATTTTTGTACTATCTATTAAAGTCTTTAATTAATAAGTATTGATTTTTGGACAAATTACGATTTATCGTTAAAATGCTTTGTTTTACCTAAAAGAATTATTTTTCCAGCCATTTTGAAAATATTTGAATCTGAAACTTTAAGAGTTAAATCATCCCTTAACATACTCTAAATATATTCATTGGTTTAATTAAATAAAAGACGTTAAAAGATTTAATTTTGACATTTGCCTTAAAAATCCTATTTATATTTGTATTGTCAAAACTATTAATAATTAGGGAATTTGAGTTTTATAAATTTTGGAAACACCCTAATTAGTAGTAATAGAATGTTTAAGATATTTTTAATCATTTTATAAACACTCGTATGATGTTTCAATAATTTCATAAACCTAAATGTTCTCACTTTAACAATTAATATCGTTAAGGCCGAAAGAATTAGTTTTATAAATCTATATCGTTTACTAAAAATGTTGTATTAGTATAAACTAATATTTTCGCTATTTTGATATGATGCTATTTTTAGTAAAGTTTCCTAAAATAGAAAGTTTCCTCTTTTGGAAAGTGGTCCTTTTTCGTTTTGTTCTCTTATTATTTATAATGATTATATCTTTTGAATATTGATAATGGCTTTGTTTTGGAGTTATGGAATAAGGATAAGTGTGGGGTTAGAGTAATACAGTCTAGGATGTACTATTTTGCCATCAACTATAAGGCTGGTGTATCCATTTGAGATGCATTGGTTGTTGAACTGGATACATTTGGTGTGCAGGAGTATATGTGCATTGTGCCCTTAAGCTAGATATCGCATCGTGTTAGTCGCCGTCAGTTGAACTGGATACATTTGGTATCCAGGAGGGGTGTATATTACTTAAGCTAGGACCTCGCATGATAAGTCGACGTCCTATTATGATTGAGTTGCCTAGGTAGAGACCTTGGATCTTCGCTGCGTGTGAAGTTGGTGTCTGAGTTCTCGAAGCTAGTTTTTAGTATATCCCTAGTGAAAGTCTAGCCTTGTGCACACTTATCGAATATCCATAACGCCATTTTGAATATTTTATTATTGTCGATATAATTTGCTTGCAGGTTGGCAAATGTTTTATGTTTTCTTTGGAAAACTCGTTTTTATTATATTGTTTCGATACGTCACTACAAGAATATCACGGGTTACCGTCCGAAAAAATCGGTCGGTATGGTGAGAAAACGGTCGGTAAACTTCATTTCCGACTGATTTTAATTAATTTGCGTCCGACAAAAATCGGTCGGTAATCCTAGTCGGTAATTTTTTTACCGACCGATTCTCGTAGTCGGTAATTACCGACCGATTTTTCAGTCGGTAAATGATATAGCAGTCGGTAATTACCGACCGAATGTTCAGTCGGTAATGTGAATAACGGTCGGTAAAAATAATAGGGCGGTCGGTATTATGCATATTCAGTCGGTGAATATTTGCACATCAATGCACTCCTTTCTTGTACTCTTTTCTTGTTTTTTGCCACCTAGACGCTGCTTATGCTTGCACATTTGCACATGCTTGCACATATCAATTCAACAAAATCACATTCTTTTTATATCCAAATCATGAAATATTTGAATTAAATTTCATCCAGAAGATACAATATCAATTACATACAATATACAATATCACATTTCTCTTATTGTAAAAAAAAGTACCTAATCCTTTTCTCATAGCAAATTGACTTATTTCTAAACAGGAGTGCATGTGGACTATCTATTACGAAGTACTAAGTGCATCTCAGAATCCTTCATCGACTTTGTCTTTGGTGTTCGATCAACGAATGAAAGAGTACCTCGCTCACTCATGATTGGATCATAAAGTATTTGTGTTCCTCCTTGACTTTTATCGACATCTCCAAAAGTAGAAAAAACCTATAAGCACAAAATATATATGGAGTATTAGGTTAATGTCGTTAAATCTCCATCCCTAGGTCATTCTCTAGTCAAGTTAATATTTGGATAATCATGCATCACTTAAGTTTTAATCTACTGAATATACATCTTGATAATCAAATATTATGGAACATCATATATCTTTTAAAAAAAATACCTAACTAATATTAAACTGAGGGAGATCATACACCGATAAAGTAGTACTCGAATCAACTTCAGTGTGCACTCAAAACTTCTTCATAACAAATGTTGACATCACCTGAAAACTTTAGAACAATATTACTAAGAATTTTTCATACAACAAAACATTAAGTTCATGTTTTCCCAAGCAAGTCTACAAAGAAAAACAATCAAGCTACAGAAATAGCATGTAGCCGTGATTACATGAAAAGGAGATCGATCATCAAGCAACAAAAGTACAAAACAACTAGCTTAGTGTATTCTTATACTTAATGTTACCACAAAAGAATGATAGTCTCGATCTGATGATAAACATAAAACCAACCCATAAGCTATCAAGAAATATATATTACGATGGGCATCTCTAAACTTGAATATGTCGTGCTCCTTAATCAATTAGAAGTTTGATAACCAAATTCATGTTCAAGATATCCCTTAGTTCGCAAAGCATCATTATTATAATCCTTACCAAATGCTTATTCATAAAAAATGATACTCCGTATCAATCGTATAACCGAAAATAACCCCAATTTATGTAACCTTAACCTAAACAACTCTCAATTTAAATTCTATTGACAAAATTAATCAAATACGGGGTACAACTTAAGCTAAGCTAAAATTAATCCTTTCACCCTTAACCACCAATCACCCTAAGCTAAGCTAAGTTAACCTAACCTAAGATCCAATTTCATCAATTTATCAACTACAACACAAATTAGTAGATAAATACTAACAATTACAATAAATCTAATTTAACACTAATTTGAACAAATAATCAACATCTAATTTAACACCAATTCATCTAAAACCCCCAATTTTGTTTCAAATGACTATTGTTTCATCTAATTTAACTCTAACCAACAAATTAAGCTAACCTAACATCTAATTAAATCATTTTACCAACTTCAACAATTAGAAAACTAAACCTTTGTCAATAATTAATCAACAATTAACAATAAATCTAACCTAAAACCAATTTCATCTAACTTCAACAATTTTTCATCTAATTTGACCATAAACCCTAAACTAAAATCTAATTTAACCCTAAATCTAATTTAACCCTAATCTAAAAAAAATAAAATTAATCTAAATTAAACTAACCCAGGTTGAATTCATCTAACATACAACAACAATAAAGTAAATCTAAACAAAATTAAACAACAAAATCAATTAAAAATCATACCCTAACTTGAAATTGGGGATTTTCAGGGAAAGGGGAGAGCACCGACGATGGATCGGCGACAGGGAAGAAGTCCGGCAAAGATGGCGCCGGCGATGGTGGCGTCTGGCGAGGGGGAGGGCGGGGGTTAGGGTTGATTCGCGAGGGGGGAGTATGGCTGTTTGGGGTTGATTCGCGAAGGGTTGATTCGTTTGTTTTTTTAAAGGAAATCAGACAATGAATGAAAGCTGTGGGGTTTATTTCGAAACCGTCACCGACCGACTGAAATCGGTCGGTAATACTATGTTATCGGTCGCTAATTGGAATGAATAACGACCGACGGATTAAATCACCGACTGCTATCTATCGGTCGGTAATTTACCGACCGAAAATGATATTACCGACTGATGTCGGTCGGTATTCATTAATACCGACTGATATTTCGACGGTCGGTAAATATCGGTTGCTAAGCTCCGCTTTTCTTGTAGTGCGTGAAGTTTTTAACTGAAAACTTATTTTCATTATAATGTTTTACTGTTTTCCGTTTTCTTACTATTTTTCTATAATAGTAATTACAGTTTTAAAATCCTGTTATACGGCTGGGAGAACGTTGGCGTTGCTCCCCACTGATTGTGGCTGTTATGTTTTAACATGGCAGGTATACGTGTTCCGGGTGTGGGCTAGCGAGCAGTGTGGATCCTGCTTGTTTATTTTGATAATTATGTCTTATGGATTGTTCAAACCCCTTTTGTGGATTGTTTTAAATTTTTGCCATTTTATTTAAGGCCTATTGTTTGACTTTACCATTTTAATTTTTCTAAGACATAGTTACAGTGTGTTATAATCTCACTTCTACAGTGTTTCCGCCACTGTATTGCGTTAGAATTTATAGGAGATTACAAGGCTTGTACAGTTAAGCACTCCATGCCTGGAATGACTCTCATTGCCAATGGTTTCGAACATCCGGAAACCGTCGATTCTGAGTAAGGGGTGAGGGTACGTATTGGGAAGCCAACGTTCGCTACACATCGACACCCAATCCCGCCCGCACGTAGCAGTCTCTACTAATAAATCGGTGGGCTGATAACTTCGTTCCTTTGTTGTGGTGGAAGTACGGTAACATCCATTGTTTTAACCCTGGGCCTTTTGCCATGTCGGTTGTTTAAGTACAAGTAAGTTTTGTCGTCGCAGTAGTTGTGTTTACATTCTTTGCATGCGATTTCACGTGACAAGCAGGCCATGAAAAGATGCACATAGGAGAGTAGAGAATACAAGTATTATACGTATTATAAAATCAGTTTTAACGTGATAATACGGATATTAGTCGTTCTCGTGGTATACCTTACCTGGTATTCTGCTTAAGATGTGTCGGTTCGGTATTAATAGGGATGCGTCGAACCATGCAAGGTGAGCAACGAGACTAATACGGAACCCGACCACCGGTTTGTTCAGTTTTATCCTGTTTACATTTTGAATTCCGTGTTAAGTGATTTAGCATGCGATTATAAGGTCGTAAAAGCAATAAATCATACGAAAGTTGTAAATGCGAATGTAAGTAAATCACATAGTGAGGAGTTGCATCCTCAGAGTATACGCTAAACGAGACACGATGCATAGATAGTTGAGAATGGATCTCAGAACTACTCGGGTCTATTTAGAGTATTTTTGTGTTTATGATTGAAGTAGGGACGTTACGTGTTTCAAATCGTGTAATGGACCTAGTGTCCACGTTTGACATTATCATAGTGCATAATGAAAGTACAAGAATGTAATGTTTTGTTTAGACGACAACCTAGTGACGATTCGACTTCAAAAGGCGGATCCTCCTAGATCGCCTTGTGATTTTGGCAGAGTTCCGTTACCATTGGCCCTTCCTACGACTAATCCGGCAGAGCTCCGCTACTACTTGCTGGTTCTACGTCTAATCCGGCAGAACTCTGTTAGACTCAGAGTAACTAGTCGAACACAGGCACCTCGGGATCGAGTGGAGTGCTCGAAGGTGAGGAGTAACAGCGATTTCGCTAATCGAAACTACGATCGAGTGGATCATTTGCCTCGGGTGTCGGAGTGCGAGCCCTTAGCGAGAAACTCTTAACGAGTGAAGAGGGAAGAGAGAATGTGTGTTGAATGAATGAGGTGAGGGGGGTATTTATAGATGTTTCGGCCATCATCGCCCATATGGATGCCCGGTATCCAGCTACTTAGAATTCAAACGCCTGGTGTGAGGGAGTTCATTCTTCAGGCGCCAGAGCTCAAGCTGTCGAAGTTTTGAAGATTCGGTATCAAAACTTTCCAAAACGAAGAAGATGCATATCTTAGTCTTTCTTGGAGGTTAAGGCTTCCCTTTAACCCTAGTGCGTCGAGCGCCGGGTGGGCCTCGGGCGCGTGTCTCGAGGTTTTCTCGGCCCGACACGTTGACTCGGGTTTGACTTTGCATATTTCGGGACCGATTCGGGGCCCTGTTGTCGGAATTGACTCTAATTAGTGTCGACGTGACCGTAATGACACGACTAAGGCTACCTTGATGTCAAATTAACCTTTCCGAGTAATTATTTGATCCATTCTATAGAAAAACTATCTAAAATATCATAATTTTCGCGTCGCTTTGCCGTTCGATCGTAATCGGGTGTTTGTAGGGGACTGCTGCAGCCACCAGGTCCAAATCTGGGTGTCTACACCATGTAGCCATCTTAGGCCTCCATCTCTCAAGGTCTTAAGAAATAGAAGCCGGTGAAGTTGACAGGAAGATAGCCCATTTAATCGGGCCCCGACTAATTTTTCCTTAAACGATGTTATATGCTCTTGGGCATCCTCTTGAGAAATGTCGTGGAAAGTATCTTATTCAACCGCATTTGTAAGAGAAGCTTTAAGCTCATAATCATTTGGAATCACCCCAAAATCGACCGGTGAAGGGATCTCTTCGTGGGTGAGTTGAGAGTGGAATCCTAGAGTTGTCATTGGTTGAGTTGGTGGTTGAATTGGAGGACTTTGTTGATTTTGTGGATTTTGTGGAGGTGGTGGTGTATTTAGTGGGTTGAATGGGGTTTTAATTTGAATGTTTCTTTTAGATGATGTATTTGGAGAAGATGTGGAAGGTGTGAATGGTGAATTTGTGAAAGATGGTGAGGATGGTAGAATAGGATTTTGATGTGAAGGACATAGAGAAGGATGTGGTATGATGGTTGTCGAGTTATTTCCCCTGAACCTTAATGCTCTAAATGTTCTTTCCGGCTCCGGATCGAACCAAAAAGGCGATGACCTGTCCCTGGACATAAAACTTAACAAACGGTGAGACTCCTAGTACCAAATGGTACCCGGGAGAAGGAAAATAAAATGAAAACTAAAACCAAACACAAATAATCTAGAATTCAATTAAGCAATCACCGTCCCCAGCAACGGCGCTATTTTGATGCGTGTCGTCGCAAACCCGGATGCAAACATATATGTGTGTGTGTGTACACACACACACACACACACACACATATATATATATATGTGTGTGTATATATATGTGTATATGTATATATATATGTATATATATATATATATATATGTGTGTGTGTGTGTATATATATATATATATGTAGAGAGGGGTTCAGATAAGGACACCCCTCCCTATAAGTACATAAGTCTTATTTTGGGCCATAGGATGAGGTGAGGATGTATGGTTGAGATTTAATCTAAATACACAAATTTTGACCCTAATTCACACTCCCTATGTAGCAATTACTACCCTCTTAAATCATTTCTCTCTCCTTCCACCACATTAATCAACTTCCGTACAAATTTAATTTTTTTTAAAAATCAGATTTCTTTAATTACTCTAATTTCCTCTCTTCTTGTTTTATTTTCGTTTTATCTTGACTAGTAGGAGTTTTTTTTGCATGATATACGAACATGATTGGAGTTACAATATATATGATCTGAAGTTACAAAATATATAAACTGAAGTTACGTGATATATAAACTGAAGTTACAAAAATATATGAAATGATTAGAATTGAAGTTACAAAAATGGATTTGAGTTACAACATACGATCTGAAGTTACAAAATATGTGAACTGAAGTTACAAAATATGTGAACTGAAGTTACAAAAATATATGAACTGATTAGAATCGGAGCTACAAAATACGTGAACTGAAGTTACAAAATACGTGAACTGAAGTTACAAAATATGTGAACTGAAGTTACAAATATATGGACTGAAGTTACAATATACGATCTGAAGTTATAAAATATGTGAACTAAAGTTACAAAATATGTGAACTGAAGTTACAAATATATATAAAAAACAACTCATTTACAAAGCTCGTTCGGTCTTCATCTCCATTTTTAATTCTTCCTCTTCGTCTTCATCTCCATTTTTAATTCTTAATTGTCATAAAAAATCTGCAATTATTAATTGGAAAAACATATACTATATTAATTGAACTATATGTACCATATTAATTGAAAAACATTTAATTAAAAAATGAAGACGGAAACAATTTCAATGACAAAAAAAAGAAAAATGAGAAAACGGACAATAAAAATCAAAAACATAATGAAGAATAAACCCAGAAACGAACAAAAATTCAAACAAACAAACAAACCCAGATCATTAAAACAATGAACCCAGAAATTAAATTCATCCCAAATTATATCCCTAATTCAAATAAACAAACAAACAAACCCAGAAATTAAATTCATCCCAAAACACCCAAAACAATAAAAAAATCAATCCTAAACAATTTATATAGATCCTGATGACAAAATTCAAATTGGGTAAAACCTAAAATTGAAGAATCTGGCTAATATTTTAACTAAACACGAAGATCCAATAACTAAAAATTGTAAAAATATTCAAGAACCCTAATTTGATGGAAAAAAAACGTATACAATCAGATTTTGAACAAGACAAGCAATACAATATTAAATAGTTTTGATGAAATAATCAATTCTCCAAATTATTATACTTATAAACCTAATAATCTCTAATTCGTAATATAATCGACCTAAAATCATCCGTTTTAACACTAATTATTATAATCCTCTAATTTGTTATACAAATCTAATAATTGACCCAAAATCATCTGTGTTTATCATTAATATACAAATTTGAAGGAAAAAAATCACAATTAACCTGTGAAAAGATGAACGCGTGCAGACGGATCTGGTGACAAACGGCATAAACTGGATTTTTTTTGGTTTAATTAAGAGAGAACAAAGGGAGTAATGGAAGAGAAAATCAGAAATTGGGAGAGTAATTGAGAGTGAAGAGGGTGTGAATATGGTGAGAGAGTAATGGAAATGAATATGGTGGGAAAAAGAAGGTGTGAAAAAAGAGGAATAGTTAATTGGGAATGACTTGGGAAACGTAATGTATTTTTTTTTTGAAAAATAAATATACATCAACAAATCCTAGCCATACATCTCCATTTGATCCAAAGGTTGAGAACAAGATTTATGGACTTATGTGAGTATGTAAGACTTATATGATCCCTTCTCTATATATGTGTGTGTGTGTGTGTGTGTGTGTGTGTGTGTGTGTGTGTGTATATATACACACACACATATATATACATATATGTGTATATATGTATATATATATACATACATATATGTATATATATGTATATATGAAGTTTTTTTAGCGCTTTCATTGGTTTGTTTCATCAAAACTCAAATTAGGAAAGTATCATAAATAATAATAATAAAAAATCAACTAGAAAATCTTTTAATTATTATAATCTGTATTTAGTCTATTATATTAATGTGATGTTCCACAATTTTTAGGTAAAAACCTTTAAAGTTCATTTTTTTAAATATCGTAAAAAAATTATAAAAATGAAATAATTATATTCGTGATAGAAAATGCTATCATTAGAGTATAAATTTCATATTATTTGTTCGAAAAAATGATAAATTTATTACATATAAAAATAGAAAAGTTATCCTACATCGACAATTTATAATAGGTGATGAAATTCTGTATTATAAATACCAGTAATCATCTGTCCTTAGATATCCACAAAAAATCTTTTGAGTCTTAAAGAACCCTTAAGATTATAAACCTTACATTATTCTCACACATCAAAAAATTATGATGAGGTTATGGATTTCTACATTATAAATACGAGTAATTATTGTTTTTAAATATCAACCAACAATCTTTTGAGTCTTAAAAAATCCCTTAATAAGACTAAAAATTTAAAATTATCCCACGTCGAAAAAATCTAAAATAAGGTACGGTGATGATTCTATATTATAAATACAATAGGTCTCCCTTGTTCACAAGGTTATAACGGGTCAAGTAGAATAGAAAAGACAAAAGCACATAGTGTTGATACTGGCAACACTTTTGTCTTATTTTTACATGTGGTATGATATTTGACCCATCTTACGTTTATGACGGATATCTCCGTCTTAAACAATAATTTGTGTTATAAATAAGAGTATTCATGTGTTCTTTTAGGTTTTAAAGAAAGCTTTTAAGATTATTTTTGAGTCATAAAACATCTCTTAATAAAACTACAAACTTAAAATTATCCCGTATCGAAAAAATTAAAATAAGGTACGGTGATGATTCCATATTATAAATAAGAGTAGTGTTCTTTTAGGTCTTCAAAAAGGCTTTTAAGACTACAAATTTTAGTTAAATTATTCAACATCAACAAATTATAATAAGGCAATGAATTTTTATATTATAAATAAACTAATTATTCGTTCTTTGATATAAATCAAAAAAACTTTTGAGTTTTAACCAGTGAAAATTTATAATAAGGTGATGAAACTTTATATTACAAATAATAAATAAGATAGATATATCTTTTGAGTCTTAAAAACTCTTAAGACTATAAACGTAAGTAATTATCTCACATCAAAAAATTATATAATAAGACGATGGAACGATTATAAAAATGAAATAATTAGATTCGTGATAGAAAATGCTTTTATTAGAGTATAAATTTTATATTATTTGTTCGAAATAAATGTGATGAATTTATTACATATAACAGTTGTAAAATCATCCCACATCGACAAATTATAATATGGTGATGAAATTCTATATTATAAATAAGAGTATTCATTATTCGTTATTCGATATCTACCAAAAATCTTTTAAATCTAAAATGAAAGAGCTCTTAAGACTATAAAATTATGATGATGTGATGAAATTTTATATTATAAATAAGGGTAATCATTTTGTTTTAAATATCGACCAAGAAAAACTTTTAAATTATCCCACATTAAAAAATTATGATGGGATGATTAAGTTCTATATTATATTATAATTAATAGTAATCATTCGGTTTTAAATATCGACCAAAAAACTTTTGAGTCTTAGAAAACATTTTAATATAAAAGATTACAGACATAAAATCATCCCACTCGAAAAATTAAGATGATGAAATTCTATTTTATAAATAAGAGTAATCGTGTATATTTTTTAGTCTTAAAAAGAACTTAAAAGAGCTCTCAAGACTATAAATTTAAGTAAATTATCTCACATCGAAAAATTATGACGAGGTGATGAAAGAGTATAAACTTAAATAAATTATCCCAGATCGAAAATTTATGATAAGTTGATGAATTTTACATTATAAATAAGACTAATCATTTGTTATTAAATATCAATAAAAAAAATAAGTCTTAAAAAGTCTCTTAATAAAATTACAAACTTAAGAAAAAATAATCTCACATCGAAAAACTATAATAAGATGATTAAACTTTATATTATAAATAAGGCTAATAATAATTCGTCCTTAGACATCAACCAACAATCTTTTGACTCTTAAAAAACTCTCAAGTAATTAAGGTGATATAAACCAATAATTATCCCACATCTACAAATTATAATAAGATGATGAATTTCTATTACGGAGATAATAGTAAAGTTATCCCACATTGACAATTTATTAATAAAGTGATGAAATTTTATATTATAAATAAGAGTAAGCATTCGTCCTTAGATATCCACCAAAAATCTTTTGAGTTCATAAAGAGCTCTTAAGATTATAAACCTTAAGTAATTATCCCACATCAAAAAATTACGATGAGCTTATGAAATTCTACGCTATAAATAAGAGTAATCATTGTTTTTAAATATCGATAAAAAAAACTTTTGAGTCTTAAAAAAGCTCTTATTAAGACTACAAACTTAAAATTATCTCTAATCGAAAAAAGTAAAATAAGAAGATGATTCTATATTATAAATAAGAGTAAATATGTGTTCTTTTGGAGCTTAAAAAGTGCTCTTAATACAGTAAATTATCTCACATTGAAAAAATTATTATAGAGTCATGAATTTCATAGATATTATCAACCAAACATCTTTTGAATTTTAGAGAAGCTCTTAAGACTATAATAACTTATGTAAAATTATCTGTTTCGTGTCTTAAAAAAGCTCTTAAGACTATAATAGTGGGTAAAAAAATTCCTCGAAAAATTATTATAAGGTTATGAATTTCATATTATTTGCTCGAAAAGATAAATGTATTAAATATAAAAATAGTAAAACTATCCACATCGAAAAATTATACTCCCTCCGTTCCAATCAATTCCATACATTTTCCATTTACATCCGTTCCAATCATTTCCATACATTTCCTTATTTGATCACTAATTTGGTTAGTAAATGACAATCTTACCCCTATTTACTTTCAACAATTACACTCACCAATCCCCCACCCAAGGGTAAATTAATAACTTCACCAAATAAATACCCCTTTTTCTAATACCACCTAAATTCTTGTGCTAAAAGAAAATGCATGGAAACCATTGGAACGGAGGGAGTAATAAGGTGATAAATTTTTATATTATAAATAAAAGTAATTATTTGATCTTAGATTTCGAACAAAAATCTTTTGATCATCAAGCTCTTAGACTATAAAATTAAGTAAAATTATCTCACATCAGAAATTTATGATTTTATTTGTATATTATAGTTAGGTGGTTTGTCCCACATTGAAAGAATAATGTCATTGTGTGAAATTTACTATTGTGGACATGACGTAGGTCCACCCCGACGCGGCCACGCGCGGGTTTGGGTAGGCGAATGAATCTCGTGGTGAGATTGTTCTCGGGTTCGAAATTTAAGTCAAAATGGAGTCACCACCGAATTTTGTGGTTATTCGGAACCATACGAGCCCACTCTATGTCGTCATGGGCTATGCACAAAGTACGGCCCACTTCGATTTCAGAGTTTATGGGGCTCGTCCCTTTGCATTGCAATATCGATATCGTTTAAACCGGCTTTCGTATATAGAATGACTCTCGTGCGCCAATGGTTTCGGGCATCCAGAAACCAAGGTTCTGAGTAAGGGGTGAGGGTACGTGTTGGGAAGCCCACTAAGGACACCCAACCCCGCCCGCACATGGCGGCCTCTACTAAGACATCGTTCGTGTTCGTGTGCGCGCGCTAGTAAAACGATTAAATGATATGCTAACAGCGTTTTCGGGCTAAGCATGCGAGTTCTTGATTAACTACGTCATTTAATGCATCTTGATTCACGTCAAAGTGATTTAGCATGCGATGTTCATTTAAATAAATAAATGGCAAACATCGAAAATAGAAAACTCGTAAATAAATTACAAATTACACGGGCGGAATACAACCCGGAATTCACAATACAACGAGCAATAAAATAGAATAATCGAATAGAATATGGTAAACGTTAGCTAGAAACGGACCCGTATATAATAAATATAAACTAGACCGTAAGTTGTGCAAACGGACGAACTTCGATTAAATACACATTATATTGTTTATTAAACGGAGGACGGAGATATGAAACCTAGACGTGGTGCTAGCCCGATCCCGAATCTCGATGCCTTGTCCCGACTTATCACATCGAGGAATAGAGTCTAAATTAATCATGTGTCGGATACGACTAAAGAGTCGTCGACACAAGATTAATAGTGCGAGACCGTCGATCAAAGTCGTTTTAAGTGATATGATATGCATGAGTTTTGAAAAATAGGATCACGTGATTGACTTTACACATGTCGACTAAAAGTCGTAAAAAAATGACGAGGCTCAAATGATGATCAAAGCGCTCGGTTTTCCAGGCTACAGGGTCCACTCGATCGAGTCATGGCACGGACTCGGTCGAGTGTGCCCTTAGAGGAGCTACTACCCGATTTTTGTAGTGCTACTCGATCGAGTGCACAAGCCTTGTGCACTCGATCGAGTGTCCTCTATACGGGTGTTTAATTTGTGTTTTAAAACGACCCATTTTATAGCTTTTATGTTTTTGAATCGAGATGCGATTACGCTAAATATAAATATTGTCCAATTTATATTAGTTTAAATCTCGATGGCTCGTCATACTCGACATTCGGTTATAGAACCGACATCTAGTATTTAGAGCGAATTTGCAAAATCAAGTTTGATCGGGCTAGAACAAATATCGATTCCCTCCGCGTCATAATGTCGTAATCAATCCTTTCGGATCGTGTGACAATTAATTCGGCGTCAATGGGTTTCGTCCTAATCCGATTTGTCGATGATTCTTTAGAATAATATTTTGAAAGAAATGTGGTTGGACATATTTAACGACGAATCTCCACGATCTATTACGCCCTTAAGTGTTTAGGGCGGCGCACCTCGAAGGGCGCCACCTCCAATACGACTTGTAAAGGGATTAAATAGACTTTAGGCGGAATTCGTAATTAAACATATTCGACCCAAAAATTCGACCGTCGTTGCAAACTTAAGTCCTCGGCATTTTAATATCGTAATTTGGCCTTAAGGCCTACGATCATTAATTTAGCCTCAACGGACGTTGCTCGGATCGTTTTGAAAATAGTTTTGTTAAATAATTATACGCGGTATTAATATTATAACAAAATGTAAATGACGATAATTAAATGTTAGAGGTTAGAATACGATAAGTAAATGTTAGATTGTGATAAATAAAATGTTAGTAGCAAAATTAAAATGTTAGTATTAGTGTTAGTATAATTAATAATAATAATAATATATAGTATGTACATATATAATCAAAAAAGAGAAAGGAAAAAAAGAAACGGGGTTTGATGACACCCTCAACCTACATGCTTAAATGGCCTCGGAAACGGACTCGTAGTAGCGGCGTGTGCGCGGGAGTGTCGAGATATGTAGGTAGAGTTATGGTGTATGTCTTTGACGAGTTTTGATCTCGGGATTTTGAATGTATTTGTGTGTGTATGTGTATGAGTGCCTAGAACTCAAGGTGATGAAGATTTGAAGGTTTAAGATGTGTAAGGTTGAATGAGGATTGAAAGGGTTGGAAAGACCTTGTTTTGAAGGTGGTAAAAGGTTGAAAAGAGTTGTGTAATGTGTTGGGGTGATGGGGTATTTATAGGGAAATACCCCGGTTTAGGGTCACTCGATCGAGTGGCGCGGGTACACTCGACCGAGTGCCCGGTCTGGGTCTGGATCGGCCGGTTTATGGCCTTACCCGACCGAGTGGATGTGAGCCACTCGATCGAGTGGGTGTGAATGGAGGGAGTGTAAATAGGGCATGATTTGTTGCCTATTTTTTAATGAGATTTGGTTGATTTGGTTGTTGAGTCTTGATTCATTTTGTGTATTTGGACATAATGTGAGGCTGGTTCGTCTCGGGATTCAACTTTGACCGGGTTTTGACTCGGTCGCTAAAAGACGGTTTTATTTCTGGTGACGGTTTTGACCCAAATTAGTCTCATTTTATTGGAAACGACCCACTGGGCCTGGATTTGAGGTCGGTTTTGAGAGATTTGCACTCCGCTAAATGCCCACGTTGGATACTATTGATTCCGAGTCCGTATTCGAGCGTATTAAGTCACGTTAGCGTCCGATCATCATCGGGTGTTTTGTCGGGAACTGCTATAGACACTAGCAGGCAAAATGCGGGTGTCTACAACTATGTATAATTTAAATAGGAAATATTTACGATGAGAAGAAGATAGAAAGACGGACGAAAATAGAATATGGGAAGAAGATAGAAGAAGGAAGTAATATGATAGTACCACATTGAAAGATTATCATAAGGGGAGATCCTATGATTTTAAATTGAAGTGATTATCGATTCTTATTTCTTAGATATTAACCATCAACCAAAACATTTACCGAGTGTTGTCTTAAAGAGAGATATTACGAGTTTTAATTATTATTATCTCCACAATAGTGAAAATTTGTTAAAAGAAACTTTAAATTTGTAATATCGGAAATCATTCGAAGTATAAAGTTTGAAAAATGATGTTAATTAAGATATCAATTTACCCTTATTTTTATAATTATCATATGAGATCTTTTATTTCAATGTAAATAAATGAGTAGATATAAATTAAAATAATTTTTACTCCATATAACTTTTTTAAAATGTAATTAAGTCAACTAACCCATGCAGCGCACGGGCTTTTATCTAGTATTTATAAGACTCAAAAAACACGATACAATTCAATGCAATAGTGGTAAGTCGAGATTGATCCACAAGAACTGATGAGAAGGAAGTTAATAGAATAGCAAGTTACTAATGAATAAGTTCTTTTAAGGGGGGGGTTTTTATTGGAAGCTACGCTAGAACGAGACTCAAGTGACAAGGATTAATCAATAAGAGAAAAGCATTAGAGGGAGTTGGGGAATCAAAACATGGATGCAAGAATCAGGGAGTCTAGTAAACAATGCACAATTGATAAAGAACTAATCACCTTTCGGTTTCTGAATTCAACATCACTCTAGCCCACTTTCGTGATGAGAGAGCTAAACGTTTAACCGGAATTACCCATACCCCGAGTTTCCCATACTGATTCGAGTGAGTACAAGTCAACTACGTCGGCCTAACATAATCAACGCAAACAACAATTCCAAGCTACACAAATCAATTTAATGACAATGATTTCCACAACACCTCAATTCACGCATCCAAATTCATCCTCCCCTAACCCCCCATAACAAGGAATCTACTCACAAATCATGGTGGAGATGATAAAAGCAATAACTCTTGAGATTAAACTAAAACCATGCATAATGACAAAAACAAGGGAGATTAATTCTAACACAAAATGGAGAAAGTAAAACCAAGGATTGAATCTACCAATCGAGACAAGAACAACACAAAAAAAATAAAAGGAAATGATGAACTATATATAGAGAAAACTAGGGGGAAAACTATCTAGAGAATCACTACTACAATTAAAATTAAAAAGAATGGTTCTTAACCATCCTATATTGGATAAGGAACCGTTCCCTAGGTCAACGTTCTATTAAATCAAATAGCGCGGTTCCAAGAAGGTCAAACTGTCATAATTTTTTTTTTACAAATAGGACAGTTGAAGGCAGAACCATCCTATTTAACACGTTGTATATAGCACAGTTCCAAGCGGAAGCGTGATGTTTAATAGAATTACATATAGAACGGTTATTATATTGAACCGTTCTCTTTGAAAAAATTCGTAAATTTAAAAAAAATGATATATATATATATATAGGTAGGTTCTCATAAGGTCGAGAACTCTTATAACTTCATAAGTTCCAGTGTTAAAGTTACACAAAAAGTGTTTAGAGTTACACGGGATGAGTCTAAAGTTACACTTTATATCTTGAAGGGATAACAGTGATGAATGTTACATATCAATTTTGAACTAACGTAACTTTATCGTATGTCATCTGTAACTTTAATATAGACTTACCTACATATGGTGAACTTACTTGATCTCTACTATATATATGTGTGTGTGTGTGTGTGTGTGTGTGTGTGTGTGTGTGTGTGTGTATTGAGATGGGTTCTAATGAGTTCCTTATAAGTATTAAGTCCCTAAGTCCTCATCCTATCTGTTGGATGGGAGATGGATGAAGGGACGAGATCAATCACTGATTAAAAAAAAGGAGAGAAGATACTGCTTCCCACAAAATAGGAAGGAGAATATATCAGTGTAACGTATCATCCTCTTTCATTCATTCATTCATTCATTCATTCATTCTCTCATTCATTCATTCTCTCATTCATCACTCTGTCGCCTCACTCTCGCTTTCATCATTCTCTCGGTCATTCTCTGATCATTATTCTTATTCTCGCCGCTGCCATTTATTTCAAAACGATACAAACAAGACCGCATTCAATCATTCATCGTCTTCTTCGCGCTGCTACATTCTACGTTCGATCATTCCGGCTACAACTTTTCATTCAAATGGTGAGTCATTAAGATGATACTCAATTATCAGTTTCTTCTTTTCTACGTTGAACTGCATATTCATCAAACTGAAAAGGCCATGAGAGTCATCTGTTAATTTTATGATCTGTTACTTTAACTTATTGAAGTCGTTACTTTAGTACTTAACATCTGTTATTTTATCGCATTAGAGTGTAGTAGGGATATATGAAACCGCCATATTAAAAAAATAAAAAATATATAATGTTTCCTATAATAGTGGAACGTGATAGCCTACAAATTAGGAAACAAATTTAAAGAGTGACGCCCCATTCAGAGAAATATACTGATTTAATACGTGAATGAAATATACCTGGTGTTATATGATACTGAATTAGTAGTTTCTAATTTTCTACGTTGAACTGCATATTCATCAAATGAAATTTGCGCACACACAATATATTGAGTTATTGTAGTTCATACACTGCGTTACTTTAGTGTAGAGCATCTGTTACTTTAATGTCTACCATCTGTTACTTTATGTGTCGTGTTACTTTAATACACTCCAGTCGTTACTTTAGTGCTTTTCATCTGTTATTGTAGTGCATTGTAGTGTCGTAAGGATTTAGGAAACCGCCATATTAAAAAAATAAAAAATAAAAGATATTGTTTCCTATAATAATGGGACGTGATTGCCACCAAAAAAGAAACAATATCAAAAAGTAACGCCATATAAAAAAAAGAAAAAAAAAAGATATTGCATCCTATAATTATGGGACGTGATGACTTCAAAATAGGAAACAATATCAAAGAGTAAGATACTGCGTCATACTCTCATTTCTGATCATTATATGAATTTTTTGCACAAACCTATACCTGGTGTTAGTTTGATGAACATTATTTGTTACTTTAATTCACACTATCTGTTACTTTAATGTCTGACCTCTGTTACTTTATACCTGGTGTATAAGCATTCTCTGTTAATTTAATCCAATGTTACTTCAATGCACTTCATCTGTTACTTTAATTCTTCTTATCTGTTACTTTAATCCATATTTGGAGTTTTGATTGTTTTTTTCCGTCACATTTATTGGCACTGTTATTGTTTTTCAGTTGACGCAAAAGCACATGAATGATGTAGGGATGTGGGTGAAAGTTTCCTCCATTCTGTGGTGGTGAGATTAAATCAAAGCTTCTGAGATGATGATGAAGAAGAAGAAAAAGAAGAAGACGGAGAGGACGAGAAGGTTGAAGAAGAAGCATAATTCTAAGTAGGACATTATATTGTAAGAGTAGCCTACATTATTCATTAGAGTAACATACTTAATGAGTTACAGTAACACAGATTATGAGTAACAAGTGTGAAACATTCGAATTGTGATGGAGTTAATTTAGTAGGAATCTTGTACCACTTTTTGTTTTGGAGTATCTTAATAAAAACAAACATTATTCTTTTTGTTAATTGGAACTCCTGTTTTTGCAAGAGACTACTATGCAACGTAACATAGTTCATGAATTAAAGTAACACATTGTATGAGTTAGAGTAACAGTTTTTGCAAGAGACTATGCAACGTAACATATTTTATGAGTTAAAGTAACACAGTTCATGAATTAGAGTAACCCATCGTATGAGTTACAGTAACATAGTTTATGGATTATGGCAGTAACATACGTAAATGACGGTAGGAAATGGATGATTTTTTGCTGAAGATGAAAAAAACTTAATTTTAAATAAACTTGTTGTGTGAGAGAAAGAGGCAATTAAAAATTTAATAGGAGAGAGAATTTGTACTAAGATAATTAAGGAAGAGAGAGAAAGAAAATATATTTAGATAGATATTTTAGTTATTTCCTTAACTATGAAATCAAATCTTGTCCATTAATCTAACATTAAATCAAGGGCTAAGATGGGGACTCACGGACTTAAATTTGATAAGTCGACTCACCTGATCCCACTTCTATGTGTGTGTGTGTGTAGGTGGGATCTGGTGTAAACACCAATTTTGATGTAAATATCCTAACAATATGAACCATTGATTTAATCTTGATCAACAGTTGAGATTAGTCGTCAGAAGATAACAAAACCCCTAAAAAAACCTCACAACCCGCCTCTCTTTCTCTCTCTTCTGTTTAGGGTTACATCAATTTTCCTAGCAAAAACCCCAAATTTTCTCTCAAAAGTTCATCATCCTAATTTACCATAAATTTGTTCATCCTATCAACCTAATTCGTTCTATCTCAAAAATTTGCTCAAGTGTATACGAAATTCTTTCAATTCGTATACAATTCGTTCAGTTCAATTCAATTTTCAGAAATTCAATTCAATTCGTTCAATTTTCAGAAATTTGTTCATTTTATTCAATTTTCCAGAAGTTTTACACGAAATTTGTTTTTGATGAGCATGGATTTCACCAAGCATGAACCTATTGTTGATGAACATGAAGGTAATGTCGTTATAATTCAATACTTATTCGTTTTTTTAATAGGTATTCGTTTTTTAAGTTAATTTATCCGGTTTTTGAGCATGGGTTCGTTTATAATTCTTGGTTTTTGATTTCCTCCAGAATTCTTTATGATGAATATTGATTTCAACATAGAAAACATGAATCAACTTGAAGGTAATCTCAGAATTTTATAGAGTACTTGAGTATATATGTTGGAATAGTTGAATATATGTGTTGGAGTAATTGAATATATGTGTTGGAGTAATTGGAGGACTTGAGTATATCTGTTGGAGTAATTGGAGGACTTGAGTATATGTGTTGGAATAGTTGAATATATATGTTAGAGTAATTGAATATATATGTTGGAGTATTTGAATATATGTGTTGGAATAGTTGAATATATATGTTAGAATAGTTGAATATATATGTTGGAGTAATTGGAGTACTTGAGTATATGTGATGGAATAGTTAAATATATGTGTTGGAGTTATTGAATATATGTGTTAGAGTAATTGATTATATGTGTTGGAATAGTTGAATATATGTGTTGGAATAGTTGAATATGTGCTGGAGTAAGTGAGTATATATATGTTGGAGTAATTGGAATACTTGAGTATATGTTGGAATAACTGAACATGAACATGGAGTAACTGATGTGACTAATATTGGAATAGCTGAACATGAGCATTAGAGTAACTGTGATTCTGGAATGGAATAGCTGAACATGTATAACTCGGAATTGAATATATGTGTTGGAGTAATTGAATTTGAATATTGGAGTACTTGAATATATATGTCGGAGTAAGTGAATTGGAATGTTAAAATAGGTACTTGAATTTTAGAATTTTTGAGTACTTGAATATACGTTTTAGAGTACTTGAATATATATTTTGGAGTACTTGAATGATACGATAGTAATAATAGTTGCTTAATAAATATGATTTATATGCAGGGCCCACTCGGAAATCTATACGACTCAATCAAAAGGATATGACTATATGACGTTGAAGACATTCATACAAGTATACACTCAGACGATAAAAGCATATGTTTATAATACGATAGTTATAATAGTTGGAGTACTTGGTGCTATATCTTGGAATATTTGGTGTTATTTCTTGGAGTACTTGGTGTTATAGCTTGGAATACTTGTTATAATAGCTTGGAATACTTTGTGTTATATCTTGAAATACTTGGTGTTATGGCTTGGAAAATTTAGTCTTATAGATTGGAATACTTGTTATTATAGCTTGGAATACTTTGTGTTAAATCTTGGTGTAAACTGTTAGAGTAACTGCTTGTAAGCATTGAAATAACAACATTAGAGTAACTGAAGACGAGTAATTGATTGATTTATTCACTATATGAAACAGCTTGTAAACATTGGAATGACAACAACATTAGAGTAATTGAAGATGAATATTTGATCGATTCAATCAACGATTTGAATGATTGTTGGAGTAACCACCAAAACATGTTGGAGTAACTGCTTCAAAACATTGGAATAATTATGTTTGTCTAATTACATACAATATCATTTACAAACCACCAAACACTAAGCATTCCATACTTTAAAAAAAATATAATGCGTCAACAAAAAATGACACTGATGAAATAGTTTTAATGATAAAGCATCTACAAAAACATAATTCCACTCCTACAGTATCATTTTCAAACCCTCGATGTTGTCTAGGTAGGATAAAGCTTGAAGCATAAATAGGTAGCTTTTATTGTGACGATCTTTGAACTTCGATTTCAGGTTACCCCATGACTAAAAGACCGATTCTTTGTTACCAATTTTTGCATACAAGCTGATAAGATGAAGATATGCAGTGCGGTCAAATAAACACCGAAGTTTCACAGCTTCTACCAACTTCCTTTGAATCCACCTTTTCAAGCTGACCGACATTGATAAACGCTATCATAAGAGTGTTGTACATTTTTCCAGTTGTTTCTCAATAACCCGTGACTTTCAACCTCCTGCATACCTTTTTGTACACCTGCAAGATCCTTCAGCTGACCGTAACTTTGCCCTAAAATATGGTACGAAACATTGCTACGGGGATGTTTCTTTGCTTCATTTCCTCGATAAGATCATGCACTTTCTATGCGTGGTTTAGTTTCATGTATAAACTCATGTGGTTGTGGAAAACCAAACTGCTGGACACACCGTACATCTTGTCCATCTTTTTGAAAAGAGCAAATGCTTTAACCGGCAGTTTACTAGAGCAGTAGCAATTTAATAAGGTTTCGTACAAGAACGGTGTCTTTTCACTTCAGGAGGAAGATTGAAAAAATACTTCTTAGCTTCATCAATACCCTTAAGCATACACGTTAAATTTAAACGTAACGAGTGGTCTGAAAATCGGTTGTTCTCCATCCATTCAAGGATCTGCATTGGGCACAGGTATACAATTTAGTCCATAACAAATGATGACGGAAGGAGCAACGTTTACTATATAAGTTAAAAATCCAGCTTTTGATTACTAACAAAATCCTAGCCATAAACGAAGTGATTAGGAAATGAGACGATAGTTCCTTCCTTTCATGAAGAACATCCAACTGAATCAAACAACAAGGTGCACTAACACAGTAACACTCATGAAAGGCAGAACCAAAAATCGGCTTATATATCTATTTGTGTCTTGTGATATGATTTTGTTATTCCAGCTGCACAAATATCTTACTTATTCAATCATGCATCTACTATTATAGTAATTTGTCAAGTTGTCCAACACAAATCAGCAATTTGTCATAGTAATTTGTCAAGTTGCATTTATGATTGAATTTGTTGCATTCATGTGATAGTAATTCATGAGACTCATCAGCAACACAAATCAGAACAAAAAATCTGAAAAAAAATGTCAGTTATTGCAATCCTGAGATCTCTTGTCACTTTCTAAAATATTCTCATCAGAGATTTTCGAAATCAGCAACACAAATCAGACTTCCAATTAACAATCTTCAGGCTCAAAGGTAAAAAAAAAGGACCAGAAATCAGTTTTAAAACACCAATGAAAGCAGCTACAAAACTAAAATCAATCAAATTACGACATGTTAAAGTGAAACCCTAATAGATAGACCAAAACTAGAAACAACAAAATTAAGCCAAATTATGATCAAAATAAACATAATGCAGGTCATTTTGAGCGAAATAAACATATAATGAGTAGAAAATACCGAAATTGGGCGAAAATCAGAGTAAAGGAATTGAAGCAGTATACCGAAATTGATGAAATTAGGGCAGAGTGATGAAGACGATGAGAAACTCGGTCGAAAGTTAGAGGGAAACACGGTTGAAGAAATTGAAGTTTGAAGAGGAACCGTTAAATGCTTGCTGAAGATGGATGAGATGTAGTAGAGAGAGGGAAAAAATGAAGAGAGAAAGTGAAATATGCCCCCAACGGATGAATAGAAAAAAGAAGGGGTTTTGTGTGTTTAAACAGGATCTAATCTCAACGGTTGATCAGGATTAAGATCAATGGTCCAGATTATTAGGGTATTTACACCAAATTAATGTGTTTAGACCAGATCCAACTTCTATATATATATATATATAGAGAGAGAGAGAGAGAAAGGGAGAGAGGGAGAGGGAGAGAGGGAGAGAGAGAGAGAGAGAGAGAGAGAGAGAGAGAGAGAGAGAGGTAGGTTCAAATAAGGTCAACAATTTTTTAAAGTATATATATTAAAGTTACAGATGACATACGATAAAGTTGCATTTGTTCAAAATTGATATGTAACTATAAAATTCAGCACTTTTATCACTTCAAGTGATAAAGTGCAACTTTATCACTCATCTCGTGTAACTTTAAGCACTTTTTGTTTAACTTTAACACTGGAACTTATGAACTTAAAAAAGTTGTTAACCTTATTTGAACCTACCTCTATATATATATATATATATATATATATAGAGAGAGAGAGAGGAGATCAAATAAGTTCACCATATGTAACTAAGTCTATATTAAAGTTACAAATGACATACGATAAAGTTGCATCTGCTCAAAATTGATATGTAACTATAACATTCGGCACTATTATCACTTCAAGTGATAAAGTGCAACTTTAAGACCATCCCGTGTAACTTTAAGCACTTTTTGTTTAACTTTAACACTGGAACTTATGAACTTATATATAATAGTTTTTGAACTTATGTGAACCTATATATATAGAGAGAGAGGGGTTCTTATGAGTCCCTCTCATATATTGAGTCCCTAAGTCGTTCTACCATCCATTGGATGGTAGATGGATGGATGGACGAGATTAGAGCGGCTTCATTATTTAAAAAAAAAAAAGATACGGTTTCCTGTAATGATGGAACATGATTGTCATCAAAATAGGAAACAATATCAAAGAGTAACGTTTCATTCTTTCATGCTCTCATTCATTCATCTCTTTCATCCAAAACATTCTTGCTCTCTTTCATCACTTTCATCCAAAATATTCATCAATCAAAGTATACACGTTCAATCAACACTGTCAAATTGTTCATCTTCTTCCTCGCGCCGCTGCAACTTCTCCTTCGGTGGCGAAAATGCAAATTGTTGAATATACGAACAATGAGGTTTTGCTTTGTAATTTATACTGGAAACGCCATGGAAGTCTCCATATTATTAGATTTTACGTTTATAGTATGGAAACTGCATATTATTAAAGGTCTGATCATTACATGATTTTTTCCGCACAAACATATATATGGAGTTATTGTAATGCACATAATGTGTTACTTTAATATAGACCATCTGTTATTTTAATGTCTAACCCATGTGTATAGGCATCTTCTATTAATTGGATCTCGTGTTACTTTAATGCACTTCATCAGTTACTTTAGTTCTTGTCATCTGTTACTGTAATGCATTGGAGTAACAAAGGATTTAGAATACCGCCATATTAAAAAAAAGATATTGCTTCCTATAATGATGTAACGTGATTGCCATCAAAATAGGAAACAATATCAAAGTATAACGCTCTCATTTATACTCTTATTCATAGCAGTATACATGTTCATATTGTCATTCATACTCTCATTCAAGACGTTCAACCAAAACAACCTTCAATCAAAGTATACACGTTCAATCAATACACTCTAATACACGTTCAATAATTCATCTTCTTCCTCGCGTGGTTGCAATTTCTCCTTCAATGGCGGTTATGCAAATTGTTGAATACACCAACGGTTAGTTTTTGCTTTATACTTTATACATGAAACACCATGGAAGCATTGGAGTAACATGTCATCGGATTTAGTTATTAATGTTTAGGTTAGAATACCGACATATTTCAAGTTCTAATTGTTTGTTTGTCGCCACATTTATTGGCATTGTTCTTGTTTTTGTAGTAGACGCAAAAGCACAGGAATGGTGCAGGGATGTGGGTGAGAGTTTCACTCCATACATAGGGCAGATCTTCAAAGATGTAAATGAGAAGAAGAAAAAGAAGAGGAATCATTAGGAAACCCCATGTAGGTATCCTCTGACGATGAAGAAAAAGAACCAGGAGAAGAAGAAGAAGAAGCACAATTCTGAGTAGGACAATATATTGTTAGAATAACATACATTATTCGTTAGAGTAACATATTGAATAAGATACAGTAACACAGTTTATGAGTTTGATTAATTTTCCAATATCTAGTCCTTAGAGTAACATTCTTTATTAGAGTAAAATGAGTTAGAATAACACACATTATACGTTAGACTAAATACTTAATGAGTTACAGTAACACAGTTTATGAGTATAGTTTGATTTCCAATATCCAGTTCTTAGAGTAATAGGTGTGAAACATTGGAATTACAATGGAGTTTTATAATTTTTGTTTTGGAGTGTCCATAATAGAAACATAGATTATTCTTTTGGTTGATTGGAAGTCCTGTTTTTGCAAAAGACTATTATGCAACGTAACAGATTTTATGAGTTAAAGTAACAAAGTTCATGAATTCGAGTAACACATTGTATGAGTTAGAGTAACAGTTTTTGCAAGAGACTATTATACAACGTAACATATTTTATGAGTTAAAGTAACACAGTTCATGAATTAAAGTAACACATTGTATGAGTTAAAGTAACATAGTTTATGGGTTATGGCAGTAACATAGTAACATACGTATAATGACAGTAGGAAAATTGATTTTTTTGAGAAGATAAAAAAAACCTTAATTTTAAAGAAACTTGTTGTGTGAGAGAAAGAGGCAGTTAAAAGATTGATAGGAAAGAAAGAGAAGATTTGCATTGAGATAATTAAGGAGCAGAGAGAGAAATGATATATTTACCAAGATTTGTTAGTTATTTCCTTAATTAACAAAAAAAATCATACTCATTAATCTATCTATAATCTAAGGGTCGAGGTGAGGACTCACGGACTCAATTATGATAAGTGGACTCATGTGATCCCTTCTCCATATAGAAGTGGTCTAACTTTTTTTTTCAAAGGTAGCCTAGATTTCGGCTTCGGCCTCATTATGAATGTCGAAACAACTACATTTGCATAATCGTGCACTCGGTCATAGCACGTTGACCTCTTACATTTTGTTCGTCTCGAGTCAAAATGTTTTAATCGACGTACTATCTGATCCAACTCCCGGCTCAAACTAACGCATTTCAAAAATCCAAAAAACTGCTTTCGTACTCTCATGCAACCCCAACGCATTTTAAAACTTCCTAAACTACGATGAAATCACGAATAAAATAACCATGAAGTGATTATTTGTCAATTTAGGTAAGCATTTCACAAAACAAAAACGCAGAGACTAAACTAAAACAACTCAAATACTAAAAAGTTAAATCGAGTTCACGAACCAGGGAGGACCCCTAGAAGCGGCGCCTATGGCTATCACAAGCCCACCAATGTTGTCGTCCAAACCTAGATCCTCTAAATCCAGGATAGGAGACCCACTACCGTCCATTCCCGACAATATATCTAGGGTAACTGTCTCGGGAACTTCTCCAACCTCCTCACTAGCACCCGTAGCACGACCTGTAGCCTCAGCCTCTCTCTTCCTCTCAACCCGATGCCTAGCCTCACACTGCGCGGAGGTCTCGCCCTGAGATCGAGCCAGCCGCCCCTTAAATTAAGTAATCTCGTCGGCCCGAGATTGCGGGAGCTATTGCGCCTCAGTCGCTTCCGCCTCAAGCTCGGTCACCCGAGTCTCCAGCTGTCCCAACATATCAAGAATGTCCTGCAAACATAACTCGCACTTGTGGAAAACACACAAACAATCTAAGAGCCAACCCTAGGTACACGCACTTACCGATCGAGGTCCCGAAGTATCATGGGTGACCCTCGAGGCATAGACCCTGAAACAGCTGGCAGCCTGCCACAACCACTGATGGCAAGCCGATGAAACCTGGAAGGTGAAACCACGCAAGTTAGCTAGACAAAACCTAACCCTTAGAATCCAAAACAGAAACCGAAACTTACCCGATATGCCCGGTCACGCCACTCCATCCCAGCCTCCATCTCCTCAGCGGAACACGGGGAAAGAGGCTATGTAAAGGCTACCCCAGCCGCTTGGACTCTGAGCAGTGTCAAGGGTAAGTCTGGGGGCTGAACAGCATCAGCCAAATCGGCCAGCTAAGAGAAAAGCGAACCGTTCAAAATGAAGGCAAACACTAGACGATAGGACAAAACAAGCCATAAAACCAAGACCCACACTTCAATAATCCTAAACCTTGGGGGCTACTAAAACAAACTGTAAGAAAGAGACTTACATCTCCAAGGCGCAGCTAGTTCACCAGCACATTCTCCGTCGAGTAGTGACTCATCGTGCTCTTAGCCTGAGCCAACCTCCATTCAATCCCCGCCGAAAACCTAACCGGACGAGCCCGCACCATCTTAGGAACTAATCGAGGGAATTAGGTGTAAATTCAAGCCTTAAAACCTCCTCTAGTCGAGATCGACTCCTAGCAATAAACATACACGACAACCACTAGCTAACAAGACCACTCATACCAAAGCACATAACAACCCAAGCAACGGATCTGACCAAAGCAAATTCGATTAAATCCTGAACCATTAAAAAAACAAATACGAACAAAGTAAATTCGAACGAATCCTGAAGCATTCGAAAAACGAATTCAAAACCCGCGAACCTAACGAATCCCAAGTAAATTTTAAACCTGCAAACTCAATTGAATCCCAAAGCATTCTAAAGGTAATTCAAGTCAATTCAAAATCAATGAGTCCCTAGTAGCACTCGATTCAATTCAATTTTTAATGAGTCCCTAGTAGCACTCAGTTTGATTCAACGAGCCCTTGTAGCGCTCAAAACCATTTTAAACGAGCCCCTTGTAGCGCTCAAAACCATTTCAAACGAGCCCCTTGTAGCGCTCAAAACTGTTTTAAACGAGCCCCTTGTAGCGCTCAAAACAATTTAGAACGAGTCCCTAGTAGCACTCAGTTTAATTCAACGAGTCCTTGGTGGCACTCATAATCAATTTAATTTTAAACAAGCCCCTGGTAGTGGTTAAAACCAAATTTTGAACGAGTCCCTGGTAGCACTCAATTTAATAACCAATTTTAAACGAGCCCTTTATAGCGCTCAAAACCAATTTCGGACGAGTCCCTAGTGGCACTCAGTTTAATTCAACGAGCCCTTGGTAACGCTCAAAATCCGATTTTGGATGAGTCCCTGGTTGCATTCAATCCAATTTCAATTCAAGTCAATTTAATTCAAGTCAATAAGCCCCTAGTTGCGCTCAATTCAATTCGATTTTAAATAAGTCCCTAGTAGAACTTAGTACAATCAAATCAACCCGTAACGAGTCCCTAAGCACACTCAATTCACGTCCCAGGGGAATTATTATTCACGGAATAATTCACTAAGCAAATCTAAAGCCCAAGAACTAATGCAAAAGGCTTACACATCAACACTAGTATTTTAAAAGCAAAACAATCACTAAATCTAACGTAGCCACCCGAGAGGGATAAATCTAACGTAGCCACCCGAGAGGGATAAATCCAACGTAGCCATCCGAGAGGGATAAATCTAACAAAACTACCAGGGAGGGATAAATCTAACTTAATGCAACCACCCACGAGGGATCAAGTCAAAACTAAAGCACCAATAAATACTTAAGCAAACAAACTCAAGGTCAATAAATATAAAACATGCACCTACTAAGACAAAACAAAATAACAATAACGGAACAACTACTAATTAACATCGATAACACACTCCCACCTAATAAAACAAGCACTTGACGCTTCATCCGGACGTGTAACGAAGTAACCAGGACAAACATAAGCAAACTCTGAACAAACTCAAGATCGAAATAAAAGCAAGAACAAACCCAAACAAAATAAGACAAGCTGCAAGACAAAATTAACTAAGACAAACTCACAAAGCAAGCATTTAACTAAAACGAATAAACAAACAACAATTTTGCTCGAGGGGTCTTAGTTATCCCAGAGGCACAGCAATTTTGCCCGAGGGGTCTTAGTTATCCTAGAGGCACAACAGTTTTGCCCGAGGGGTCTTAGTTATCCCAGAGGCACAGCAATTTTGCCCGAGGGGTCTTAGATATCCCAGAGGCACAACAATTTTGCCCGAGGGGTCTTAGATATCCCAGAGGCACAACAATTTTGCCCGAGGGGTCTTAGTTATCCCGGAGGCACAGCAATTTTGCCTAAGGGATCTTAGTGATCCCGGAGGCACAGTAACAGCAATTTTGTCTTAGGGGTCAGAGGCATCCCGAAAGACAGCTACTCGAGAGGAGACTAACTCCCTCGAGGAGTTTTGCCCAAGGGATCTTAGTGATTCCGGAGGCACAGCAACAACTATTTTGTCCTAGGGATCAGAGGCATCACGAAAGACATCTACTGGAGTGGAGACTAACGCCCTCGAGGAGTTTTGCCAAAGGGATCTTAGTGATCCCGGAGGCACAGCAACAACACTTTTGTCCTAGGGGTCAAAAGCATCCCGAAAGACAGCTATTCGAGTGGAGACCAATGCCCTCGAATTGTTTTATATCTCTTTGTTTAGTCCTAGGGGTCATAAGCATCCCGAAGACGACCGCTCGAGTGGAGACTAACGCCCTCGAACGTTTTGTTTCATCAAGGGTTCACAAGTAGCCCAAAATATACTTGTACAAGTAAAAGCCAACTTAATGCGTTGCTAGCGCGCAGAAACACTTAAAAATTAAACAAAACCTCCAAATAAACCGAAGAAGACAAAGCGCGCGTGCACAAAGAGTCAAGAACAAGATGTCAAGCAACGGCCCGGGCCCAAGCGATCAACCACAAGCGAAGACGTCAAGTATGACTTCTCAGCCTTGGCTGGCGAGCCTCACCACGTAGTCCAACGGACTTAAAACGACCCGACCGGACAGCCACCAGGTCGTAATCCTTGATTGACGTGGGTGGCTATACTTTGACTTTCGCTTTGTCCAAGTCTCAGTCAAAGTGGGGGGCTTCTGTAGACACCCAGATTTGGACCTGGTGGCTGCAGAAGTGCCCAACAAACACCCGATGACGATAGGATTGCAACGCGACACGGGTTCGCGATGTTTTAGATAGTTTTCTTATAGAACGGACCAAATAATTACTCGGAAAAACTAAAACTAACTTGATGGCAGCCTTAGTCGTGCGTTACGGTCGCATAGACACTAATTGTAGTCAATTCCGACACCAGGACCCCGAGTCGGCCCCGAAACCCGTACCGAGTCAACACCGAGTCAAGCGAGCCTCGGGATGAACACCCGAGGCCCACTAAACCCACGGCGCTAGGTCAGGCCATGGGGAAGCCTTCGCGACCAAGCAAGATATCACACACCCACCGCTCGGTTTTGGAAAGTATCAAAATCGTATCCTCAAAACTCCAACCGCTCCACCTGACGCGCCTGGGTCTCCCCACGCACGGACCCAGGCGCCTGAGTCCTGGTGCGCCCCAATTCACGCGTCCATAAGGGCGACGAGAGCCGAAAACACCTATAAATACCCCCCTCCGCCTCATTCATTCGACACTTCAACTCTCTCTTCTCCCTCAAAAACTCTCGCTAAGGGCTCGCACTCCGACACCCGAGGCAAAAGATCCACTCGATCGTAGTTCCGATAAAAAAACGACATCAACGCTACTCCTCACCATCAAGCACTCCACTCGATACCGAGGTGCCTGTGATCGACTAGCCAAAAACTAGTACCCAGGTTCTGTCGGATTAGCCGCAGAACTAGTCCTTAGTAACAAAGCTCCGCCGAAGTAGCCGCGGGAAGGTCAAACGGTAACGGAGTTCTGCCGGAGTCACTGGTCAAGCTAGGAGAATCCGCCTGTTGATCGAGTCATCACTAGGTTGTCATCTAAACAAAACTTTCCATTCTCGCACTTTCTATTATGCACTACGACTATACTAGGCATGGACACTAGGTCCACTACACATACTAAGATACGAAACATCCCAGCTTCAACCACAAACACTAAAATACACTAAATAGACCCGAGTAATTCCGAGATCCGTTCTCAAACTATCTATGCATCGTGTCCCGTTTAGTGTATACTCCGAGGGTGCAACTCCTCACTACATGATTTACTTACATTCGCATTTACAGTTTTTCGTATGATTTATTGCTTTTATGACCATATAATCGCATGTTAAATCACCTAACACGGAATTCAAAACGTAAAACAACTAAAACTGAACAAAGTAATGGTCGGGTACCATTTTAGTCCAGGTGCTCACCTTATTAGGTTCGATGCATCTCTATTAATACCGAACCGACGCATCTTAAGTAGAATACCAGGTAGGGTATATCACGAGAATGACTAATATCTGTATTATCGCGTTAAAACTGATTTGCTAATACGTATAATACTAGTACTCTCTACTCTCTTACGTGCATCTTTTCATGGCCTGCTTGTCACGTGAAATCGCATGCAAAGAATGTAAACACTACTATTTTGACGATAAAACTTATCTGTCCTTCAAACAACCGATATAGCAAAGACATAGGGTTTAAAACAACGGATGTTATAGTACTTCCACCACAACAAAAGAACCAGGAAATCAGCCCACCGATTGATTAGTAGAGGCTGCTATAGTGCGGGCGGGATTGGGTGTTGATATCTACTAGATGTTGGCTTCCCAATACGTACCCTCACCTCTTACTCAGAATCGACGGTTTCCGGACGTCCGAAACCATTGGCAATGAGAGTCATTCTAGGCATGGAGTGCTTAAGGGTACAAGTCTTTATCTTTAGGTCCTCTGCCACTCAACTTTGAGCCGAGAAGGGATCAAAGTTGACTTCAACGATTTCCGAGTCCCCATAATTGACTCGGTGGCGACTCCACAAATCGACAACGAATTCAGTTCACTAAAAAGGTCGCCTTACCAAATGAATCGGCCTTTAAACATTCACAACCACGTCTCGATCGATTTCCAAACGGAAACACGGGTGCCCGCACCCGTCTAGTACAAGTCCGGATCGTCATCCAAATCGAGGTCCGACACTCCGGCCCGTATGCGAGATCGGACCGGCCCCCGGTAGGGAGGGGGCCGCCTGGGTGGCCGCCGCCACATGTTGAAAACTAGGTCGGTCCCACGCGGGCACGGGCGGGGCACCGGGCGGTGCGGACGGACGTCCACAAAATGTAACTTTATCGTATGTCATCGGTAACTTTAATATAGACTTAACTACATATGGTGAACTTACTTGATCTCTTCTCTCTCTATATATATATATATTTGTAGAGAGAGAGAGAGATGGGTTCTAATGAGTCCATTATAAGTATTGAGTCCCTAAGTCCTCATCCCATCCGTTGGATGGGAGATGGATGAAGGAACGAGATCAATCACTAATTAAAAAAAAGGAGAGAAGATACTACTTCCCACAAAATAGTAAGGAGAATATATCAGTGTAATGTATCATCCTTATTCATTCATTCATTCTCTCATTCATTCATTCATTCATTCATTCATTCATTCATTCTCTCATTCATGCATTCATTCTCTCATTCATTCATTCATTCTCTCATTCATCACTCTGTTGCCTCACTCTCGCTTTCATCGTTCTCTCATTCATTCTCTGGTTCATTATTCTTATTCTCGCCACTGCCGTCTACTTCAAAACAATCCAAACAAGACCGCATTCAGTCATTCATCGTCTTCTTCGCGCTGCTGCATTCTACGTTCGATTATTCCGGCTACAACTTTTCATTCAAATGGCTGATATGCAAATCGTACAACACGCAAACGGTGAGTATATGAATTGTAGTTTATACGAAAAGGCCATGGGAGTCATTAAGATGATACTCAATTATTAGTTTCTTCTTTTCTATGTTGAACTGCATATTCATCAAACTGAAAAGGCCGTGAGAGTCATCTGTTAATTTTATGATCTGTTACATTAACTCATTGAAGTCGTTACTTTAGTGCTTAACATCTGTTATTTTATCGCATCAGAGTGTAGTAGGAATATATGAAACCGCCATACTAAAAAAATAAAAAAAAAATATTGTTTCCTATTATAGTGGAAGGTGATTGCCTACAAAATAGGAAACAAATTTAAAGAGTGACGCCCCATTCAGAGAAATATACTGATTTAATACGTGAATGAAATATACCTGGTGTTATATGATACTGAATTAGTAGCTTCTAATTTTCTATGTTGAACTGCATACTCATCAAATGAAATTTGCGCACACACAATATATTGAGTTATTGTAGTTCGTACACTGCATTACTTTAGTGTAGAGCATCTGTTACTTTAATGTCTACCATCTGTTACTTTATATGTCGTGTTACTTTAATACACTTCAGTTGTTACTTAGTGCTTTTCATCTGTTATTGTAGTGCATTGTAGTGTCGTAAGGATAAAGGAAACCGCCATATTAAAAAAATTAAAAAAAAATAAAAGATATACTGTTTCCTATAATAATGGGACGTGATTGCCACCAAAATAGGAAACAATATCAAAGAGTAACGCCATATAAAAAAAAGAAAAAAAAGAAAAGATATTGCATCCTATAATTATGAAATGTGATGACTTCAAAGTAGGAAACAATATCAAAGAGTAAGATACTACGTCATACTCTCATTTCTGATCATTATATGAATTCTTTGCACAAACCTATATCTGGTGTTATTTTGATGAACATTATCTCTTACTTTAATTCACACTATCTGTTACTTTAATGTCTAACCTCTATTACTTTATACCTGGTGTATAAGCATCCTCTGTTAATTTAATTATGTTCCGGTATGGAAGCGGTTGACCCGAATTGTATCCGGGTCTTTAATATTCGACGTTTGTTGTTCTAGTAATGATGGTTAAATCCTTGAAGTCTCTCCTTCCTTTCACTCCACTGATCGGACCTTCCCGGCGGAGTTGGCCTGCTCCCTACACAGAGAACACACAGGGCCCCGGAGGTTTCCGGGGGAACCCTCTCTGATGCCTAAGTCAGTCCGTGAATTGCCTTAAGGAACCTTACTCGTGAGGAGTAAGGTGGCGGTTTTTAAAGTGAGAGTCTAGAGAGAGAAAATCTCACCCCTTGTATGTGGGAGGAAGTAAAGTATTTATACCTTCCTCCAAGAGAGAGAGAGAGAGAAAAGAGAAAGGAAGAGAGGGAAATGGATGGACGGGTGAGCGACACGTGGACTCACCTTGTCCACTCATTTCCCTTTACCTTAGGCCAAATGACGAATGGGTCCCCGGTTCTCCCTTGGTCATGCCTGGGTGGGAGAACCCTGGAAGCAGGCAGAGGGCTTGGTTGCCCTGCTTGGCAGGCCGCAAGGCCGTGCCGGGCGGTTGAGCGATTAAGGCCATCTACTTGGAGGTTTCAGTGATAATGGTGGGTGGTCTGCTGAGCAGGCCTTCCTCTGTTCTCGGATCGGGCCATCCTGGGGCCTGATTGATGGGCGACCCGTGGCTGGCTACCGACCCCCATCAATTGGCCCTCGCCGGCTGGGGAGGAGCAAGAGCTCCTACTCAGCAGGCGGCATCTTGGTTGGGATGGCGGGAGGTTGACTCGAATACTCTTGCATTAAATGCGTCGCGTGTTCCCGAGGGAACAAGCCTTAACTTCTCTGGGTATGCAAAGAGTTTAAACGTCCTCTTTCATGATTATCCCTCCTTGCAAAGTGGATTTTCGGACAGTGTGCCAGTTTGATGATTGGCTCTCCTCTTTGCAGAAGTGGTTGGAACACCATTAATGCCTTGCTTTTCCTCTTGTATAAATTTCAACTTCCTTCACCATTTTCACAATCCGTTTTCATTCTTCTTCTACTCTTTTTCAAAGAACCAAAAATGTCTTGGATTAAGAAATCGGTTTTTCGCTGTGGAGTTTACGTGGACGTCCTCTGCTTCAGAGGGCATCGGCGGTTGAAATACTCTAAGCGGGGTCATCAGATTCTTCGTCGCAGTAGGCGAAGCCGCTCCCGTCCTCAACGGGCTACCAGGAGGAAAACTCTCTCTAAGGCTGGCAAGCGCCCTAAGAGGTCTCCATCCCATGTTGATCCTCCACCTAGACGCTGCTCCCAGGTGGGAGGCTGCTATTATAGGGGGTGCCACAGGTGTTTTCCCTGGTTACACCCCGAGCAATTTGATCCTGCTTCCTTTGAACTAGTTTCTTCTCCTGAGTCGGGTCCTTCCTCGCCCTTGGTCAGGAGAGAAGGCCATGGTTACCCTGAAGGCTCCGAGACGGTTCCCTATGGCAGGGACTGGGATGTGACCAGTCACGACTCGAAAGATAGCGAAGGTCAAGGCTATTCCTCTGGCAGGGGTGAGGAGGAAGGCCCTGATGATCCCTTCAAAGACTCTGATGATTAGGACTGGGGATCCGACATAGGTGGTTATGACAGCCCCAGGAATTACTCCCCGGGTTTTGATGATGATTAGGCCTGCTTTGTATATGCAGGCAGGCTGACTGAGCCTGGGATACCAGGCTCCTTTTGTAATCTTTTGCCCTCACCTTGTCTTGTAATTTTTGGTCTTTTGGGCCTTTTAATTAATGAGAATCAGGTGGGCCTTTGCTTTGCCATTATTCATTCGTTTTTTTTTTTTGAATTGATCATGTCATGCTATGTAATGATTTTTTTCTCTGCTTTTGTTGCCTTCCCGAGGCTCTTTGGGATGTGATGGGTGGTTGAATTTTGGATGTGTGACACGTGGGGGGGGGGCTTTTCTTGGGAAAACCCTTTTAGACTTTGAGGAGTTTTCTTTGAGTCTTCATCCGGCGACTGCAAATTAGGTTAGAGTCCTAATCCTTGAATTCCTCGTCTTTCTATTTCTTCGCTTTTTCCTTTTTTCTTTGGTCATCATGTCCCAACGTTGTGCCCGGATTCTTCCTTTTACTAGTCGTTCGACTGAAGGGACAGGGGGCAGGGGTAGTGTTAACGCTGACCTTGTTTCCTGCTCTGGGGGAGCGGGTGTCAGGGTGGCTGAAGAAAACCATTCAGAGGACAGTGGGGGTGCGAATTCCCCCGAGCCTGCTCCTCTCAATGTCATAGATTCTGACGATGAGGCGTTAGAGGTTGATGACTCTACCATCGCCGGCCCACTCATCCCCAAGCAGCCAGGGAGGGTCTATTAGTTAGATAGGATCAAATATAAGATTCCTTTGAGAACATACCCAGCCTCAAAAAACCGTGACCTAATTCTGGAGAAGAATGCTGAGGAGGCTATAGCTAGGTTTTATAATTTTGGGGAGGGCTATATTGTCGTCGTTCCTGGGGAGAAGGACACAGTATGCAATCCCCCTGCGGGTTGTATCATTGTGTACCATAAATGCCTTGAATTCGGCCTGCGCTTTCCCCTTCACCCATTTCTGGAGGAGGCCTTCCGGCGCATGAATGTGGCCGTTGCCCAGTTGACGGCCCTTGCCGTCAGGTCGTTGATTGCCTACACCTGGACCTGCCTGTTCTGGTGCGTGGAGCCGTCCATAGACGCTCTGAGATTTATGGTTGGCCTTCAAATGGTGGCTTCCACTGAAGGGAGTGGCTCGCCTTGTTACTTTTCTATCCTTCGCCTGAAGAAGAACTCCCTGGTGTGGCCGGTGATGAGTAGCCTGAAGGATTGGAAGGACAACTTTCTTTATATTCATAGCGCTTTTTATACAAGGCTTGGGGAAATTGATAAGGCTAAAGTCGTATCACCTATATCAAAATAAACCTAACAAACGACTAACAGGTAGCTAGCAGCAAGTAAGGGTCGAATCCACAGAGAGACAGACGATTATCACTAATTATCTATAGTTGATTCTAAACTATTCTAATTCCGGTTTTTATGATTTTGGTCTAAACTAATACGATTATGTAAAATAACGAGGTTCTAACAATATTAAAAGGATCTAGGGTCTTTCGGTTCACTATGTAATCAAATTGGGTAAAGTTAGTTAATCATTCAATCAATCAATCACAGTTATTTAGGGCAAAGACACGGCCTTTCGGATCTTATGTCAACCTTAAGATAGATTTTGCCGGGCTCTCGCAACTTACCAGATTATCCTACCCACTTACTTGTAAGTCTACCCTTACCAGGCTTTCGATCTTAGGTTTGGGTTCCTAAACATTCAACTAGTTCAACGTCTCAAACTAATCAAACAACGATACAAGACAAGTAGTAGGCAATAACATATGAATGATCAATCAAATAAGTAATTAAACTAACATCCCCAATTCAATTAATATAGATCCCTTCAACCCTAGATAAATAAATTAGCCACTCATAATAAACGATAAAGCAATAAAGAAATTAAGCATAATAAAGAACAATATGAAAATAAGAGAATAAGAAAAGGTACCAATTAAGTAGAACTGAAAGATTAACGGTCTAAAAGTATGACTACAAACTTGAAGAATTCTAATGCTAATAAAAAGTCTAAACTAAACTAATGAATATGAAAGTGTAAAAGTGAAAGGTGTCCTTAAACCTAACCTTAAGAAGGGTATTTATACTTATTACAATGAGTCTAATTAGGAAATAGGACATAACTTAATAAAATAATCTCGTAGGATTTTAATTAAGGCAGAATACGGATTCTTCAGAAGATTAGGAAAGTCACTCTGACGCGTCGTGAACCGCTCGGTACATAAACAAACCGCTCGGTACAAAAACGAACCGACCGGTTCACAAACGAACCGATCGGTTCAACATCAAACCGACCGGTTCGGTTTTCCTGCACTGCGCGACGAATTTGAAATACTTTCTCTTTCTTTGTTACTTGTCGGATTTGGACGTGTAATATACCGTTGGAAAGCTAAGAGAAAGAGCTTTCCAACGCCACAAAAATCAGCTCAATCGGAGTTGTATAACTCAAGATATTCATGTTTGAAGTTGACCATTGTTTTTGTGATCGTTCTTTCTTCTCGATTTGCATTTGTTTGAGCTTTTCAACTTATTTCTTTGTCGTTTCTTATTGTTTCTTCGCTTCACCTAACCTTTATTACTTATTCCTTGTTGATTTCACGGCTCGACTCTCGTCATTGCCCAAATATAGCTCAATCGTCTTCATTTGTCTTGTTTCCTACAAAACATAAACAAAATACCCGGCATAATAAAGAAGAATAAAAAGCTAGAAAAACGACTCCTAGAACACATAAAACGAACCAAAATAAAGGAAAATTTGGGGTTAAATATATATACAAAATGAGTTCATCAGTGCCCCCAGTCCTTGTTCATTCGGCACGTGGGGCCTGGCCTGACCCTAGCTTCTGGTCGAAGTCCAGGGGCTTGCCCCCTGCCTGCCCAGAGGTAGGCAGGGGGACTTTGCGTTTTTTATACAAGGTTGGGTGGATGCCCCCAGTCCTTGTTCATTCGGCACGTGGGGCCCGGCCTGACCCTGACTTCTGGTCGAAGTCCAGGGGGCCTGCCCCCTGCCTGCCCAGAGGTAGGCGGGGGGACTGCGTTTTTTGATGGGGGGGTCCATTTTCCTTGGTTTTAGCAACAGGGGGCCTCCCCTTATTGCCCCCTGCTCGTTTGTGTGTGAAATGCAAGTTTGAAAAGACAACGAGTATGAATTCAGGGCACTTTCTCATTTCTTAGGACATCCATGGTCGGAGTCGTCTACATTTTTTCTGACTGTCCTCCGCCAATTTTTTGAAAAGAAAAAAAAAATTCTGGTTTCTTAGCGCTAGACATAGTACTTTTTTAGAGTGTCGGCATTCCAATGGGCGGCCAGCTCCTGGCCTTCAGGGTTGGCAATCATGTAGGTACCTGGTCCCATAATCCGGGTTACTTCGTATGGACCTTCTCAATTGTCGCTCAACTTCTCGTGCTCTCTCGGTTTCCCTACTGCATGTGTTTTTCTCAAAACCATGTCTCCTATTTGGAAGCTTCTTTCGTTTACTTTTTTGTTGTATGCTTTCCTCTTCCTCTGCTGGTAGGCAGCAATGTTCACGCTGGCCTCTTGCTTTACTTCACTGATTTGGTCTAGAACCTCGGTCATTGCCGCTTCATTATCCGCCCTATTATACTGTTGGGATCATAGGGTGGGGATTCGTACCTCAATAGGTAGCAGGGCCTCGGCCCCGTAGACCAGACCAAAGGGGGTATGTCCCGTGGATTCCTTCCGGGTGGTTCTGATTGACCATAGTATGCTTGGCAATTCATCTGCCCACCTGCCTTTAAGCTCATCCACCATCTTTTTTAACCCGTTCAGAATTTGCTTGTTGGCAGCCTCGGCTTGCCCGTTAGTTTGTGGATGGCAGACGGCAAAGTAGGCGACTGCTATGCCATGTCCTTCCAGCCAGACCCTTAGGGGGTCGTTGTCAAATTTCCTTCCATGATCAAATATCAGCATCTTGGGCAGGCCAAATCTGGTTATGATATTCCTCCAAATCACCTTCCTTACTGCAGGCTCGGTAATGTTTGGGACTGCTTCGGCTTCAATCCATTTTGTGAAATAGTCAATCCCTACTATTAAAAACTTCCGACCCCCTGTTGCTGCAGTGAAAGGGCCCAATATGTCTTTCCCCCACTGGGCGAAGGGAATGGGAGACAGAATTGGCCTGAGTTCCTGGGCCGGAGCATGAATTGATGGGGCAAACAACTGACATTTTCTGCATTTTCTTGTTAGATCTCTTGCATCAGCTAGAAGAGTTGGCCAGTAGTAGCCTACCCTCAGGGCCTTGTGGGCTAGTGACCTTCCGCCTATGTGGTGGCCGCAGATTCCTGAGTGAATGTCGTCTAGAACTTCTGCGGCCTGCCCTTCCCCCGGGCATCTGAGCAGAGGAGAGGAAAAAGACTTTTTGTATAGTTCTCCATTGATTAATATGAACAGGGTCAGATGGAAGGGTTCCGTTTTTCTTGAACTGGATGATTGGGGTCATCCAGTCTTCTGTCCCTGCTTCTTCAATGACACTGACTGGCTGGCAGGGGGTGGTGGATTTTTCCTGGACCACGTCTACCCAAACTGACCTTCTTATGTCTTGTAGACTAGAACTGGCCAGTTTAGACAGGGCATCTGCCCGGTTGTTCTGGGACCGGGGGATTTGCCTGACTTCATAGGATTTTAACCCTAATAATTCCCGCTTCACCTTTTCTAGGTAGGCGGCCATGACTTGGTCCCTGGCTTCATACTCTCCATTTATCTGGTTGTCGATGAGTTGGGAGTCTGTTCCCAGGATGAGTCTCTCGGCCCCTGCAGCTTTGGCTAAATTAATGCCTGCCAGCACGGCTTCGTATTCAACTTCGTTATTTGATGCGGGGAAGGTGAATCTGAGCGCATGCTCGAAGTCCGCTCCTTCAGGGCTAGTTAGTACAACTCCTACCCCCGCACCGTTGGCCGTAGACGATCCATCTGTGCACACCACCCATTCTCCGGCAGACGGATCATCCTCTTCCGAGTGGGAACACTCAGCCAAGAAATCCGCAAAGGCCTGTGCTTTGATGGCGGTCCTGGGCTGGTATGATATTCCCAACCCGCTCAGCTCTATGGCCCACTTTAATAGTCTTCCAGACTTTTCGAATTTTTCCAGGACCTTTTCCAGGGGCTGGTCAGTTAACACCACGACAGGGTGGGCATCGAAGTAAGGCCTGAGCATTCTCGCTGCAATGATGACTGCATAGGCTGCTTTCTCAACCAACGGATAGTTTTTTTCTGCTGCCCCAAGGGCATGGCTCAAAAAATATACCGGTTTTTGGGAACCTGCTTCTTCCCTCAGAATCACCGCGCTAACCGTTGTGTTTGTTACGGTGATATCGAGGAAAAGCTTCTCCCCTGCCACTGGCCTCGCCAGGGTGGGCAGTTTCTTCAAGTGTTCTTTGAGTTGTTCGAAGGCTTCTTTTTGCTCATCTTCCCATTTGAAGTGCTTGTTTCCCTTCAACACTTTGAAGAAGGGTGTTGACCTATCAGCCGACCTGGCAATGAATCGCGTCAGGGCGGCCATCGAATAACACTTTGAGCAGGCCTTCCTCTGTTCTCGGGTCGGGCCATCCTGGGGCCTGATTGATGGGTGACCCGTGGCTGGCTACCGACCTCCATCAAATCCAATGTTACTTCAATGCACTTCATCTGTTACTTTAATTTTTTTTATCTGTTACTTTAATCCATATTTCAAGTTTTGATTGTTTTTTCCGTCACGTTTATTGGCACTGTTATTGTTTTTCAGTTGACGCAAAAGCACATGAATGATGTAGGGATGTGGGTGAGAGTTTCCTCCATTGTGCGGTGGTGAGATTAAATCAAAGCTTCTGAGATGATGATGATGATGATGATGATGAAGAAAAAGAAGAAGACAGAGAGGACGAGAAGGATGAAAAAGAAGCAGAATTATAAGTAGGACATTATATTGTTAGAGTAGCCTACATTATTCGTTAAAGTAACATATTTAATGAGTTACAGTAACACAGATTATGAGTAACAAGTGTGAAACATTGGAATTGTAATGGAGTTGATTTAGTTGGAATCTTGTACCACTTTTTGTTTTGGAGTATCTTAATAAAAACAAACATTGTTCTTTTTGTTAATTGGAACTCCTGTTTTTGCAAGAGACTACTATGCAACGTAACAGATTTTATGAGTTAAAGTAACACAGTTCGTGAATTAAAGTAACACATTGTATGAGTTAGAGTAACAGTTTTTGCAAGAGACTATGCAACGTAACAGATTTTATGAGTTAAAGTAACACAGTTCATGAATTAGAGTAACACATCGTATGAGTTACAGTAACATAGTTATGGATTATGGCAGTAACATAGTAACATACGTACAATGGCAGTAGGGAACGGATGATTTTTTGCTGAAGATGAAAAAAAACTTGATTTTAAATAAACTTATTGTGTGAGAGGAAGAGGCAATTAAAAATTTGATGGGAGAGAGAGAATTTGTACTGAGATAATTAAGGAAGAGAGAGAAAGAAAATATATTTTGATAGATATTATAGTTATTTCCTTAATTATAAGATCAAATCTTGTCCATTAATCTAACATTGAATCAAGGGCTAATATGGGGACTCACGGACTTAAAATATATAAGTGGACTCACTTGATCCCACTTATATATATATATATATATATATATTCACAAGCATAATCATTTGACCGATCTTCATAAATTACAAACTTTCCAAACATTATACACTTGCTAATTACAGTAGAGCCTTCTACAAAAAATTGTGAACTAATTGTGTGAATATGACAAATCATAACGGTCTACTGAAAGTAATAAATACACCAGTTGATTGATAGACCTAAAGTAAATATACTGATAATGCGTGCCCTGCATAACATCCGAATGTCAATCAATTTCTCATTTCCATGGACATGATTACATTCTTTAAAATGAATAATAATCTGAATTTGCTTACACTATAAACACAGAAGTGTTGCCCCGTTCCACAGCAAACACGACTAGACCTCCTTCAACTGCAGCAAATGCGTTACAACTATCTTTGCTAAGCTCTGAGGCTTCTTAAAATTCACCTTCTCAAGCTTGTCCACAGTGAACGGCCACACGTTATCATAACTAATTCAATTTCGTTATCAAACGATTCTATTTTGAAACACGTATAACATATTATAGTACCCGAAAATCCAAGAAGTGGAAAGGTTAAGGCCATTCATGCATTATATAATGCTAAGTATAGTCATCTGCTAAAACAATAGTAATTCATTGAAAATACTGTCAATAGCACTCATGACTGAAGAGAGTTCAGTGAAGCTAACTACATGGATTTTAGTCTAGCCCTTTTCGGTATGAGGGCAGTTCTCGCTCTCAAAGTGAAGGGCATAGAGTTTGAATACATAGAGGAAAATCTTCGAATAAGAGTGAGTTACTACTCAAATATAATCCGGTGCACAAAAAATTACATCTACTATTAAGGGAGAGGAAGAGAAAAGTACCAACAATGTAGAAAAACTAAAGGAGCAAGATGAAGATTGCATAAGAATAATAATCTTGAAGAAGAAACCCAAGAGCTTTGTCACTAATCCTTGAAAAACCTTTCAAAATCTCTACTTTTATCTAAGATTCCTTAATATTGTTTAGTTTCTAAGAGAGTAGTATAGAATTAAGCTTACAAATCTGAGATCTATTCTAATGAGGCATAAGATGATGCATACTAGTGGCCAATTAGGTCAAAGCTATTTATACTAAGTTGCTTAATGGGTCACTTAAACAAAGCCCAAATCTAATTTTATACTTATGTTGAAACTTTGCCCTATGGATCCTCAAAGGGTAAAACTTTGCCCTCCGGATTTCTAGAGTTCCCGTCGCTTTACCGTCGGGCGAAACTTCGCCCGCTGGTTTCGTCCGGTCAACTTCTCATCTGGAATTTGAAATCTAGGACAACATTACCGTCGGGCGAAACATCGCCCGGTGAGTACAAGTTTCACCCGGTCGTTTAACTTGATGAAGATCTTCTGGGAGGCAAATATGTCGTCGGGTGAAACTTCGCCCGCGATATCTCATCGAGAGAAACTTCGCCTGGTGGATCCTTTGTCCTCTTTCTTTTAGTTCCACTCTTCGTCGTTTGGACTTTTGCTTCGTGATATGTCTTGGACGATATTCCTCTCTCTCTTGCTCGTGAAATATCAAAAATGCTCTCGGAAACGGAATCCTATCAAAACTGTTTGGGGTACAAACAACCAATGTTGTCCGACTAGTAGTAGCCGACTTGATTCTTCCTTCTCCTGCTTGAGGTCGGCTTTGCCTTGTTGCTGCAAAAGGAACACACAAAGGCCTCAGAGGGTGTCTGAGGTTGCCTCTCCGATGCTCAAGTTAGTGAACGGGACTAAGAAGATATGATTGTCTTACTGGAGGATTTACCTTGCTTTTTAGAGAGATAAGTTGTAGTCTTTTTTGTGAATCCTTTGCATGTGGAAATAGTGTCTCTTTTTATAGAAGCACTATTTTACGGACCAGCCAACTGGGTCCTACTGGTCATGGACGGCTAGGTCCCAAGGTCGGCTCCCCTCTAAGAGGTGGTTGAAGGATGCTCTGGTGACAGGGGTGCCAGCAGCCAGTCATGTCTGCCGGCATGAATGCCGACCTCCATCAATTGCCACATCGCCGGATCGTGCCACGGGCCCTGGGCTGGTAAGGACCAGGGATTATTATGCCCAGGAAGGCGTACTGAAATCGGTCGCTCTCACGCCGCCTCTTTCCCGATGTTCCTCTTCGCATTCGTCCATCTGCCTTGCCTTTTGCACTTCCCCATTCTTTGGGAAGGTGCCCTAGGTGGCTTGTTCCCATAGAGGTGATGATGGTGCTTATATTTCCAATGTTTATCATCATTACTTTTAGGGGCCGTTTGATTCGTAAAAGGGTATGGGAATGGAATCAGGAATCAAACCAGGGTGGTATGGGTTTGGAACTTGATTCCTGAAACTCGGTGTTTGGTTCATTTTTTAGATGATTGAGATTCAAATCTGAAATTCTAATTTTTTTTAAAAAATTATATTTAATAATTATATTTTAAATATATAAAAATTTATATCACTGACTATATAAAATCTAAAAAATTTAGCTTGAAAGAAAAATTAAATAAATTCATTAAAAAAACCTCTTTTTAGCGATATAAAACACTGAGGTACATTAATAAAATTTTAAAATAATTTTTTAATATTTTAAATTAGTGTTTTTGAATAAAATATTTCAGTTATAATATTTCAACAAAAAAAATTGGAACAAATTCTTTCGGAAAATCAAACAAAGTTTGATTCCAAGGGTATGAATCTCATACCCACCTCCTCCCTTGGGTATGAGAAACCCATACCATGAAGGTTTGAGGTATGGGTATCGAAATGAAAAACTTGTCAACCAAACACGAGGTATGGGTTTGGTTCATTCTAAACTCATACCTCATACCTAAATTGAGTGAACCAAACAGCCCCTTAGGTGGTTAAGGGTTATGGTGCATTTACTGCTCCTTTTGGCTATAAAACCCCATGGATTTTCGTCATTTTGGGCATTCCACCAACTCAAGTTGTTTTTCTCGCTTGAAAATATGTCTTTTCTGGTAACACCCCTCCTCTACCTTTGAATCCACCCTCTGAGGCTAACTTGTGATGTCGTTGCCTCCCTTCCTCAAGGTCGTCCGTCTCCGGGAGGGGACACCGGGTTATCCACAGAGTTCAGTCTTGGCCTCTCCCTAGGAGGTATGCGACGGTCGCAAGCCCCACTGCTCCTGCCGCGGGCTCGGGCAGGTCTCTTTCTGGCTCTCTTTGCCCCTCTCGTCCTAGAAAAGGAAGGCTTCACCAAGGGTGTCTGAACCCGACGTGGATTTCAATGCTCCCTCCTCCGGCGGTTCTCCGAGCTTCTCGTCATCGGATGATAGTTCGCCCCTTTCACCTTGCGCTCCTCGTGGTCGATGCATGTTGTGGACATGACGTAGGTCCACCCCGACGCGGCCACGCGCGGGTTTGGGTAGGCGAATGAATCTCGTGGTGAGATTGCTCTCGGGTTCGAAATTTAAGTCAAAATGGAGTCGCCACCGAATTTTGTGGTTATTCGGAACCATACGAGCCCACTCTATGTCGTCATGGGCTATACACAAAGTAAGCCCACTTCGATTTCAGAGTTCATGGGGCTCGTCCCTTTGCATTATTATACCGATACCGTTTACACCGGCTTTCGTATATAAAATGACTCTCGTGCGCCAACGGTTTCGGGCATCCGGAAACCGAGGTTCTGAGTAAGGGGTGAGGGTACGTGTTGGGAAGCCCAATAAGGACACCCAACCCCGCCCGCACATGGCGGCCTCTACTAAGACACCGTTCGTGTTCGTGTACGCGCGTTAGTAAAATGATAAAATGATATGCAAACAGCGTTTTCGGGCTAAGCATGTGAATTATATGAATTACGTCATTTAATGCATCTAATTATGGTCGAAGTGATTTAGCATGCGAGGTTCATTTATAAAGCGATAAGCAAGTAAATAAACGAAACTCGAAAATAAGTAACGTACAAGTTACACGGGCGGAAATACAACCCGGAATTCACAATACAACGATTATTATAACGGTTAGAAGAAATAATAAACTAAATAAGAAAAGCGAGAAATAAAATACACGATTCGACGAAGACCCGTGTATAATAAATGTTTGCTAGATCGTGAAATAGTTAGACGGACGAACTTTAATTAATAACGCATTATATTGCATATTAATCAAAGGACGGGGGTTCGAGACCTAGGCGTGAATCTAACCCGATCTCGAACCTCGATGTCTTGTCCCGACTTATCACCTCGAGAAATGGAGTCTAAATTAATTATGTGTTGGATACGACTAAAGAGTCGTCGACAAAAAAATTAATAGTGTGAAACCGTCGATCAAAGTCATTTTTTAAGTGTCGTGATGTGCATGAGTTTTAGAAAAATGGGTTCACGTGATGGCCTTTACACGCGTTGACTAAAAGTCGTAACAAAAAAAACGAGTCTTAAAACATGGTCGTATGTCGCGAAGGTCGCATATTAATGTAAGGACCGAAAAGGGTAGAAAGTCGAGAAAACGAAAAAAAGTGGACTCGGCCAAACAGGCCTGCCCGCGAGTCGCATGGCCGGTCGCGCGACTCGCGCGTGGGTCTGGTCGGGCATTTTTTATTTGTCGAAAAAATCGTCAATTTTTATAGTCGCATGCCAATGTGGGTTTATTTACTCGATTTATGTTTTTGCTAGATTAGGAATTTTGAATTAGTAACGAAATTGCATCCCTCTACGTCACGACATCGAAACTAATCCTTCCGGATTATGTGATGTCGGTTTTCGTGTCAACGGGTTTCGTACTAATTGAAATGGAATCGAATGCGTTCAACTACAACCGATTGCAATCATGTCACGCCCTTGAGAACATTGGGGCGGGGCTCCTCGAAAGGGCTCCACCTCCGTCGTTACTCGTAAAGGGATTATACGGACTTTAGGCGATCGTCGTAGTCAAACGTATTTGAAACCGAATACTAGTATTATTATGTACATATACACGTACACGGTATTAATTGTTAATGACAAAATGTAAATAAATAAATAATGTTAGTGGTTAGAGTACATAAATAAAATGTTAGGTGTTAGAGTACATAAATAAAATGTTAGTAGCAAAATTAAAATAATGTTAGTAACGGAATTAAAATGTTAGTGCTAGTAATAATAATAATAATAATAATAATAATAATAATAATAATATACATATATATACATAATCAAAAGGAAAAGAGAAAGGAGAAAGAGATGTCGGGATTTGAATTACACCCTCAACCTACATGCTTAATGGCCTCGGAAACAAACTCGTAATAGCGACGGGAGCGCGGGAGTGTCGAGATATGTAGGGTGAGTTATGGTGTGTGTCTTTGACGAGTTTTGATCTCGGGATTTTGAATATGTGTGTGTGTGTGTGTGTATGCCGCCGGTTTTTCGAGGGCAAAAGGCTCGGTTTTTTTGTATGGTTTTGCTTGGGGTTGTAGTGTATGATGTTTAGGTAGATTAGGGTAGAATATGTAGGGTGAATGAGGTTTGCAAAGGCTCTCCTTAAACTCTCAAAGCTGAAAAAATCTCCCTAAATGATGAGGGTTAAAGGTGTATTTATAGAGTGAGTGAGTGATTAGGGTTTGCTTTTTGAATTCTGATTTGGGCGCCAACTTCTAGAAGCTGAATTGGGCTGATTTGTGTGACGGGTTCATCCTTGACCGGGTTTTGACCCGGTCGCTAAAAGACGGGAATTATTTTTGGTGTCGGTTTTGGCCCAAATTAGTCTTATTTTGCTCGGAACGACCCACTGGGCCTGGATTTGAGGTCTGTTTTGTGAGATTATTACTCCGCTAAAAATCCACGTCGGATATTATTGATTCCGAGCCCAAATCCGAGTATACCAAGTCACGTTTGCGTCCGATCATCATCGGATGTTTGTCGGAGACTACCATAGACACCTGGCAGTCAAAATGCGGGTGTCTACACATGTGCTGCTCATACGAGGGCATTGAAGGGTATGATTCTCCTCCACGTTTGATTTGCGTCTCACCTCCTTCTTCGGGGTCCGCCACCCCTGTCCGTCGGGTTGGTCCACCCCTGCGCTCGCCTTATCCTCCCATTCCTAGGGAGGATTCAGATGAGGAGGCGCATTTGGAGGAGTACGCCTACGCGTACAGGGTGGCGCATAGATGCCGCCTCCCTGGCCACTAGGTTCCAGGGTCTAGCTGGGCTTCATTTTTCCGGTTAAAGCCATCCACTGGAGGAGAAGGGGAGGGGAGTCGGCCCGGCGCCTTGCTCTGCTGATGTCGCGAAGCCCTCTGTTTAGAACAATAATGCTGCTTTTATTTACCGGGTGTATGTAGGGGCACCGGCCCTATGGTAGTTAATCTAGCAGGATGTTAGTATGGGTACCGGTCCCCATTCTAGTTATCTCGCCGGACGCTAGTAGGGGTACAAGCCCCCACATTGTACATGGCTTGTGGCCTTTTGGTTATCAATGGAAATATATACTTTGGCGAACTTGGTTTCTCATTTTGACTTTTAATCTTGCTTTTCTTGCTCATTGTGCCTTAGTGGCTTTCGGTATTGTCTCCTGCACCACGCTGCTACTTGGCAGGGGTTATTGGTCTTAACCTCTTACCCCTTCTTTGTATAAATAGGGGTGTGTCTCCCTCTTTATCCTCATTTGCCCTTCTTTTAATTTTTCTCTCTAGATCATTCCTCACACATGTTTTTATTTCTTTCTTCCCCAATCAAGTCGTCGTCTTTTTGCGCGGAGGTCTAAGTTTGCCGGCGTGACTTAATCTTCCTCCCCCTTTTAATCTTTCTTTGCATTTCGTTTCTTGAGTCGTCCACCCGTTCTCGTCGAGTTCATTTTGAGGATAAAGGGGAAGACAAGGTCATGCTAGCCTTTGAGGGGAATATGGCCTCCGGATCCAGGTCCGAGGGAATTGCCGGCGACATCCGTCGGAGGATGAAATCGAAGAGGTATCTCCAATTGTCATCGTCCCTATTCGGTCTTTCCGACCTTCCACCCGTAGGCTTCGCCGTAGAAGAAGCGCCTCCATCGCCAAAGGAATGACAAAGAAAGGATCTCCGTCCGATCGTCCAGAGTCTGCTCAAAAGGTTGGAGAGGAGGAGGCGGAGTAGGACAGTGAGGGGACTTCAACGACATTGGTTCCTCGTTGTCGTTGGAGGGACCCTTCTGCTGCCGTGGAGCCGTCGCAGGGTCGCGAGGAACCCGCTCAGAAGGAGGCGGAGGAAGGTAGCGAGGAGGCTTAGGCGGCGCCGGTTTCTCGTCAACGGCGGGGGGAGATAGATTCGGTTTCCACTATTACAGATGTTAAATGACGCCGGCGAGCGATGGTGAAGATTTCCCTGGAGGCCGTCAGGGACCTTTATTCTCTGGGAGAGGGGTATGAGTATGAAATACCGGCCACCGGCCAGACGATCTGCTCCCCCCGGAGGGTTGCGTAGGCATTTCTGTTGAGTCTCTCAAGTTTGGCCTGCGGTTTCCTCTTGATCCCTTCGTAAAGGAGGTATTCCGGTGCATGAACTTAGCGCTTGGTCAACTGACTCCCCAGGCAATTCGTGCTTTCATCTCCTATTGTTGGGTATGTCGATTCAAGAGGTGGACCCCTACAGTGGAGGCGTACAGAGCAATGATGTTTTTGAAAGTTGTGTCGGCGATGGGGTATTGGACCTTAGGGCGACTCGGCAGTTACGTCACGTCTTACACCATAATCTCCAACTGTCATAGTTGGAAAGGCATATTCCTCTATGTACGCTCCGCCACTAGATGATCGATCCCTAGGATATTCCAAACCAACGTACGTATCCACATGGAAAGGGACGGTGAGGTAGGGGGTCATCTGGACCTAGGGGAGTCTGGGTTGAGCGACTGCGACAAGGATATTGTTCGGGCTTTTCCGGTCGTCATTCAACTGGTCAGCAAGGAAGAAGTGGCCCTTCCAATGATCTAATTGCCCCCTTTTGACTTGATCACTAGTAACGAGTACTTGGAACGGGTGGGCATGAGCCTCTCTTTTCCTTCCCTAGGTACTTGGAGTGTAACTTCTCTTGTCGTCGTTGTTGCCCGTAATTTACTCGACGTTTCCAAGTTTTTCTTTCCTTTTGCTTTTGCAGGTGGTCGTCCGGCTCAGACTTGGACATTGGGGGAGCTTACTTTATTGGGGGGTAGATTCACAGCCTCATCCTTTCACAGCTCGGCCGCCTCTTCCTCCAATTGACCGGCCCGCGATCATGACTCATGGAAGGTCCAAGGCCTCGAAGTTGAGAAGGCAGAATCCCATTCCGGCTTGGAGTCGGCTAAGAAGAAACAGGCCCTTCAGCCGGCATCTGACGTCATGGAGATGGCGCAAAGCTACTCCTGCGACCAGGGTGATGCCGGTAGTTCTAAGGCTGTTACCTCTCCTCGGCCGGCTATCCCTCCCTTGGTCACTATTGTCGTCTTTCAAGGTGGTGCTCCGGCATCGGCTCCGGGGGTAATGAAGGTGGGGGATGAAGAACCGACTCCTGGGGGGAACGTCGTGGTGTCATCGTCCCCTGTTGAGCCTCCTGCGAGCCCTCAAGAGATTGCTCGCACACTTGACGTCTCCAAGGAAGGGCCGGTTACGCGGGATGTGGCCGCCGCCGTGGATACCCCTCTCCCCTCCTGGTCTGGTGTGGTGGTTGTACCTTCGTATCTGAGGTCAACTTTTTCAAGATGTTTGAGGCATCCAAGGATGGTGACGTTTCCTCTCACAGCGGCGAAAGTCCCGCTCCTACCGCCTAGTTTAACGCGCACTGCCCCCGGGTGGCCGATGCCCTCACCATCGTCGCCCAAACATCATGGTAATGAAGAGGTCTGGGGAGGTGGGTATCATGGTCTCCGCGGACCCGGCTTCCGTTGCTTCTCTGAAGGCCGGCTTGCAGGAAGCTATCGACGGTGGAGGTGGCCCTATTGCGCAAGTCTGAGGAGCTGACTGATGAGTTGGAGCAAGAGGTGGACGAGTCCTCCTGACGGACGGGGATTTGTCGCGAATCCCGATCGATCAAAGTAAAAACCAACTAATCCTAAGCATGGGTAGTCAAGGGTAAGTCGGGTCGAATTCCTCGGGGACGGTCTAGCTAAATAAAGGTCTCGGTCTAGTAAAGGTATTAGTCAAGCGAGAAGGAAATAATTGGTAAGAAGAGGGTTCTAAACTAGCAAGCTAAACGAATCGAACAAACAAATGAAATAAATACGATAATATGGGCCAGGGTCAAGGTCAACAAGGTAGTCTCAAGGTAGTTATCGGAGCTCACAAACAAGTCGATTACGGTAGGTAATTGGGGAGATAAAGGGTCTCTCTCGAGTCTATATCTACCCGGGACGGTCCTAATAACGGGCTCTCGCACTTATTACTAGGTCGACCCACCCAAAGAAAGCTCGACGAAATATAATTAACCCATCGCGGCCAAGACAAGCAAATCATACAAAAATCGCAATCAAAGGAGAATATCAACAATAATAGGCAAGATAATGAACTCACAACAAAACCCACGATGGAGACAAACCAAATCTTCCTCGACCCTTGAAATTAACTACTCAAACATCATTAAAACTAGACTAATTAAACTACCCACTATTCTAATCATAATAATAAACATGAGAAAACAACAAAGATAATAACTTTAAACTAATTAAGTCTAAAAGAATCTAAAACTCATAAACATAAAAGATGAATAATAAAGAAAAAGGAAGAAAAAATTGTACCAAACTTGAAGGAGAATTGTATAAATAATGGAGAAATGTAGTGTAGCAAGATTGACCCAACTAATTAAACTAATATCAACCAAATCAAATTAACAATTGATTAAAACTAATAGAAGTGAAGAATTAAGAGGGAAAATAACTCCTAAAGCTACACTACTCTACTCTACTGCCAACTATGCACTACAGTGCGGCACACCACTTTCACAATGAGGGTTTAGTGATATAAATATCACACAAAATTGAAAGACCAGAGTGCCCTCACTTAAATGAGATCAAAAAGAGTTAAATAAAGGGTTGAATGGTCATTTAACTCTAAATTAAAACAATCAAACTCCTCATCCCTGAAATCAATCGAGAAACGGAGGAGGTAGGGGCCACGACGCCGGCGCCGGCGAAGGTGATAGTCGGTGGTCGGAATCTAGGCCGGAGTGGAGCCGTAAAATGGTGGTGGTCTTGGTGGTCGGAGCTTGGGTCAGAGCAGAGGAGGTTCGTGATGCGAGGCAGACGCGAGCACGGCAGAGGTGGTCGAAATGGAGGAGTGCGGCGACGGCGACGGAACTGCTGCGCTGGTGTGCTCGATGTCGGAGCTTGGTGCGTGGTTGCCGACGAGTGCGAGGCGAGCTTTGTCGGAGGTGGGCAGAGCAGGGGCGACACCTGGAGGTGTCAACGGTGGAAGGCGAGTCTGGGCTGGAGTGGCGTCGTGCTCAACGAATTTGGGCTGCCGGAATTCTTCGTGTTTGCAGATGACGAAATAGGGTGAATGGTGATGAAGATGTGATTAATTGAGGTGTTTGATGAAAATTGATGGAAATGAGAAATATGGTGGAATTTAATGGAGATGGTGATTGATGATTGATTGACGATGGAAGATGATGTATGATGATGGTGGAGAAGGTGGGTAAAATAAATGGAGTTCACAGGAGAAATTTGGATGTGGGTTGGGTCAAAGGTCAACTTGACCTTTGACTCTTATCTTTAGCTTTGACCCGTCTTTCTTCTATCGGTTCTCCCGGATTGGTACCTACAAATACAAACGAGATAGCAGTATCAAATTCTACGGCAAATAACATTTAGTAGGTAAAATAATGACTGAAATGCGGTCTATCAACTCCCCCACACTTAAACCTTACTCGTCCTCGATTAAGCTCAAATAGTGTACGACAAAAGCAATTTATTCACAAAATAAAAAAAATAAAACATAATAGCCGATACGAGACAATAAACGGGCTCGCTCCGTCCTTTCAACTCACAACGAGATACCATGAGGAGAGTATCCCCTTGCAAGGCAAGTGGGGTCTTGCTAAAATTGCGAGACGACCAACAATAAAGCACGAAACTCGGGAATAATATGGTCGACTCTAACCAAAACGAGTCACCTCCCTCAACAAGGCAACCGAGCAAATCCCAAATCGATAATCAAAATTCTAAAATCCAACTAAAACATAAAGAATGGCTAAGAAATACTTCACAAGTTGCATATTCTTATTTTACATCTACTAATCTATAACTTCGATAAGCAAAATAGGGTGCATGATGAAGATGGAGTGAACTAACATGGCATTATAACCGAAAATGATACATAAAGTCCCTCCTCCCACATAATGAGAGATCCGGGTCGTCCCGGTACCAACTTGGTGACTAGAAAGGAGGCTAAATTTATTTGTGAGATGGATATGGAAATAATAAATATGCACAAGCTCACTTATTTGAACAAACTTTATTTTCTTTTGATTTTCTTCTTTTTCATTTTTTTCTTTCTTTTCTTTCATTTTTCATTTTTCTCTTTTCTCTTTTCTTTCATTTTTCATTTTTTTTCTTTTCATATGCTTTCGAAATACTTCGAATTATTGACAAGTGACGTTTTTGATCTAGTCATTTTGAATTGAAATGTGAGCAATTATAAAACACTCTGTTTTTTGTGTTTTTCACGATTTTCTCATTTTTGTGGATTTTTGTGATTTTGTAATGGGAATAATGTCACCAAGTCGGGATCCGGTCACCATAGGACAAAATGAAAATAAGAAAATATCACACCATGAGATGAATATGTGGAACAATAATGATGATATACACCCTAAATCGCTAATTAAAGCAAAGATTAGTCGATTCACAACACTAATATGCAACACTAAGTATTTCCAAATCATTCTTTTCATCAAAGATGAAATCTAGAAAATCGACTAAACTCTTAGGAAAATGCAAAACTTCTTTTTCAATTTTTCAATTTTTCAAATTTTTAAGTGTTTTTGAAACTTTTTTGACAAAACAAAAAACAAAACACACACACAAAAGAGAAACTAAAAAAACCACAACACATATTCACAAGTGTTAACACTACCAACTTACTTCCTACATCCCAACACAACACATATCCACAACAAAATCACACCACCAAAACCAAAACTTCCACCAAAATCAATCCAACCACGATCCAATAGGCAACAAGGTCTCCCCCACACTTAAACGAAACATTGTCCTCAATGTTTAAGACTAGGGAGGGAGAAAAGAAAGGGTGGTGAAGAATTTACCATTTCAAGCTCGATTTTTATCACTTGGGGAGTGATTCTTGATGTTTTCCCTTCAATTCAACATCTTGTTGTTCCTTCTTCAAGATCATGAGTGGACACCTACAAACAAATAAAAGAAAACAACACATAAACACACGCAAAAACAAAGAAATATATACACTAAACACAAATCAAACAAGTGAGTATCTAAATACAATACCAAAGATCTCATTAGCTTGTCATATGCATTGGAACAATCCTCACCAACATGATCATAGTGAGGCAAGCTAGAAAATCAACAAACCCAAGATATAAGAGTGATAGTGAAGGGTTTGTGGAAAGAATGGGTACTAGGAATCTCAAAATTCCAACATTTATCACCCGATTGCAAAATAACAAGAGGAGAGGCACTCACACAATCATTATCCCCATTTCCATTCATACTGTGGGTCTTAAGCATCTCTCCATCCTCAAGTGTATCAATCAAAGAACCAACAAGTGACAAATGATGAGCCAACAAAAACTCCTTTAAAAGTGGTTCACAATCTTCATCTATAATCATAGGCTCAAACAAAGGAGTAAGAGAAACAAGATCCAAATCATCAATGGGTGAAAGAGACTCAAAATTCATAAAAGGGAAAGGCCCAAATTTCTCAAAAATTGGTTCCTCAAAGAAATCAACCTCACAATCCCAAGTATCCTCGATCTCAATACTCTCATCACTCAAAGCATCATCAAATATCTCATTATCTTCTCTTTGCTCTTTCCTCTCAACCTCAAGAGTCTCTCTTTCTCTCAAATCCCTTTCCAAACTCTCATAATCAACCTCAAATGATATGCCTTCCAACTCACACAAGCTAAGATCTTTGTTGTTTTCCTTTCTACAATGATCATAAAACTTATCCAAGCACACATTTTCCTCAAAAAGCATACATTCCAACTCACAATCATTAACACTCACAACAAGAGGTGTAAGTTGGACAAGGGAATATGAAAATTGTGTTGAAGGAAGACAAGTAGGTTCACAAGAGTCAATAGCATGCAAATCATCATTCACCATGTTAGCATTCAAAGGGGTTTGGGGAACATATTGAACAACATCCAAATCATCATCATCATCCTCATCATCAATAAGAGGTGGAAATGAACAAGAAGGAAGAGCATTAAAAGTAATTCCCAAATCACCACAAGAAGCATAAGTAGATGAAATTTCATGCATAGCATTCACGGTCACAAGGGGAGAAGAAACTTGATAAGTATGAGAATCATGCACAATATTAAGAGAATAAGAGTCTACCCTAGCACTCAACTCATGTTGCAAATAAAGCATAGGTGGGTTAACTCTAGGTTCTCCTCCATTAGGTCTCACTCTCACAAATCCCCATTGATCATTGACCCTAGCCACTCTTTCAATTAATCCAAAAACTTCATCATCATTTAACTCGTTGAATTTTCTCTCAGATGAAAAGATGATTAGGTTTCTATGGTGAGGAAGGAGACCTTGAAGGAAGGTCGAAGTGGTTAGCCAAAGTGGGATTCCATGAATTGGACAAGCTCTCAATAAACCCTCAAACCTATCCCAAGCGTCACTCAAACTCTCAAACTCGCCTTGTTCAAAGCTAAGAATCTCATCTCTAAACTTGACGACCTTCGAGAGAGCGAGGGAAAAATTTCCTAAGAAATGCAAGGGCTAGTGGGTTTCAAGAGGTGAAGGTGTTAGGAGGGTGTGAGCGCAACCATCTTTTTGCTCCATCTTTAAGAAAAAATGGAAACAATATAAGCTTAATGGTATCAAGGGGCACACCATCCCTTTTAAACACACAACAAAAGTCCACAAAATTCTCAAGAAGACCATAGACATCCTCACTCTCAAGCCCATGAAAGGCATCCTGCTCCACCAAATCAATATAATAAGGCTCAATATCGAAGAAAGGACCCTCAAAAACCCCAATATTAATGGGTGAGGCAAACAAGTCGGGATCCGGTCTACTATGGTCTGCAAGAGAAGGCATTATAGATAAGAATGGGGAAGATTCAAGAAGAGTCACAAGAAGACACAAAAACACACTAGTATATACAAAACAAGGTATCAACTTTTTTTTTTTCAAAAAATAAGAAAAGACTAACTCCGAAACTAAACAAAGACAAAAATCTAACAAAGCACCGTCCCCGGCAATGGCGCCAATTTGACTGACGGGAATTTGTCGCGAATCCCGATCGATCAAACTAAAAACCAACTAATCCTAAGCATGGGTAGTCAAGGGTAAGTCAGGTCGAATTCCACGGGGACTGTGTAGCTAAATAAAGGTATCGGTCTAGTAAAGGTATTAGTGAAGCGAGAAGGAAATAATTGGTAAGAAGAGGGTTCTAAACTAGCAAGCTAAACGAATCGAACAAACAAATGAAATAAATACGATAAAATGGGCTAGGGTCAACGTCAACGAGATAGTCTCAAGGGGGTTATCGGAGTTCACAAACGAGTCGATTACGGTAGGTAATTGGGGAGATAAAGGGTCTCTCTCGAGTCTATATCTACCCGGGACGGTTCTAATAACGGGCTCTCGCACTTATTACTAGGTCGACCCACCCAAAAGAAAGTTCGACGAAATTTAATTAACCCATCTCGACAAACCAAATCTTCCTCGACCCTAGAAATTAACTACTCAAACATCATTAAAACTAGACTAATTAAACTATACTCTATTCTAATCATAATAATAAACATGAGAAAACAACAAAGATAAAAACTTTAAACTAATTAAGTCTAAAAGAATCTAAAACATATAAACGTAAAAGATGAATAATAAAGAAAAGGGAGAAGAAATTGTATCAAACTTGAAGGAGAATTATATAAATAATGGAGAAATGTAGTGTAGCAAGATTGACCCAACTAATTAAACTAATATCAACCAAATCAAATTAACAATTGATTAAAACTAATAGAAATGAAGAATTAAGAGGGAAAATAACCCCTAAAGCCACACTACTCTACTCTACTGCCCACTCTCCACTACAGTGCGGCACACCACTTTCACAATAAGGGTTTTGTGATATAAATATCACACAAAATAGAAACACCAAACTGCCCTCACTTAAATGAGATCAAAAAGAGTTAAATAAAGGGTTGAATGGTCATTTAACTCTAAATTAAAACAATCAAACTCCTCATCCCTGAAATCAATAGAGAAACGGAGGAGGTAGGGGCCACGACGTCGGCGCCGGCGAAGGTTATAGTCGGTTGTCGGAATCTAGGCCGGAGTGAAGCCGTAAAATGGTGGTGGTCTTGGTGGTCGGAGCTTGGGTCGGAGCAGAGGAGGTTCGTGGTGCGAGGCAGAGGCGAGCACGGCAGAGGTGGTCGAAATGGAGGAGTGCGGCGACGGCGACGGAACTGCTGCGCTGGCGTGCTCGATGTCGGAGCTTGGTGCGTGGTTGCCGACGAGTGCGAGTGCGAGGCGAGCTTTGTCGGAGGTGGGCAGAGCAGGGGCAGCACCTGGAGGTGTCGACCGTGGAAGGCGAGTCTGGGCTGGAGTCGCGTCGTGCTCGACGAATTTGGGCTGCCGGAATTCTTCGTGTTTGCAGATGACGAAATAGGGTGAATGGTGATGAAGATGTGATTAATTGAGGTGTTTGATGAAAATTGATGGAAATGGGAAATGTGGTGGAATTTAATGGAGATGGTGATTGACGATTGATTGACGATGGAAGATGATGTATGATGATGGTGGAGAAGAGGGGTAAAAAAATGGAGTTCACAGGAGGAGTTTGGATGTGGGTTGGGTCAAAGGTCAACTTGACCTTGACTCTTATCTTTAACTTTGACCCGTCTTTCTTCTATCGGTTCTCCCGGATTGGTACCTACAAATACAAACGAGACAGCAGTACCAAATTCTACGACAAATAACATTTAGTAAAATAATTATAACTAAAACGATTAATTAACGCTTATTATCATATAAGAACCTGTAATGAGCTATAATAACGATTAAGCACATAAAATCGACCCGAATAAGTAAATAAATGTGGGTAAAATAATGACTAAAATGCGGTCTATCACCTACCACGCCGGAGTGGAGACGGTGATCGGCCTTACCGCCCTTGCCTTGGAGGAGTATGACCCTGGCTTTGACTGGGCGAGGTACAATGCCATTTACCAATGCCTCAACGATGAGCGAGTAAGGGCAGAGGAGTAGTTAGAGGATGAGGTGACATAGTCGTTGTAACAACCCGGTTCTTCTAATGACATTAATTAACAAGGTGGAAAATAATTAAGTCGTAAAAAGGGGTAAAAATTAAAAATCGTCGACTCAAGTGAGTCTTTTACCGATAAATGAACCGTTTGTTAAAATACAACAACTGAAACCCGAATTACAAATTTCTAAATACAATAGTCCGACAAAATTTGTGTTACAAGATTTATAGTTTGACACTCTCATCTGCCACACTGTATCTCTTGCACTCAAGCATGCCCCCATGTCCAGTCTTGAGGGTTCATCAACCTGAATGCATATTTAAATATACATGTCCCACTTAGTGGGAGTAACCTAACCGTCCTTCTAACACGACCCCGAATAATCAATGTAGTATAACGTTTAGGTTATCTAATTAACAGATAAGCAGGCATGTCACATTACAAATCGACATGTATACAATGTGAGGTACACATGAAGTGATTTCAGTTAACATGCGAATTTACATATATAAGACACGTAGGTTATATAGAATAAAGTAATACATACATCATATGAGTATCATGTGAATAGAATACAGTAAAGCATGGATCATGGATTCATAGAAGTGTCATGTGAAAATAGTGTAAGACATACATAATACAAATCGTATGAAACATAATATCAATCATAATCAATATTCAAGCAAGACATATAAAAAAACATCACTTCCCATTATCAAGCATTTCAATCACATCATTAGTCATAAGAGTATAGAACAGTAACAAAGCATACTAGCACATGTGATTTAGAAAACTGTAGTCATTTACTTTTAAAAACAATGGTTTCCGTTCACATAATGCACAGGATGTGACTACTAATGTCTCATGCACACTTAAGGCTTGCATCTCACCATAAGTGCGGATGGGAACATCAATCCCGCCAATCATATCGATACTAGGAGGTTTACATCTCACCCCTAGTGCTCAATAGGATCGAACACCTAAATTGACTCGGTTTAGTCGACAGACATACGGAGAAGAAGGACTGCAAGTGCATGGACTCAGAGGCCCCGCTAAACCGAACATGTCCCATACACTGCTAAGGCAAAGGTCGGAAGGTATTCCGCCCCCAAAGATATCCGATATAGAGAGTGAGAGCTGATCAGTGCCCTTGTCTATGTATGCGCACACACCCAATCCATACTCTTGGTCTCGGGAAAGAGAACCTTTACACAACCGAGCACCTCAATGGCAACTGGACGACTACTACTCTACCGACAAACTCATAAAGAGTTGGTTGCCCATTTACTTCTTAGCATTTTCTCGCACCGGCAGGATGCATCATGGCCTCCCATGAGCAGTGACTCCGAGTGTCGTAGTCTACTTTCGAAGCTGTCTTCTATCGCATCGCCTTCTAAACTTTACCAAGATAGCGCCCAACATGAAACGTAGGCTGAATTTAGGGGTCTTATAAAGACAGAGTCTCTGGAATATCGAGCTCAGCGGTCATCGTGGGGCACATGTCTGATAACCAGAGGGATGGAACAATACCGGGTTCCATAAGGATGACCGGTCTGTGGGCTGTGTATTGACTCAGAACAAGTCATTACAACATGGAATGGTGAAGAAGACTCAGAGGGTACTGCCAGGCCACATGTTCATTTTCACCATGATTGGTGTCGATAACATCGTTCGTGAAATCGTGTCTGATCACCGGCTTAGGTAACACACCGACTAGAAGTACGGTTGTTCCTATGGAATTTAAGTATGTCGATTTTAAGATTAACAAACATTATCAATCGTCGTAAAATTTATCTTAACTGATTGTTTTAGTATACTGATGTAAGAGATTTGGAACATTTTATTTGAGATATATTATTTGAAGTGTTCATTAGTTGAGATTTGATTAAAGATTCAATTATTTCTAAGTACATTATTTAAGATGGGTTCCTTTATCTTGACTTGGTCTATGTTGACTTAAAAAGCCAAAGTTTGACCAAGATGGACTAGTCAACCTTTAGTTTTGACTTAATCACTAATTAGTCCTTAAGTGCTCATTATAAAGTTTAAGTGTTGTTTTGCATATTTAAGCATTGTTTAACTTAGTATTTTTGGGTTATTCGTCTTTTAGTACTCTATACTTTTTGGGCACAAGTATTTAGTACATTTATTGTTCAAGTGTACGTATTTAGTATTTTTATACGGTTTCGTATTTGTACAAGTATACTTATCTCTTAAAGCCTATTTATACTTATTAAAATATTTCAACACCAAATAAATCAATAATAATTATAAAAATCATTTTTAACCTTATTAGGTATCATATTTCTCAAAACATAGAGTTTTACAAAAGTAACTTTAAGTAATAACAAAATCGATAATATTATTAAGGATACTAAATGAGTCATTTTTCAAATGTTATTTTTAAGTTTCGATTTTCATACTCAACAGACTTTTATAAGTTAGGTTTCCAGATATAAAGTCATTTTTCAAAAATAATAAGGTTTATTATTTTTAACAATTTAAAATAGAAAACAGTACGGGTTTTCAATACTTTCTTTTAAATCGTTTAAAATACTTAAACATCATTAAAGTGAACCAAAATTTTATTTTGGATACCTATACTTGTACATAACTTATACCCAGAAATTTAGATTAAAATACTTTATAAAAGTTCTTAAATAAAATATTCTTTCCAGATCTGACCCATTTTAGTACAAGTTTTATAAATGAAAATATATATGATGGATTTATATGAAATTTTACATAAACATTGTAGGCATCATCAGGAACATAAAATAGTATTTCCAAGTCCAAAAGAAACGTTTAACATCACGAAACATACTATTTTCTCAGACAGTACACAAAATCATACAGTACCAGTTTACGACATAAATCATTACTAAATATATATTTTCAAATAAACTTACATTTCATATTTTTAACATATTCTAGACATTCGGATCTACAACTTTCATGAAGGTACCTAAGGCTAATTCGAAACATATTTTACATATACAAATCGTGAACATACATCATACATCACATAATCCATTTTACAGCATGTATTGTTAAGTGATAAATCAACAAATAGTTAGCTTTAAACTTGGTGATCTAATGATTTAGTCCTAAACATGATGTTACATGTTAGTTAGAGTCTAAACACTATACTACGAGATTTGAGGGCGAAGAAAAGTTAGGTTACCTATTAGCAATTCTCCGAATCAACTATGAAATTAAATATACTAAGATCGAAGCCCCCTTCCTCTTGCTCCTCTTCATGAATAAGTTAGAAGGACACACAAACAAAGTAAGTTAGTAAATATAATAGGAATAAGGCTTAAAAATAAAGAGTATAAGGTAAGGAAAAGAAAGAGTATGTGCTCTTGAGATATGGTGGTGTAAACACCTTAGAACTTAAAAGAACTTGTATGATTTTCTTTGGTTTTTAGATGGATCTTTGAAGGAGTGTTTAAGTGAGTGAATGGATGAGTAAATTAAGAGAAAATGGCTGGTTATAAGCACACAATTCGTGCATTAGATGGGGGAGCAAAGGGTGGACAAGAACTTGACAATTACCAAAAGTAGTTAAGCATACTTTAAGAGGTACATACCCTATTTGGTGTTTTTGATTAGAAAAGCATATTTTGAGGCTTGGACTTCAAAGTGAAGGTATGGCATGCCTTAGGGTGATGTTTTTGAGTTTATTTGGTCATACCATGGTTAGGAAAGAAGTACGGAAATCGAATGTCGAGAAACGATTCGTCGGGTGACGATTTTCGTAGTAAAGGAGCTGTCCAGTACAATATTTTTATGATGAACTTATAAATTGTAATTTTTGAATATCACCATTGTGTATATCTTGGAAAATTAATAAAGTTAGGCTTTTGAAACGCCTCAATCGGAGTCCGTATGAGAAAATAGGAACCGTTTTACGAAATCGCGCAGAATTTCGATAACGATAGAAATTTCAGTTTTGCAAACAATGAAGTGAAATAGAAAGGTTCCAAAGACACAATAATTGAATATTACTATATAAAATATTTTGTCGAGACTCGATTTATTAATATTAATCGTTATTATAAATAACTAAAATGGTCAAAAGCACGGGGTGTTACAGTCGTGCCTTCCTCGCCTCCCAAATAGGAAGTCGAGCCGTCGTCCTCCTATGTCTCCTAAACTCTCGGGGATGGAGTGGAAGGGGCAGCAGAAGAGCGAGCCGACACCACTCACTCGTCTGCTCCCCTTTGAGGCTTTTTGTGGATCTGCTAATACCTACCCTTTGAACATTGGCATAGGCTTGCCCGTTAAGCTTTATTGCTTTTCATTTTTGTTTTGTCGTAGGTGGCGCTTGATCCTTAGGGGACGGCTGCCGATTTGTAATAGTCATAGCCTTGTTTTGTCTTTTGGACACTTGTTGTATTAAACTTCGGCGCTTCTGACGCCTTTCTTTTTATGCATTCCAATTTCTTATCTTCCTGCATCCTTGCATCACTTTTTTGCTTTGCATTGCTTTTGTTTGACGCTAAGGTTTTCTGTTCTCGCTCTCCTTTAATGAGGACCTTCTCGTCGGCTTAACCTGCAATGAGGATCCTCCGGCGGTATCACTTAGGCGATTTTAATGAGAATTTATGCGTTCCCTGCCATGCCGTGGTGGGCAATTTAGATTGTCAGGTTAATGATATAGGTGAATGTCCCATACTCATGACTATAGGATGGGGTCGGCCTGCGCCACCTGCGGTTGAGATCGGTAGGAGGGATTACTTAGGCTTATGCTCCCATAACTATGACATGGGGTCTACCGGCGGTTAGGAACGACAGGCGGGCTTGCTTAGGCATATGCCCCTATGACTATGGCATGGGGGGTTGTTGGCCAGCACCACCTGCGGTGAATAGCGGCAGGCGGACTTGTGGAGACTTATGCTCCTATGACTATGGCATAGGGGGTTTTTAGTTGGCGCCACCTGCGATGAATATCGGCAAGCGGGCTTGTGGAGGCTTATGTCCTATGGCTATGGCATGAGAGGTTGTTAGTCGATGCCACCTGTGATGAATAACGGCAGGTCGACTTGTGAAGGATTATTCCTTCTTGGCTATGGCATGGGGCGTTGTTAGCCGGCGTGAGTTGGGGTGTCCATTTTCTATGCTAAGTTGAATAGGGGCTTCCCTCCTTATTGCCCCCTACTTGTTGGTTGAGAACGCAGTGACCAATCGGCAAGTAGATAAGAGAAGAAAGAAAAGTAACCAATCCTTAGCATTTGAACTTAAACGTTGGTCGGGTAGGGCCGTCGACACGCTTGCTCGTTCCCCGACGGTAAAAGATGAAATGGCACACGCGCCGTTTACAAATAGTACATCCTAACGGTGTCTAATTCCAGTTTGAGGGTAACTCTTACCCCTCCCTATTCTTGAGTCTGAAGGTGCTTGACCTCTTAATGGTGTCTAATTCCAGTTTAAGGGTAACTCTTACCCCTCTCTATTCTTGAGTCTGAAGGTGCTTGGCCCCATGACTTGTGTAACCTAATAGGGACCTTCCCAATTGGCACTCAACTTGCCTTCCCACGGCCTCCGTCTTCCTGAGGACAAGTTCGCCGACCTGAAATTTCCTGTGGTTGACCCTTTGAGTGTAGGCCTTTTTCATCCTCTGTTGATACGCCGCCAGGTTGAAACGAGTCTCGTCCCTTGTTCCCTCTAGAAGGTCCAGCGCCTCAACCATGGCAATCTTATTCTGGTCGCCCTGGAAATATGTACTTCTGGCGGATGGGATACGAGTCTCGATTGGCAATAAGGCCTCAGCTCCGTAGACAAGGTTGAAGGGTGAATGGACGGTGGAAAGCATCTAGGTGGTCCTGGGTGACCTTAACACGCTGTAGAGCTTGTCGGCCAACCTCCCTTTGAGGTCTTCCACCATTTTTCGTAGACCCTTAAGTATCTGCTTGTTTGCCGCTTCAGCTTGGCCGTTTGTTTGCAGGTGGCAGAGGGCTGAGTAGGCTACGATTATTCCCATGCCCCAATCCATTCTCTTATTGGAGGGTTATCGAACAACCCGCTGTGGTCGAAGACTAGCACCTTCAGCACTCTGAACCGGGTTATCACATCTCACCGTATCACTTTTCTTACAGCCTCCTCAGTGATGATGAGGATGGCTTCAGCTTCTATCCACTTGGAGAAGTAATCCACTGTGACAATTAGGAACTTCGTGCCGCCGATCGTCGTTATGAAAGGGCCGAGGATATCCATTCCCCATTGCGCAAATGGTATTGGGCTCAGGATAGGTTTCAAGTCCCTGGCCGGCGCATAAATGACTGGGGCATGTATTTGGTAGTTACGGTACTTCTTGGTCAGGTCTCTAACATCATGCAGCATGGTTGGCCAGTAGTAGCTGGCCCTTGCCGCCTTGTGTGATAGACTTCATCCTCCAACGTGATGGCCACACATACTAGAGTGGATGTCGTCCAATACCTATGCCGCCTCTCTAGGCCTTAAACATCTTAGGATGGGTGCCGACACCCCCTCTTTTAAAGAGTTGGTCCTCTATCAGCATGTATCTGACTGCTGTGGTCGGCATTCGCTTTGCTTTGAACGGATCCTCCGGTAACTTCCGGTCGATTATGTATTCGATGATGGGTACTCTCCAGTCCTCTCCGTCCTCAGCCCCGACGACGTAGATGACACCCTTCACTTTCTCCTTGACCTGGATGATTTTCTTCTTCCGGACGTCCACCCAAACTGATCTGCAGATGTCTTGGAGAATGGCGCTCGCCAGTTTGGATAGGGCGTCGGCCCGGTTGTTTTGTGATCTCGGTATTTGCTTGACCTCATATGAGTTGAGGCGGGATAGCTTCTGCTTCACTATCTCCATATACAACATCAGGTTTGGCTCCCTGGCCTCTTATTCCCTGTTGACTTGATTGACCACCAGTTGGGAGTCAGTGGATATGACCGCCCTCTCTACTCCAGCGGCCATAGCCAGGTAGACTCCGGATATGACGACCTCATACTCTATTTTATTGTTTGAGGCTGAGAAGGTGAATTCCAAGGCGTGCTTAAATTCTTCCCCCTCTGACTGGTTAATACCACGCCGGTTCCCGAGCCGTTACTGGTAGACGAGTCGTCGGTGAAGACTTCTCACACGCCTGTATGTCAAGGAGTTGTCTTCCTCTGAGTGTGAGCATTCCGCAAGGATGTTGGCTAAGGTCAGCGCCTTGATGGTCGTCCTGAGCTGGTAAATGATTACAAGGCCGCTAAGCTCTACCGCCCACTTCAGCATTCTTCCTGACTTCTCAAACTTTTCCAGCGCCTTCTCCAGAGGCAGGTTGGTCAGGACGCCGACGGGATGTGCGTCGAAATATGGCCGCAGCTTTCAGGCGGCTATTACTACAGCATACGTCGCCTTCTCTACCATGTGGTCGTTCTTTTTCTGTCGGCACCAATGCGTGGCTGACGAAATATATTGCCTGCTTGATTTTCTGCTCTTCTTTCAGTATGACGGTGCTGACCGTGACATTGGTGATGGCAACGTAGAGGTATAACTTTTCTCCTTCCGTCGGCCTTTCCAACGTCTGCAGCGTTTTCAGGTGCTCCTTCAGGATTGTGAAGGCTTCTTTTTGCTCGGCCTCCCACTTAAACTGCTTGTTCCAATTCAATATTTTGAAGAAGGGTGTGGATTTCTCGGCTGGTCTAGATATGAAGGGTGCTAGAGCAGCCGTCCTCCCCGTCCACCTCTAGATGTCCCTGATGGTCATTGGCTCCGGCAGGTCTTGGATGGCCTGCACATTCTCTGGGTTGGAATCTATGCCCCTGACACTCACTAAGAAGCTGAGGAACTTGCCCGACCTGACGCCAAACGTGCACTTATTGGGGTTCAGCTTCATTCGGTATTTCCTTAATCATTGGAACGTCTGTCTTAGATCTTCTAAATGTTGCTCGTCCTCCTTGCTTTTGACTATGCGTCGTCAACGTACATCTCCATATTTCCTCCTCTCTGCTCTCCTGAATATTTGGTCCACCAGCCTTTGATATGTAGCGCCGACATTCTTGAGGCCGAAGGGCATCATTTTGTACATGAATGTGCCGGCGCTAGTGATGAACGCACACTTGACCTTGTTCGGCGCCGACAAGAATACTTATTGGTACCCGGAGAAGGCGTCCAAGAAGCTTAATATGGAGTGGCTGCTTGTGGTGTCCACCAACTGGTCGATTCTGGGGAGCAGGTAGCAGTCTTTTGGGCATGCTTTGTTGAGGTTTGTGAAGTCCACACACATCCGCCAGGCGTCGGAGTACTTCTTCAACATTACAACATTTGTAAGCCATTCGGGGTCACGGTTCGACGGAGACCGCTTTTTACAGCTTGTCCACCTCCTCCCGGATGGCGTCATCCTTTTCTGGGGACATGGTTATTTTATTTTGCTTAACGGATCTGCAGGCCGGGTTGACGTTCAGCTTATGGACCGTGACCTCCGAGTCGACCTCCGGCATCTCTTCTGCGGAGTAGGCAAACACGTTGGCGTTCACTTTTAGTAGGTCGATTAACCGTCGCTGGTATTCCGGGTCCAGGACTTGTAACACCCCTGATTTTATAAATTAAATTAAATTAATGTTATGTTGGTATTTTTTTTTTTACAATTTAACTCGTAATTCCTAAAATTATTATAAAACGAATTTATCGTTTAATCATTTCAAACTCCTAAAATTTTATCTGTCTCGGAAACTCTTCTTATATTTAAAACATAATTTTATTTCTGTTTCGATTTATTTTATACATTTAATTTAAATCTTATCGAGAGTCTATTTCGGCGATTTAAATTCTAAATTCTTTTTACTTATTTTTTATTTACGCTCGAATTTCTATTTTCGGCGAAGTTCATTTATTTTAAGTTTCGTCAAAACATCTTTTACTTTTCCTCGAGAAATCAATTTAATCCACTTTGTCAAAGATCTACTATTTATCGGGAAATACTATTTCATCGTCTAATTATTTATTTCTTTAAACTTCATTTTCGTCTCGAATAATTATTTATATCTCGAGAAACGTTTATTTTACTCATCTTATTTAACGGCCTGATTATTTATTAATTTTATTAATTCGATACGTGGGTCAGTGAACTTATTGTTACGGAATTCGTCTCCTACCCGATTCATTTAATTAATCTGTATACGACGTATACTTATTGTCTCGAAATTGGTATACTTTTTCTTTGGTGAGTTGAATTCAACCCACTTGTCTTACGTTCATTCCCCTTCTCTGATTCATTCCACCGCTTCATACATCCACCCCCATTTCTATTTGTTTTCCCCCACTTCTTTTAACGTAAACACATCCCCCTTCTCCCCTTCTTCTTTTGTCCATCAGCCATCGCCATCCTCGTTCTTCAGCCTTGGATTTTTGTTTCCCAACTGTGACGCCCTGTTTGTACCTATCGTGTCCCTGCTATGCTATTTATTCCTCACTCCTTATCTTCTTCGTCCGCCTCTTCTCCTCGACCCCTCTTTTTTCCTTTGTCTTCGTTGTTGTTGCTAAGTCGAGATAGTCTCCTCTTTCTTCTCTTCTTCTTCTTCGTTCTGGTTGTTGTCCTCTGCTGTTCTTGTCAAAAGCGATTGATGTGCGTTGTTGCGTTGTTAATGTTATTTGAGTTTGTGCTGCAGCTGTCTGTTATGCGTCGCATCTGCTTTTGCTGTTCTCGGTGTATACTCCGCTGCTTTTGTTGTTTCACTTATGCGTCGTATCTGCTGCCACTAAACACTTTGTTTGATGGCAGGAATCGGATGGATGACAATATTCCAACCACCAAGACATTGATCCACATTGTTCTGTTACTTATTCTCCTTTTATTTTGCCTCATTATATTATGTCGTTATTGCTCGACACTGTAATCTTGCTTTTCTTCGTATTAGAACATAGTTAATTATCTCTATAATTTGGAAGGAAGAGAGATAATCTTGTGACTATAATTAATTGTTTTGTTATATTAAAAAAATTTAATTACTATTTATAAGAAAGTGGCGCGCCTATTCAATAGACATAGGGTGTACAAAATAACCCATGTCTATACTATGACAATAAACATAGGGCAAACAAATAACTCATGGCTATATTTATAAATAGGCATAGGGCGATCAAAAACCCATGTCTATTGTTTTTATAGACATGGGTTAATTCTACAAACCTATGTCTAATATAAAAATAGACATGGGTCATTAAAAATACCTATGTCTATGTTTTAGATAAACATAGATCGCACGACCTATGTCTAAGTATTTGACAATGGATGTCACTCAACTTAACATGGGTCGCAAAACACATATCTATTAGTGAAAATGACCCTTGTATATTTGATGTTTTGTAGTAGTGACCCCCCTTTCTTTCGTCATTCTTCTCTTCCTCTTTTCTTCTGATTTCATTAATTGTCGGTTGTTGCATGATGTGCTGTTGTTCGTTATTGTTCCTACTGTCTGTTGTTGTAGTTCGTTGTTTCCGTGCCTAGCTTGTCGGTTTTCCCTGATCTTCTTCTTCCTTTCATCCATTGTGTTGTTGCTACGTTTTGTTGCAGCTCCTGGGTATTGTTGTTTCTCCTTCCCCTTCTTTTCATTCTTGTCGTTTCAGTTTTACCCGATTTCTGTCACTTAATTCGTGCCCAGTTTCACTCAGTTCCATGTCGTTGGTTTGTGCGTCGTATTCACTATTAACGGTTGCCACTATTGTTCTAATTATCGTGCTACTTTTATTGATTCATGGTCGTAGTTCTTCTTCTTCCTTTTTCAATCGACATCACTGTTGTTTTGCGCCAGTTTCTCTTCCTCTTCTTCCTCTTCTTCTTCTTCTTCTTCTTCTTCTTCTTCTTCTTCTTCTTCTTCTTCTTCTTCTTCTTCTTCTTCTTCTTCTTCTTCTTCTTCTTCTTCTTCTTCTTCTTCTTCTTCTTCTTTCTGTTTTCTATTCGTTGTCCTGCTGCTTATCGTTGTGGGTTGTTGTTGCTGTCCTATCCCTGTCCTTTGCTGTCGTGTTTTTTCGTGGTTGCCGCTGCTATTACCGTGTCGTTGCTGCTGATGTCGACGTATGATTCGAGTTCAAGTTATTGCTCGGTGTCCGGTTCTAACGTGGGCGCGTCTTGGGTCTTTGAGAAGAACCGTCAAGGACTAGTACATGATCAATGCGGAAATCGACTCAAGGTAAATTTAGGACGTTACTCAATTTTATGTTGTATGTTTGAGTAGTGGTATGTAGTAAATATCTTAACTTCGGTTTTCTAATTTTAGCTATTCATTATTTGCTTAATAATATTCTTTTAAATCGTGTGCTTTATAAATATTTTACAAGTATCCGATATCGTTTTATAAATCGTTAGTAATTTAATTATTTATGATCGTTATAATATTTTGTTGGTTATCGTGACAATAGTGACTAAATAATATCGATTTCAAATTTTCGTCATATTTCGTTAATTTCTAATTTTTAACTTAAAATCGTATTTTAATACAATAATCGAGATTTAAGGACTTGTTAATTTAATTAATTTCGTCCTACGACTTATATTAATAAAATGAGAAAATAGTCGATTTAGTTTTAAATATATTTTTAGTCGAGACTATTTTCACTAATAATTTCTTATTTGTTTACAATTGACTATTTTTAGTAAAATCCGTATTACGTATTAATAAAAGCTATTTGCTAAAAATAATTCGAAACCTTTGTAAAATTCATTTCATTTATAAAACACGTTGATTCAATTAATTTTGATATCGTTTTTCTTAAAACATCTCCTTTCTAAAATTTATATTTTTAACTCGATTTCCAATTTATTTATAAAATACTATATATTGACTTATTATATTTTATTTATATTTTGAGTAACGAATTTAGAAATATATTAAAGTTACGATAACGACGATAGTAATAAAATGTTAGTTTCGTTAGAAATGCTATTTTTATACGTTTCACTTATTTTAGTAACTTACGTAGTTTCTATAACAAAATTTTTATTTTAAGTAAGTTTCTACAAAAATTAAGTTTCTATTTATGGAAAGGTTTCCTTTTAATATAAAACGTTTATTCATTTATCCTCATATTATTTATATTGATTATATCTTTGTTTATATCGATAATGGTTGTTCTGGTATAATGGAACAAAGACAAGTGTGGGGTTAGAGTAATATAGTCTGGGATGTACGTTTTTGCCATCAACTATAAGGCTGGTGTGTCTTTATGGGGCACATTGGTTGTTGAACTGAGTATGGTTTGTGTTCAGGAGAGTGTGCATTGTGTAAGTCGCGTCGGGTTGAACCGGTTATGGTTTGTATCCAGGAGGGGTATATACTATTTAAACCAAGACCTCGCTGCACGTAGTCCTGTTATAGTTGAGTTGCCTAGTTAGAGAGTGAATTCTGTTATGAGTTAAGTCTACAGTTCTCGAAGCTAGTTTCCAGTATTATCCCTAGTGAAAGTCTAGCCTTGTGCACACTGATCGAATTTCCATAACGCCATTTTTTAATATTATAATTATCGATTGATTTTGACTTGCAGGTTGGCAAGTGCTTTAAGCTTCGCTGAAAACTTATTTTTATTATATCGTTTTAATGTTTTCTCTTTTCAATTATTTTGATATATTAATATTATTATTTTCCATATGATATAATATGGATGGGAGAACTTCTGAGTTACTCCCCACTGACATGGCTGTTATGTTTATAACATGACAGGTATTTGCTGCTGGGTTTTGGGTGTGAGCTAACGAGTAGTGTGGATCCTACTCTTTCTCCATTCATGTTTATTTATGGATTTTTGTCGCTGTTTGGAGAATACTTATGTTAGACCGTTTGTAAAAAGTGGCCTCTGTATTGACTTACTGTTCTTTTATTAAAATATAGAACATCAATTTGTTGTAATCCCAAATCTACAGTGTTTCCGCCACTGTATTGCGTTATAATTTCTAGGGGATTACAGTTGGTATCAGAGCATTGTTGCTCCCGACGCTTACGCCTGATTCTAGGAACAATACCAGTAAATGATTTGAACATTAAAAATAATATTAGTGAGAGATGGGTAGAAACCAAAATAAGGACTTAACTGTTAAGTTATATGTTCTTGTAACTCAATGACTAACATTGAATATTTGTTTCTTTTGTCGAGAAGAAGATGAATGGACAAGATGTTGATAGGATGCTGCTCCAAATCGGGACAAGACCTGCTTAGAACTCTCCACGCCTGTTGATTCAAGTGGACAACTTTGTGCTACAAGGAGAATACAATGGTGACCTTTCAGCTCTGATTTAGTTTGCTCAAGCTACAAGTTAGATGATCAAGAGTAGATTCCTGTTCCACGATGTTGCAGTAGATCCAGATGGAGCGACCCAAGACTTGCGTGCTCATTCCTCTACAAGAAGGTGAAGTAATCCATTTAGTTCCCTCGTGAACTCTGGAGGCCCAAAGATTTTCCTCTGGTTCAAGAATTAGTAATCTAGGATCATTGATTCTTTTCTTCATGCCTCTACTTCTTCTAATTCTTCTCTTATAATTCTCGTCTTCGTTCTTGTGATAAATCTTGGATTAATTCTTCTACTTTACCATCTTTCCTCTTGAGATTCTTTTGTTAGACTGAAATCTGTCTAAGTGAACCCCGTGAAAACTTACAGATGTTTGAGGTTTAGTAAACCCTTGCTACCTGGTTGGAGGATTGTGAGTCTACCCTATCTCTAAGCAAGTAAGAAATTCTTGAGGATTGATTGAATGGCAAATTGTTGATTGATGGAACTAGAATGATACTTTAGACACTGAAGCTTGGGTTATAGGTTACTTTGATTATTTTGTAGTACTTAGAGTTGAATATATTTTGGAGTAGTAAGAGTATATCATATTGATGAATACCTAGTACCTAACTTAGAACCGAACTAAGTGTAACTGATAATATCACTTTGTGATTCTTACCTCATGCTTATTTGATGGATGCATCGTGAATATTTGGGATCATAGTGTATCGTTTAAAATGTTAGCCTGAGTGGTGTGGTACCATTAAAAGTTTTCATTAATGTCGTTAGGAATTTTGGTGGACATAGATTTCCCGTATTTCTTAAGGATTGGATCACGGATCGTTGTTTAAGGTTGTAACCTATGAACTTTGGAGTTGAGTAATCTAAACTTGGATGAACTATTCTTAACCTTGAAGAAGAGAAATATCTTGCACTATCATAATTTGGGCTTATTGTGTTGTTTTGAGGAATACTATAATACAGATCATCTTATTGGGACTTTCAGTTTAAAACCTTAGACAAACGAGATTGTGACTTCGTCGAGTAATTAAATATTTTATGGTTGCACCTTTGTGATTAGAAATTTGATGGAATTTTCGGAACCCTTAGCCCAATGACGTGTTTGAAGATGTGAGTGTTTGCGCCATTACCTATAGGTTTGAGCGTGTTCGAGTATTTATTGTACTTTCCCGACTTCTAAACTTGTGACATTATAAATATGTTGGTGATCATTTTTGAGGATTTTGTGCCGGAACTTTATTAAATTGGTGGATCTTGTTTAGTATTCCTTTCTCGAGAAATTTTGGGTATACCTTGAGTTCAAACCTTATGAGCTTTGAAATTAGGAGCCTTATCGATCAAGAGTTTGGGTGTGTCATGATGACTATAGAATCTTCACTAATGAGATTAGATTCTAAAGCATTTGAGGATTAGTAGTGTGTCATTTCAACGATTGAATAATCATGCAAGACCTTTTAATGGAGGTTGTAACAGTTGATATTTTTTGACGTTGTAAGACTAAGTTGGACAACCTAGTGCTTGTTTTTGGACTTAGCGTTATTTGATGGAAATTAGAAACCCGTGTTCGTGGGAGTCATCTAGGAATCCCGAGATGGTTAATTTATTCCCTAACCCTTGAGAGGTCTTTTTGACTCTCAATTTCGTCCTTCCCTTAGCTTTCTTAAATCCTCCTACTTCTTCTTCGGCCAATCCCTTTGATTTCTTTAACGGATTTGAAAACTTTTGTTTCGATTTGTCGTTGACCTTGACTCTATTTATCCGTTCACCATTTTCCGGGACCTATGTAATGAAAAGTTTGACTAATATAAAATTTTGAGTTATCGTGAAATTTTAACATTATGAGTTATAAATTTCAAAACTTGGTACTTCGTTTTTGTATTATTTTTGGTTGATAACATATATTTAGTCCTGTTTCAAAAGGTCTTAATAATTTATTTTAAAGTATTTTGAAATTGTTTAAAATTATAATTTTGATTTTCAAGTGATCGAGATTTTATGAAAACTTTCTTAATTGCAAATATTTTGATTTCTATGAGATTATTAGGTAAAATGGTTTAATATTTTCGAAAAACTTCGTCCGTCTAAGTTTTTGTTTTATTATCGGTAGACTTTAAATCTGTTATTGAAAATGTTTGACGTGTGCTACGATTTTTTTTGCTCACTACAAAATTTGATTTCTCAGATTTTTGTTTGGTTTTAAAATGAAATATTGTCGAATTTCTTAAACAAAATGTTTTACTGTTGCTTTCAAAATATTTGGGTACTCTTCACCTCGAGTTCATTTACAAATATTATTTATTGTCATTATTTTATCGAATAATTTTAACTTAAGATTTTATTAATTTAAATGCTTTTAAACTTTGGGGTAACTGAGCCCAACTGTAGACACCCACATTTTACTGCCAGGTGTCTATAGCAGTTAACGACAAACACCCGATGATGATCGGACGCAAACGTGCTTTAACGTACTCGAAAATGGGCTCGAAATCATGGATATTTAGCTTGGGCTTTTTACGGAGTACAAATTTCACAAAACAAACCTCTAAACCAGGCCCAACGGGTCATTTCGAGTCAAATAAGACTAATTTGGGTCGAATCCGACACCGGGGCCAAAACCGTCTTTTAGCGACCGAGTCAAACCCGGTCAAAGATATTTTCTCGAGACTTGTGGGTCAGCCGTGTCACTCCACGTAACTGACTCAAGCTCGAATACTACAAAAAATCAGTTACGACAAATATTAAACAATTACGTTTAAGGTAGAATTCGATCTCAAGTAGGATTTCTATCCGAAAACCGAATCAAATACTCGACCGAGCATAGGATACCCGGCCGAGCTCCCTCTTTCAGCCAAGATTCCCTTTCTTCTTCACCAAGTATCGGAATTCTCGTTCCTTTCAAATTCTTACGCTTCCTATCCAAACCGGTATTTCTTGTTGTCCAAGCAAGATACCTCTCTCAACCTCCTCCTATAAATAGGACCCTTTGCATGCACATTAACACAGACAATTCCCTCACAATAACATCGACCGACAATCTATACACCAATATTCACATACCTCAAGACTCTTAAACCTAGCATCGAGAAACCGATAGTGTAACCCGAGACTACAAAAACCGGCCCTAGACCCGTCACCCATCACGATCAAACCAAGACCGCCACAACTCACTGACATTAACCCGACGCTCCCGTGCCTTAGCCACATTCCGAGGAGCCCCGATCCGAGTTAACAAAAGCATGTAGGTTGAGGGTGTAATCAAACCCGATTTCTCTCTTTTCTTCCCTCCTTTCTCTCGTCTTCTTCTCCTTCTCGTCTTGTCCTCGTCTCTTCTTCCTTTTTTCGTCGTCGGTCGATTTTTCTTACGGGTCGTTCGTCGCATATTTTATTTATTTCTAATATCGATACTACAAAAACTATTTTCATATAACAAATATTCTTAAAATACGATACCGGATCATTAATCGAATATCGTATTAAAAGAGTTACATTAATCTCGTTGATGCTAAAAAATCGTTACTTTTTACAAAATACGATGATTTTAACGCGGAGAGAACCAACATTCTTTTTCGTTTCGTTCAAATTCTTTTTCAAAATAATTTTATAAATTTTTTTCTAAAAATCATTCCGAATATTCGATATCGATTTCATAGGCGAATATCGAATACGACGAATATCGAAAGCGTAAATCGAGTATAAATTAATTCATATTTATACGCGATCTATCGAAATTAGCGACTTTCGAAAAACCCGAACCAGGACAGGCCCTCACGCGAGTCGCGCCCCTCCTAGGCGACTCGCGCGGGAGTCTGAAATCCGCGGCCCTTTTTTCCTCTTTCTCAATTTTTCTTAAACATCAATTTTTCTACAAAACTATTTCTCTTTTCTTTTCGTCTTTTCTAGAATTATTCCGAATATTTGATATCGATTTCATAATCGAATATCGAATATAACGAATATAAAAAATATTGAATCGAGTGTAAATTATGCGATATTTGTACGCGAGTTAATAAAAACATCGATTTTTAGAAAATCGACCTCGAAACAGGTCGGGGCGCGAGTCGCGCGCACCCCGGGCGAGTCGCGTGGAAGGCTGAAACGCGACCCGTCTTTTCTTTTATTATTTTTCTTCAAACATCGTTTTTTGGACAAAATAGCGTCTTTTTAGCGATATTTCAGATCTCGATATATTTTTTACATTAGTCATTGCATCCATATCTTTTATTCGATTTACAAACCGTTGCTAACTTGTTTGTTCGTGTTTGTAGCAATTTCTTTTCTTTTCGTTTGTTTTATTATACTGAAACGAACCTCACATGCTAAAATACAACTTTGACGTTAAATTTTAGTTGCATTAAATCGACTTAGCAAACCTATTCAATTCTCGCATGTTTAGGGAAAACAATGTTTGCATAACATTTTCATCGTTCAACTAACACGCGTATTAAAACATCAAACGATATCCTAGTAGAGGCCGGTAATGTGCGGGCGGGGTTGGGTGTCCTTCGTGGGCTTCGCAACACGTACCCTCACCCCTTACTCATAACCTCGGTTTCCGGATGTCCGAAACCATTGGCAACGAGAGTCATTCAATACACGATATCCGATCAAGTCGGTATCGGTATCAAAATGCAAAGGGACGAACCCAATAAACTCTGACATCGGAAATGGGCCGTATTTTGTACACGGCCCACTACGACATAGAGTGGGTTCGAACGGGCCCGAACTCCCACAAACTTCGGTGGCGACTCCAACTTCGATTTAAATTTCAATTCGATCCATTCTCATATGGAGATTCATTCGCCTCCCCAAACCCGCGCGTGGCCGCGTCGGAGTGGACCTATGTCATGTGCACAATTTGGTGACTCCGCTGGAGATGAACTGATGCGTGACTTACCATTGGCATCCTCAGGGTGAGGCTCGAATAGAAATCGTTTGACTAGTACAATACGCGTTTTAGTTTTACGGTTCATGCATAACCCCATATTTTCCCGGGCCGGTACTGGTGACCGACGTCCCACTATACCATTGATGTAGTCCAAATTGGATATGTCAAAAAGTGTGCATAGCAGATTCGTATGGGTTTTACGGCATGTTCTAAGCTCAATTCGACTTAGGAAGTTCGCCCCGATTCTCGAATAGGCTATGTACACTGGTATAGACCCTTATAGACTGACCGAGACTTAGCTTAAGAGCATACATGGCGTCATTATACTGTTTCCATGACTACGTGCTACTTGATCCATATCTTTTTGAAAAACCGTCCTTTTCAAAATTTGCATCCTTTTCAAAATATCCAATTTCAAAACCCCGGACATATACCGAATTTAGGGCTTATGATTTTACTCAAAATAGCCCTTTTTCTAGGCGGTATTATGCCCAATTTAAAACTCAAAAATATATTTTCGAACTTTCAAAACCTTAGCCCGGTCCACCTTTCCATTTTCTTTCTCAAAAAAGGGCCGGTTTCCCCTCGAATTTTTCGGGCTTTTTTAAAAAAAAAATCATTTTTCAAAACTTCGTCTTCTTAGGACTTCCCGTATTTAGCAATGTCGGGTCGTGTCATAAGTCGTCGAAGTCTTTAGCGTCGAAACTCTGTCGATCTTACATCACGAGTTTCCCCCCTATCCCAGTCCGCCTTATTTTACTAAGGCAAGGCCCACCTTCGTAGGACATACTCCTACAAGGGTTGGCCCATTTACACAATCGAGTCAAAAGTCTGGGAATGTCTCACGTGAACCTTCCTTCGAACAGGGCCCAACCCACATAGCTGGATCCTAAGGGAGACCCACCTTTTCACTAGTCACCCGTCTAGGTGTCTTTTCCGAGTCATTACCGTCTTAGTCTTCTTCTTTTTCCCTTGCTCGGGATGTACTTTTTTAGGATTCGGGTTAAGTTGCTGATTACGCGGTGTTCTTACAGACAGGCCACCCTTCACCCGAACCATGACGAAAGAAGCCATCGATGAGTTGACAGCCTCGTTGACCCAAATCCAGGACCAATTGAGGAAAATGAGGGAAGATCAGATTGCCATCATCACTCGGGTAAGTGCCGTGGAACAAGGAACCCCCAACGCTTCGATCGAGGATGACGGACCTCTGGCTGCATTGGCCGGCGCAGTCCGAAAGTTGCAAGAACAGGTCCAATCGACCACCAGAAACACCATCCTAACGGAAAATGCCCGTACCTATTCGCCCTTGACCGATGAACTGCCCGCTAACCTCAACTTAACGGGCTTACCAATGTTTGACGGGACTGAAGACCCGGTACTCCATAACCGGGCCTTCAAGGATTTTATGGCTGTTAAGGGGGTCAAATCGACCATGTTCAAGCACCTCTTTGCTTCCTCTCTGGAAAAACACCCGAAAGCCTGGTACTATAGGCTTGATCCCAAGAAATACAAAACCTGGGACGATGTCGCAATGGAATTCGCGCGAAACTACGCGGATAATGCCGAGATCCAGACTACCATGCATACTCTGGAGGTTATGGCCCAAGAGCCTAAGGAGGGTTTCACGAAATACCTTCAAAGGTGGACGGCTGAAAGTGTAAAGCTGGTGGACAAGCCCAGCGAAAAGGTGCTAGTGGAGGCCTTTGTCAAAAACCTCCTCCCCGCTTACCGGATCCATCTTCGGTACGCCATCATACCCGATTTCGCCACTTTGACCGAGATGGGTACAAGAATCGAAGACGATCTAAGGTTAGAGAGCCTTACTAAGGCCTCTGCTAAGGGGTATCAAGGAGCCAGTTCATCCTCTAGCGAGCCCGCAACTACAACTGCGGCCCGAAACATCTTTGATGAGGTCAACTCATTAGACACCTCGACCAAAAAGAATACTCCAAATCGGGTATTCACTGACATAGGAACCACCTATGCTAATGCCTTACAAAGGCTGTCTTCAAAAGGCCTAATCCAACCGATAGGCCCAATTCCGGAAGTTCCCGTCGAAAAGCGATCCAAAAGCTAAAATATTCATGCCTATTGCCACTATCACCAAGGCAACTGGCACGACACTGAGAAATGCTGGAAGTTGAAGCATCTCATTCAGGATCTGATCGAAAGTGGGAAGATACCACTACCCAGTGATAAGACGAGTAACAAAAATAATAATCCCCTTGCTACTCACGCCATCTTTACTGGAGAAGTAGTTTACTGCTCTCATCTAATTTCCCCTTTCATTTCCCAAATAAACGGGATATGGAATGACGATGAAGATGATGTTTACTTGGCCAAGGGGGAAGCTGTCCCCGTCACTGTTGAAGAAATCCGGAAGGCTAAAGCCAGAGCCCTGGCCGGCACACATGTCATCACGACCGACCTTTCTATCCCGGAAACCGTCACTGAACCTTCCAGGACGGAACTCATTCCTGAGGAACCTAACGCTGACACGGCCCTAGTCAGGCAACTAAAGAGGGTCCGAACTGATCTTACCATATGGCAGCTTTTGGTTAGTTCTCAGGAGCATCGGGCAGCACTTACTAGAGCTCTCGATGAAATCAAGGTTGACTCATCGGTTACCCCCACCGAGATAGTAGCCACTATTTTGCCACACCTCAAAGGCAAGTCCAAAGGAGAAAGCCCACTTATCACTTTCTCCGAGTCCGACCTTCCACCGTTTGGGGCCACCCATAACTTGGCCCTATATATCACGGTGATCTGTCGGAATAAATATCTCCCAATGACCCTAATTGATGATGGGTCCGCAGTAAACGTCCTTCCCTTGAGGACAGCTAAGGCCCTCGGCATTACCGAGGCTGACTACCTTCCAACCGCACAAACTATCCAGGCTTTCGATAGGAGCCCAAAATCAGTTGCTGGGGCCGTTAAGCTGACGATCATAACGGGCCCGATCGAGGAGTTAGAATTCCAAGTGATTGATGTCACTTCGTCTTTCAATCTGTTACTCGGGAGACCATGGATACACGCGGTCAAAGCAGTGTCTTCCACCCTTCACTGGAAGGTCAAGCTACCTTTACAAGATGGGATCGTCACTCTCGAAGCTACCCCCATAACCGTGTCAAGCTGCAACACGGCAGGCTCAACCGACCCGCGAGGTTTCAACTTCGTGGGAATGATCGAGGAAGAATATCTTTTCCGGCCATACTTCACCACAAGCACCGACACGATGCTACAAAATCTGGGTTACCTACCAGGAGCTACCTCGAGACCTGACCTCCCGACTGGCAGAATCATTGAGGTCTTAACTAATGAAGAGTCAAGATTCGGCTTGGGGTATTCCATAACCCCGGAAAACGTGGTTCAGGCCGATATTCAGAAGGCCATCGACATCTTCAAGGGTACCTACTTGGGCCCTTACAGCCCAAGACTGACTGATTACTTCGTCACTCCAGTGTTCGGAACTGTTCAAGTGGGCTTCTATCAGCCCATCATCTCATATCCCGAGACCAAATTGGCTCGGGAATGCAATTTCATCCCGGATGACATCTTTGCTTTTATCCAAGCCGAATCAAAGGAGGGCACAAATAATACTGCGCCCGTCCTGGGACTCCTATTCGGGGAAGACAAGGTCATCCCGACCCCTAAACAGGAGTTAGTCAACTTGATTCTCCGCAGCAGCAGGTTCAATCCAACCAAGCTGATCTCCGAAGTAGGTGCTGACACTGAGAAGAGAGCTTGGAGGAAGACAACTAAGTGGACCGACAGTCAAGGTCGAATCTACAAGCCAACTACTGGCGAAGGAGATATGCAAGGCGCTGAATCCGAGTCCGAATCTGAGTCAGAGTCAGAGTCAGAGTCTGAGTCCATGTCTAGAGGGTCCAGTACTAGGATCGAGTCAGTAACCCCTCTCCCTTCTTTAGTCACACCATCGGGAGCCCAGGAGTCTGTCCCAAGGGCTCTCCCTATCCCGCCTCTGACCAATGATCAGATGGCCGCTCTCTTCGAGCTATTTTCGAAATTCACTATCAATAATAACGATAACCGTTCTACTTACGACTTGTCTTATTTTCAAAACATTTTCAAAAATCTTACTTGCAATGACATTGAGAAACCCGACGAACAGGTACTGCTGCCTCCGCATCTAATCGAGCAACTCGAACAAAGGGAGTCCCGAAATCCGGTAATCGAAGAAATCGATCCCATCAACGTAGGAACCCCTTTAGAACCTCAGATGCTTAAGTTGGGCTTATCCTTAGATCCCGAGGAAAAACAACAAGTCACGGATCTCCTCGAGGAATTTAAGTACGTCTTCGCATGGTCCTACAAGGACATGCCGGGAATAGATCGGGAGATAGCTGAACATCGTATACCCATCAAAGACGAGTATAAGCCGGTAAAACAGAAGCTCCGAAGAATGAGGCCCGAATGGTCTCTCAAAGTCAAGGAGGAAGTCGATAAACAATTCAAAGTGGGCTTTATTCAAGTGTCTGAATATCCAGACTGGGTTGCAAACATAGTGCCAGTACCCAAAAAAGACGGCAAAGTCCGGGTATGTGTAGACTTCCGGGACCTTAATAAGGCCAGCCCAAAAGACGATTTTCCGTTACCACACATCGACATACTGGTGGATAACATGGCCGATCATGCCCTTCTTTCATTCATGGACGGGTATGCCGGGTACAATCAGATCAAAATGGCGGAGGAAGATATGAGTAAGACCACCTTCATTACACCTTGGGGTACTTACTGTTATACCGTGATGCCATTTGGGCTCATCAATGCCGGTGCCACTTATCAACGGACCGCCACCACTTTATTGCATGACATGATGCATAAGGAAGTGGAGGTCTACGTGGACGACATGATCGTCAAATCCAAGGACCGAAACGGGCACATTGCGGCCCTAAGAAAGTTCTTTACCCGACTACGCAAGTACAACATGAGACGGAACCCTAAAAAATGCAGCTTCGGGGTAACATCGGGCAAGCTACTAGGCCATATCGTCAGCCAACGTGGCATCGAAGTTGACCCAGCAAAGATCAAGGCCATTACCGAGATGCAACCACCCAAAACCGAAAAGGAGATAAGGGGGTTTCTCGGGAAAGTCCAATATATCAGCCGGTTCATATCAATGTTAACCATGGTATGTGCGCCCATTTTCAAGAAACTGAAGATAGGGGAACGAACACTATGGGATGATAAATGTCAAATGGCTTTCGATAAAATCAAGGAGATCCTATCTTCTCCACCCGTGCTAATGCCACCTCAGCATGGTTTGCCTCTATCGTTATACCTAACAACGACCGAGACGGCCATGGGCGCTATGCTAGCCCAAACGGTCGATTCAGAAGAACGGGCTATTTACTACATCAGTAAAAGTTCTTGGAATACGAATGCAAGTATACGATGCTCGAAAAGACGTGCTTTGCTTTAGTATGGGCCACTAAAAAGCTCCGACACTACATGCTTAGTCACGAAGTACATGTGCTATCCAAAATGGATCCAATCAAGTACCTATTCGAGAAGCCCATCCTCAACGGCCGTATATCCGGATGGACTTTGATGCTAGCTGAGTTCGACCTCAAGTTCGTACCATTGAAAGCCATCAAGGGCCGGGTAGTAGCCGAATTCCTCGCTGATAGCCCGATATCCGAGGAAGGACACACCGATACTGGGCCTTCCCAGATGAAGATATATTCCATACTAACACCGACACATGGGATTTATATTTTGATGGAGCGTCCAACTTCCGAGGATTTGGGGTCGGTATTTTGCTAATCTTACCACAAGGGGAACACACCCCGTTATCCATCAAGTTAGATTTCGACGTGACTAACAACGCAGCCGAGTATGAAGCGTGCATTCACGGACTGCAAGCCGCCGCTGATTTAGGAGTAACAAATCTCCGGGTCCACGGTGACTCGTCTTTAGTCATTAATCAAGCCCTACAAAAATGGAAGACTCGGAACGCAAATCTCGTGGCTTACCAAGCACGAGTAAGGGTTCTCGAAAAACAGTTCCAAAAGGTAGAATACATCTATCTACCTCGGGAAGAAAACCAGTTTGAAGATGCTCTTTCAAAATTAGCATCTTTACTAAATTTCCGGGCGCATCTAACCAGCATGCCTATCTGCGTCGAAAGACGATCCGAGCCGGCATATATCCACGCTATTCAAGATATTGAGATAACTGATCCAGAACCTTGGTATCAGGCTATTCTAACCTACTTAACATCTGGAGAATATCCTCCGGGAGCTGAAAACCGGGCCAAGAAAGCCCTGCGAAGGTGAGCGACCCAGTTCATCCGCACGGACGATTGACAGTTATATAAGAAGACCGCACAGGGGGCTTTACTCCTATGCATTGACAAAACGCGAGCCGAAAGAGTCATGGCTGAGGTACATGACGGTGAAAACGGTCCGCATATGAATGCCCATATGCTAGCCCGAAAAATCACGAGACTCGGGTACTATTGGAATAGCATGGAAACTGACTGTCGGTTATATATCAAACACTGCCATAACTGTCAGATTTTCGCCAATGTACAGCATATGCCTTCATCCCTATTATATACAATGACATCACCATGGCCATTCTCAACATGGGGAATTGATATAATTGGGAAAGTAAACCCTTCCGGGACAGGAGGTCACTGCTTTATTTTAGTGGCTATTGACTATTTCACCAAATGGGTCGAAGCCGAGTCATACCGAATCTAGAATGCCAAACATGTGGCTAAGTTCATCCAAAACAAAATTATATGTCGATACGGGATTCCGCACGAGTTCATCAGTGATCACGGGACCCACTTTCAAGCTGAAACTGCCACTTTGTTGGAAAAGTACAAGATTCAAAGGCATACATCTTCGCCTTACCGTCCCCAAACGAATGGAACGGTAGAGGCAGCTAATAAAACAATTGTCACCATACTTAAAAATATGGCCGAGAATTATCGGGACTGTCCCGACAAGATACCTTTTGCTTTATGGGGATATCGGACATCAATACGAACTGCAACCGGAGCAACTCCATACTATTTGACATATGGGATGGAAGCGGTCCAACCAGTCGAGCTAGAAGTACCGTTCCTCAGAATTCTACTCGAGAGTGAGGTACCTGAAGCAGATTGGGTCCAAGCCCGATATGACTCGCTAGTCCTCTTGGACGAACGGCGATATCGGGCCCTGAATAATATCCAGATTTATCAAAAGAGGATCCAACGGGTTTTAACAAAAGGGTCAGACCTAGAAATATCAAAGAGGGCGATCTAGTCCTAAAATCCGTTCGAGCTTTGCTACCAGTTGACCCAAGGGAAAAATTCAAACCTAATTGGGCTGGGCCATATCTAGTGAAGAAAATCCTTTCGGGAGGAGCACTAATGCTAACAGACTTGGACGGGAACGAGTTCGTCAACCCAACAAACTTGGACCAGTTGAAGCGTTACTACCCTTAAACCCTACCTCAATGTCATTTGCAAAAAGTTTATAAAAATTTGTCTTTTTATAAATTTTCAAAAAAAAATCTTAAGCAAGTCAATAAGTTAGGATTATTTATCCTACCGTCACACATCTCGAATTAATAATCTTGATGTATTTCGAAAATTGCAAAATAACTTCTGAACTACGGAAGGTTTGATTCCATTAATTATGGATACGTAGGCAACCCCTCAAAAGGGTACAACCACTGCAATAACGAAAAGACGGGAACGGTATTCACTAATATGTCTTTTATTATGAAAACCGATAAATTCGGAAATTTCAAAACACATCACAAAAAAAACAACAAAAACATCAAAAATCACACCACAAAAATAGTAGTAATACTTAACTAATAAATTTAGGAGACTACTCGTACATTTTTCCTTTCCCCTTATCTTTCGGGCCACGCAGCGCCCGAGGCCGACGGGGCGGGGGCGAACGTTCCCTAATCACAAGGGGAATTTCCTTTGCTCGAACCCGTTTCTTCGACAACGGGTCTTCTGCCATTGTCACTGGCCCAAGCCGAGCCTGTACGGGCTCGGGTAGTCTGTCCCGAGGACCAAGTCGGTCCTTGACCGCCAATCTTGGGCCAAGTCTCCTTTCCAAATCCGTCTGGGGGCTCACTTTCCCCCGTGCACCCTTAGTATTGGACGCCTCAGTCTGAGTCCTAGATTTCCCTTTCTGACTTGCCGGGGTAGCACCTTCGTAAAAGAAGTTTCTATTATCTTTAGCATGTTCCCGACGCAACAGGTCGAAAGCCTCGTCAGTCTTTAAAGCAGCTCGGGCTTTAGCAGAATCAGCCTTTGTCCATCTGACGTAAGAATCGGATACCCAGATCGAATGAGGATTCTTGGGAATAGACCAAGTGGCCCGTGTATACCACCTTTGCATCCAGGTGTCACACATTACGTCCGTCAACTGAGTAGATTCACTCACGATTGCCTCGATTTCCGGGATTCTTTGGGCCCGACCATATTGCCTAAGTATGCGATCGGCAAAGAGGTAAATTGTTTGTCTAAAAGATAGGATTACCTGATATCGAGCCCTATCTCGAGACTCTAAGCCGGTCCGGACATAAATGGGCCACCATGGGACGGTCTAGCGGATCAGTGGGCCTTCATGGAAAGACAACACTTCATCCCAGTATTTTTGAGTGTTGAGGCGAGAAAAGGCAATGGTCCGTCTCCTCGTCATCACCTGTTTAGGTTGATATCGGCTCATGTCTAGGGGAGGGTCCAAGATAGATAGCCTCTCGAACAGCCACAGCTGAAAAAAACCACGAAAAATCAAAATCGCGAAAAATTGTCAAAACACTGCGTCAAAAAAAATCGAGAAAATCGCGAAAACCGAGAAAATCGGAAAAACCGAGACATTCGGGAAAAAATCGCAGAAACCGCAAAAAACCGGAACAATTGGAAAAGCCGGAAAATTGCAAAAAAAATCAATCAAAAATCGGCATACCTGTAAAAGACGGGTACTCCCAGTCAACCGGGTTGACGGATCCCTTTGCGATTATCCAAACCCTGGATAATCTCTCCTGTAATCAGCCAAGCCGGGCTGTGCTCCGTTTCCATCAGGTCAGCCACAGTGAAGAGTCGGACATGACCCATGCAAGATAATAAATCCATATGGCCTTCAAAAGCATAAACATGGAGCATACAAAAAGTAAAGGCCCTACGGCTATGGACCGGCCTGACCCGGACGTCATCTGGGTTCATAAATTTTTCCGCCAAATCAATCAAGGAAACGGTATCTCCTTCTAGCATACGGGATACCTCCATATGAGAAAGTCCTAAAAATTCCCGTAACTTTCTCCTCGGGTCATGAACCGAAAATGGGATAGCAGGGCGAAGTATGGGATTCCACCCTCCTACAGCAGCAATTTCCTCAGGGATAGGACAGATTTCGCCTAGAGGAAAACCAAAAACGTGATAAGTATCGTCCCAGTAGGACAAGCAAGCCTTCAAAAAGTGACGGTCTACTTGCATCTGGCGGATCGTGAATAATTGGGTAACACCATTCTGATTCAGGATGACTTTATCTGCGTCTCTGAAGTATCGGGACCACTCTTGCAGCATTCCAATTAATCGGTCGATTCCCATAGTTGGATTTCTAAAAAGAAGAATAAATTTCTCAGGGCTTGTTTTTCTTCAAGGAAGAGATGGGATTGTGGGAATTGTGAAAAATTATGAAGCAAGGAGAGGGTATTTATAGCATGAAACCGGATTCTCCTCCTCACCTAAGGATTCCTAATCCCAAAGGATTTAGCATATAGGCCCTATCCTGGGATCTAGCTAAGTCATCCCGAGCATTTCTATTCCTTTTCAGAGTAAAAAATTCTCTAATTTTCAAATCCAAAAATTCAAAACCCTTCTCAAAAATTTTTATTTTCCAGCGCGAGTCATTTTCCTACAAAAGTTACATGCAAAACTTTGCAACTTTGCATAAATCATGTATAGGACGACTCAAGCAGGACCGTGCAATTAACATAACTCCCCAGCGGCATTTAATAGGATGAGCCCATATATAGGCACACCTAAGTCTTATACGACGAGTACAATTCCCCACGGAGTTATCATCAGCTCAGGTACATTTCTAGTCTGTGGCCGGCGGGCCCTTCACGCAGAGTCTAATGGACTTTAAACGACCCGATCGGAAGTCTGCCAGGTCTTAATCTTTGATTGACCTGGTAGCTACTCTGACTTTCGCCCTGTCCAAGCCTCAGTCAGAGTGGGGGCTCTGTAGACACCCACATTTTACTGCCAGGTGTCTATAGCAGTTAACGACAAACACCCGATGATGATCGGACGCAAACGTGCTTTAACGTACTCGGAAATGAGCTCGAAATCATGGATATTTAGCTTGGGCTTTTTACGGAGTATAAATTTCACAAAACAAACCTCTAAATCAGGCCCAGTGGGTCATTTCGAGTCAAATAAGACTAATTTGGGTCGAATCCGACACCGGGGGCAAAACCGTCTTTTTGCGACCGAGTCAAACCCGGTCAAAGATATTTTCTCGAGACTTGTGGGTCAGCCGTGTCACCCCACGTGACCGACTCAAGCTCGAATACTACAAAAAATCAGCTACGACAAATATTAAACAATTACGTTTAAGGTAGAATTCGATCTTAAGTAGGATTTCTATCCGAAAACCGAATCAAATACTCGACCGAGCATAGGATACCCGGCCGAGCTCCCTCTTTCAGCCGAGATTCCCTTTCATCTTCACCAAGTAACGGAATTCTCGTTCCTTTCAAATTCTTACGTTTCCTATCCAAACTGGTATTTCTTGTTGTCCAAGCAAGATACCTCTCTCAACCTCTTCCTATAAATAGGACCCTTTGCATGCACATTAACACAGACAATTCCCTCACAATAACATCGACCGACAATCTATACACCAATAATCATACACCTCAAGACTCTTAAACCTAGCATCGAGAAACCGATAGTGTAACCCGAGACTACAAAAACCGGCCTTTGACCCGTCACCCTTCACGGTCAAACCAAGACCGCCACAACTCACTGACATTAACCCGACGCTCCCGTGCCTTAGCCACATTCCGACGAGCCCCGATCCGAGTTAACAAAAGCATGTAGGTTGAGGGTGTAATCAAACCTGATTTCTCTCTTTTCTTCCCTCCTTTCTCTCGTCTTCCTCTCCTTCTCGTCTTGTCCTCGTCTCTTCGTCCTTTTTTCGTCGTCGGTCGATTTTTCTTAAGAGTCGTTCGTCGCATATTTTATTTATTTCTAATATCGATACTACAAAAACTATTTTAATATAACAAATATTCTTAAAATACGATACCTGTTCATTAATCGAATATCGTATTAAAAGAATTGCATTAATCTCTTTGATGCTAAAAAATCGTTACTTTTTACAAAATACGACGATTTTAACGCGGAGAGAACCAACATTCTTTTTCGTTTCGTTCAAATTCTTTTTCAAAATAATTTTATAAAACTTTTTCTAAAAATCATTCCGAATATTCGATATCGATTTCATAGTCGAATATCGAATACGACGAATATCGAAAGCATAAATCGAGTATAAATTAATTCATATTTATACGCGATCTATCGAAATTAGCGAATTTTGAAAAACCCGAACCGGGACAGGCCCTTACGCGAGTCGCGCCCCTCCCAGGCGACTCGCGTGGGAGTCTGAAATCCGCGGCCCTTTTTTCCGCTTTCTCAATTTTTCTTAAACATCTTTTTTTCTACAAAACGATTTCTCTTTTATTTTCGTCTTTTCTAAAATTATTCCGAATATTTGATATCGATTTCATAATCGAATATCGAATATAACGAATATCGAAAATATTGAATCGAGTACAAATTATGCGATATTTGTACGCGATTTAATAAAAACATCGATTTTCAGAAAATTGACCTCGAAACAGACCGGGGCGCGAGTCGCGCGCACCCCGGGCGAGTCGCGTGGAAGGCTGAAACACGACCCGTCTTTTATTTTTTTATTTTTCTTCAAACATCGTTTTTTGGACAAAACAGCGTCTTTTTAGCGATATTTCAGATCTCGATATATTTTTACATTATTCATTGCATCCATATCTTTTATTCGATTTACAAACCGTTACTAACTTGTTTGTTTGTGTTTGTAGCAATTTCTTTTCTTTTCGTTTTTTTTATTATACTAAAACGAACCTCACATGATAAAATACAACTTTGACGTTAAATTTTAGTTGCATTAAATCGACTTAGCAAACCTATTCAATTCTCGCATGTTTAGGGAAAACAATGTTTGCATAACATTTTCATCGTTAAACTAACACGCATATTAAAACATCAAACGATATCCTAGTAGGGGCCGCTAATGTGCGGGCGGGGTTGGGTGTCCTTCGTGGGCTTCCCAACACGTACCCTCACCCCTTACTCAGAACCTCGATTTCCGGATGTCTGAAACCATTGGCAACGAGAGTCATTCAATGCACGGTATCCGATCAAGTCGGTATCGGTATCAAAGTGCAAAGGGACGAACCCAATAAACTCTGACATCGGAAGTGGGCCGTATTTTGTACACGGCCCACTACGACATAGAGTGAGTTCGAACGGCCCGAACTCCCACAAAGTTCGGTGGCTACTCCAACTTCGATTTAAATTTCAATTCGATCCATTCTCATATGGAGATTCATTCGCCTCCCCAAACCCGCGCGTGGCCGCGTCGAGGTGGACCTATGTCATGTCCACACCAACTCATCTTGAAATAAATTTTGTCCTCGATTTCGATTTCATATCACGTTTGAGGTTGTAATTTTTTTTTTAAACCGAGATTGTGATGCGAGTTAAGCATTCTCCTTTTGTTCAAGTGATATAACATTGTTTTCCATTCTATTATTATGTTTTTGTGAGTTTCGAGGACGAAACTTCTTTTAGTGGGGAAGATTGTAACATCCATGATTTTATAAATTAAATTAATGTTATGTTCGTATTTTTATTTTTGTTTACGATTTAACTCGTAAATCTTAAAATTATTATAAAACGAATTTATCATTTAATCGTTTGAAACTCCTAAAATTCTATTTGTCTCGGAAACTCTTATATTTAAATCATATTTTTATTTCTTCTTCGTTTTATTTAATACATTTAATTTAATACTTATCGAGAGTCTATTTCAGCGATTTAAATTCTAAATATTTTTACTTATTTTATATTTACGCTCGAATTTCTATTTTTGGCGAAGTTCGTTTATTTTAAGTTTTGTAAAAACATCTTTTACCTTTCCTCGAGAAATCAATTTAATCCACTTTATCGAAGATTTATTATTTATCGGGAAATACTATTTCATCGTCTAATTATTTATTTCTTTAAACTTCATTTTCGTCTCGAATAATTATTTATATCTCGAGAAACGTTTATTTTACTCATCTTATTTGACGGCCTGATTATTTATTAATTTTATTAATTCAATTTTAATTCGACACGTGGGTCAGCGAACTTATCGTTACGGAATTCGTCTCCTACCCGATTCATTTAATTAATCCGTATATAATGTATACTTATTGTCTCGGAATCGGTACACTTTTTTTTTAGTGAGTTGAATTCAACCCACTTGTCTTACGTTCATTCCCCTTTTCTGATTCATTCCACCGCTTCATACATCCACCCCCATTTCTTTTTGTTTTCCCCACTTCTTTTAACGTAAACACATCCCCCTTCTCCCCTTCTTCTTTTGTCCATCAGCCATCACCATCCTCGTTCTTCAGCCTTGGATTTTTGTTTCCCAACTGTGACGCCCTGTTTGTACCTATTGTGTCCCTGCTACGCAATTTCTTCCTCACTCCTTGTCTTCTTCGTTTGCCTCTCCTCCTCGACCTCTCTGTTTTCCTCTATCTTTGTTGTTGTTGCTAAGTTGAGGTAGTCTCCTTCTTTTTCTTCTTCTTCTTCTTCTTCTTCTTCTTCTTCTTCTTCTTCTTCTTCTTCTTTCTAGTTGTTGTCCTTTGATGTTGTTGTCAGATGCGATTGATGTGCGTTATTGTGTTGTTACTGTTGTTTACGTTTGTGCTGCAGCTATCTGTTATGCGTCGCATCTGCTTTTGCTATTGTTAGTGTATAGTCCGCTGTTGTTGTTATTTCATTTATGAGTCGTATCTGCTGCCTCTTCGACCCCCCTTTCTTTCGCCCTTCTTCTCTTCCTCTTTCCTTCTGATTTCATTTATTGTCGGTTGCTGCTGTGCTGTTGTTCGTTATTGTTGCTGCTGCATGCTGTTACAGTTCGTTGTTTCCGTGCCTTGCTTGTCGGTTTTCCCTGATCTTCTTCTTCCTTTCATCCATTGTGCTTCTGCTGCATTTTGTGCTGCTGCTGCATTTTGTTGCGGCTCCTGCGTGTTGTTGTTTCTCCTTCCCCTTCTTTTCATTCTTGTCGTTTCGGTTTTATCCGATTTCTGTCACTTAATTCGTGCCCAGTTTCGCTCAGTTCCATGTCGTTGATTCGTGCGTCGAATTCACTATTATTGGTTGCCGCTATTGTTCTAATTATCGTGCTACTTCTATTGATTCATGGTTGTAGTTCATCTTCTTCCTTTTTCAATCAACATTACTGTTGTTTTGCGCCAGTTTCTCTTCCTCTTCTTCTTCTTCTTCTTCTTCTTCCTGTTTTCTATTCGTTGTGTTGCTGCTTATCGTTGTTGGTTGTTGTTGTTGTTGTTGTTGTTGTTGTTGTTGTCCTGTCCTTGTCCTTTGCTGTCGTGCTGTTTCATGGCTGCCGCTGCTATTACCGTGTCGCTGCTGCTGTCTGATGCTGATGTATACGTATGGTTCGAGTTCAAGCTGTTGCTCGGTGTCCGGTTCTAACGTGGGCGCGTCTCGGGTCTTTGAGAAGAACCATCAAGGACTAGTACATGATCAACGCGGAAATTGACTCAAGGTAACTTTAGGATGTTACTCAATTTTATGTTGTATGTTTGAGTAGTAGTATGTAGTAAATATCTTAACTTCGATTTCTAATTTTAGCTATTCATTATTTGCTTAATAATATTATTCTTTTAAATCGTGTGTTTTATAAATATTTTACAAGTATCCGATATCGTTTTATAAATCGTTAGTAATTTAATTATTTATGATCGTTATAGTATTTTGTTGATTATCGTGACAATAGTGACTAAAGAATAATTTTTTTTTGGTTGAAAAGTAAGAATTATATTACCACACCAAAACATTACAACTTGTGCTTCTCTGCCAACAATTCAATAACCAATACAACTACTTAATATTGTAACATACTCCTAGCCTCTACAAAAATTTTAGGGAATATCTTCAACCGATTTACCACTTCAATTTGCACAGCTTTACACACCTTCCTTGGATGCAATAAAATTCCATCATGGACACTCCTATCCCGCTCCTTCCCGCTCCTTCCAAATATGATAGATAAGCGCACTTATAACTATCCCAATAATCTACTTCTTCGTTTTAGCCAAACTCCCCAAATCGAGCCACCAATTGATACAATTAGTACTTGAAATATCAGCACAAATCCAATCCTTGATAATATTCAAGCAGGCATTGCTGTATGCACACTTAAAGAAAAGGTGTTGGTGCGTTTCACTTTGAGCTGCACATACCCCACACTTATCATTGGTAATATCTCCCTACTTTAGCCTCCTATCCTTAGTAAGTAACCTTCCTTTAATATACAACCAAGACATAAATCTATGCTTGAGAAGGCTAAGCTCATTCCAAACGAACTGCGCTGCTGCAACTCTCAGACAGACTGCAGGAACCAATCATATCCAGCCTGTCTGTATACTCTTCACCACCATCCTTCCATTCTCCAACTGTAAATCCCAATTTCATTTCCTCCCTGATATGACAAACTTTCCTCCAAGTCTAACTCGATACTTCAGTCGGTTTATAATCCATCCATTGTGCTCCTTTTATATTGTTTGTATGCACCCATTTAACCCACAAAGAATTCGCATTGTTCTGAATCCACCAACAGTATTTTCCAACACAAGCTTTATTCCACATTTTGAGGTTCATCAATCCAAGACCTCCTCTCTCATTGCTTTGACATATGTCCTGCCATGCTACTAATGCCACCTTTCTTTCCATAGAGTTCCCACTCCACAAAAAGTATCGACATATGCTATTAATTTTCCTGATTACAGTAGAGGCTAGGGAAGGATGAAAATCCTAGCCCAATAGCTATGCAATTTACTCAAAACTGACTGGATTAAAGTCACCCTTCCCGCATACGAAAGATGCTTCGTGCCCAGCCCTCTAATTCACTCAACAATTCTCTCAATGAGCAGCTCAAAGTCCAACACAACTAAGCCTTTAGGAGAAATGGGGACTCCTAAATATCTGAATGGTAGCATACCCATTCTCATACCTGTCATAGCCAGACACTCTTGCCTGTCATCAGAAGACATACCATTCATATAGACATTAGATTTCTGGACATTCGTACTTAATCCCGATGCTTTACAGAAGGTTAAGAAACCTCTAAGCAACAATTTAACATAAGCAATATCACCCCTACTAAAGAGCATTAAGTCATCCGCAAAACAAGGGTGTGTTAGCTTCAATTTACGACACTTAGGATGATACCGAAACTGCGCTTCTTCCTGCACCGCGCTTAAGATTCTCGTAAGGTACTCCATCCCAATGACAAATAAAAAAGTTGAGGTAGGATCCCCTTGTCGTAAGCCTCGAGACCCTTTAAAATACCCAAACGTATTCCCATTCAAGGCAATAGAATGTGAGGGTGTACTCACACATTCCATCACTAGCTGGACGATATGTGTGGGAAAATCCAAAGCAACCAGCATATCCTCAATAAAGCCCCACTCCACCGAATTATAGGCCTTTTGAAGGTCTATTTTCATCATGAGCCTAGGTGAACACGCTTTCCTATTGTACAATTTTATGATCTTGGCATATCATTATATTTTCTACTATATCTTTACCTTTGATGAATCCAACATGATTTGGGCTAATGATATCAGGTAAAATATTACCAATTCTCTTAGCTAGAATCTTCAAATGCACTTATATATGGTATTACAGCACGCAATTGGTCGTAATTGACCCACATTCCCAGGCACATCCACCTTAGGAATCAGAGTTAAGATTGTATGATTAATTTGCTTTAGTATCTTCCCATGAACGAAGAAATTCTTCACTGCTGCAATCACATCTGTCCCAACTATATGCTAAGTATCCTTAAAGAACTTGGAACCATACCCGTCAGGTCCGGGGCTCTTGGAATCATGAATCTCAAACATGGCATCTTTTATCTCCTCGCCAGTAACAGGCTGTAGTAGACCAGCTTTGTGATCATCATTAAGAATCAGCCCTTTACGAACTGTATCTCAGTGAACTCTCCTGACTGGCTTGCTATTACCCAGCAGATTCTGATAAAAGGTCTCAAAGGCGCTATTAATGTCAGTAGTCTGATTATATTCAATCTCATCCATATCAGAGATAGTGAAAACCTTCAACTTAGCTCTCCTCTTGTTTATAACACTATGAAAATACTTAGTATTCTCATCCCCCTCTTGCATCCAATCAATTTTGGCTTTCTGTTGCAAGAAGTCAACATAGGCCTTTTTCAACATGTGATAATCATCGACCAGGGCCTTTTCCATTGCAAATAGCTGTACATTCTTTGGTTCTCTATTCATTTTCATTTGCAACTCATCCAAAGCTTTCTTAGCAATCTCCACTGCACTATCAATCTTGTGAAATACCTCCCTATTAAAAGTACGAAGGTATTGTTTCATATTCTTCAATCTTCTTATGAGCTTATAGATAGGTGTCCCATGTATATTCAAAGGCCACTGCTGCAAAACCAGTGGCAAAAATTCAGGTGATTGTGCCCACATGTTGAAGTATCTAAAAGAATTCTTCCTTCTATCATCAATACTACCCTCATTCAAGAGACAAGGACAATTATCATAGTCTCCCTCTGGAAGGAAGTAAGCAACAATAGAGGGGAAATCATTCAGGAACTCAGCATTACACAACACCCTATCAATGCGACTGAACACTCGAGTACCATCTCCATGCTTGTTATTCCAAGTAAAAAAAGAGTCATTACTCTTCATATCCTGCACCTAGCAGTCCAGAGTGCACTCCTTAAAGTCCCTAATGTCTGCTCAGGTTACAGCTACACTAATTTTTTCATCCACATTAAAAATATTGTTGAAATCACCTCCAATCACCCAAGGACCAGTACACCAGCCAGCATATTTTCGTAAATTCTGCCACAAGGACCTTCTCTCACTCTGCTTATTTAAGCCATAGACATAAGTTATCCAAAACCTCTTCTTCCTAGAAGCATCAAACACATGAGCACAAATCGTCTAATCTGTAACATCCCTAATATCCTCCGTGAAGATGGTAGGATCCCAAATCAGCCAAATTCGCCCTCCTTCATGCTGAGCATTATTAGTGCAAATAGACCAGTTTGCATAGATATTATTCTTAATCCCAAACCAATTCATAGCCTTGACTCTAGTTTCCAACATAGCAAAAAGTCCTACATTATTCTTATGCAAGAACCATTTAACATCTTGCTGTTTATTACTACTATTAAGGCCTCTTATATTCCAAAAACTGAAACTAACCACTTTCCATTGTAGAGATAATCACCTTACCCATCATTGCATTAGTTCGTTGCAATGAGGTTGCAAATATATCAGCAAAGTTGAGCCCCTGCTCCTGACTCCCATTTCCTCGTTCATACCTAGTAACTCGAGAAATCATCCGTGCTGGAAAGGGATGAGCACTAGAATTCAATGGTGGAAACATTTTAGGAGTTCGTAAAGGGTTTTTCGTCTTCACAGCTGCTGATGGCTCAGGTTCAACTGATTCCCCATCTGCTGCAGGTGCTGTAACCACCCACTTTTCCTTCCTTGCTTCTTAGGTTGTCCTTTCCCGCAATATTTCTCCTCATGGCCCATTCCACCACATTTGATACATTTAATTGGAAGTCATTCATACTCAATCATAACCTCTTGCTCCAGGCTTTTTTGATCCAAAAACCTGATGCTTCGTGGGAACTTCTGCTCAATCTGCACAGACACCATCACTCTAGCATAACCCAGGATTGATTTCAACCCTGTATTAGTATCACATTTGACCAATTGCCCAATTCTGCTAACAATTTTGGTCAGACTCTCCTCCCCTCAAAATCGTACATTCAGATCTTGAAACTTCACCCATATTGGCACTTCCACTGCCTCTCTTTTGGTTAGGTCGACACCATCCACCCAAGGCTTAAGGATGACTGGTTTTTTGTCAAACAAGACCCACTGGCTGAGAGGTTTTCCTGTTCCTCTTTAGTATTGAATCAGACTAAGAAAACTCCATTCTTCATGAAAGAGATCTTGTCCAACCCACTACTCTTCCATAATCTCTCCAGAAACCCTTGTACCACCTTCCATTGCAGATGAGCCCCAAGAATATAACCATAGATAGCAGTTTCCCAAAAAACAAGTTCGTTCTCTACATCTGCAACTTCCAACTGTACCAACGAAGGCTCTTCAGGTGCACCATTGCATACAACATCAGCCCATTCCTGGCTTCGTTCATCATTAAGTGACTTATCCTCAAAACCATCAAGGTCGAGATCATACTCAGTAATGATCGGCTTCTTAGATAAACTCTCATGTTCTAGCCTCTTGTTAGAGGACGCTTGCTGTTTAGACTTTTCTGAAATTTTTTGATTTTTTTTGTGATTTTTGCGATTATTTTTAGCTCTTCCTATACTTTCCGACTCAAGATCCTCCTAGATTTTAGTGACGGCTACTGTAGCTTTCTCTCTCATTGTTTTGTGACTAAATAATATCGATTTCATATTTTTGTCATATTTCGTTAATTTCTAAAGTTTTACTTAAAATCGTATTTTAATACAATAATCGAGATTTGAGGACTTGTTAATTTAATGAAATGAGAAAATAGTCGATATTGTTTTAAATATATTTTTAGTCGAGACTATTTTCACTAATAATTTCTTATTTGTTTACAATTGACTATTTTTAGTAAAATCCGTATTACTTATTAATAAAAGCTATTTGCTAAAACTAATTTGAAACCTTTGTAAAATTCATTTCATTTATAAAACACGTTAACTCAATTAATTTAAATATCTTTTTCTTAAAACATCTCCTTTCTAAAATTTATAGTTCTAACTTGATTTTCTAATTATTTATTGATGGGAGGGATTTGTCGTGAATCCCGACACCAAATAAAACCAACTAAACCTAACTGGGTAGATAGGGCAAGTCGGGTCGAGTCCACGGGGACGGTAAAGAGGGTTTCGACTAAGTTTCACTTAAAGACTTGACTAGGTCACAAGGCTAAACTAAGCTAAAACTATGAAGGGGGAGAGACTAAGACTAAGGACAAACTAAGTAGAACAACTAAAGCTAAGACAATAATGTCAAAGAGGAAGAACAAATCAAATAAGAAAAGAACTAGGATTAAGTTGGGTTCAAGGGTGATGAGATGATCAAGGAAGAGCAAAGGTGAAGGGGTAGTCGAGTTATCTAGGTATAATTTGGGCTCTCGCTCCAAAACCGACCTAGAGGCTCCCCGCTCTCGCGCAAGAACCCATCCTAGCAACATACAAGACCACAAGGAGAAGGCAAGAAAACATGTATTTGCAACTACAAGTCATTCAAGCATTTCATCAAACATGTTCTATGCATACAACTAAGAAGCAACCAAAACTTCCACCAACATCTTAAACAAACCCTTAATCACCCATTAAAGCACCAAATCCCCCTAATAATCCTAGCAAGAGGACTACTCACACATAACTAAACTAAAACAAACATAAACAAGAGAAATCAACCTAAGAACAAAAACATTCATAATGGAAAACAAGGATGAACAATGAACAAGATATAAAGAAAGAAACTTTACTAACTATGAAAGATTAAAAGAAAAGAGAAGAGAAAGATGATACCAACTAGAAGATGAATGGAAAAGAGAGAACTTTTATTAAATCCAGCCCAAAGAAATGGAATTCAATGTTGTCAATAGAGAATTCCCCCAATAGGTCTTTAATAATACAAAGATTCAACAAGAATTAAACTAAGATTAACGAGTAATTAAGGCTAATCTACACTAATCTAAGCTAATCTAAGCTAAAGTAGTCTAGAGCTTAGTGGGTAATGTAAAGGATGCTTAAAACAATACAAGAGGGGGGGTATATATAGGGCTACAAAAATAAAGGAGGCAGAAAAATGAAACACGGGCTGAACTGGGGCCTTCCCGGCCGGGAAGGAAGTTATCCCGGTCGGGAAGGAATGGTCCCGGTCGGAAAGCTCTTGATCCCGGTCGGGATGGAGCATAACATCGGGCGATGTTATGCTCTTCCCGGTGGGGATGATGTCGGTCCTGACCGGGAAGCTCATGGTTTCGGTCGGGATGGGTTGTTAGAGGCGCTGTCCTGCTCGTCACTTTGTCCCAGTCGTGATGGTTGTGTTCCCGAGCGGGATGATTCTTGTAGGCTTCAAATATGATCTCGTAGGTCCCTACTTGCTCTTCCTAGAGTTCTTATCGATTCTCGGTGCTCGGGAATGGGTCCCAAGGGCTCGGTATCGAGTCTAAGTCACCGAGTCATCGTCGCTTCTCTTCATTGGCTCCGTATGCATTGGAAACGAGTCGTAATCGTTCCATTTCTCCAAGATAGGCCTTAGGAACCTAAAACAAGCTAGAAGAAGCGTAAGTAGCCTCAAAACCACTCCAAAGAGCGATTTCGCAAGAGAAACCATGACCAAATACAAGAAATAAGCACTACACAACACACTTATCAACTGCTCCACACTTAACCCTTACACGCCCTCGAGTAAACACGAACTAACTAATAACTAAAAGAAACTAGACTACTAACCGAGCGGGTATTAGTGCACCCTATGCCCTTTCAATTCACGCGAGAACACTTAGTGGACAAGTGTTCTCCACAAGGCAAGTGAGGTTTTGCGACAAAGCTGCGGATACAACCGAACACGAAAACACATAAACACACACACAAACAAACAATCGGTTGCATCCAAAAAGAAATAAATACCGCTTCCCTCAACAAAGCGGTGAAGGAGACACCAGTTAAGGAGTCAAGGCAAGTAATAACGTTCCCAAGCTAATAACACAAATCGATATGGACAACACCCTAATAGTATGACAACAAAGCAATAAAAACGTTGGTAACTTACCGAGTTCCTCCTAACCTTCTAAGAACGTACCACGGAACGATAGGCGGGATGGAAAAAGGATGAACCACGGAGTTAGTCGACACTGTAGGTAAGTGAAGTCCCGCCCCCTTTAGAGATAAGCCAAGAGGGTCGTCACATGCTCAAAAACAGCCTAACTAGTCCAAGTAAAAAGGTGGATAGCGGTTGCAAAACGAGGGAAGACCGACCATTACCGCTATCATCCTCCCCAGGGACTATGTCCTTTGGCAGACTCTTCACGATTACGGTCGGTAAAAGGCTTATTTTTGAGAGGGTAAGACTTTTTTGTGAAATTGATTTTCTTTGGCATTTTTCTTTTGTATTTTACTTTTGATTTGCTATGCCATTTCTTTTTTTTATTTGTTGTGCCTTTTATTTTTTTCTTTCTTCTTTCTTTTCTTTCTTTTCTTTTTCTTTCTTTTCTTGGTTTGCCTTTTGGATAAACTTTGTTTTGTAGGCATTTCTTGCAACCAAGTAAGAACTTCAATAATTTGCAACTTATTTGTGGAAAATGTGTAGAAGATAGGGAAATGGGTAAGTCGGGGGCGCCTTCCCTTCAAACCCACAAAAAGGGGGGAAAACTTGGACTAATCAAACAGTTTCGAACACGGTCACCTAAGAGACGTGACTCGGGAACCAAGGCCTTTTCACTCCGTGGGTGGTCAAAATGGTCAAAATGCAAATCCCAAAGTAAATCCCTAGTAGACTAGGTGGACTCAAGGTAAGAAACCAACGAAACTATTGATTTAAAGTCATTCTACTAGACTAAACTCCAAGACTCGATTCATATCACTAGAAAGGAAAAGTAAACACTTGCGCACTAGCCTCAAAACCGGGCTTTCGAAAACCTTTTCTAAACTAGACACAAACTAAACAAGACAAAACAAAGACGAAAGAAAATGAAACGAAACAAGACAAAACAAAACAAACACACAAGGAAATAAACAATCACCACCCCGAAACTTCCAAACAAGCAACCAATCAACCACGAACTCCAAAAAGCTCCACCCGAGCACACACCACCACAACACATCCTCCAAACTCCATAAAAAGGAAAAAAGGAGAAAGAAATGAAAGGATATTACCGGATGTCTTGAGCTTTTCGAAACTTGTCGACGATCGCGCAACCTACAAGGAATTCGGGGAGCAAAACACACAACACAACAAATATACGACACAAGGACACAAAAGAAAAAGACACAAAAGAAAATCTTTTTGATTTTTTATGAAATGTTTTCAAATTTTTAGGGATTTTTAATATTTTTTGAAAAAACTACGAAAATAAAACTAAACTAGACTAAGATATCGCTCCCCCACACTTAAACCGAGCAATGTTCTCATGCTCGATCAGTAGTGTGTGGAAGACACAAAAAAAGAAGAGAAAATGGGAAAAATAAAGCTAAAAATAAAAAATGAAAGTGAAGAAAGAGTAGAATGTGTCCGGCCGGGGTGTAATCAAGTCACCAAGGGCCGAGACGAGAAAAGATATGGATGAGGGAAGAAATAAAAGGAAGAAAATAAAAGGAAATGTGAGGGGAGGGCTAGGTGTAATCAAGTCACCTAGCCCGGATTCCGCCTAAATCCGACTAAATTCTACCAAAAGAAAATAAAAATAAATAAAAAGTGAAAAGACTTGTCAATTTGGATTTTTCAAATGACTCTCGATGTAATCACATCATCGAGAATCGGGAGCACTAACCACCAAAGGCCCCAAGGGCCACCATGACACTAAAATGCATAAAATGAAGGGGAACAAACGAAGAGTAAGCAACAAAAGACGGAAAAGAAAGGAGAGTCCCCTTACCAAACGGTTAGCAACTCAACCAACTCCATCGTCTCCATGATATATCTTGGTACCTTGCTTGTCTTTGTCATCGTTTTTCCTCGTCTTTCTCAGTGTAGTTGGATGGTTGAAGTACCGGGCTTGTAATGGTGTAAATGAGGTCGGGATCCAAGGAGTAACTCGGTGTGTAGTGAAGAGTAGATGAGATGAAGGTATATAATTGAGGTGAAAGGGTGAAATGATAGTGGTAAGGGTGAGTAGGGAGATTGGGAGGGGGTATAAAGTGGTTGCGTGGGGTTTAAATGAAGAAAAGAAGGCGTAGGTGGCAGCAAGAGCTCTTCCCGGCCGTGACAAGCCCATCACGGTCGGGAGCAACTCATCCCGGTCAGGAGCAAGCTCATCCCGCTAGGGAAGCACCGTCAGTAGCTCCTGATTTCATGCTCACTTCATCCCGGTCGTGATGACACCCATCTCGGTCGGGATGACACCTTTCCCGAGCTTTGAAGCCTTCGTTCAATACTAGTTCCACCCACAAGACAAATACTACCTCGGGATCCAAAATACCGTCCCCAAAAGCTTGTCAAAAGCTTAAAAACCAACTTCCTTGTCTAAGATCCAAGTTTCTATCATCAACAACTCCTCTCAAAACTTCATCTTCACTTCAAACCTATCATGTAAGCTCAAAACTTCCATCAAAGATTCCTCCCTCACATCGCTCATCAAAATACCAAACGACAAGAATTCCATAAAACACACAAATCCCAAAATCAAACTTACAAAACACACAAATACAATTACAAAAACTCAAAGAAGAGGAAAGGGTTATATACAACACCACGGTTCTTGAGGAACTCCGTCAAACCTAGGATGCTGAATCTTCATTCTTTATCAACACAATTGCACAACTTCATATCCTTCAAGGGCACGAAGTAACAAATCGAAGGCTCTCGAGAAATCTTCGACCAAGCTTGTGGAATACCAACCTACACTCCAAGGTTCTTCACAACCTTGCCTCGACGTTCCCTGGGCATCCCGATCTACTAAGTTCAACGGCTTGTACTTGTACTTGCGATCCTTCGGTATACACCCAAACGTCCATTCATCTTCATGCCTTAAGGGAGGCTCAACCTTCTTCTTCCCTAGCAGCTCGTCTTCATTCACATACAAAGGGCATTCATCCACCCCAAGCTCAGAAGCATCATCATAAATTTCACACAAGTTGTTGTCTTTCAAGCTTTCAAGCTTTCACCTGACTCATCCCCTAGTTCGATATCTTTCAAAGCATGGATCATATTACATGACTCTTCATTTGTAGGCGAGGTGTTGCCTTGGAGGTCAAACACGAGCTTCTCGTCGCCTAATTCATAGGTGATCCTACCCATATTGACATCGATCATGGCACCGGCAGTGTGTAGAAATGGGCGCCCTAGGATAATGGGGGTGGTTGCATCTTCCGGCATATCAAGAACAAGGAAGTCGACCGGAATGAAGAATTTCCCGATTCTTAGTGGCACGTCCTCTAACATTCCTAACGGTCGATTAAGTGATCGATCGGCCATTTGGAGTGTAATCGAGGTACACTTGAGCTCTTTCATTCCAAGTCGCTCACAAATAGAATAAGGGAGAATGCTTACACTCGCCCCTAAATCACATAACGCCCTTTCGATCTTCAAGTTCCCTATGGTGCACGGGATTGAGAAACTACCCGGATCCTTCAACTTAGGAAGAGTAGAGCCTTGAATAAGCTCGCTCACCTCTCTTGTGAACGCTATGGTCTCTTCCTTGTCCAAGGATCTCTTCCTAGCCAAGATTTCTCTCATGAACTTTCCGTAGGCCGAGACTTGGGTAATTAGCTCGGTGAAAGGGATGCTCACATCCAATTTCTTCACAATATCGACAAACTTGTCAAATTGAACATCCGCCTTTGTCTTCAATTGCCTAGATGGGAACGGCAACTTGATGTTGATCTTATCAAGTGCATTAGGCTTGGATTGTTCACTTGACACCTTCTTCTTTGCTTTACTTTCTTCTTGGGGTGGAGGAAGCTTGTCTTCAACCGGTTTTTCAATTTCACACAAGACTTGCTCCTCCATGAGATTTCCCAAATTTTCATTGTCTTGGTTCAGAGATTGCACTTCTTTCATAGCTTCATTTTCATTAGGAAGCAAGGGATAATCATAGGATGCACCGCTCCTCACGGTGATAGCATTCACATGTTCCAATTTTGTTGGTACACCTTGAGGAGGTAGCTGACCCTTTTGCCTTGAAGAACTACCCGAAGCAACTTGAGCTAGTTGGGTTTCGAGCATCTTCACATGAGATTTTGTTGCCTTGTTTTCCATTTGAATTTGGGCAAGAAGTTCTTGTTGGGCTTTTTGCATCTCCAATTGACTTCTTTGCATCTCCAACATTGTCTGGACTTCTTTGCATGTCCAGGATCATGTGGAAGCGAAACAACATCAAAATCAGTCAACCTATCCAAAATTGGCTGGACACATTTGAACTACTACCTACTACTGTTTCACCATCTTGAGGCTCTTCAATTTCAGTTTCAGGTTCGTCTAAAGGGCTTGAACTCGACTCATTTTGAGTAGTATCATTGTGATGTCTTTTCGGGAAAAAGTTAGTAATTGGTGTCATTTTAGTTCTTTTCATCTGAAAAATAAGTCATAGTGTCACAAATATATCCGTCTTAAACACAATCGTTTTTTATACGAATTTATCAAAAAAACCTCCATTGAAAAATTGTTTGCACATTAGCACAATAGCACATACACGTGCTAAGTACTCTACTACTTTGTACTCCCACATACTCACATTAAATATGATTATACTTTATACTAACCATTAATTTTTTATCTTTCCAAATTCCAAAAGGCAAAAGCAATCAATGACATTACTTTTCCTGACAAATTGAGAAGACAACACGGTTCACAAAAATCACCTATCAACTTCTTCTTTAGTTCTTCTTCTCACTTCTCACTTTCTCAATTCTCAGTCCTCACATTTTCATTTCACACCAATAATTTCAATTTCCAAATTTCTATTTAATACAAATTCATCAAGTCTTCAACTCTTCAAAGTTCAAACAACTAATCTAATTATCTAATATGTTGTATTGCACTATTGCTGTAAAGATCCGAGTTTCCCCCAAATATATCAAGTTTCAGAAATCACAACTCACAATAGTCACAAATACAGTATTTATCTCCAATTTTGTTTTTTATTTGAATACAATTCAATTCCAATATAAGATAATACTACAATACAAAGGAAGAAAACTACAATTACCTCAAGATCGAATCAAGAGAAGAAACAATGGAGATTGGAGATAGCAAGGCACTGAGGCAGCAATGCAAAATTGAAAATTCAGAAAAGAAGAAACGACAACTGGGCAAGAACTACACACCTTTCATTATTTTTATTTTTTTTATATATAAAAGAAATGTGTATATATAATTTATAGGAGTATAGTTTAGATTTTATTCTTAGTTTGAGTTTATTTAGGTAAACTAACTATTTTTTTATATATCTTTCCTTATTATTAAACAACTATCTAACTATCTTAATTATATCTCTAATACATATAACAATGGGGTAGCAATTTTTTTTTTCTCAATTTTTTTTTCCGGATGGGGTAGCAGGTGCTACCCCCTGCTACCAGGTACATTCGCCCCTGCTCTAAAGAGTCTCTCCGGCTCTGGATTGAAGAGAAAGAAGTCGCCTCTCCTCCTAGGCATACACTACACACTTGGAGCAAACGGGAGAATACCTAGTGCTTTATGGACACTAAGTAGAGACAATAAACGAGCACAACCAAAGACAAAGAGAGAAGAAAGCTATAAAAACAAGGAAAAAGATAATAAGATATGCACAATGGATAAAAGAAGAACACAAAATGGTAACTAAGTCGTGCAAATAAGCAAACAAAGTCTAAACATGCACACCGTCCCCGGCAACGGCGTCAAATTGATGGAAGGGATTTGTCGTGAATCCCAACACCAAATAAAACCTACTAAACCTAACTGGGTAGATAGGGCAAGTCGGGTCGAGTCCACGGGGATGGTAAAGAAGGTTTTGACTAAGTTTCACTTAAAGACTTGACTAGGTCACAAGGCTAAACTAAGCTAAAACAAAGAAGGGGAGAGACTAAGACTAAGGACAAACTAAGTGGAACAACTAAAGCTAAGAGAATAATGGCTAAGAGGAAGAAGAAATCAAATAAGAAAAGAACTAGGATTAGGTCAGGTTCAAGGGTGATGAGATGATCAAGGAAGAGCGAAGGTGAAGGGGTAGCCGAGTTATCAAGGTATAATCCGGGCTCTCGCTCCAAAACCGACCTTGAGGCTCCCCGCTCTCGCGGAAGAACCTATCCTAGCAACATACAAGGCCACAAGGAGAAGGCAAGAAAACATGTATTTGCAACTACAAGTCATTCAAGCATTTCATTAAACATGTTCTATGCATACAACTAAGAAGCAACCAAAACTTCCACCAACATCTTAAACAAACCCTTTATCACCCATTAAAGCACCAAATCCCCCTACTAATCCTAGCAAGAGGACTACTTACACATAACTAAACTAAAACAAACATAAACAAGAGAAATCAACCTATGAACAAAAACATTCATAATGAAAAACAAGGATGAACAATGAACAAGATATAAAGAAAGAAACTTTACTAACTATGAAAGATAAAAAGAAAAGAGAAGAGAAAGATGATACCAACTAGAAGATGAATGGAAAAGAGAGAACTTTGATTACATCCAACCCAAAAATATGGAATTCAATGTTGTCAATAGAGAAATCCCCCAATAGGTCTTCAATAATACAAAGATTCAATAAGAATTAAACTAAGATTAAGGAGTAATTAAGGCTAATCTACACTAATCTAAGCTAATCTAACCTAAAGTAGTCTTGGGTTTAGTGGGTAATGTAAAGGATGCTTAAAACAATACAAGAGGGGGGGGGGGGGGGGGTATATATAGGGTTACAAGAATAAGGGAGGAGGAAAAATGAAACACGGGCTGAACTGGGGCCTTCCCGATCGGGAAGGAATGGTCCCGGTCGGGAAGCTCTTGATCCCGGCCGGGATGGTGATAACACCGGGTGGTGTTATGCTCTTCCCGGTCAGGATAATGTCGGTCCCGATCGGGATGGGATGGTCCCGACCGGGAAGCTCATGGTCCCGGTCGGGATGGGCTGTCAGAGGCGTTGTCTTGCTCGTCACTTCGTCCCGGTCGTGATTGATGTGTTCCTGGCCGAGATGGGTCTTGTAGGCTTCAAATATGATCTCATAGGTCCCTCCTTGCCCTTCCTAGGCTTCTTATCGATTTTCGGTGCTCGAGAATGGGTCCCAAGGGCTCGGGATCGGGTCTAAGCCACCGTGTCATTGTCGCTTCTCTTCATTGGCTCCATATGCATTGTAAACGAGTCGGAATCGTTCCATTTCTCCAAGATAGGCCTTAGGAACCTAAAACAAGCTAGAAGAAGCGTAAGTAGCCACGAAATCGCTCCAAAGAGGGATTCCGCAAGAGAAACCGGGACCAAACACAAGAAATAAGCACTACACAACACACTTATCATTTATAAAATACTATATATTGACATATTATATTTTATTTATATTTTGAGTAACGAATTTAGAAATATATAAAAGTTACGATAACGACGATAGTAATAAAAAGTTAATTTTGTTAGTGATGGGGGTCGGGTTGCCTACCACAGGTCGCCCGCCATGTAAGTCCCGGGGCAATCCGGCCCAAAAGGCTCAAGGGCCTGCCCGCAGAGCCCTGCCAGGTAGCCCCAAGGGGTGACCTCGAGAGTTATCCCAAGTCCCAAGCACGGAACTGATTCCCCTGCCTGCCAGGGCACGGACGCAGACGATGCGGCCCTGGGGAGCAAGATCCCCCTGCCTGTTTGGCACCAGGCTGCCCCTTCCTGACAGGCGCATGGGGAGATGGAAGACTAAGACCCTCCTGTCCAAGCCTAAGGTAAGAGAGGATAGGTGGACGGGAGGCACCCATGTGTCACTCCCCCATTCTCTTCTCTCTCTCTCTCTCTTCCTTCCTCTCTCTTGGGGGAACCTATATATACTCATATACTTCCCACAAGAAAGAGGTTGGATTTTCTCTCTCTAGAATCTTACTCTAAAAACCGCCACCTTACTCCTCACGAGTAGGGTTCCTAAAGGCATTTCACGAACTGACTTAGGCATCGGAGAGGGTTTCCTCGGACATCTCCGAGGCCCTGTGCGCTCTGCATGAAGGTGGCAGTCCGTCTCCGCCGGGAAGGTCTGATCATTGGAGTAAGGGAAAAGGGAGATCCGAGAAATTAGACGATTACCATCAAAGTAAACACCAAATTCGACGAGCCCGAATTCACTTCGGGTCGATTGTTTCCTTACCGTAACAATTTGGCGCCGTTTGTGGGGATTCTTTCGAGATTCCTTGTAAAAGAACAAAAAGCCATCAGAAAGATGCCTTAGATTATTGAAGCCAACTCTTGGGTGGATCCAACGGGACAGCCGGTGATCCCCCTATACGGCATGCCTCCGCCAGATGTGACGCCCGCCGCGACGATCCGAGGAGTAAGGCAGGCCAGTCTCTACGAGGTGCCTAATCAGGGAAAGGCAGTCGCAGCTGGGCAGGCTGATCATCAGAGGCCCAACCTCAACCTCACCCCTGCTCAGATTGCGCAGACCGCGGCCTTCTTCTCGGCCATGCTAAATCAAGAAGTCACACCGGAGGACCTGGTGGGCAGGATCGCACCGACCCCCAGGCACCTACACTTTGAGAGTGCTGAAGGGGCTGGGGGCACAAAGCGAACCGACGCCAGAAATGTCCAGAGGAAGGCGAAGAAAATGGCTCGTGGGTATGTACAGGCCAAGAAGTGTATCACTGTCAACGCTCAAGAGCCGCCTGCTCAGCAGCAAGCGTTTTCTGTACATACCACGGAGTCCACAGCAGCGGCTGAGAAATGGGGTTTGTCCCAAGAGCTCCAGGAACGAATGAGACCCAAGGAACCCGCCAAACAGGGCAGAGTCTTTTCCAAATTGACATCCGTTGCGGAGTCACAACAGACTCCACGGCTGTCCCTTAGCATACAGTCAAGGCTCAACCAAGGGCAGCCACTAAGACAAAAGCACCATCAGGGCGATAACCTCTAGCCGCTCCAAAAGAAACGACCCAGGCATCACTCCTCTGAGGGAGAGGATGAGGCTATGAGCAGGCAAGCGCCCAGGCACCGCTCCCCCAGTGTTGGAAAACCGACCCCTGGCAAATGGGATGACTTCGGTTACCACTCTGCAGGGAGCCGGTCAAAAATGATGGGCACGCCTACCAAGACTCCACTCTATCCTGAGGTCCAGGGGTGTCTTATCCCAAAGATTAAGATGCCTACTGTCAAGTTTGATGGGACCACTGACCCAGAACACCACCTGGCGGCCTATGAAAGTCATATGGGGATGCATGATGCCGATGACGCAGTCTGGTACAAGATCTTCCTAACCACCCTGGTGGGGTTGGCTCAAGGGTGGTTCAGGGACTTGCCGCAGGGATCAATCAGTTACTTTATAGAGCTGGCCGAAGCCTTCCTGGATCAGTATGCAGGGAACAAGAGGCGCATGCTGACTCGTTTTGACCTGATGACCCTAAGACAGAAGAAGGGTGAAACTATCAGAGAATACCTTAAGAGGTTTGACCTGGCCTTTCAGCAGGACAGGGAAATCGATGACTCGATGGCAGCATACGCTTTGACCAGTTCACTACTCCCTGGAGAAAGGAAAAATCAGATGATCAGAGACCAGCAAGAGACCCTGGCAAAGGCTCGAAAGATAGCTGAAGGCTTCATGCTGCAGGAGGAGTTCAATAGCCTGTCGGATACCCCCACAGGACCTTCCAAGCCACAGGGGGGGACCGTAGGGTCGACGCGGCAGGGGCGATACAGTAGGGAAGTAAAGGGCTGAGGAAGGCGACACCCCGAAAAGGGAGCGCGCAACATACCAGCCAAGGTTTGATAGCTACACAGCCCTTAACAAATCAAGGGCTGAGATATACGAGCTAGAGAAGGAGACTGCCAAGTGGAACCGCCCAAGTAAGCCACGCAGCCCAAAAGGCGACCCAAAAAAATTCTGTACATTCCATGACTGCATAGGACACACCACTGAGGAGTGCCGCCATCTAAAGGATGAGATTGAGAAACTCATCAGAAACGGCTGGCTAAGTAACTATGCTGCAAGGAACAAAGGTCAAAAAGCTGCAACAGACAAGCTAGAGGTCCCGATACAGGACCACATGATAATTCATGTGGTGTCAGGGGACGTTGAGGGCCAGACAAGCCGGAGGGGCTAGAAGGGGCAAATCCGAGAGCTCCAGAATCAAATTTGCTATGCTGAAAGGGCAGGGAGTCCAACAGGCCTGACCCTGAGCATCACCCCTCAGGATGCAGGGAGGGTTATCTACCCCCATAGCGACCCCCTGGTCTTGTCCCTCACTATCAGCAATCACATAGTGAGGAGGTGTATGATGGACACAGGCGCCTACACCAATCTGTTATACAAGGACGCTTTCGAAAAAATGAATCACTAGTAGATAACTATACTTTGGAACCGGTTATTAACTACCCTTTGGAACCTTTTTTCATAGGTTCTACTGCCACAGATTCCTTTGGTCCGAAGCTTTGGAACCGTTTGTAGGAAGGTTCCAAAGGTAACCTTTGGAACTGTTTGTTGGTGGAACAGGTTCCAAAGGGTATACCATTGGAACCTCATGTAACAACAACCGGTTCCATAGGGTGTCTCATTAGAACCTATTGTAATTCACAACCGGTTCCATAGGGTATACCATTGGATCCTGTTTTAATTTAGAACCGATTCCAAAGGGTATACCATTGGAACCTACCTTAACTCACAACCGGTTTCAAAGGTGTTAATTTTTTAAAAAAAAAATGCATATTCAAATCCACAAAAAAATATATAAAAGATAACCAATGCATCTCAACAATATAACTTATACATTCATTGATTAAAAGATAGCCACGAAATTGAAAATACAATATTTTTATTAATATAAAACTTAAAATTAGACCATATATCATCATCCTACACATCATACATATTGCAATCTTCTTAACAGTCGTGGTAATATACCGTCCACAAGCAATCCACGCCCATCTTTATAGATGACATCTTCAATAAAGTCGTGGTAATATACTCAGCTAGATCATCTTCAATACTTTGCAAAACTTTATCAACCTTAATATGATGGCATCTAAACAACTGATGCAATAATGGCAACAACTAAAAGTTAGCCAAATCAAATTGTTGAAAATAACTTACACTATACAGGTGCAACAGGTGCTGTTGCTTGTGGTTCAGCTGCGGCATGTCCCTGTTGGAATGTTACTAATATATGGATATCAGTTTCCAGAATACATCAGTAATAAAAGCATTCAAATTACAAAGTATTTCATAAATCGATTTCAACATTGACTGGTAGTTCTAATAAGTGGAAACTAAGGAAGGTTCTCATTTTAGACCGTGACAATTGATTTATCTGAATCATCTATGGATTAAGGTCGATCGAAAATTAAATAAATAGGATGTGAGGATTCATTATTTACCTGAGCAAAACGCTCCTCACGACGGGCCAACATCGTTTCCCTAATGGCCTTGTTCTAGGCACGTTTGGCCTCGAACTGGTCATCTCAAGCCTTCTCAGCCTTAGTCATGTGAATACTCTCCGTCAACACCCTCACGTTTGGCATCATCCATATCCCTCCTTATAATCAATTTTTCTCCTAATAAAAGTTAACTTTTGTATTACATTCTCCAACTGTGAGAATATCCATGCAGCAATTATAAAAATCAAAGGCTTTATAAATTTTTGTACGTACCACAGTGTCGCACACTTGACTGCGAGCAACCCATTCATAGTCCCCATCAAACTGACAACATCGTTCTCGTCCGCCTATAATAATGATCAGCGAATAAAGTAAAACCGAAAAAAAACTCTATAAAAGCTTTAGAAAACAGGCGTACTGATGTACCTTAACAATCTGATGTTAGTTTACAAAAGAGTTACGTTGTTCAAAGAAGTTAATGGCGGAATAGTTTAACATTGAAAATGCAAAACGTCACAAGAAAATGCATGGACATTACAACAATTTAGTCAAATAGATGCGTCTCAAAAATAATCTTCCTCATCAGCCCAAATGAAAAAAAAATAAAAATAAAAAATCAGTGGCATAATGCCCACCTTACAACAGAAAAAATGTTGAAAAAATAAACCCAGGAAATCGAGATATAAAATTATAGATAGTATGTTCAACAGAAGCAAAGTTTTGTTTATCTAGACGATAGCCTACATTGAAGCCTGTCTCATTACATTTGCATTACGATATCAATTAATGGTCATAGTTCAAACAAAAACTGGGATCATTCGGACAACTAAATTCGACATAAAAATTACACAAAGAATACTGACCTGACAACAGCTAAAGCGACAGAAGGAGTCCGTGGTTGGAGCAAAGCGAGATAAGGATGCGCTGCTGGAAGCATTGACGGCAGACCACTAGTATTGATGGTGGACGAAGTACGCTGGTTGCAAAGGAGATGTACTATGAGACCAGAAATAAGAAAAATGAGAGTGAGAGTGATAGGAAATAAAGAAAAAATGAGATGGATGTACTGTACTATTTAGCAAAAAAAGAAATTACAATTCCACCTACTCTACCAAATTGAATTGAAGAGAAATACTAAAAGTAGAAAAATAAAAATAAAAGAAAAGGCAGGAAAATACCAGAACAATGATGAATTGATGATTAGGTAAACATTGTGGACTAAAAAATACCCTTGAAACTAAAATAAGATCTTAAGTAAGATAAAATCAACAAGATAGAGAGTGATACGTGAATAAAAAAGGAAACGGAAAAAGAGGGCATTAACAACAGATTACTAGAGAAAACTCCAAACAATGAATTTAGTAGAACATAACTGAATGAGTTGAAAATATTTTAAAATATAAATTGATGAGTAGAATGAGATCGAGATGCGCAGATGACAAAACACCAATATAGGTCTCAGATAGTATAAACCTAATGAATTTATATTTTAAAACAATGCCAAACATATATATACATACTCCTATTTGCTTGAACGTGAACAAGTAGTGTAGAAACAAGTAGAAGAATTGGAACTGCAGTCTCTGTCCTGGAGTTGAGGAAAGTAGGCACCTTTATTTGGGCCAGAGTATCATTAAGTGCGATTTTCTCATATCACATACTTAAAATACGTATAACAAATTCCGTAAGAGTGAATTTGTAATGGCGTATTCATAGCAAATCCGGTATCCACGCTTAGTACTAGAGCGAAGAATTGATTCGAAAATGAATTGCTAGCATTAGCACTTTGCATTATTATCCCTAAACCAACACAAATGCGCCAAAAATTTAATGGATAGACATTCAATTAACAAAAACTAAACAGTACTCCCTCCGTTCCAATGAATTGTTTGCCTTTGATTTTGGCACCAAGGTTAAGGGATCCAATGAGGAAGTGACATGTGAAGCAAAACTCTTGAGAAGGGTCAAATTACCTATAAAAATCATTCCTAAAATAGAAAGGCAAACAATTCATTAAGACGCCCCAATATGGAATAGGCAAACAATTCATTCGAACGGAGGGAGTAATATCAATTAAACACAAGATTTCACTATTCAACTTGAAATCGAACTATTAAATTTAATATAAACATCAGTCAATCAATCAATCAAATAAATCAAGCAATTAAGGAAAACGAGGGGAAAGAGAAAGATAGTGTACTGGCCTACTGGGAACCGAAGTGAAGGATGAGCTGAGAAAGTTGAGGATCAATGGGGGAAGGAGATGAAGTCTACACATGAAATTTTACCAAAGAAAGATGTATGTATGGTGTATATAAGAGCGTTGTTAAGGAGGTTTACAAATTAAAGGTAGGAAAGCCAACAATCCGAAGGTTAAAAAAAAGCAAAAGTTACAGACATTATTTTTCTTTTTACCGTTTGATGTTTTCTTCCCTCGAGAGAAACACACACAGTGCAGTGGACCGTGATGACCCTTGTTGCATGCTGCATTAGCCAATACTAATCATTCAGTGCTTAATCTTAATTACGATGATAAATTAAGCATAAAACCGTCTACCAAAAAGGAAAAGACTTCAATTAACAGCTAAGATTACTGAAACGGGAGTAAAAAAAGTTCATGAAATTAGTCGGCACACATACCAATCTTGTCACCGGTATGGAAATCAAGGACTCGGACCCACATGTCTTTTCCTCCAGCGACAAATTTGTTACCATGCTTAGGTTCTAGTGATGCCGATTCCACAGAGTAGTCCATTTCACAGCTCTTAACCAATCCAAAACTGCAGTACAGAGAAACGGATTTCATCTACATTACATGAAGCCTAGGCTGAAAAATATGCATAGATAATAAAAATAAAACACTTACTTATTGGCATCCCAAAACTTGACGCTGGTTCCGTCACAGGTAGTGATATTGCAGCCGTCTTGGATCACCTCAGAGCTAGTGACAGATGAGTTAGTCTCATGAGTTTGGACTATCTGGCCATTTCTCACATCCCATAACCTGAGAGTTACCAAGGATTTTCAACGGCAGAATGCTAATGAGTGACTGTTATTGGAGCATAAAAAATGTCGATCCGACTCCCTTGACAGTATATAGAAAAAATCTACGAATACAAGCAGGAAAGAGCTTAACCAACTCATCAGTTGAGTGAATTAACTTATCAGCATCATTTATTTGATTCAAATTAAAAACCAAATCTCAGAATATCCTAAATTTAAATCCATCAATCTCCAAATTATGACACTCCTAAATTAACAAACAAACCCAAGTAACAAAAACAGACACAACTAAATCAATCCAAGCAACAATTAGAACTGAAATAATTCAACAATCAACGATTAGAACTTACACGAGGTGGCGTTAAGAGACTAGAGGCGTTAGATTTGAATGGTCTTTGTGTCTTCTTCTTCTTCTTCTGTGCGTCTTCCTCTGTGTGTGTAATCCCCTAGAAAATCTAACGCGATACAGTGGCGGAAACACTGTAGAATCGGGATTAAAACACACTGTAACTATGTCTTAGTAAAATTTAAAATGGTAAAGTCAAACAATAGGCCTTAAATAAAATGGCCAAAATTTAAAACAATCCACAAAAGGGGTTTGAACAATCCATAAGACATAATTATCAAAATAAACAAGCAGGATCCACACTGCTCGCTAGCCCACACCCGGAACACGTATACCTGCCATGTTAAAACATAACAGCCACAATCAGTGGGGAGCAACGTCAACGTTCTCCCAGCCGTATAACAAGATTTTAAAATTGTAATTACTATTATAGAAAAATAGTAAGAAAACGAAAAACAGTAAAACATTATAATGAAAATAAGTTTTCAGTGAAAAACTTCACGTATCGAAACAATATAATAAAAATGAGTTTTCCGGAGAAAACATAAAACATTTGCCAACCTGCAAACCAAATTATGTCGATAATAATAAAAATATTCAAAATGGCGTTATGGATAGGAGTAGTGTAGACGGCTAGACTTTCACTAGGAGAATACTAAAAACTAGCTTCGAGAAGTCAGTTCAAACAAATCAAACCTCGATCTTTAACTAGGCTACTCAACCATAATAGGACGGCGACTTATAAATGCGTGGCCCTAGTTTAAGACAGTGCACACCCCTCCTGGGATTACCTGTCACCCAGTTCAACTTATGACGGCGACTTACTGCGAGGCCTAAGCTTAAGGTCAAAATGTACACCACTCCCGGGATACCTGTCACCCGGTTCAACAACCAATGTACCGATTCCTGATACACTAGCCTTATAGTTGATGGCAAAAACGTAGACCCTAGATTATATTACTCTAACCTCACACTTGCCCTTATTCCATAACTCCAAAACCAAGTCATTATCAATATTTAAAAAGATATAATCATTACAAACAATATGGAGATAAAAGGAGCAATCATAATATTCTAAAAGAGGAAACTTTCTATTTTAGGAAGCTTCTGTTTTTAGAAACTTTACTAAAAATAGCGTCATATCAAAATAGCGAAAATATTAGTTTATACTAACACAACATTTTAGCAAACGATATAGATTTATAAAACTAATACTTTCGGCCTTAACGATATTAATTGTTAAAGTGAGAACATTTGAGTTTATGAAATTATTGAAAAACCATACAATTGTTTATAAAATAATTAAAAATGTCTTAAACACTTTAGTACTACTAATTAGGGTGTTTCCAAAATTTATAAAACTAAAATTCCCTAATTATTATTAGTTTCGACAATACAAACATAAATAGGATTTTACGGCAAATATCAATTTAAATATTTTAACGTCTTTTATTTAATTAAACCAATGAATATATTTAGAGTATGTTAAGGGATGATTTAAGTCTTAAAGTTTCAGATTTAAATATTTTCAAAATAGCTGGAAAAATAAATCTTTTAGGTAAGACGAAGCATTTTAACGATAAATCGTAATTTGTCCAAAAATAAATAGCTAAAATATATTTATGGACATTCTGTCCAGAAAAGAAAATTTTCCAGAATACTTAGACTCGGTTTTTAAAGGGTTTTCTCGTTAATCGTCAATAACGATTTAAGTATTAATAACGATTAATAAAAATAGTAATTACAAAACGATTTAAGTATTAATGTCCAAAAATTATTATTAAACTTAAAAATCATCACTTTCCAGAATATACTAATTTTCCAGATTTTCCAAAGTTCCAGATTTACCAAATTCCAATAAAACAGTCATTTAAAACTCGTTTTCACAATTAACGATTCCATTAATAAAACTTATCGTCCTAACATTTTATTAAAGCACTAAAAATCATAAAATTACATTTTATTATGAAATCATCAGAATCATATTTTTTTTCCAGATTTAATCAAAGGACCTGAAATCGAGAATTTAAACGACAAACGCGGTTTTAACGATAAACGATGATTTAAAGTGATTAATTAATTCATCCACTTAACAAATCCGAAAAATTATGAACAAAATCAGAAAATTCTATTTTAAGAGATAGTTTCACCACGTCAAAAATCAGATTAAAATAAAATGTTTAAGTACTAGAACTAAAAATCAGTTTTTAATCGTTTTTGTCCGATAACGGTAATAATTCAATAATCGATATCAAAAATATCAGAAAAATACCAAATTATTAAAAATCATCAAAATCTCATTTTTACAGAATAAAATCATATATTACAAGTTTAGGCCGAATATTACGATTTTACAAATTAATATGACGATTTAATCGTTAATCTCGTAAAAGCGATAAAAATTACCGAAACATGCAAATTTTCAACTTTTAAATTTTTTTCAGATTATATGACATACATATATTGTCAAAAATAAAATATAAAAATATACATGTAATAACACAAATAAAATCATGAAATACCGAGTAACATCGACGTTACCTCTAGTCCAAATCGGAAACGATATTATACTCGTCGACCTCAGGATCGTCCACAAATCCTTAACACTCAAAAATCATGGTAGAAAAAATAACATGAGAAAAAAATATGAAAATCAAGGTGAATAACGATCGAAAACAACATCGATTATTACCTTAATGGAAGGATCGAAATAACGATTAATTTGACGATAAAAACGAGAAGATTATGACTCGAATTGGAGCGAGAATTAGCCTGGGAATTCTGGATTAAGACACGGTTTTGGGAAAGATGAAGGACTATTTTTTTTTGTTGTTTATGAAAAAAAAATGAATGTAAGAAAATGGACGGTTTCTTAAGAATGAATGGAAATAAATTTTGATGAAAACAAGGTGGAACCATAGCCTAAATGAATCAGCCAAATGAAGAGGAGAGGGAGTATGAAAAGTTTGATCATAAAGCATCGAATAAATGAAAAGAAAAGAATTACGTAATTATGTTTTAACGTAATAAAATGGAACGTATTATGAAAATGTAGTGAGGGTGTGACAAGGAGGTGCGTCGGTCCAAAACATGGGGAAGTGGCCTCAAATAATTTGTAAGTTGATAAAAAAAAAGAATCGTAAAATCGTTAAAGGTATTTCAAAGCAAATCGAGTAAATCTCGCGTTAGAAAACAATTATTTACGAAATTTCGTAATAAAATCTTTAATGGCTAAATTTCCGCAAATAAAAATAATTATTAGTTGAAAATATTATTTAAATATATTTATAAATTTGTAGGAAAAGAAATAACTTAAATCCGATCTTTAAAACGTTAATTCGTAGAGAAGTAGAATTCCTTGCGTAAAAATAATTAGTTTACGAAGAAAATCAATTAAATAGATTTAAAAGAATTAAAATCTTCAAAAATAAAAATAATTATCATTCGACTCAAAAATGAAAATAAAGCTTGCGAAAAAAAAATGATGAAACATAGGGCCGAAAAGTGACAGAGTTATGACGAAGTCATAACGGTAAGGATAAAAATGCTAAGAAAAATAGTGGGTGTTACAATCCTCCCCACTAAAAGAAAGTTTCGTCCTCGAAACTAAGAATAAGCAGAAAGCACTCAAGATTACCTCTCTCGAAAACATGAGGATACCAATTTCGAATAAAAATTTTGCTCTAAAAGAAAATTTTACAACTTCCAAAGTGACACGAAATTGAATGAAAATATTTATTCCAAGAGGAAATAGGGCTAAGCAATCCGAAGTTTAAAATCTATTAATTAAAGAAATCGTAAAGTAAAGTTCATTTGATAAAATAACGACGTCAAATAACATTTGTAAACAAACTCGAAGGAAATGGGGTAACCAAAACTTTTTAAACTAAAAGTAAAACAATTTGATTAAGAAATTCGATAATGTTTCTTTTTCTGAAGAAACAAAATTTAGTTTGGAGAAATCAAATTTTGTAGTTAGTAAATATCGAACCAGTTGTCAAACATTTTCAATAACAGATTCAAAAGTCCACCAACAAAAAAAACGAAAAATAATTTCAAAACGTTAAAATTTCGAAAATGTTATCAAAGTAATTATTAAAGTTTTCGAAAATATTATCAAACTTGAACATACAAAATAATTTCGACAATGTTAAAATGTTTTACATAATAATCCTATAGAAATTGAAATATTTGGAAATATGAAAGTCTTCATAAAATTTCGATTGCTTAAAAATCAAAAATTGAATTAATTTCGAAATAATTTAAAATAAATTATTAGGGCATCTTTAAACATATCTAAAAATAAATATCAACCAAAGATAAAACAAAAGTGAAGTATAAAGTTCTGAAATTATAATTCAAAAATGTTAAATTTAACGATATCCGAAAAGTTTAAGTTAGTCAAACTTTTTACAAAACGGGCAATTAACTCAAAATGTTAAAATTTTACTCTAGTCAAACTTTTTATAAAAATAGGGAGTTCAAAAAAAAGTTAACGGGTAAATAGAACAAGGATAAAATAAAAATAAAAATAGGAGGTTTCAAAATCTATAAAGGTCGAATGGATTAGCAGCAGATGAGGTAACAGAATTCAATAGAAGCAGAAAGGAGGATGGAGTTGAGAGTCAGAAAGAGCCCTCAAGGATTATAGAAGAAGTTAACCATCTCGAGATTCCTAGCACGACTCTCAAAAACACGGGTTCCTAATTGGCCCATCAAATAACGCTAAATCCAATATCGGTACAGGGTGGTCCTACTCAATCTACAACCTCCAAAATCATCAACTGCTATAGCCTCCAAAATTAAGCCTTACATACTTATATAATCTTTCAATTAGTATGGTAAGAATCCACAAATGATTTAGACTAATCCATTAATTAAGATTCCAACGGTCATCAAAACATACCCAAACTTGTAATCACTGAGGCTCGTAATTCAAAGCTCATAAGGTCTGAACTCGAGGTATACTTCAAATTTCTCGAGTGAGGAACACTAAATAAAATCCACCAATTAACAATGTTCGGGCACAGAATCCTCAAATTACCAACATGTTTATAATGCCACAAGTAAAGAAGTTGGGGAAAGTATAACAAGTCCTCAAACACGCTCAAACCTATTGATAATGGCGCAAACACTCACATCTTCAAACACGTCATTGAGATAAGGTTTCTAAAAATTCCACCAAATTTCACATTGTATTAGTGAAACCACCAAAATATTTATTAACTCAACGAAGTCACAATTTCGTTGGTCTAGTGTTATAACAGTCCCAATGAGATGATCCGTATAATAGTATTCCTCAAAACAGCACAATAAAACCAAACTGTGATTGTGCAAGATAGTTCTCTTCTCCAGGGACAACAACAATTTATCCAAGTTAGATCACTCAACTCCAAAGTTCATAGGTTACAACCTTAAACAACGATCAACAATCTAATCCTTAAGAAATATGGGTAATCTATGTCAACCAAAATTTACTAAACATTAATGAACACCTGAAATGGTACCACAACACTCAGGCTAACATCTTAAACAGTGATTTATGATCCCAAAATTCCACAATTAGTCCATTAAGTCAACCTTAGGTAGGAATCCGAAGTAATATTATTATTTACACTTGACTAGTTTCTATGTTGGGTATTAGGTATCCATCAAAATATGATATAATTCTCACTATCCAGAAATTTACTCAACTCTAAGTCCTCTATACGATCAAGTAATTCATAACCCATGCTTGATCAATCTCTATGGTACAATCCTAATTCCGTTAATCAACTAATACCATTCAAATCAATTCCTCAAAAGCTCACTAGATTAGATAACAGAGCACAACTCTCAACCTCAAACCGTTGGTAATAAGGAGTTAACTAAACCTCCAAAATATTTAACTTCTAAAAAGGTTCACTAAGACAGAATACGGTCTAAGCAAAGAATCTCAAGAGAAAGATGGTAAAGTAGAATAATAGAAGAAGGACTCACCATAAGAATGAAGATGAGAATATAAGAGAAGAATTGGAAGAATCAGAGGGTGGAAGATGAAGAAAAGAATCAATGATCCTTGATAATTAAGATCTTAAACTAGAAGAGAATCTTCGGACCTCCGTAGATCACAAAGGAATCTAGCTGGATTTCTTCAACTTCAAGTAGAGGAACAAGCACACTAGTATTGGGTCGCTCCATTCGAATCCAAAGTGATTTAACATCTGAGTCTGCTGCACCGTGATGGAACTGGAATATACTCTTGATCATCTAGCTGTATCTTGAGCAAACTGAATCGGAGATGAAAAGTCACCATCGACATCTTTCTTGGAGCACCAAGTTGTCCACTCGAGTCAGCAGGTGATGAGAGTATTAAGTAAGTCCTGTCTCGATCTGGAGCAGTATCACGTCAGCATCTTGTCCACTTATCATCTTCTTCTTGGACATATAAAACGAATATTCAATGCTAATCATTGAGTTTTAGGAACATGAAAGCTAAACAAATAAGTCCTTACTTGTTTCTACCCATCTCTAATAATATATTTATTTACTGTTTAAATAATTTACTCGTATTTTCCCAAATTTCAGGTGTAAGCGTTGGGAGCAGTGATACTCTGATACCAACTATAATCCCCTAGAAAATCTAACGCGATACAGTGGCGGAAACACTGTAGAGTCGGGATTAAAACACACTGTAACTATGTCTTAGTAAAATTTAAAATGGTAAAGTCAAACAATAGGCCTTAAATAAAATGGCCAAAATTTAAAACAATTCACAAAAGGGGTTTGAACAATCCATAAGACATAATTATCAAAATAAACAAGCAGGATCCAAACTGCTCGTTAGCCCACACCCGGAACACGTATACCTGCCATGTTAAAACATAACAGCCACAATCAGTGGGGAGCAACGTCAACGTTCTCCCAGCCGTATAACAAGATTTTAAAACTGTAATTACTATTATAGAAAAATAGTAAGAAAACGGAAAACAGTAAAACATTATAATGAAAATAAGTTTTCATTGAAAAACTTCACGTATCAAAACAATATAATAAAAATGAGTTTTCCGGAGAAAACATAAAACATTTGCCAACCTGCAAACCAAATTATGTCGATAATAACAAAAATATTCAAAATTGCGTTATGGATAGGAGTAGTGTAGACGGCTAGACTTTCACTAGGAGAATACTAAAAACTAGCTTCGAGAAGTCAGTTCAAACAAATCAAACCTCGATCTTTAACTAGGCTACTCAACCATAATAGGACGGCGACTTATAAATGCGTGGCCCTAGTTTAAGACAGTGCACACCCCTCCTGGGATTACCTGTCACCCAGTTCAACTTATGACGGCGACTTACTGCGAGGCCTAAGCTTAAGGTCAAAATTTACACCACTCCCGGGATACCTGTCACCCGGTTCAACAACCAATGTACCGATTCCTGATACACTAGCCTTATAGTTGATGGCAAAAACGTAGACCCTAGATTATATTACTCTAACCTCACACTTGCCCTTATTCCATAACTCCAAAACCAAGCCATTATCGATATTTAAAAAGATATAATCATTACAAACAATATGGAGATAAAAGGAGCAATCATAATATTCTAAAAGAGGAAACTTTCTATTTTAGGAAACTTCTATTTTTAGAAACTTTACTAAAAATAGCATCATATCAAAATAGCGAAAATATTAGTTTATACTAACACAACATTTTAGCAAACGATATAGATTTATAAAACTAATACTTTCGGCCTTAACGATATTAATTGTTAAAGTGAGAACATTTGAGTTTATGAAATTATTGAAAAACCATACAAGTGTTTATTAAATAATTAAAAATGTCTTAAACACTTTAGTACTACTAATTAGGGTGTTTCCAAAATTTATAAAACTAAAATTCCCTAATTATTATTAGTTTCGACAATACGAACATAAATAGGATTTTACGGCAAATGTCAATTTAAATATTTTAACGTCTTTTATTTAATTAAACCAATGAATATATTTAGAGTATGTTAAGGGATGATTTAAGTCTTAAAGTTTCAGATTTAAATATTTTCAAAATAGCTGGAAAAATAAATCTTTTAGGTAAGACGAAGCATTTTAACGATAAATCGTAATTTGTCCAAAAATCAATACTTATTAATTAAGGACTTTAATAAATAGTAAAAAAATTACGTAAAATAGATAAAATATATTTATGGATATTCTGTCCAGAAAAGAAAATTTTCCAGAATACTTAGACTCGGTTTTTAAAGGGTTTTCTCGTTAATCGTCAATAACGATTTAAGTATTAATAACGATTAATAAAAATAGTAATTACAAAATGATTTAAGTATTAATGTCCAAAAATTATTATGAAACTTAAAAATCATCACTTTCCAGAATATACTAATTTTCCAGATTTTCCAAAGTTCCAGATTTACCAAATTCTAATAAAACCGTCATTTAAAACCCGTTTTCACAATTAACGATTCCATTAATAAAACTTATCGTCCTAACATTTTATTAAAGCACTAAAATTCATAAAATTACATTTTATTATGAAATCATCAGAATCATATTTTTTTCCAGATTTAATCAAAGGACCAGAAATCGAGAATTTAAACGACAAACGCGGTTTTAATGATAAACGATGATTTAAAGTGATTAATTAATTCATCCACTTAACAATTTCAAAAACTTATGAACAAAATCAGAAAATTCTATTTTACTAGAAAGTTTCACCACGTCAAAAATCATATTAAAATAAAATGTTTAAGTACTAGAACTAAAAATCGGTTTTTAATCATTTTTGTCCGATAACGGTAATAATTCAATAATCGATATCAAAAATATCAGAAAAATACCAAATTATTAAAAATCATCAAAAATCTCATTTTTAAAGAATAAAATCATATATTACAAGTTTAGGCCGAATATTACGATTTTACAAATTAATATGACGATTTAATCATTAATCTCGTAAAAGCGATAAAAATTACCGAAACATGCAAATTTTCAACTTTTAAAATTTTTCCAGATTATATGACATACATATATTGTCAAAAATAAAATATAAAAATATACATGTAATTATACAAATAAAATCATGAAATACCAAGTAACATCGACGTTATGTTTAGTCCAAATCGGAAACGATAATATACTCGTCGACCTCGGGATCGTCCACAAATCCTTAACACACAAAAATCATGGTAGAAAAAATACCATGAGAAAAACTATGAAAATCAAGGTGAATAACGATCGAAAACAACATCGATTATTACCTTAATGGAAGGATCGGAATAACGATTAATTTGACGTTAAAAACGAGACGATTATGACTCGAATTGGAGCGAGAATCAGCCTAGGAATTCTGGATTAAGACACGGTTTTGGGAAAGATGAAGGATATTTTTTTGTTGTTTATGAAAAAAAAATGAATGTAAGAAAATGGACGGTTTCTTAAGAATGAATGGAAATAAATTTTGATGAAAACAAGGTGGAACCATAGCCTAAATGAATCAGTCAAATGAAGAGGAGAGGGAGTATGAAAAGTTTGAGCATAAAGCATCGAATAAATGAAAAGAAAAGAATTACGTAATTATGTTTTAACGTAATAAAATGGAACGTATTATGAAAACGTAGTGAGGGTGTGACAAGGAGGTGCGTCGGCCAAAACATGGGGAAGTGGCCTCAAATAATTTGTAAGTTGATAAAAAAGAATCGTAAAATCGTTAAAGGTATTTCAAAGCAAATCGAGTAAATCTCGCGTTAGAAAACAATTATTTACGAAACTTCGTAATAAAATCTTTAATGGCTAAATTTCCGTAAATAAAAATAATTATTAGTTGAAAATATTATTTATATATATTTATACATTTGTAGGAAAAGAAATAACTTAAATCCGAGCTTTAAAACGTTAATTCGTAGAGAAGTAGAATTCCTCGCGTAAAAATAATTAGTTTACGAAGAAAATCAATTAAATAGATTTAAAAGAATTAAAATCTTCAAAAATAAAAATAAGTATCATTAGACTCAAAAATGAAAATAAAGCTTGGAAAAAAAAATGATGAAACATAGGGCCGAAAAGTGACAGAGTTATGACGAAGTCATAACGGTAAGGATAAAAATGCTAGGAAAAATAGCGGGCGTTACAGTGTGTTCTTCGTGTTTTGCGTGTTCTTCGTGTTTAAGGTTCTTCGTGTTTAGGGGTTTCATTTTTTAATTTTATTTCTGATTTATAAGTTTTCATTGTATGGGTAACTGATTTTGGGTTTCATTAGTTGGGGTTTCTAATTTTTAGAATTCCCTCAAAAAAATTAGAATTATTCTTTGGCACCATTTGTTAAGAAAATAGATTCTATTGATGGTGTCTTTGGAACCTGTTCAACTTACAATAGGTGCAAATTTTTTAATAAGGCTCAAATATTTGACCTTGTACCTTTGACACCTCCTTTTAGTTAGCAACCGGTTTCATTGACAAGGTCTTTGGAACCGGTTCAACCTACAACAGGTGTCAAAGCATTTTAATATGGGCTAGAAATTTTAGACACTATCTTTGGCACCTCTTTTAGTGAACAACCGGTTCCATTGATAAGCTCTTTGGAACCGGTTCAATTTACAATAGGTGCCAATCAATTTTTTTGTCATCGAAGGCACCTCTTGTTTCTACAACCGGTTCCTTTTAATAGGCTCCAATGGCATTAATTCTACTAGTGAATCTTGAAAAAAGGCACCTCAAGCCCGCCCCTGGATCGTTATACAGATTCAGTGGGGCAGGAATCCTCCCAATGGGAGTCATCGAGCTGCCGGTAACATTTGGAGAGGGGGCATCGGCCAGAAATATCCGAGCCTCGTTCGTTGTTGTGGACGCAAAGTCTGCGTATAACGCCCTAATAGGCAGGACAACCTTGGATTAAATCGAAGCAGCCATATCCATCAGGGCGCTGACGGTGGCCTACGTCATAGATTTTGGCATAGAGGAAAAGGTACACGGAGATCAAGAGTCAGCCAGAAAGTGCTATTCCGTGGCTCTGCATGCCCACGAGACGGAGCGAAAAGGAAAACGGAAGGCGGAATGTTCCCCCAGTAGGGAGGAGAGATTCCGACCGGTCAGCAAACAGCAGACCACCTTGAACCAGGGGGAGAAAGTATGCTGGTGGAACTAGAGCCAGGAAGGCAGGTCCTGATAGGAGCAGACTTGGAAGACTCCTATTAAGAAAAATTAATCAAAGTCCTGCAAGAAAACAGAGATGTTTTCGCCTACTTGGCAGATGAAATGCCGAGGGTCGACCCGACTCACATTGTTCACAAGCTGAACGTGAGTCCGGAAGCACGCCCCGTGAAGCAAAAAGAAAAGAAACATGTCTGCAGAAAAAGATCAAGCCATCAAAGAGGAGATTGAAAAACTCTTGAAGGCTGATTTCATAGAGAGTTGTGACTACCCTGAATGGCTGGCTAACGTGGTAATGGTGAAGAAATCCTCGGGTGCCTGGGAATGTGCGTGGACTTCACCAATCTTAACAAGGCGTGCCTCAAAGATTGCTATCCCCTGCCGAGGATAGACCAGTTGGTAGACGCCACCAGTGGTTATTCCATGCTCAGCTTCTTGGGCACTTTTTTAGGCTACCACCAAGTGTATCTTTGGCAACTCGACAGGGTAAAATGCGCGTTCATCACCAGCTCAGGCACATATATGTACAAGATGATGCCATTTGGGCTAAAAAACGCGGGCGCCACTTACCAGCGGTTGGTTGATAAGGTATTTGAAAACCAAAAGGGTAGAAACCTGGAGGCCTATGTGGATGATGCAATAGTGAAGAGTAAAGGGGATGAGGAGCATCTAAGAGACTTGCAGGAGACCTTCTCCTCCCTGCGCGCCTACCGGATGAAGCTAAACCCCAAAAAATGTACCTTCGTGGTACGCTCAGGAAAATTCCTAGGTTTCCTGGTCAACGCCAGGGGTATTGATGCCAACCCGGAAAAGGTTCAGGCTTTCCTAGACCTTCCAGAACCAAGGACGATTAGGGACATTCAACGCCTAACTGGCAGGATGGCTGCCCTGACACGATTCATCGCTAGGTCAGCCGACAAGTCGACGCCTTTCTTTAAAGTGCTAAAGGGAAACAAATAGTTCAAGTGGGAAGCTGAGCAAAAAGAAGCTTTCGAGCAACTAAAAGAACATCTAAAGAAGCTGCCAACCCTGGTGAGGCCAGTGGCAGGGGAGAAGCTCTTCCTTTACATTGCCGTGACGAATTCAACTGTGAGCGCAGTAATTTAAGGAAAGAAGCAGGCTCCCAGCAGCCGATTTACTTTGTAAGCCATGCCCTAGGGGCAGCGGAAAAGAACTACCCAGTTGTTGAAAAGGCAGCCTATGCGGTCGTCATACAAGCCAGAAAACTAAGGCCATACTTCGACGCTCACCCCGTCATCGTATTAACAGACCAGCCTCTGGAAAAAGTACTTGAAAAATTTGAGAAATCTGGAAGACCGTTAAAGTGGGCCATTGAACTGAGTGGGTTAGGTATATCATACCAACCCAAGGCTGCCATCAAAGCACAGGCCTTGGCGGATTTCCTGACGGAGTGTTCCCACTCGGAGGAAGACGATCCCCCGACCGGCGAGTGGACAGTATATACCGATGGGTCGTCCACAGCCAATGGCGCAGGGGCAGGGATCGTTCTTACCAGCCCCGAGGGAGTGGACTTTGAACATGCTCTCAGGTTCACTTTCCCAGCATCAAACAACGAAGCCGAGTACGAGGCTGTACTGGCAGGCATCAACCTAGCCAGAGCTGCAGGAGCAGAGAGGCTTGTCTTGGCTACTGACTCTCAGCTCATAGAAAACCAGATCAATGGAGAATATGAGGCTAGAGATCAGGTTATGGCCTCGTACCTGGAAAAGGTCAAGCAAGAATTGTCCAAATTGAAATCATACGAAGTTAAGCAGGTCCCCCAGACACAGAACAACCGAGCAGACGCCCTATCCAAACTAGACAGCTCCAACCTCCAGGATATAAGAAGATCAGTATGGGTGGATGTGATACAAGAGAAGTCTACAGCGTCATGCCAGCTGGTCAGTATCATCGAGGAAGTAGAATCTGAGGATTGGATGACCCCAATCATCCAATTCAAGAAATATGGAACCCTTCCGGAAGACCCAATCCAAAGGAAAAAAATGTCGGCCAGGACCGCATGGTTCATACTAGTGGGCGGAGAATTATATATACCTAAGTCATTCTCCTCTCTCCTGCTCAAGTGCCTGGGGGCAGGGCAGGCCGCGGAAGTGCTAGATGATATACACTCAGGTATCTGTGGTCATCACATAGGAGGAAGATCACTGGCCCACAAAGCCCTAAGGGCAGGCTACTATTGGCCGACCCTGCTCGCTGATGCCAGGGATCTAACTCGGAAATGCAGAAAGGGCCAACTATTCGCCCCTTTAATACACGCTCCAGTCCAAGACCTCAGACCAATTCTGTCCCCCATCCCTTTCGCTCAGTGGGGGATGGACATCCTGGGGCCATTTACCGCTGCAACTGGAGGCCGAAAGTTCCTAATAGTGGGGATTGATTATTTTACTAAGTGGATTGAAGCCGAAGCCGTCCCAAATATAACAGAGCCAGCGGTTAGGAATAACGAGATATGGCCTGCCGAAGGTGCTAGTCTTTGATCATAGAAGGCAGTTTGACAATGATCCTCTGAGGGCCTGGCTGGAAAGCCATGGCATAGCTGTCGCTTACTCCGCCGTCTGCCACCCACTAACCAATGGGCAGGCTGAAGCAGCGAACAAGCAGATCCTGAACGGGCTGAAAAGGATGGTTGACGAGCTCAAAGGGAGATGGGCGCCTGAACTTCCAAGTATGCTATGGTCAATCAAGACCACCAGAAAGGAGTCCACAGGACAAACTCCTTTTGGCCTGGTCTACGGGGCCGAGGCCCTGTTACCCATAGAAGGACGAATCCCCACCCTCCGATCCCAACAATATGACAGAGCAAGCAATGAAGCTGCGATGACCGAGGCTCTTGATCTAGTTGACGAAGTAAGACAAGAGGCCTGCATCAATATCGCCGCTTATCAGCAACGAATGAGGAAGGTGTACAACAAAAAAGTGAACACAAGGAATTTCCAGGTAGGAGACCTTGTCCTAAGAAAGACACAAGCAGTGGGAAGGTCGAGAGAACATGGCAAGCTAAGCGTCAATTGGGAAGGCCCGTACGAAGTCACCCAGATTATGGGGCCAGGAACTTATAAAATTGCCAACCTTGCAGGGCAAGAGCTAGCCGCCCATTGGAACGTGGACACCCAAAAGAAGTATCATGTTTAGCCTAGAAACTAAAATTTTCTCTTTCCAAAATTGGCGGAGGACAGTCAAAGCAAAATGTCGACGGCTCCGACCACAAAATGTTAAAGTTTCTCAAGAAATGAAAAGGATTCTCGAATTAATACTAGTTGTCTGTTCAGATTTGCACTTCACACACAAACGAGCAGGGGGCAATAAGGGAGGGCCCCCCTGTTGCAAGAACAAAGGAAAATAGACCCCCCAACAAAATCACAAAACTCCCCCTACCTGCCTCTGGGCAGGCAGGGGGCGGGCCCCCTGGACTTCGGCAATAAGACAGGGTCAGGCCGAACAAGGACTGAGTCATACTCAACCTTGCATAAAAAACACAAGTCCTCCCACCTGCCTCTGGGCAGGCAAGGGGCACGCCCCCTGGACTACGACCAGGAGCCAGGGTCAGACCGGGCCCCACGAGCCAAATGAACAAGGACTGAGCCGCCCTCGACCTCGTATAAAAAACACAAGATTCCCCTACTTGCCTCTGAGCAGACAGGGGGCAGACCCACTGAGTTTCGGCAAAAAAGCAAAGATCAGGCCAAACCTTGAAATATAATAAAGAACAAAAATGCAAGGAGAAAAAGCATTCATAAAGATAAAGAAGGATCACAATAGTTTTTACAAGACAAATGATAAAAGATCCAGTCACAAGAAAATTTGGGTTACATTAGCAGGCAGCCGGCCACGTCAGGGTGCGGCACGCAAAAGATAGAGAAATCAGCGAAGAAGAAGAGGCGCAGGAGGGAAAGGACAAGAACCCTCAGAGGACGACCGCCCTGTATGTTATGCAGCAGGGGTATCCTTGTCAGGACCAAAGGCCCCCTCGGGTGACTTGTTAGCCATGGCCTTGTTCTTGGCTGCGTAAAGGGTCTGGAAGGCGTCCTCATCAAAATCCAGAAGCATCTCCCTGATGACCTCCATAACAAATTCTGAAGATGAAGAAGCTCCTGATTCAAAAGCCTTATCCACCGCCAAGTTAGCCTCTTGGATGATCTCATCCTTTTCCTTGAGCCATTTCTCGCTCTAAGCCTGCAGCTCACCTCGGGCCTCCTGGAGATCTGAGTCAGCCTTGGTCAGGCGAGCAGCGTACTCCCCAAGGCGGCCCTCCAGCTCGGCAGCCCCTTTTCTAGCCTGCTCCATCTCAACCTCCAGCTCGGCAGCCTCCTTCTTGGCCTGCTTCAGAGCAACCTCCAAATCTATTGCTTCCCTCACAGCCTTCTCACCCTGGTCTTTCCAGCGGGCGACCTCACCCTTAGCTTCCTCCAGTTCGTTTTCACGCTTAGACAGCTGAAGCTTCAAGTTGGCGATGAGAGCAACATCTCTCTCAATTAGCGCCATACAGTCAGGAAGGGAGGACCCAGGGGTAACGTTTAGTTCCTCATCACTCAGGCGGTCAAGGGCCGCCAGCTCTGCAGAAGCCTGGAAAATTCGGGAGTAGCGTTGGATGAACTGGGCCGCCTGACTGCTGGAATGGGTCAGGGCCCTGGCAAGCTGATCTGCCGACGAAGAATTGGTGTCTGAAAACAAAGCAGAGACATCGACACTCTCGCCAACAGCAAAGTTAAACTCAAAGTTCCCTCCCTCTGTAAACAGAGTCTCTGGAAGGACAAGAGTAGGGCGCTTCGCATGAGGAGTGCTGGCGTCTGCTTCCAGGTCGACCACTTGGTCGGCATCTACCGGCTCTCTATTTTTGCTCTTCCTGCCCACCAGGGGATTACTCTCCCCGGTCTCCTCAGAAGCTGAGGGCCTCACCCCCCTAGAGGGATGAGTCCCAGGGGAGGTACCTCCGCGCTTGCTGGCCGGAGAGGGAGTAGCCTCTAAAGCAGCCTCCACCTCTGCCGTCCTGGGGACAGGAGTCAAAGGTGGAGGACGTGTAGACGACAACCTGGGAGGAGAGGGAGGGAGCCTCGCCCTGCTGGCTGAGATGCTCTTCACATATTTCATAAGGGTCTGCTTCCTGAAACCGGCAGGGAGGGGAGGAGGATTGTTAGAGACCACGAAGTCCTTGTTCAAGCCAATATCCCTCAGCTGCCTCTTGGACAAAGATTAAGTAACGAGCTCTGCAAAAATCAAGAAACTTCACCAGGTCAGCATACAACAAAGCAAGGGTTAGAAATAACCAACTACTAGACAAGTCCCTAAACTACTTTCTCTAAGGCCTGGGTTTAACCCCACTGGAGTCAGGTACTCATCAGTTGATATGAGGTCCGCAGGAGGAAGCTAGATCTTAGGGCCAAATACGCCCTTCGCATCCTTGGCAGCAATGAATCGCTTGACCAAGGACTCCTGACCTCAAGAGCCTTCCCCCCAACCTCAGGGTAGTACTCCCGACGAGTCTCCAATCGAGTGTGGACATGGTTTCTAAAATGTCGGGGGATCCTCCACCCCTCCTTCTTATGCACATACAGGAAGTTGTCCTTCCAGTCTTTCAGACTATTCATGGTCGGTCAGGCTAGGGAATAACTCTTCTGCCTGAGAAGAGAAAAGTACCCTGGAGAGCCACCCCCCTCTGCAGAAGCAACCATCTGCAGGCCGACCATGTATCTAAGGGCGTCTATGGAAGGCTCTTCATTCAGGAACATGCAAGTCCAAGTGTAGGCCACCAGGGACCTGACAGCCACGGCGGTCAGCTGGGCGACGGCCACGTTCATACGCCGAAAAACCTCCTCCAAAAAGGGATGGAGGGGAAAGCACAGGCCGAATTCTAGGCAGTTATGGTAGACAGCAATACAACCTTCGGAGGGGTTACACACAGTGTCCTTCTCCCCAGGGGTAATAACTGAGTAGACACTCCCAAAGTTGTAGAAATGGGCTATGGCCTCTGCGTCACTCTTCTCCAAAATAATATCCCGGTTCTTGGGAGCAGGGTAGGTCTGCAGGGGGATCCTATACTTAACCTTATCTAGGTAATAGGTTTTCCATGGGATCCTAGGCACCAAAGGGCCGGCAATTGTGGAGGGATCAATCTCCAGTGCCCCGTCGTCGGAATCGACAATATCGAACGGGCCAGGGTCGGGGGAGTTGGCTCCCCCACTATCCTCTGAAAGTGGCCCTCCGACCACCGTAACTTCCTGCCTACCGGAAGAAGAGGGAAGGTTTGTGTTAACCCTACCTACTCCCTCCTCTGATCTTCCGGTAGACGGTCCGTCGAAGGATAGAATTCGAGAACGGCGGTGAGTCATGATATTCAGACGAGAAAGAAAAAGAAATGAATAATGGAAAGACAAGTCAGAGAGCAGGGTTTCTAACCTAGTCAAGCGTCGCCGGAGAAAGACGCCGGAAGGATCCTCAGTTCTGATGCTCAACAGAGAGAAGGGGTATATGAAGTAAGTAGGTTTATGAGATTCAAAAAGTGTAAAAGAGAAAATGGGGGAGACAGGGACGCTTTTATAGGAGAAGGAAGATGAAAAGTCCCCTAAAAAAGTCATCCACCCTGACATCCTCCCTACAGAGCCCCCACGTGTAGGGCTGTGCACCGGTCCGAACCCGACCCGACCCGGACCGGACCCTGTTCGACCCTGAACCGGAATTGTAAAATTCCCCGACCCTGACCCTGACCCTGAATCAGAAAACGCTGACCCTGAACCGACCCTGAAAATTCCGGGTCGGACCGGGTCCGGACCGGTTTGACCCTGTTTTGTCTCGACACTGTATGTACAAAGTCTACCACAGCAGTACACAGTGCTGCTAGTTTGCAACAGATCTCAATATTTCATTGCTTACGTCTTCAATTCTTCATAGTTCAATCTCACCCAAATTAATAAACCATTCAAAAAAATTAAATTAAAAGTCCACATGTCCAAACAACAAATTTACAAAACGTTCGAATGTTGCATCGTTAAAATGTCCAAACAACAAATTTAAAATACTAAGAGTCCAAGACCAAGAATTAAAACATCAAAGATTCTCAGCAAACATAGATCGTTGCATCGTTCAAGCTCATCTTCTCATAATCTGTAATAGAAAAAACCAAATAAAAAATAAGTTTAACATCAATAAAGCCTTTAAGATAATACTACGAGTTCAACACAAAATTAGATAAATTAAACAAATTCAAGCACAACACGAAAAAACTTGTTACCTTTCTCTAATTTCTCAAGTTCGTCCAAGTTCTCTTCCATGTCAAGTTTTGATTCACGAATTGAAGCTCGAATCCAATATTGTGCACATATTTGAGCTTGCACCATCTTAGACAATTTAAAGCAAGAAAATAACTTCATCAATACATTACTAAGGTATCTTTAAGTGGATAAATATTAGATCGATTTTTTTACAAAAAATAAACTTTACCTTTGGCGTTAAAGAACTTCTAAACGCATCAAGAGTGCGACCTCCAGCACTAAATGCAGATTCCGATGCTACCGTAGATATTGGCATAGCCAAAACATCTCTAGCCATATGTGCCAAAATAGGGAATCTAATTGCATTTCCTCTCCACCAAGCTAGTATATCCCTCTCTTCATCATCTCCTTTTTGCTCATTCAAGTAACGATCAAATTCGCTTCTAATAAGACGATTTGCCCCACTCATTTGCCTCTTGACTTGTTCTTCAATGTTACTCATGTATCTCAAGGCGGATTGTGAGCTTGTTGATGACGCATTAGACATATTCTGACCGACTTCACCACTCTCACCACTTATTGGTGCATAAATACGTCTATACTCATCATACATCTCATATGCAAACTGTTTTACCTTCCCAGCCAACAATTCACCCTTTTCCACCCCATACATATTACATAGAGCAATACTCACCCCAAGATATTTGAAACTCGGATCCAAGATAACAGCCAAATAAATCAACATATTCATTTTTTCCACATCACCCCAATATTTATCATACTTTGCTTTCATTTGGGTGGCCATTGCTTTAAACTCAGAATCATCTTTTTTCAACCATTCATTAAGCAAATCATGGGTGTGGCCAATTTGAAAGAAGAGAGTGTTACTTGTTACATACAATGAACCCGAAATACGATGTGTTAAATCGTAAAACTCCTTTAAAAACACAACAAGTCTGTCAAGTTTATCCCAATCATCATCATCAATAGGACCCAAGTACTCTGGTTCCAAAACAATGGGAAGCTCTATTCGACCAAATACATCTTTATACTTTGTAGCCCTATCAAGCATTAAATAGGTCGAATTCCACCTTGTAGAAACATCAAGTGACAATGACAACTGACAATCAATTTTACACCTCTCCACTTGTTCATTAAACAAGGCAATTCTAGCAGGGGAGTTCCTAACATATTTAACTGCAGCCCGTACCTTATCTACATATTTCCCATGATCCTTTAGGCCATCCCAAACAATAAGATTAACTATGTGGGCTATACATCTCATATGCAAATACTTCCCATCACTAATGCCGCCATTTTTCTTAACAAACCTTTTCAAATAAGCACATGCAACATCATTATCAACTGTAACAGCTTGCATTATCAACTGTAACAGTAAATAATTTACTACCCAAATCCCATGCATTCAAACAATCCTCAACAGCTTTGCCAATAGCTTCCCCTTTATGACTTGAAATTGGACAAAAGTTTAAGATTCTTTTTTGTAACCTCCATTTGTCATCAATAAAATGAGCAGTGAGACACATGTAGTTTATCCTTTGATTTGAAGTCCAAGTATCAGTAGTTACACATACCCTTTGACAAGAATTTTTAAGAAAAGTCTTCAAAGACATTTTCTCATCAAGGTAAAATTGGTAACAATCTCGTGCTATAGTAGTACGAGAAGGTACGCGAAACAGATACATAACAACAGACATAAAATGTCTAAATCCAGGCCTCTCCACAAATCGATATGGCAACTCATCAAGTATGATCATGTAAATCAATGCTTTTCTGACATCTTCTAAAGTAACTTCCTTATGCTTAAATCTAACATCTTGTTCCTCTTTACTAAGTGGATCAAAGACCAAGTGAGATTGTTTACCTTTGCTCTTGCTGTTGCTGCTGGCCGGATTCTTTGAGCAAGTGTCCCAATGTTTACCAATATTTTTCGACCCATTTACGGTGGAATCAGCTGCAAAAGTTGCATCTTCACAGAAGTTACACTCAGCCCTTAGACAACCAAAACGATCCAAGTACTCGGTGAAGTCTGGCCAATAAAGTGCCCGTCTCTTACTCTTGCGTACGATATAACGACGCCCATCCTTCGGTAGTTTGGTTGGATGTGGTTTATACTCACCAGTAAACGGACGTTGTCGACTATTATTAGTCGGTTGCTCTTCCATATCTTCATCTAAAATGTCCACAATCACATTCTCGGTTGCTTCATAGGATGACAAATTGGAATTGTGAACTTTGGATTGGGAGCTCGACATCTAACAAATTAAAGAAAAGTATTAAAACCAACAAAACAATGATACAATAGTTGTAATTGAAAATACAAAATACTTATGTAGATGAATAAAATAACGGATTTGTAATAAAAAAGCTTACATTGCAAGAATTCTTTGTCGACGCCGTGGCTCTTTCCTACATTTTATTTAAGAAACTAAATTAGAAAATGATACTAACATAACTACATAAGAATAAGCATAATCAAATACATTTTATAAACAAAGCATACATTTTATAAACAAAGCATACATTTTATATTCTCACGGAGTACTAAGCATAAAAAAATATCCTCAAGACCTCAATTGATAGACAAAGCAAATATTCAGTTAATTGTAGTAGACTAGTAGTATACAAAGCAACGAGAAATCAGAAACGATATAAACAGAAATGTTAAATTAATCTCACCAGAAATCGGAATTGCATAAACAGAAACGAGAAAATGAAAAAAATGAAAAAACGCAAATATAAACATTAAACAGACATCGTAAGTCGTAACGATGAATGGCGTCGAAAAAAAAAAAAACACATGAAGACAAGGAAATCGTAATCAGTATTCAGAAATCAGAAATTAATCAGAAATCGGAACTAGGAATCGAAAATTACGAGAAAAAAAATGACGAAAGATTGATTGCAAAATTGTCTAAAGCCAACAAAAAAACTCTACTCCATATCAGACTTATACATCTTATTAAAAAAAGTACATATCTAATTCGATTAAATAATTTTGCTGTAAACTTGGGTCACATTCTGGTTAAGATATAGGCTACATTCTCGTACAACTCTGCAAGTCGGAACTCGGAACAATAGAAAAGGAACTAAGGAAGTCGGAACGAGCGAGGAAGACAAGAACGAAAATAAAAAATAAAAACGAAAAATTGATGAATCAAAAAGACAGAAACGAAGGAACTCACCGGAAATTGATGAAGGGCGTCGGAAGAAGATAAACGGCGCCGGAGCTCAGGCAGTCAGAGGAGGAAATGGGATTAGGGTTAGGGTTAGGGTTAGAGACTTAGAGTATTGTTGGCAGTGTTAGAGACTTAGAGTGTTAGGAGTGTTAGGGTGATAGACTGATAGGAGTTATTGGAGATTTGGGGTGGGCTGTTGAGTTAGGAGCCCAAATGCAAAAAACAGGGTCAACTGGTCCAACCCTGAAAATTCCGGGTCTGACCCGACCCGACCCGGAAACCGGAATCGCATAATTCTATGGACCGGAAACCGACCCTGATTTTATTATTCAGGGTCCGGTCTTCACAATTCCGGTCCGGTCCGGTCTATTTTTCCGGTCCGACCCTATTGTTGCACAGCCCTACCCACGTGTCACGCTTTTTGAAATCCAACCACCCATCACTTCCTAAGAAAGCCTCGAAAGTACAACGAATACAGCAGGAAATCATTGCGTTACGTTACCCAAGGCGCAATTCCAAAAAAAAAAATGAGACAACAGCACATTGAAGACAAAAGCCCACCTGATTTTCATTAATTAAGAAGCCCAAAGGGCCAAGATTACAAAATGAGTGGGATTAAAAGAAAATATTAAAAAAGGAGCCTGAAAGTCCGGCTCAACCTGCCTGCAAGTGCAGGGTGGGCCTAATCTTCATCTAAACCTGGGGAGTAATCCCCAGGGCTGCCGCATCCTCCGTCATCGGACCCCCAGTCCCAGCTGCCTGAATCCTTGAAAGGGTCATCAGGACCCTCTTCTTCACTCCCTAAGGCATCACGGCCAGACGAGTAGCCCCGACCGTCGCTGTCCCTTAAGTCACGACTACTCAGGTCCCAATCTTCACTAAATCTGGCTACCATGGTACCCTCAGGGGAGCCCTCTGGTTTCCTCACCAGAAGGGAAGAAGGGCCCGAGTCAGGAGAAGAGCCCGAATCGGGACAGTCAGGGTCAAAGTTTTCAGGCTGCAGCCAGGGGAAGCACCTGGGGCACCCCTTGAAGGAGCAGCCCCCTGCCTGGGTGCAGTTTTTAGACCTAGTATTCACAAAAGACGAAGATTTCTTGGGACGCCTGCTATCCCTGGATGGGGGCATCACTCTGACGGCTCGCAAAGGACGGGAACGACTCCCCCTGCTACGACGGATGGCTGAGTATACCTGCCTAGAGTACCTTAGTCTTCTGCGTCCCCTATAGCGAAGGGCATTCACATAGACTCCACGACGAAGGATCATATTCCTCACCCAAGACATTTTAGAAGAAAAAGAATGGAGGAAGATGTTGAGAACAGTTTGTGAAAGTGGCAAAGTGAAACTGGATTTTATACCCATAAGATGAAGGTGAGGCATTAAATGACATCCCAATCGTCCCTAGAAGAGGAGGGCCAATCGCAAGTCCGGCGCATAGCTCGAGGGGTTGTTCTACGAGAAAAGTAATCATGAGGGAGCAGCATCCTAATTCTTTGCATGCCCAAGGCATTTAAGACATTCCTCCTCGGGAACTTGCGTTGCATTAAATGCCAAGGTGAGCTCTGAGAAGTCAACCTCCTGCCATCCTAGTCAAAAAGTCGTCTGCCGAGGAGAAGCCCTTCTCCTTCCTCCGCCGACGAGGGCCAATTGATTGGGGTCGGGTTGCCTACCACGGGTCGCCCGCCATGTAAGTCCCGGGGCAATCTGGCCCAAAAGGCTCAAGGGCCTGCCCGGCAGGTCAGCTCGCAGAGCCCTGCTAGGTAGCCCCAAGGGGTGACCTCGGGAGTTATTCCAAGTCCCAAGGAAGGAACTGATTCCCCTGCCTGCCAGGACCCGGACGCAGACAATGCGGCCTTGGGGAGCGAGATCCCCCCCTGCCTGTTTGGCACCAGGCTGCCCCTTCATGACAGGCGCAGGGGGAGACAGAAGACTAAGACCCTCCTATCCAAGCCTAAGGTAAGACAGGATGGGTGGACGAGAGGCACCCACGTGTCACTCCCCTATTCTCTCCTCTCTCTCTCTCCCTCCCTCTCTCTTCCTGTAATACCTGTAAATTATATAGAAGTAAAACCCAAATCAAGTCGAGGCAAAGCCGTTGTAATGGTCAAACAGAACCTATTCCAAAGCCCAACTTAATACGACTCTCAATAACATAATAATAATATGATAATAATAATAATAATAATAATAATATAATATTAATAATAATAATATTAATAATAATAACAATGATATAGTCATAATAATATATAAGTGGTGAAGTGTGTTACGTATAAGAGTAAGCCTTGTGAATAATAAAACCCTCAAACTCATTAAATATAAGAAGATACGTGTTGGACCGTATTCCCTCTTCGACCTCTTTGAAACCCTACGCCTTCAACCTCTTGCACACCCTTGCCATTGCTCACCTCCATCAATCTCCATCCCCTTTTCGTTTCCACCAAAGCCATCACTCCATTGTTAACCAACGTCGTCCACCTTGTCACGCGCGTCATCTGGCTGCCATGGATGGACTCCCCTGCCTCCATTTCCTCTGACCTTACGTCTTGTGACTTTGATGGAACCATGACCACTAACTTCCCGAAGACGGAAATCACCAAGAATTTTCACCATGGACAGCCATGCATGACAAGACGTAAGGACAGAGGAAACGGAGGCAGGGGAGTCCATCCATGGCAGCCAGATGACGCGCGTGACAAGGTGGACGACGTTGGTTAACAATGGAGTGATGGCTTTGGTGGAAACGAAAAAGGGATGGAGATTGATGGAGGTGAGCAATGGCAAGGGTGTGCGAGAGGTTGAAGGCGTAGGGTTTCAAAGAGGTCGAAGAGGGAATACGGTCCAACACGTATCTTCTTATATTTAATGAGTTTGAGGGTTTTATTATTCACAAGGCTTACTCTTATACGTAACACACTTCACCACTTGTGTATTATTATGACTATATTATTGTTGTTGTTATTATTATTATTATTATTATTATATTGTTATTATGTTATTGAGAGTCGTATTAAGTTAGGCTTTGGAATAGGTTCTGTTTGACCATTACAACGGCTTTGCCTCGACTTGACTTGGGTTTTACTTCTATATAATTTACATGCAGGTATTACAATCTACCCTCTTTATAGGGAACTTCGTCCCGAAGTTCAACCCCCACTCAGAACGACTAACTGTACCTACTTGACCGACCAACTAATCAATAACTGACCGATCACCCAATCACCAAATTAACATAAGTAACATAAGGTGGATAATCGGGATGGGGTATTACAGTCTACCCTCCTTACAAGGAACTTCGTCCCGAAGTTCACTACCCTCACCCGCTCTACTAACATTTTGAATACTAAGGTCATATATCCCACAATTCACATAACCGTCTCCCAACACACAACCACAACGACAATATAGACATGACTCAATAAGGCGATGACGAGACACAATGACATCAACAACGACAACAACGACGTTGACAGTAACAACAACAATGACAACAACAACAACAACAACGTTGACAACGAAGGCGATAGTATTCGACAATCGTTTAGTGTAACGGTAGTACCTCATACCCTCCTTATAATCGAGGTTACGTCCTCGTAAGCTCATTTATAGTTTGATAGATGACAAAACAAAAGCCTTTAAACTACAACCCATCTATTTTTAGTTACTAACATTAACAGCTTGAACCGTTTATTAAATAGCGAAGGCCCCACCAATCATGACATTTTTACGTAATACATCAAACATAATTCATTACACATAATTTAGCAAAATTGTTCCAGTACTCGACCAACGATTACGTTTACGATATAGTTTCATTAAATAATAGCTCAAGTAAAACAATTTAGCTAGCAACAAAAAGTTTAATCCACAATATCCATGTTAAGGCAAATATATGACAAAATTAAACTCGACATCTTATGACCCAAAATTGCCCCTATTTTTTTATAAGCGTATAAGGCGTACCTCATTTTACCATGCATTAAGACAGAGACATTCGTATTAGAGCATTCGATCGAACAAAATAATAAGGACAACTATTTTACTGATTACATAAACATGGCAGGACTGCTGTCATGGTAGATAATCATAAGCAAATAATTATTATTAAGGATGGAGTAGGACCAGTGTTGTCAGATTATTGAGATTAAGTTTGAGATTGGATTTGAGATTGAGATTGAGATGGGAATTGAGATCATTGAGATCTTGGTTGTGTTGTCATGATTTTACGTTGGTATCAGATTTGTCTTTTGCGTGCTCAACTATTACTTTACTGAACGGTACGATTATTCCTTACTCAGCGTGGCTGACCTTGTTTATTATGTCTTAAATTGTCACCCAACTTCTTGGGGACTTGTGATGATCCAATTGATACTTCCGGTTAATTGGAGAGCAGTCTATGATGCAGGTTATGTATGTTGTGATGTGTTTGAATACTGGGATGCTTGTACGGGATTGGGGTGAACGCGATTATGAGCCTGGACGTAGTACGACTAATGCGTAGGCATTCCCGTTTCTTTTGTGTAGCTTCCGCTGTGTAATCAGACTTGTATAATGAGTTGTAATGTTTAAATTAGATGATCAGTTGGCATTCCATATTGTATTGTAATGAGCTACTACCTCGGGAAACCGAGATGGTAACATCTCTATTTACTCGGGAATGTCTTAGTAAGGCTCCTGTGTAAATGGGAGTCTTACACTTCCTTCCTCTCTCTTCGGGGAACCTATATATACTCATATACTTCCCACAAGAAAGAGGTTGGACTTTCTCTCTCTAGAATCTTACTGTAAAAACCGCCACCTTACTCCTCACGAGTAGGGTTCCTAAAGGCATTTCACGGACTGACTTAAGCATCGGAGAGGGTTTCCTCGGACACCTCCGAGGCCCTGTGCGCTCTGTGTGCAAGTGGCAAGCCGTCTCCGCTGGGAAGGTCCGATCATTGGAGTAAGGGAAAAGGGAGATCCGAGAAGTTAGATGATTACCATCAAAGTAAACACCAAATTCGACGAGCCCGAATCCACTTCGGGTCGATTGTTTCCTTACCGGAACAGTTAGAAATGCTATTTTAATATGTTTCACTTATTTTAATAACTTACTTATTTCTATAACAAAATTTCTATTTTAAGTAAGTTTCTAAAAATAGTTGTTTCTATTTATAGAAAGTTTCCCTTTTAATATAAAATGTTTATTCCTTTTATCCTCATATTATTTATATTGATTATATCTTTGTTTATATCGATAATGGCTGTTTTGGAGTTATGGAATAAAGATAAGAGTGGGGTTAGAGTAATATAGTCTGGGGTGTACGTTTTTGCCATCAACTGTAAGGCTGGTGTGTCTTTATGGGGCACATTGGTTGTTGAACTGAGTATGGTTTGTGTTCAGGAGAGTGTGCATTGTGCCCTTAAACTTAGATATCGCATCGTGTAACTTGTGTCGGGATGAACTGGATATGGTTTGTATCGAGAAGGGGTGTATACTATTTAAACAAGTACCTCGCTGCACGCAGTCCTGTTATAGTTGAGTTTCCTAATTAGAGACTGGATTCTGTTATGATTTAAGTCTACATTTCTCGAAGCTAGTTTCCAGTATTATCCCTAGTGAAAGTCTAGCCTTGTGCACACCGAACGAATTTCCATAACGCTATTTTTGAATATTATTATTATCGATTGATTTTGACTTGCAAGTTGGCAAGTGTTTTAAGCTTCGCTGAAAACTTATTTTTATTATATTGTTTTAATGTTTTCTCTTTTTAATTATTTTGATATAATAATACTATTATTTTACATATGCTATAATATGGTTGGTAGAACGTCCGAGTTACTCCCCACCGACGTGGCTGTTATGTTTATAACATGACAGATATTTGCTGCTGGGTTTTGGGTGTGAGCTAGCGAGTAGCGTGGATCCTACTTTTTCTGCATTCATGTTTATTTATGGGTTTTTGTAACCCTGTTTGAAGAATACTTATTTTAGCCCTTTGTAAAAAGTGGTCCCTGTATTGACTGACCGTTCTTTTATTAAAATATAGAACATCAGTGTGTTTTAATCCCAAATCTACAGTGTTACCGCCACTGTATTGCGTTAGAATTTCTAGGGGATTACAGGTCTGATCATACTAGCAGTGGCCAACCCTCTTCTAGCTCAACCATCATGCTCTCCCCCGGGCTCTAGGCGCTCAAGTGGCGATGACAGACCCTTCTCGGCGACTCTGGGGGCCTTGGAGGCCGACATTGTGATGGTTTCCTGACTGGAAGAGGCGAACTTTCGTTTTCCCTTCATCTCCTCCTGGGATCATTGCCGGGCGACAGAGTTGCATGATCTAGCCGACTACTGGTTTTCGTACAACTTTCCTTCTCTGTTCTCATCAGTGACATACGCCATTGTTAAGGCTTTGATGGATACTAACGCGTGCACCTCGTTCAGCGTGATCCGGCCAATCAGCGCGTTGTAGGCCAACTTGGCGTCCACTACCACGAACTGAGTCGTGACCTTCCTCATCGATGCCTTTTCCCAAATGTGACGGGGAGTCGATCGCTCCCATTTGGAGGACTCCAGTCCCCAAGAATCGGTACAGCGTCCCGGTTGTTGGTTTCAAGTGTCGGCGGTTGAGTCCCATTCCTTCAAAGGCTTTTCTGTAAAGGAAGTTGGTGTAGGTTTCGGTATCTATCATGCATAGCTTGACCGTGTGGTCGTTGATTCTAATGGTGAGGATTAGGGGTCACTATGGGGGTATACAACTGTCCTGTAGTCAATCGCCATGATGCTGAGGGTAGGTATGACCAGACATCTTCCTTCGGCTGCATAGTGGACGTGGCACGACAACTCTCACAGTTGGTTCTTTACCTCCCGTCGGCTATGTCCGCCCTTAGAGGGTTCGTTCATTGTTGTGTTCCAAATTTGGTTCACTTTTCCACCTATTTAGACCCGTTTTCCAATCGCTTTTGTGAGATTTGTGTGCGATTATCGTCGTATTTTAGTCTTTCTCACTCTAGCGACCTCTCATGTGCATTTTACGTGTTTTTGTGCAGTTTTCCTACTATTTTGATAGGGATTCATTGTTCGAGAGAATGTTTGAGCTTACATGGGCACAAGAGAGTGGAATATCGTCCCAAAGCATGATTAAAGTCCAAAGTCCAAACACAAGAGGTGAAACCTTGAGCAAAAGGGTAAAAGTCAATGATATGGCAAAACTCAAGTCCATTGGGCAACTTCACATGGCAAGGTCGAAATTTAAATGTGTATATCTCGAGTTCTAGACCTTGGATCAAAATGATTCTAGTTGGAGGTGAAACCTTATCTTCTTAGCATTCCATCGACATATAACACGCCCCAATTGGAGATCAAACGAGAGAGTTATGGCCCTCTGAAGTCACAGGGCGAAGTTTCACCCTATGAGATTTGACCGGGCGAAACTTCACCCTACGAGATTTTTGAGTTTTTGGTCAGATTTTTCACAAGGCGAAATTTCACCCGATGAGATTAAGACCGAGTGAAACTTCGCCCGACGGTATTTCGGCGAGATTGAAGGGAATCTGCAGGGCAAAACATCACCCTATGAAGATCCAAAGGGCAAAGTTTCATTTCAAGAACAAAAATCAATTTTGGGCTTTGTTTTAAGTGACTCATTAAGGCTTTGTATATATATAATTAACCCTAGATTTCTATCATATACTCCATTATTATGCTTCATTAGATCTAGTAACTCTCCATTAGCTTAGACTACTCTGTATCATTCTAATCTAGTAGCAACATTAAATTAGCCTTAGATATAATTAAAGATTGAAGGGTTTGCAAGGATTTGGTAACAAAAGTTTTTGTATTTCTTCTTCTTCAAGCTTATTAATTTATGAATCTTCATCTTCTTTGTAGTGTCAATTCTCCATCGTTGGTAGTTTCTTCTTTAATTTCTCCTCTAGTTTATTGTTTTTCTTGGTTTTTCTTGCTTTGTTATTGTTTTTCCTAGTAAAGTTTGTTATTGGTTTTATTTTTTCTCTCACTTGTGTTAAATTAATTTCCCCTCTTTTTGTTAGTATTGATTGTTTTTGCCTAATTTCTTTGATAGTTGTTCTTGTTAGTTTTATCATGATTAGTGAGTAGATCTTTGTTAGGGGGTTAGAGGAGGATGGATTTGGGTAACATGGATTAAAAATTCTTGAGATTGAATGCACTTGGGTTGATTTGTCTATTTTGGAATTGTTGTATGCTCGTCGACTTTAATTGATCAATTTAGTTGGCTCGTATTCACCCTCGTCAATATGGGGAAACTCGGGGCTTGGGTAATTCCGACTTAGTGACCTAGCTTCTTTGTCGCGAAAGCGAGTCTTAGTGACGTCGGGTGTAGAGACCGAAAGGTGACCCATCCTTCATCGATCATGTGTCATTCGCTTGATTCTTTATTTTATGTATATCATTTCCGATTCTCCGACTCCCCTGTGGATCGTTTGCCTCGGGTTTCGGAGTGTGAGCCCTTAGCGAGAAACTCTTAACGAGTGAAGAGAGAAGAAAGAATGAGAATAAGATGTGTCAAATGAAGAGGGTGGAGGGGGGTATTTATAGGTGTTTTCGGCCCTCATCACCCGGATGGACGCCTGAGTCCTGGCGCACCAGAACTCAGGCGCCTGGGCTTAGGCGTGTGAAGACCAAGGCGTGAAAGGTGAGGCGCTCGGAGTTTTGAAGATACGATTTTGATACTTTCCAAAACCGAGAAGTGCGTGTATTATACCATGCTTGGGGGTTAAGTCTTCTCCGGTTTGACCTAGCGCTGTTGCGCCTAACAAGCCTCGGGTGTGCATCCCGAGGTTGGCTTGGCGCGGTGCCGACTCGGTTCGTGCTTCGGGACTGACTCGGGGTCCCGGTGTCAGAATTGACTCTAATTAGTGTCTATGCGATCGTAATGACACGACTAAGGCTGCCATGATGTTAATTTAATTTTTCCAAGTAGCTATTTGATCCGTTCTATAGAAAAACTATCTAAAACATCGCGACTTGCGTCGCGTTGCAGTTCGATCGTCATCGGGTGTTTGTTGGGCTCTCCTGCAGCCACCAGGTCCAAATCTGGGTGTCTACAGAAGCCCCCACTTTGACTGAGGCTTGGACAATGCGAAAGTCAAAGTATAGCCACCCAGGTCAATCGAGGATTACGACTTGGTGGCTGTCCGGTTGGGTCGGTTTAAGTCCGTTGGACTACGTGGTGAGGTTCGCCAGCCAAGGCTTAGAAATCATACCTGACGTCTTCGCCTGTGGTTGCCTTTCGGGGCCCGGGCCCATGCTTGTCTTCTAGTGTTGGTTTTGCTGTTTTGGTAGTTTCAGACCTTTTGCTTAAGTACTTCCTAGGGTCGACCCACTTCTCGGATAAGGGCGAGAGGTTTAGTACTAAGATTTTACCTCTCCTAGACAATCTAAGTCATCTGGGCGTTTTGATTGGGTGATTGCGGCTTTCGCGGAGATGACTCGCTGCTTCCAAGTCATGGTGAGGCCGTTGCAGGTGGAGTCGGCCTCAGCTTTGCCCATCGTGGGCCCAGGTCTCGTGCTGGAGGTTAGTAATTGTTTCCGTACTTGTTTCTTGGGTTTTGTTTAACTTAGCTTGGTTTTACTAAGGATGTTTTGGGGGTTTTGCAAGCCTGGATTTACTCCTACTTCCCCTGCCTGGCACCTAAAATGGTGCGGGCTTGTCCGACTAGATTCCCAGCGGGAATCGAATGGAGGCTGGCCAAGCCTTAGACTACGACCAGCCACTATCCATAGAAGAACGTGTTGGTTAACCGACTACGCCTCGAGGACGTAAGTTTTCTCTTTATGGCTCGTTTTACTTGATATCCTCCATGGGTTTATGGTCATTGAAATGCTAGTTTTGTTTGTGTAGTTCGTGGCCCGTCCTTGGGCCGACTATGAGGGTGTGCCTGATTATGTGACAGCGGAGTTGAGGCCTCAAAGCTACAAGAGGATACTTCTTCCTGTGCTGTTTCGCCCGGTTTGGTATTTGGGCGAACGGCTGGTGCGTCAATGCTTGTATGATGACTTTAAGGTGTCGGTTGATCCTCCCCGGACCATGTTTAGGCCACCGACCACCGCAGAGGTCCTCTAGGGCGGGGATGGAGAAGGAGGCGATACACTCCTAGTGCCTGGGGCCTCCTATCTATCTCATGTCATCTAGCGGCTAGCTTGCCACTGCCTCGTGGTGAGCGCTTGATCCTTGGTTCTTAAGGCTTGTTTTCTTTTTTTATGGCTTAGTATCTTTGGCCCGCCTTTCTTTCATCTAGCCGATCCGGCTGATGCTATTCACCCCCAAGACTTTCCCTCGACTCTGCTTAGGGTAGATGCAGCTGGGGTAGCTTTTACCGAGCCTCTGCCCCTGTGCTCTGCTGAGGAGATGGATGCCGGGATAGAGTGGCGCGAGCGGGTATACCGGGTAAGTTTCGGTTTCTGTTTTGGATTTGGATTCTAAGGGTCAGGTTTTGTTTGGCTAACTTGCGTGGTTTCACCTTTCAGGTTTCGTTGGCTTGCCATCAACGGTTGTGGCAGGCTGCCAACTGCTTCAGGGTCTATGCCTCGAGGGTCTCCTGTGACACTTCGGGACCTCGATTTGTAAGTGCGTGTACCTAGGGTTGGCTCTTAGATTGTTTTGTGTGTTTTCCTCAAGTGCGGGTTTTATTTGCAAGACATTCCCGATATGGTGGGATAGTTGGAGACTCGGGTGATCGAGCTTGAGGCGGAAGCGGCTGAGGCGCGACAGCTCCTGCAATCTCGGGCCGACGAGATTGCTCAACTTAAGGAGCGGTTGGCCCGGTCTTAGGGCGATACCTCCGCGCAGGGTGAGGCTAGGCATCGGGTGGAGAGGGAGAGAGAGACTAAGGCTGAGGCTACGGGTCGTGCTACGTGTGCTATTGAGGAGGTTGGAGAAGTTCCCGAGACAGTTACCCTAGACATGTTGTCGGGAATGGTCGGTAGTGAGTCTCCTACCTTTGCTTTAGAGGACTTAGGTTTGGACAACAACATCGGTGAGGTCGTGATAGCCATCGGTGTAGCTTCTAGGGGTCCTCCCTAGTCTTATGAACTCGATTTGTGTATGAATTTATAGGTTTTGTATATTTTCTTAAGATTTTTAGTATTTGAATTAATTGAATTAGTCTTGTGTTTTCGTTTGGTTAAATGTTGACCTAGATTGACAAGTAATCACTTCGCGTTTGTTTTATTTGCGATTTAATCGTAGTTTAGGGCGTTTTAAAATGTGTTAGGGTTGCACGAGAGTACGAAAACGGTTTTTCGAACTTTTGAAATGCGTTAGTTTGAACCGGGAATCGGATCGGATAATACGTCGATTAAAATGTTTGTCTCGAGACGTGTAAAGATGTAAGAAATGCATTACTACAAATGAGCACTTAGGCCACGGAAATTTGGTCGCCACGACGACTTGCGCCACGTAAATTTTGCCGTGGCAAATAGTCTAGCCACGGGAATTTTACACTTGTGCCACGGAAATAAACGTGGCTAGGGTATATATGGACCAAATACTTAGCCACGGAAGAATAATTTGTGGCGCAAGTGTAAAATTCCCGTGGCTAGACTATTTGCCACGGTAAATTTCCGTGGCGCAAGTCGTCGTGGCGACCAAATTTCCGTGGCCCAAGTGATGATTTTCGTGGCTAAAGTGCTCATTTGTAGTAGTGATGCTTTGTAGCTAAAGTGTATCGACCGAGCGCGTGTTCGGTGTTGGCAAGCAAGTGTGTCTGTCTCGACATTCATGTTTAAAATAAGGCAAAGAAAAAAGTTAGACCACTTTTTACATCTTGGTGACAATGCCGTATTGGGCTATAGACGCGAATTGACGATGTCATTCAAGGCTACAGCACGCTTAGGTGGGGTAGCTTATCCCCCCTAAAAAGAAAATAAATAAAACGTCTTAGTCTGGTGGACCCAATGGACGTAATGTATTGTCCGCGTGGACCTGTCACCCTTGCGCGGGCATTTCGGCTTTTGGAAAGGGGTTTAGCGATTTCAGGAGGTCGTTCCTGATGTCCGGGGTTGTAATCCCCTAGAAATTTTAATGCGATACAGTGGCGGAAACACTGTAGAGTCGGGATTAAAACACGCTGTAAGTATGTCTTATTAAAATTAAAACGGTAAAGCCAAACAATAGGCCTAAAATAAAATGGCCAAAATTTAAACAATCCACAAAAGGGGGTTTAAACATTCCACAAGACATAATTATTAAAAGAAAATGAGCAGGATTCACAATGCTCGCTCGCCCACACCCGAAAACAAGTATACCTGCCATGTTAAAACATAACAGCCACAATCAGTGGGGAGCAACGTCAACGTTCTCCCAGCCGTATGGCTGGATTTTAAAATTGTAATTACTACTATAGAAAAATAGTAAAAATGGAAGACAATAAAACAACATATTAAAAATAAGCTTTCAGCGTAAAACCAAAATAATGAAATGGGTTTCCGAAGAAACATAAAAATATTTGCCAACCTGCAACCAATTTATATCGACAATAAATAAAATAATCAAAATGGCGTTATGAATAGGGTTAGTGATGAACGCTAGACTTTCACTAGGAGAATACTAAAAACTAGCTTCGAGAACTTAGTTCAAACAAATCAAACTTCGGTCTCTAACTAGACTACTCAACCATAATAGGACGGCAACTTATAAATGCGTGGTCCTAGTTTAAGATGATATTTACACCCCTCCCGAGCACCATAAATACTCAGTTCAACCCGACGGCGTCTTACACTGCGAGGCACGAGCTTAAGAAAATATACACACACTCCCGAACACCATATATGCTCGTTTCAACAACCAGTGTGCCCCATAAAGACACACCAGCCTTATAATTGATGGCAAAAATGTAAATCCCAGAATATATTACTCTAAACCCACACTTGTCCTTATTCCATAACTCCAAAACCAAGCCATTATCGATATTTAAAAGATATAATCATTGTAAACAACATGGAGATAAAAGGAGTAATCATAATATTCTAAAAGAGGAAACTTTCTATTTTTAGAAACTTTACTAAAAATAGCATTATATCAAAATAGCGAAAATATTAGTTTATACCAATTCAACATTTTTAGTAAACGATATAGATTTATAAAACTAATACTTTCGGCCTTAACAATATTAATTTCTAAAACGAGAAAAATCGGGTTTATGACAATATTAAAATAGGGTCGTACTTTTTCCTAACGAGCTTTTACTCAATCCTATCGACATATTATGAATTTGCCCTTGTCATTTCCTCCTATTCTCAAAAGTGATGTCTGATTTTCTCTCTAACAAAATTAAACATCAACATTTTCTTTTTCTTAATTGTCAAAGTTACATTTCATTGCACCAACCTTAAAAACCTTCTTTATCGATCGATTAATCAATCTAATATCAAAAAATAAGATCCATAAACCCTAAATTAAAATCAATCACCAAACCCTAAAATTAAAACAAATAACGAAACCCTAATTGATGAACTTTACGATAAATTGATTAAAAGGATAAAAGTTAAAACTTAAAGCGATATTACTCCATCATTAATTGGAGAACTAGGATCCATAATTGAATTCACAAGAGGTTGATTGATTAATCAGATTTTTTTTTGTAGAGATTAAATTTATAGAAGGATTAATTAGAGAGGTTTTATAAAGGGCATAAATGGAAAATTTTAAGAAAATTCGTTAGGATTGAGTAAAGCTCCGTTAGGAAAAAGTAATTTCGTTAAAATATCGTCCAAGTGTTATAAAATGATTAAAAATGTCTTAAGCATTTTAATACTACTAGTCAGGGTGTTTTCAAAAGTTACAAAGCTGAAATTCCCTAATTATTATTAGTTTCGACAATACGATTATAAATAGGATTTTACGGCAGATATTAAATTAAATCTTTTACTGTCTTTTATTTAACTAAACCAATGAATATATTTATAGTATGTTAAGGGATGATTTAACTTTTAAAGTTTCAGATTTAAATCTTTTCAAAATTCCTGGAAAAATAATTCTTTTAGGTAAGACGAAGCCTTTTAACGATAAATCGTAATTTTGTCCAAAAATCGTTACTATTAATTAAAGACTTTAATAAATAGTAAAATAATTACGTAAAATAGCTCAAATATATTTATGGATATTCTGTCAAGAAAAGAAAATTTTCCAGAATACTTAGACTCGGTTTTTAATGGGTTTTCTCATTAATCGTCTAATCTAGAAAATAACGATTAATAAAAATAGTAATTACAAAACGATTTACGTATTAATATCCAAAAATTATTATTGAACTTAAAAATTATTATTTTCCAGAAACTACTATTTTTTTTCCAGATTTAATAAATCCCATTAAAACCGTCTTTTAAACCCATTTTCACAATTAACGATTTCATTAATAAAACTTATCGTTCCTAACATTCTATTAAAGCACTAAAAATCATAAAATTATATTTTATTATGAAATCATCAGAATCATATTTTTTTCCAGATTTAATCATAGGACCAGAAATCGAGAATTTAAACGACAAACGCAGTTTTATCGATAAACGATGATTTAAGGTGATTAATTAATTCATCCACTTAACAATTCCGAAAAATTATGAAAAACTTCAGAAAATTCTATTTCATCATAAAGTTTCACCACGTCAAAAATCAGATTAAAATAAAATGTTTAAGTACTAGAACTAAAAATCGGCTTTTAATCGTTTTTGTTCATAAACGGTAATAATTCAATAATCGATAACTAAAATATCAGAAAAATACTAAATTATTAAAAATCATCAAAAACCTCATTTTTACAGAATATAATCATATATTACAAGTTTAGACCGAATATTACGATTTTACAAATTAATATAACAATTTAATCGTTAATCTCGTGAAAGGGATAAAAATACCGATACATGCAAATTTTCAAATTTTAAAAATTTTCCAGATTATATGACGTACATATATTGTCAAAAATGAAATATAAAAATATACATGCAATTACATAATTAAAATCACGAAATACCGAGTAACATCGACGTTACCTCTAATCCAAGTCTGAATCAATAATATACTCGTTAGCCTCGGGATTGTCCACGATTCCTACAATATATAAAAATCATGGCAGAAAAATACCATGAGAAAAACAAATAAAATCAAGGTGAATAATGATCGAAAACGAGATCGATTATTACCTTAACAAAGGGATTGGAAAGAGGATTAATTCGACGATAAAGATGAGACGATTAGGACTCGAATTAAGCAAGAATCAGCCAAGGAGAGGAGGATGAATGTACTCGGCCAAGGGAAAGGAAAGATGATGTTGTAAAAAAAATTTTAATGCACAAATGAATGTAAGGGAGAGAGAAATGGTTTTAAGCATAAATGAAATTAAAATGGATGAAGAATCCAATGTGTTACTAGCACAAGTTGGCCGGCAAAAAAGGGATGAGGGAAGAATGAAGAGTTTGAGTATTAAAGCCTCAATTTAATGAAAAGAAAAGAATCTTATGTTTACGGTTTAATGTGATAAAATGAAACGTATTAATAAAACGTAGTTAAATTGTGACAAGAAGCTTTGTCGGTCCAAAATATGAGGAAAAGATCTCAAATGATTTATAAGTTCATAAAAAGAAGAGTCGTAAAATACTTAAAGGCATTTCGAAGTAATTCGAGTAAACCTCGCGTTGGAAAATAATTATTTACGAAACTTCGTATTAAAATCATAAATGGCTTAATTTTCGTAAATAAAAATATTTACTACTTGAAAATATTATATAAATGTATTTAAACATTTTTAGAAAAAGGAATAACTTAAATCCGGGCTTAAAAACGTCAATACAAAGAGAAATAGAATTCCTCGCGGAAAATAAATTAGCTTACGAAGGAAACCAATTAAATGGGTTAAAGAGAATTAGAATCTTTAACAATAAAAATTAAATATCATTGAACTCAAAAACAAAAATAAAGCTTGGTAAAACGATGAAACATAAGCCAAAATGTGATAGAGTTATAACGATGTCATAACGGAAATAATAAAAATGCTAGGAAAATAGCAGGTATTACAGGGGTTGTCGGATGTGAGAGAAAGGTTAAGGATTGTGGAGATGACTGTACTATAGAACAAGGAACCTGTGTAGGACAATGTTGCTAAGCGCCTGACCGAAGACGGCGTTACCGGTCCTAGTATTTGTCATTTCATCTGCACTGGCCAAGACTGACAAGACCCATATTGAAAATGTGAGTGAGGAGGGGAAATGGGATCGACTGGACTCGCCTTTGGCTGAGATGACGAAGGCTTGTGTTCAGAGGGTCTGTGGTGAGAGACCCGAACAAGCGTATCCGAACGGTAAGGGAAAGGGAAAGTTGGACCTGTAGAGTCCAGCCATTTAGTACTACGTTGTATTAATTGATATTATGTGGCATATTAGTACTAGTTTTTTGTAGGGTTTTGCTTGACACGTTGTCATTTTCCGGGGTAGCCAGATTTTGGATGCTCGATGTAAAGGGTCTTGACAAAGGCTTGAGTTAACTAATTTTGCATTAATGAGAAGCACATTTTGTTTATTCATATTATATTTTATTTTATTTTTGTGGTTGCTCGCAACTCGATTCTTCATTTTGCCCGGAGCGTCCTTTCGGATTTTCACTCTGTCCTCGGCGCACCTTTCGTTCTTTTTTTTTGCCCTTTTTTTTTATGATGGCTCGCAACTCGTTTCCTCATTTTGCCCGGAGCGCCCTTTCGGGCTTTCACCCTGTCCTCGGCTCGTCGTTTGTGCTTCGTCATTAAAATCACTCGTTAACTGGAACATTAGGGGGGTTCCGATTTGCATGTGAATCGAGTAATCGATTTTATCGTTTGGGTGGTTGTACCCTTGGAAGGGTTGCCTACGTATCCGTGTTTAGACGGAATCAAACCATGTTCGTAGTTCATAATAGGTGTAAGTGATTTTGGTTTAGACTTGTTATGCCAATTATCGATGTGAGATGTTGAGTGTATTCACCCTAGTTAAAGAACTAAGGTGGACTGGTTGGGTGTGACCCCTAGAAAGTGACATTTACCGAGATACCGTGTTTGGGTCGGGGTGACTAGCTTGAATGATTTTGGAATCTGGAGCTAGGTAGTAAGTGGTCTTGATTTATCAAAATATGGAGCTTGATTTTTGTGGAGTTAGGGCTATGGGCTAAGGTTTCGTAATGTGGTAGGAAAGGGGAAGCTGAGTAAAAATGACTCAGACTTCAATCGGGCTGGATGTAAATTACGTGGGATCCGATTTCCATGTCTGGCCCTAACGGTTGGGATTATCCTATTGAGCTTGAATCCTCCAAATTCCGGACTGTCTCCTAACAAGTGTCTCATGAAGGTCTTAAAGGTTGTAATGTAGGGAGGCTAGTATTTGGGTGCTAGTTGACTGGTCTGTTCATTTTATTTTATTTTATTTTGCTTTTTGTTCGGACTTTGCACTTAAAGTCGAATTGAATGATTGGGAGTTTCATTTTGACCGTTGAGTTTGGTTTTGATCAATGAATTGGGCCGGTTTAGTTTGGCCTTGGTTTCATTTTTTCTTTGGCTCCTTTTGGCCATTTCAGACTTCTTTTTCTTTTTGTCAGACTAGCACCTATGGTAGGAATTGATCGGTCTTTATTTGAGGGATATTTATTGTGCGAAATGGTTTTGCTTTTCGTCTTTGATCACAAGTTAAGAGTCTATCTAGATTTGTCATAGGATTCGGGAATGCTCGTTCTAAGGGATAGTTTGTGGCTTTCTATACCAGACATGAAATAGGTAAAAAAGAACACGGGATCTCAGTTCTCGTAATTCCTCGTTGTTTCGAGGTGTGTTTGGTTGTTATCGATAAATGACATAGCTTCGAGTCGTAAGCAAGAAGGTGTGTTCTTTTAAAATCAAGCGAATGTCGAGGCACATTGTAAAGAAGAAAAGTGATTTTCTTTTTATTGATAAGAATAAGCGACCCATGCGCCCGATATATTGTTTTCGGGGAAGTGAAGGACAGATCCCCTCGCACCTCCTGACTCGATGTAAAAAAAACCAAAGACATTTGTTATATTACTAGGTCTAGGCCCTAAGACGAACTAGACTCTGACTCGGACACAGATTTGCTCGTCTTGACGGATGCCCGTGGGTCATCGGGATCTCTCTCGATATTCGGGACATTCTCCTTTATAGGGTCGCGGTGGGAACAACCGATGGTGTCGTCAAGGACAGTGTGAACGCTAAAGGGGTTTGTGGTATTGTTTGGTTTCTCGGGTGGAGGGAGAGGAATCGTCCCATTTTCGATCATGTCTTGTATGACATGTTTGAGTCGATAGCAGGATTCGGTATCGTGCTCGTTACCTTGGTGATATAGGCAATAAGCATTAGGGGTCCAACTTTTGCCTCGTCTGCCGGCTGGTGGGTCCGGAGTGGAACCCATGGGCAAGAGCAACCCTTAATCGACTAGGTGCTTAAGAGCTTCGGTCTAAGATGAATTGATTGGGGTAAACTCCCTCGGTGATCTTTCTACTTTGTTGGATGTGGTCTTACAAGGTCTTGGTGTTCTTTCCGTATCGACTTTGGCAAGCTTCGATCGGGCGGAGCGTTGGGATAATTTATCCTGGGTAAGCTCTTGGGCGTGGTAATTGCCCGGATTGGCGTTCGTTTCACTTTCTGTGTCCCTACTCTCAAGGAAATTGAGGCGGCTATCGATGTGACGGATGGAGGAAGTCAGACGGGTTATCGAAGTATGGATGTTGCGAACTAATTCGGTTAGGGTATTGAAATCGTTGCGGATGCTTTCGATGGTGTTCGGATCTATCGACATGTTGGGGAGTGATTCTGTGGGAAATGATCAAAAGATCAGAACAGATCCACCGGACAACGTAAGAGACTCGAGGGATGCTCGTAATCTAGCTACGCGGAAATGGGACCCTTGATTTGCGCGGGTTTGCGGTCATCAGATTCGGCGGAACGCCTAGTGAATCTATGTCTCTAGACCGAGACAATGTGACACAAATCTCGGAGGTGAGATTTACAGAAAGAGGACTTTTTCGAGATGAGACGACCCAAAATGTAAGACCTCGTGTAGAGGCGACCCTAGTAATTAACACGGACAGTTAATCACACGGTTGCACGACGTCAGAAGTTGATCGCGATCCCGGCTCAGGATCAAGGAGTTAAGATGCGTTTCTTTTTATTTTGAAAACGATTGAGCTTTTGAAAAGAAATCCTTTTTTTTTAAAAGGGGTTTGTAAAATCGGTGTGACGATGTGACGTAAAAATGTGTTGCTACGTGTGCGTCGGGAATTCGACGATAACAAAAGTGTAAATGATGATTTTTCAAGAGAAGCACGGTTCTTTTAAAGGAACCTGTTTTGGAAGTGTGAAATGGTGCTTTCCAATGCATTTTGATTCGCATTATTCCGACATTTTATGAGTTAGATATTGTCGTCTTAAGACAGACCTGCAAACATACATACGATTTTAGTAGTTTTTTTACATGTATATATATTAAATAATTTAAATATATATTAAATACTCAATTTAGCACAAAAAATAATATAAGGCCAATAATATATCAAAGGTTACCAAAGTTACAACGTTTTAGCTCAAATATACAAAGACGACATAGAAAATATAATATTAAAGGGGTAAAAATATGCATAAATATTGACTTATCGAGATGGCATCGTTTGAAGGTTTGTATGGGAGGAAGTGTAGAAGCCCAGTATGTTGGGAAGAAAAGGCCGACGTAGTAGTACAGGGGGCCCACATGATTCAGGAGATGATCGAACAGGTACATGTAATCCAACAGAAGATGCGAGCATCACAGGATCGTCAAAAGAGCTATGCTGATCTCCACCGCCGAGAGGTTGAGTTCGCTGTGGGTGATAAGGTCTTGCTGAAAGTGTCACCTATGAAAGGGGTTATGAGGTTTGGGAAGAATGGAAAGTTGAGTCAAAAATTTATTGGGCCGTATAAAATTCTGGATAGGATAGGGGAGGTGGCGTATCGGTTAGCACTTCCCCCAGCTCATGATAAAGTTCATAATGTGTTTCATGTTTCCCAGTTGAGGAATACTTGAGTGACCCGTCTCACATCATTGAACCCAAGACGATCCAGTTAGATGATTCTCTTACTTATAAGGCGGTTCCCAAGGAATCTTTAGATCGGAAAGTTCAGAAAACCAGGGAAGGAGAAACTGCCCTTGTCAAGGTTTTGTGGTATAATCACAACATTGAGGAGGCTACTTGGGAAACATAAGCATCGATGCAGAAACGTTTTCCTCGTCTCTTCGATCAGGTAATTATTCCGGTTACGTGGTGTAGACACCCAGATTTGGACCTGCCGGCTACAGGAGTGCCCGAAAAACAACCGACAATGATCGAATTGCAACGCAACGCGGGATTACGATGTTTTAGATAGTTTTTCTATAGAACGAATCAAATAATTACTCGGAAAAAGTAATTTAACATCAAGACAGCCTTAGTCGTGTCATTACGGTCGCGTCAACACTAATTAGAGTCAATTCTGACACCGGAACCCCAAATCGGTCCCGAAATACGCAATGTCAAACCCGAGTCAACGCGTCGGACTGAGCAAACCTCAAGACACACGCCAGAAGCCCACCCAGCGCTTGACGCGCTAGGGTTAACAAGGATGCTTAATCCCCAAGATAATGCAATATATGCATCTTCTCCGTTTTGGAAAGTTTCGAAATCGGATCTTCAAAAATCCAGGCGCCTCACCACATGTCCTAGTCTTCATGCGCACGACCCCAGGCATCTGAGTCCTGGTGTGCCGGAACTCAGGTGTCCTAAAGGTCGATTTGAACCGCGCGAGCAACTATAAATACGCCCCTCATTTCGTTCATTCGACACACAACAATAACATCTCAACGAGTTCGTGACTTACTTCTCGCACAACTCGCTCTCCCCCTCTTCTTCACTAACTTAGGTCGCACCCCGACACTAAGTACGATCCACTCGATCGTTTAGCGAATCGACGCAACTCCTCACCCTCGAGCACTTCACTCGACTCGAGGAGCACCCGCGTTCGACTAGCCAATCCCGAGTCTAGCAGCGACGCTCTGCCGTATTAACTGCGGAACTAGCCGTAGCAGCGAAGCTCTGCCGAAATCTCTGCAGAACGAACTAGGAGGATCCGCCTCGAAGTCGAACCGTCACTAGGTTGTCATCTAAACGAAACTTTACATTCCTGTACTTTTATTATGCACTTCGATAATGTCAAACATGGACACTAAGTCCATGACACGTCCTAAAACACATAACGTCCTCAACTTCAACCATAAGCACTAAAACACCTTAACTAAACTCGAGTAGTTCCGAAATCCGCCCTCAACTTTCTACGCATCGTGTCTAGTTTAGTGTACACTCCGATGGTGCAACTCCTCAGTATGTGATTTACTTACATTTCGCATTTACCCCTTTTGTATGATTTATATGATTTACCGTTTTTATGACCCTATAATCGCATGCTAAATCACCTCACACGGAATTCGAAATGTAAACAATCTAAAAATGAACAAAGTGATGGTCGGGTTCCGTATTAGTTCCGATGCTCAGCATCCATGGTTCGATGCATCCCTATTAATACCGAACCGATGCATCTTAAGCAGAATACCAGGTAAGGTATACCACGAGAACGACTAATATCCGTATTATCACGTTAAATCTGATTTGCTAATACGTATAATACTTACTACCCTCTACTCTCCTATGTGCATCTTTTCATGGCCTGCTTGTTACGTGAAATCACATACAAATACTGTAAACAAACTACTTTGACTAAAGAACTTACTTGTCCTTAAACAACCGACATAACAAAGACATAGGGTTAAAACACCACAACAAAGGAACAAAGTTATCAGCCCACTGTTTGATTAGTAGAGGCCGCTATGTGCGGGCGGGATTGGGTGTCGATCTCTAGCGGGCGTTGGCTTCCCAATACGTACCCTCGCCCCTTACTCAGAATCGATGGTTTCCGGATGTCCGAAACCATTGGCAATGAGAGTCATTCCCGGCATGGAGTGTTTAAGGGTAGAAGTCGTTATCTTTAGGTCCCGTGCCACAAAACTTTGAGCCGGCTAAGGATCAAAGTTGACTTGAACAGTTTCTGAGTCCCCATAATTGACTCGGTGGAGACTCCACAAATCGGCAACGAATTCGATTCACTAAAAGGGTCGCCTTACCAAACATAACGGCCTTTAAAGATTTACAACCACGACTCGATCGATTCAAACGGAAACACGGGTGCCTGCATTCGTCTAGTACTATTCTAAATCGCCATCCGAATCGAGGTCCGACACATCGCCCCGAACGCGAGATCCGACCAGACCCCGACCGGGAGGGGGCCGCGCGGGTGGCCGCCGCGACAAACTAGGTCGGTCCCGCGCGGGCGCGTGCGGGGCGCCGGACGGTGCAGACGGACGTCCACAGTTTGGCGACTACGCTAGGGATTTGGAAACAAGCTTCCAGCGGTGGTGTAACTCGAACGAGGTCGGTGAAGTTCATCTCCTAGTTCCTTGTTGTGGTAACTACAAGTTTTGGCCCTAAATAGCCCACCCTAACCGATATTAGGACTAATCGATCTCTTCGCGGTAAGATCCTTGCGGACGCTCGGAGAGACCCTCGGTTGACGCTCCGGCCGCATAAGGTAGCCACGCCTTCCGCGGTTATACCAAGAGAGTGGTTCTAAGCAAACGGTACGACACTCATCTCCCCAAGTGACCTGTTGTCACCTAAGCAAAGACTATTCGTGGGCGGTAGCCTACCCTAACCTATCCGTGTCTGCATCCTGCATGAGTGTATGCATTCCTAGTTATGTGTAGCGTGTTTGAACAACCCAAATAAAACACTAAAACCTGGATTCAACCACGACAACATATTCAACCGCACTCAACTCCATTTCGAAAAAGAACATCTTCTTTTCAAAAGCACCATTTAAGCGCCAATGCCCCGGCCAATTTAAAATGATTTTGGCACTGTCACCATGACGGATTTTACACTCATCACTTTCAAAGGACATCTTTTTTAGCGCCATTACTTTGGTCAAAGTAAAACTCGTCATTTTTAAACAACGAGGACCGTTATTATCATCGAACTCTCAACTAATGGGATCAAGGTACCTTATACGGTTACATTTTGCTTTCAAAACATTCACGTACACAGGGACGGAGCAGGTAACCGCTTAGAGAGAGAAAACAAAGAAAGAGAAACCTTCAAAGAGCTAACAATGACGCCTTACAGGAAGGTGAACTCGGCTTCTGCTCGAAGCGGCTCACACAATAATCACAAAACTAATAGTAATAAATCATCATCTAATAAGCAAACACACAATAATATCATAACTAATAAGCACACTTCTAGTAACAAAAAATTTGCAGAGGAACGATGAAGAGGTGATTCTGGAGGAAATTGATGTAGTTCTGGAGGATGTTATAGAGAAGACACAAGGAGATGGTGAAGCTTCATTTATGCTACAGCTAACGGCAGAGGATACGGAGGTAGAACGGAGCTACTGGAGTACTGCAATATATGGATTTGTGGTCGGAGCTAATCCTCGATCCTTGGAGTGTTATCTCTGGCTATGTTCATAGAGTATGGAAGCAACTCAAGATTGATAAGGTATCTATCATGCCGAATGGAATTTTTCTTGTTCGATTTCTTGATAAGGAGTCTCAGCAGATGGCGCTTCAATCGGACCATCTCATGTTTGATAACAAACCAGTTATCATAAATGAGTGGACTGACGAAGCAAATTTGGATAAACATGATGTGAAATTCCTGCCTATTTGGATCAAATTGATGGAGCTTGATCTAAAATTTTGGGGACAGGAGTGACTACGTAAAATTGGGGGGATCGTGGGTAAGTTTATGAGAACAGCTATCACTACAGATCAAAGACAGTTTGTGGGATACGCAAAACTATTGGTGCGGGTGGAACTCAATCAGGAATTCCTAGAATACATTATGTTTTTGGATGAGAAAGGCATTCAACACAAGATTCAGGTGCAGTATGATTGGTTACCTATTGTTTGTACCAGATGCAAAGGGATGGGGCATGATGAGGTGCAGTGCAAGAAGAAGTTTGAGGCTCAGAAGGTAAAACAGGTCTGGAGACCTGTGCAGAAACCTGCAGATCCAATTGCAAACACACCTGTAGGTGCTATGCAGCCAGCAGCGACATCAAACCTCCTGCGAGCTGCAACAAAGCCTACCAGGGAAACTGGATTACAGTACACCCCCGATGGTCTGTCATTTTTGGAAATATTAACATCATCTTTGAAAAAGATAGGGAATACAGGTGGTGAAGCAGGTAGTGGGGAGGAGTTACACCCGGAATTAAACAATGAATAAAATTGGATTTTGGAACATTAGGGGCATAAATAAAGTTAAGAAGCAAAAGGAAATAAGATGGTTTCTTCATCATAATAACATTCAATTGTTTGGTTTGCTTGAAACAAAAGTGGAAGCAAATAATTGGCATAATACTAATATTATCTTTCAAGATTGGTCTATAGTAACTAATAACAGTACTCATAAAGGAGGACGGGTTTGGTGTTTATGGAAACCTGGTAGATTTAAGGTGGATGTTCTAGATGTGCAAGCGCAAGTTATTCATATGAAAGTCATAGATATTCATGGTAGTAAAAGCTTTTGGTGTTCGATGGTGTATGGATATAACAAACCGGGAGAGCGAGAGGTTCTATGGCAAAGTCTTAAAGCTTATGCTACAACGTGTGAAGGAGCATGGGTAGTCCTAGGGGATTTCAACAATGTTCTTCACATGGATGATAGATTGGGGGCGCCGATCACATTGGCTGAAATTAGGCCATTTCAGAATTGTATACAGGCATGTAATCTCAATTAAATTAAGTCTATAGGGGCACACTTTACCTGGAATAACAAGCATGATCCCCAGGTTAGATCTTATAGCAAGATTGATCGAGTACTCTGCAATGATGACTGGATACTTCTTTATCCAGATGCATATGCGAACTTTTTCCCTGAAGGATTATTTGACCACTGTCCGTGTATCCTTAGCATGGACAACAAAACTGCAGGTAATAGCAAAAGGCATTCAAGTATTTTAATATGTGGTCGGCCTCAGAGCTTTTTTGTAAAACAGTAGAAGAAAATTGGAATATGGAGATTAGGGGAAGTATGATGTATCAGCTTACAGCTAAATTAAAGATGCTTAAGTCTGGTTTGAAAACTATAAACGCAAAGCAGTTTCAGAATGTTGAGGGTTTGGCTAATGTAATGGGGACAGCATTGCAGAGTATTCAACAGCAGATTGTGCAGCAGCCCCAAAACATGACTTTGAAGCAGTACAAGGAAGCAATCTCCAAGCAATACAGGGTGTTGGATAATGCAAGATATAAATTTCTCCAACAAAAGGCAAAGCTACAATGGGCGGAGGAGGGAGACCTCAATACAGCTTATTTCCATGCAACAATTAAACATAGAAGAGCTGTTAACAGGGTCCATCAAATCTATGATATGGAAGGTCAACTAAAGGAGACTCATGGGGAGAAACAAGAGGCCTTTTTGAGATACTTTCAGAGTATACTAGGGGAAACATAACCAGTTCAGCGGGTGATTATACTAGTTGTGAGAATGGGGCCTATGATCTCGGAGCAGCAAGGGAAACAACTGTTGAAACCTGTAACTGATGACGAAATAAAGCAAGCAATGTTTAGCATCCCTGGTACCAAGGCACCGGGGTCGGATGGATATACTATCCAGTTCTTTAAAGATGTGTGGAACATTGTAGGTCCAAGTATGTGCTTGGCAATTAAAGACTCGATAGCGTCTGCAAAAATTCTGAAACGGATAAGCAACACAGTTCTTACCTTGATTCCTAAAACTCCAAACCTGCAAACAGTTGGACAATTCCGTCCAATTGCTTGCTGCAACGTGACATATAAATGCTTGTCTAAAGTGCTTTGTGCCAGATTGAGCAATGTCCTACCACTGATTATAGATCCCAGCCATAGCGCTTTTGTGAAAGAAAGGGATATAATAGAGAATATCCACATTTGTCAGGAATTGATTCGACTTTACAATAGAAAGAATTGCTCGCCAAGAGTGATTATGAAAGTGGATATGCAAAAAGCATACGATACCATAAAATGGGATTTTGTGGAGGATATGATGAACGCATTGAAGTTTCCTGAGAGATTTGTGCAGATTATTATGGAGTGCCTCAGGTCACCTAGTTATACCCTTGCACTCAATGGTGAGCAGTTTGGATTTTTCAAAGCTCGAAGGGGTTTGAGACAGGGAGACCCTTTGTCCCCTCTATTATTCACGATTTGTATGGAATATCTCTGTCGAATCATGAAGATAATACAAGAAAGGACAGAGTTTAAATTTCATCCTTTATGCAAGAGGGTCAAGCTCAGTCATTTATGTTTCGATGACGACTTAATGTTGTTTTGCAAAGGGGATCAGCATTCTGTGAAGTGGATTATTCAGGCGTTCGGTAAATTCTCTAAAGCGACTGGATTACAAATGAACAAACCAAAATCCAATGTCGATCATAACGGCATTCAATCAGCAGCAGTAGTTGGATTGAAAACATGACTGGCATGGTGCCTGGAGTGCTACCATTTAAGTATCTTGGGTTCTCTATGTCACCCAAAAAGCTTACAGTCCTGGAGTGTCATGTCTTGACTGAAAAAATTGTGCAAAGGATCAGGGGTTTTGGGGCACGAAAACTTTCTTACTCAGGAAGACTTATACTGGTTCAGTCTGTTTTGAGTACTGTCCACCTGTACTGGTCGAAATTTTTTATTCTGCCGACTACGACTATCAATCATATTATGAGCATTTGCAGGGACTATCTATGGAAAGGAAGCAAGCACTACTCTACCCCCCCCCCCCCCCCCCCCCCCCCCACTAGTTGGTTGGGATACAGTTTGCCATTCAAAAAAACAAGGTGGGCTGGGGCTAAAGAATTTGAAAGAATGGAATGTTGCGTGTGTTGCAAAGTATGCTTGGTGGATTGCAGTCAAGGCTGATGATTATGGGTTCGGTGGATACATGGAGTTTATCTAAAGGACAAGGCCTGGAAAGATTATCAACCCACTCTTAACTCGAGTTGGTCTTGGCGCAAGATCTGCTGGGTTAAGAATATGCTCTACAACAATAACCTCTTCCCTACGCTGCTCAGTACAGGAAAGGACTACACAGTGAATGAGGGTTACAATTGGATTCATCATAATTGTCCCAAGGAGCCTTGGTCCAATTTAGTTTGGAATAGAATGGGGATTCCCAAACATGAGTTTATTGCGTGGCTTGTATGTCAGGGTCGATTGCTTACCAAAGATAGACTGATTCGGATGCAAATGGTGATAGATGACGACTGTTTTTTATGTGGAACTGAGAGAGAGACGTATTGTCATCTATTCTCTGATTGCTGCTATACACAGGAATACTTCAGGCTAGCAGCTATATGGACTGGTGTCCAAATACCAGCAACAAACTTGGAAATGGTGGATGCAATTCAGACACATATCCCTACTATTAAGCAAGTAATGGCGGCGATCGTAGTTGGAATTTGGTATTATATCTGGTGGGTCAGAAATCACTGTCGAGTGAACTTGGTAGTTTTAAGGCCGGGTTACATAATAGGAAAACTCAGGAAAGAAATTGATGTAAAAATTAGAGCTAGTCGTTCACACGTCCCAAGTAAATATTACGATTGTGTGGATGCATTGCTAGGATAATCGAAGTATAGGTGAAATGGTTGTAATTTGGATTATTATGGAATATACTTGCATTTACACCCAAAAAAACATTCACGTACACAAACACACCATTACCACCGCCAAATTCCCAATCAAGGGGATCAAGGCATCTAAATGGTCACACTTTATTTTTCAAAACATCTTTTTGCACATACCGTTAACCTTACCGAAATTTCAATTTATGAAATCAAGGAACGTGAACACGGTTATACTCACAAAACAATACATACACCATTCCTATTGTCAAAATTCCAATCAGTGGAATCGACGAAAAGGGTCGCACATTCTCAAAGTTTTCTAAAAACACCATCACCACCAAGATCCACGACAAGAACTTGGTAACATTTTCAAAAACAAAACGTCACTGACACCACGTTCTTTCACAAACACCGTCTGCACCGCAAACTTCGAGCTACTAATTGATAGTAGTCTTGATAAAAAAATGTGACACCACGATTTTTCAAAATTGGTTCTTCTACAACCGCACTTCTTTTACAAAATCACAATTTACACTTTTGCTATCGTCGAATCCTCAACACACACGTAGCAACACCTTTTCCGACACATCACAAACGATGTCGCTAAACCATCGTAATACCGATATTACGAGCTCTCACTCTCGAAAAAGTTTATTTTCAAAACCTTTTCGTTTTCGAAAATGTCAAAACTCTTTGAATCCGACCCGGGATCGAGATCAATTCTTTACGTCATACAACCGAACTGTCTGTGTTAGTTACTAGGGTCGCCTCTAACCGAGGTTTTACATTTCGGGTCGTCTCATCTTAAGATGTCCTCTTTCTTAAATCTCACTCCCGAGATTTGTGTCAAATCGTCTCGTTACAGAGACACAAGTCTATTAGGTGCTGCGTCCAATACACCAAGAGTCCAAAGCACCCGAGTCCCTAATCGAATGACCCAAACACGTGCGAATCAAGGGTCTCTTTTCTGTGTCGCTCAATTAAGAGCATTCCTCGAGTCTATAAGTCGTTTGGTGGATCCAACCTCATCTTCTAGTTATGTTCCACAGACTCAGAAATGTCATCAAACGGCAACGAAAATAGCATCGACCAACTCAACGCCCTAATGAACGTAGTTCATGGCGTCCTAGGGCTAGTATCATCAATCTCTTCCTCCATCGACGATGTGAGACGTTGCCTCGAGACCCTGGAAGGACCCGAAAGGAAACCCCATGAGAGACCATTAGGACGAGAGCTGGTACTCAGTGGAGACCAGTATGTCGAGTATGTCAGGCTCGCGCATCCCACCGAAGCCACGACCTTTTGCCGACCCTTTAGGCAATTCACCGAGTTAGGAGAGTTCTATGCTGAGGCCCTCGGGAAGTTACAAGAGGCCTGGTTGTTATGGCCAATAGGACCTACTCCAGACCCGCCCATAGAAAAGAAGGGGGAGGCTTGGAATCCAAATGCCTATTGCCCATACCATCAGGGTCGGGGACATAAGACCCAAACATGCACTCAGCTCAAGCATGAAGTGCAAGACCTGATCGATAAGGGAGTCTACGTCCCCGTAGGATGTCTTCGGAGGAGGACCAGTTCTCGATACCAAAGCCATCAAGAGGGTGACCCGCATGAACGCCGTGAGTCCAACCAACGAAGGTTCTTCTAGGGACGTGTGAACCCACCTCCAAGTCAGAGTCTGGTGCGTCTATAGGGCCTAGGCTTAGTAATAACTACAAACTTTGTCTTTTCTTATCTTATGTATCGAGTCCAGAAGGTGCGAGGGGACCTGTCCTCCACCTCCCCTACTAAACAATATCTTGGGCACCTAGCCCGCCTATTTGTCATATCAATAAAATGGACTCTTTTTTACAAACATGCCTCGACAATTGCTCGATTTATAACAACGCATTTTCTCGCTTAAAACTCGATACTATGCCATTTATTGATAACAATTAATCAAAGCTCAAGGGCTACAACGAACGGCCCACTTAATTTCACCCTAAGAAGAGATCAGGAACAATTATCCTAGGCTCGAACCATAACTGACTTCCCCAACCAAAAAGCGCAACATAGGAAACTCACACAACCGACAACTGATAGGTTACCACACATCCATAACCGTCAAACTAGACTTCCCAGCAACCAACAACGCAGCCGAATACGAAGCCTTCTTGATAGGGTTAAAAGTCGTCGTAACTCTAGGAGTCAAAAACTATAAAGTCCACGGAGATTCATCCTTAGTAGTCAACCAAGCCATGGGCACTTGGAAGGTCTATAGCAAGAGCCTAGCTCCATACCAAACCGAAATCGAAACCATATCCCAAGAATTCACCAAAATCAACTTCATACACATACCCCGCGAGGAAAACCAATTCGCCGACGCCCTATCCAAGTTAGCCTCACTAATCAACATACCCGACAACCTTTTCCCCATGCCTATCTGCATAGAGAGAAGCGAGCAATCCGCTTACATCCACAACATCGAAACCGACGACACCAACGAAGAACCCTGGTAAAAAGCGATCCTAGACTTCAAAACCGACGGATCATACCCACCTAACACAAGCACCAAAAACAAAAGAGCCTTAAGAATACAAGCCGCCCACTACGTCCTAAACCAAGGATTACTATACAAATGAACCCCACAAGGAGTACTCCTTAGATGCATTAACAAAACCCAATCCGAAAAGGTCATGGAAGAAGTGCATGACGAGGAATGCGGACCCCACATGAGCGCACACCTATTAGCCCGAAAAATAATAAGATTGGGCTACTACTGGGTCACCCTAAAGGCAGACTGTCGGTGTTATGTCTGTCACAACTGCCAAATATTCGCCAACATCCAACACCTACCACCATATCCACTCCACACCACAACAACACCTTGGCCCTTCTCTACCTAGGGAATTGACATCATAGGAAAGGTACACCCATCCGGAATCGGCAGACACTGTTTCATACTAGTAACCGTTGATTACTTTACCAAATGGGTAGAAGCAGCGTCTTACACTATACTAACCTCCAAACAAGTGGTCAAATTCCTACAAAACAACATTCTCTGTCGTTACGGCATACCACACGAAATCATCAGTGATCAGGAGGCTCATTTCAGGGCTGACACCCATAAACTCTTAGACAAATACAAAATCCAAAGACACAAATCCTCACCCTACAGACCTCGGACAGACGGGGCTGTAGAGGCAACAAACAAAACCATCGTCACAATCCTTAAAAAATGATAGACAACTACCGGGACTGGCCAAACAAAATACCCTTCGCATTTTAGGGATACCGAACCTGCTACCGAACACCCGCCGGGGCCACACCTTACTACCTAACCTACGGCTCTAAAGCCGTGCAGCCCATAGAATTAGAAATACCCTCGCTAAGGATACTAGCCGAAAGCGGCTTTCCCGAAAAAGAATGGAACCAAAAACGTTACGATGAGCTAGTACTCCTAGATGAGCGTAGAATACACGCACTGTCCAACGTGTAAGCCTACCAACAACGAATACAACGAGCCTTTAACAAACGGATCAAATCCCGAAACATACATGAGGGAGACTTAGTGGTCAAATCCATTAGAGCACCCCTTCTTATCGACCCTAGAGGGAAATTCAAACCAAACTGGGCGGACCCCTACCTCATCAAGAAGATACTTACGGAGGGTGCCGCGATCCTTACTGACCTACATGGTCAAGAATTCTCGACCCCAACCAACATGGACCAACTCAAACGATACTATCCCTAACTTCCCCGGCAACCCCATCCTGATCTCTAAACTAGGGTGAAAACCCATGCAAAATGCTAAAAAATAATTCGCATCGATAATTTGCATAACGAGTCTAAAGCAAAATCACTCACATCTAGTATGAACTACGAACATGGTTTGATTCCGTCCAAACATGGATAGGTAGGCAACCCTTACAAGGGTAGAACCAACAAAAAATAACAAAATCAATTACTCGATTTACATTCAAATCGAAACCTCCCTTGTGTTCCGATTAACGAGTGATTTCAATGACGAAGCACAAACGACGAGCCGAGGACGGGGTGAAAACCCGAAAGGGCGCCCCGGGCAAAATGAAGAAATGAGTTACGAGCCTTAAAAAAATGACGAGCCAAGGATGGAGTGAAAACTCGAAAGGGCGCTCTAGGCACAATGAAGAATCGAGTTGCGAGCCGTAAAAAAAAAAGAACAAAAAAAAGATCAAAAAAGAAAGGTGAGCCGAGGACGGAGTGAAAACCCGAAAGGGCGCTCCGGGTAAAATGAAGAATTGAGTTGCGAGCCACCATAAAAAAAATGTGTGCTTCTAAAAAAAATCATGTAAATCAAGCCTTTGTCGAGGCGCTTTACATCGAGCATCCGAAATCCGGCGACCCCGGAAAATGACAACGTGTCAAAACCCTACAAAAAAACTAGTACTAATACGCCACATAATATCAATTAATAGAACAAAGTACAAAATGGCTGGACTCTACCGGTCTAACTTTCCCCTTTTCTTGCCATTCGGGTGTGCTTGTTCGGGTCTTTCACCATCGATCCCTTCGAACACAAGCTTCCACCACCCTAGCCAAAGGCGAGCCCAGTCAATCTCATTTCCTCTCTTTACACACATTTTCAATACGGATCTCGTCAGTCTTGGCCTGTGTAGATGAACTGACGGCACTAGGATCGGTAACACTGTCTTTGGTCAGGCGCTTAGTGATGTCGCCTTGAGTCGCTTTCTTATCCTCTAACACTGCGGTCTTCCTAACTTTCGACTTGCTCTGTCTTGACGAATATTCAGAAACTCCCCGTTGGAAAGAAATGAGGTCGGTCCGTCGATCATTTTATATAATAATGGGATGTGAAAACCTTTCTCTCTAAGACATCCCAAATTCCCTGAGAGAACTTTTCGTCCGCGGATCAGACTTAGGAAAACCCTTAGTAACCTCCGACGCAGTTCGCCTTACACCCATATGGCGCAACAACTTGCTCGGGTAAATATAAACCGAATCCCTTAAAGATAATATTTGCATAGCATGAGTCGAGGACGAGAATGGAAACCCGGCTTGTCCACCGATAAGCCTGACGGCTCCCCAAATCGGATCGGTCGTTTAGCGAAGGATGAGGGGTCAAACAATATTTGTAGACTCGTAATAACACAAAAACTACTAGAGTAACCGTGGTAATTCGAGGTCGGTCCACAGGGAACGGAACGTCATATCGAGTTTAAAGCGGCGTGTTTGTAATCTAAAGGGGGGTGGTTTCTAAAGGTATAATCCCCCAGAAATTCTAACGCAATACAGTAGCGGAAACAATGTAGAAGTGGGATTATAACACACTGTAGCTATGTCTTGATTAAATAAAAATGGTAAGTCAATACATAAGCCATAAAATAAAAATGGCTACAAAATAAAATAAATAAAATAAAATCCATAAAAAGGGTTTTTAACAATCCATAATACAGTGATCTTATTGAAACAAGCAGGATCCATAACTGCTCGCTAGCCCACCCGAAGGAAAACACATATACCTGCCATGTTAAAAACATAACAGCCACAATCAGTGGGAAGCAACGTCAACGTTCTCCCAGCCGCAAAACAGAATTTTAAAACTGTAATTACTATTATAGAAAAAATAGTAAAAACGAAAAACAGTAAAACATTATAATGAAAATAAGTTTTCAGTGAAAAACTTCACGTATCGAAACGATATAATAAAAATGAGTGTTCCGGAGAAAACATAACATTTGCCAACCTGCAAATCAAAATTATATCGATGATAATAAAAATATTCAAAATGGCGTTATGGATAGGAGTAGTGTAGACGGCTAGACTTTCACTAGGAGAATACTAAAAACTAGCTTCGAGAACTTAGTTCAAACAAATTAAACTTCGGTCTCTAACTAGGCTACTCATACATAATAGAGCGGCGACTTATAAATGCGTGACCCTAGTTTAAGATAATGCACACCCCTCCTGGGATTACCTGTCACCCAGTTCAACTTATGACGGCGACTTACTGCGAGGCCTAAGCTTAAGGTCAAAATGTACACAACTCCCGGGACACCTGTCACCCGGTTCAACAACCAATGTACCGATTCCTGATACACTAGCCTTATAGTTGATGGCAAAACTGTAAACCAAAGAATATATTACTCTAACCTCACACTTGTCCTTATTCCATAACTCCAAAACAAAGTCATTATCGATATTCAAAAGATATAATCAATATAAATAATATGAGGATAAAAGAAGTAAACATTTATATTCTAAAAGAGAAAACTTTCTATTTTAGAAAACTTCTATTTTTAGAAACTTTACTAAAAATAGTGTTCCGGTTACGGAAACAATTCACCCGGCTCAGAATCCGGATGGTACAATTGGATTGATTATGGATAATTAGTTGCTTGATTCTCTTGATCTCCCTTTCCTCCCACTCCTTAAATCGGACCTTCCTGGCGGAAACGGTTTGCTCCCTGCACAATGAACGCACAGGGCCTCGGAGGTCGTCCGAGGGAACCCTCTCCGATGCCTAAGTCAGTCCGTGGAATGCCTTTACGAACCTAGCTCGTGAGGAACTAGGCGGCGTTTTAAGAGTAAGAGTCTAGAGAGAGAAAATCCAACCCCTCTCATGTGGAAAATGGGGAGGTATTTATACCTTCCCACAAGAGAGAGAAGAGAAAGAGGAATGGTTGGATGGGAGAGTGACAAGTGGCGGCTTCCCATCCATCCATTCCTAATTACCTTAGGCAAAATGACAGGAGGGCCCCTGGGGTTCATGGCCCTGTCGGCCAGGGATTTCCCCAGGGCAGACAGTCTCCAAGTGGGGGGCTGCCAAGCCTTGGCAGGCTGCATTGGCCGGCGCTCTCGGTGGCTGACGGCCAACTTAACGTTTTCACGCTTTGTTCTTGGTTCTTGCCGGGGGCTGGTCTCTCAACTCTCCGACAGGAATTGCCCCGGGGCTTGCATAGCAGGCGGTTGATTGTTAGGCGGCCCACCCCCAATCAATTGGCCCTCGTCAGTAGGAGGGAAGTGAGACTTCTCCTCTGCTGACGACTCTTGCTTGGAGGGGGGTTGACTTCCATGTCTGTTGCGGCATTTAATGCTCCGCGCCTTCCCAATGGAACTTTGTACTGTTCCTGTCAGGAATGTAAAGAGGCAAGATTACTTCCGTAATGATTGCTCTTTTCTTCTGGGCGGATTTTGGGGAACTGTGAGGAGTTCCTGATTGGTGGCTCTCCTCCCAGGGTGGTTGGAGCCCTCATTAATGCGGAGTTCACCTTGGTATAAAATCTTCAGCTTCCTTGATCACTTGTGCTTCATTTCACTTTCAATCTCTCCATTTTCTTCATTTTAAACATGGCTTGGATTAAGAAAAGTGTGGTTCGCCGTGGAGTCAAACATGTTTCCTTCATCTTCAGGGGGTTTTGGCGACTTAAATATGCACGAGCTGCCTATTTAGCGGTTCGCCGGAGCCGTTTCTCCCGACTCCGCCTTCGCCGGAGGGGAGGGAAGGCCTCTATCAGGATGGGCAAACGCCCTAGGAGGTCCTCTCCTGCTGCGCCTAGATTTAGGCGTTGCCCCCAGGGAGGGGGCTGCTATGACAGGGGGTGCCATGAGTGTTTTCCATGGTTGCACCCTGAACAATTCGGCCCTAATTCTGACACCGATTCCTCCCTGGAATCGGGCCCTTCTTCGCCTGTAAAGAAAACAGGCTGTCGCACTTGCGACGAGTCCCGAGCTGTCCCTTTTGGAAGGGATTGGGAAGACAGCAGCCGTGATTCTGACGACAGTGAAGGCCTCGGCTGCCTGAGCGATAGGGACGAGGATGGGGCTGCAACTGACCCCTTTCTGGATTCCCCAAGTTGGGACTGGGGTTCGGCTCTCGGGAGCCCAGGCAGTCCTGGAGATTACTCTCCAGATTTGGGGGACGACTAGGCCTACGCGGCAGGGCCTTTAATTTCTGTCAGGCTGGAATGTTTCCGAGCCTTATGTAATTTTTCTTTCATGCATGCCTTATGATGTACCTTCCGCTTGCGGTGTTTTCAATGAAATGGATATTTTGCGCATTTGAAATTTTTTTTTTTTTTTTTTTTTTTTTTTTGAATGGAGTCGTTGATTGACTTTTCTTTCTGACGCTTCCGTTTACCGAGGCCCTTCTTGAAAAAGGTGAGCAGTCGGTGTTCAGCGCGTGACACGTGGAAAGTCTTCGCAGGTTTTGTCAGGGGTTCAACCTTTCGAACTTCTTTGGGCCCTTATATAAAAACTCATCTCTCCCTTCATTATTTTCTTTTACTTTTCTTGACACTCTTACTCCCCCTAACACTTCTTGAATTCCCTTCATTGATCGAGCGTTTCTTTCTTGGAGGAGCAAGGATCATCTCTTGTCGCCATCTTTGATAACCTCACCGGCGTTTTTTAGGTTAGAACCCTTTTTTCCTTTTTTGAATCTTTCGCTTCTTTTCTTCTCTTCTATAGCCTAAATGTCGCGAGCCCGCCCCCTTTCCTTTGATTCTTTGCTCGGAGGGACTAGCGGCGGCGACGGCGGTCGTCGTGACGTAGCCTCTTCCTCCAGGGTTGGCCCCCGGGAGGGAGATGATTATAGGGGAGAGGGGGCTGAGTCACCTGACCCAGCTCCCTTCGATGTGATTGATTCTGACGATGAAGCCCTGGAGGTGGACCCCGCCAGGGTGGCCGGTCCTCTCATCCGCAGGGAGAGAGGGAGGACCTATTTTTTAGACAAGGAGAAGTACGTGATTCCCTTAGAGACCTACCCCGAGGCCAAAAATAGGGACCTGCTCTTGGAATGCGACGCAGCTAGGGCCATCGAGCAGTTTTATAACTTTGGGGAGGGGTATACTGTGGTGATCCCTGGGGAAAAAGACACCGTATGTTGTCCCCCAGATGGGTGTGTAGCTGTCTTTCATAAGGCCCTAGAGTTTGGCCTGCGATTTCCGTTGCATCCCTTCCTGGAAGATACTTTCAGGAGGATGAACGTCGCCATCGCTCAGCTGACTGCCACAGCCATTAGGGCTTTAGTGGCCTACACTTGGACCTGCCTGTTCCATGGTGAGGGGCCCTACATCGATGCCCTTCGCTTCATGGTTGGCCTTCAAATGGTGTCTTCATCAGGGGGGGATGGCTCCCCTGGCTACTGGTCTCTGCTGAGACAGAAAAAATACGCCCTGGTATGGCCACCCCTGAGCAGTCTCAAGGATTGGAAAAACAACTTCATATATGTCCATAGTGCGACGGGGTGGAAAATTCCCAGGCACTTTAGGAATCATGTCCACACTCGCATGGAGACGCGTGAGGAGTATCATCCTCGCGTCGGGGGGAAGGCTCTGGAAGTCAGGCTGACCGACAAGGAGAAGATTTTGATTAAAAAATTTGAGATCGTGGCGGACAAACATGGGAACTTTTGCCCTGTTTTCTGGCTCCCTCACGCGGAGCTTATCACTACTGACGAGTACCTGCTTCCCATGGGCCTGATTCGTGGCCTTGAAGGTAGTTCTAGGGTTTTCTTGTTGTCGCGGTTTTCCAGGGATTTTATCTCTCCCTGCTTTTTAAATGACCGCCTCTCCTTTTCTGCAGATTCCTACTCTTGGACCTGGACCAAGAAGCAGGTCAGAAGGTTAGGCCTGAGCGAGGAATTGCACGTTCTTTCAAAGCGCCCTTCTCTTCCGCCAAACTTTAAGAAAGGAAGTAAGGCCCTGATGAAGCTTGTGAAAGACTTCGCCGCAGGTCGAAGATTGCCTCTTCCTCCCCGGCTGCCTTCGTCGAAGCCGGCGACTCCTACTCCCAGCACTCATGAGGGGGAAGCGGAGGTTACCTCAGGGGCTACTCCTTCCCCTGGCCAGAAGCAGGGTGCTTCTTCAGCTGGCCCTCGGATCTCGCAGGGAACGCAGCCTGGAGACTCGGAGGGGACCGGGGAGAGTACTCCCTTGGAAGTGAGGAGAAAAAGGGAGAGGGAGCCCCCCAGCGCTGATGTGGTGGATTTGGAGGCGGATGTCTCTACCCCGGATGCAAAACGCCCTGCTCGTGAGCCCTCGAGCATTCCCTTCCCAGAGGAGAATGTGGAGTTTCACTACACGGCTGGGGATAGCGTGGACGTTTCGGGCCTACTTTCTGACTCTGGGGCTGTCTTGGCTGACCGCCTTACAAAGATGGTAACTTCTACTTCCCACCAAGTGCTTCAATATATCCAACGCACCTCCAAGGTTATGTTGGCCTCTGCAGAACTGGCGGCTCTCAGCCGTCTAAGCGATGAGGAGCTAACAGTTACCCCTGGGGCTCCTCCTCCTGACCGCCTGGCTATGGTAGAGAGGGACGCTGCCTTGATAAGCTCCTTGAAAGACAAACTGGAGGAGGTCAAGAGGCAGGCTGATAACTGGAGGGTGCAGGGGGAGATGGCTGTGAAGGAAGTTGCCAAGCTGGGGGCCGATCTGCAGGAGAGCCGTCAATCATTGGACCGTGCTAACATATCTTTGGCTGAGATGGGGCATTTGAAGGGAAGGGTGACTGTTTTGGAGGAGCAGCTGTTACAGGCAAAGTCGGCTTTTGACCAGGCACAGTCGGCTTTTGACCAGGCCAAGGGAGAATGGGCAAAGGAGAAAGAGTCCTTGGCTGCGGAGACCGAGGAGGCAGTGGGTGCCAGCTTTGTGAGTGGCGCCAACTCTTCTCTGGAATTGGTCATGGAAGTGATAGGGGAGATTTTCCCTTCTTTTGACGAGGACACTTTCCGGAGCCTTTATTCTGCTAAGGACGAAGCCCGGGTGACTAGGCAGCCTGAAGCAGATGCCAACGCCCGCCAGGATGCCGCATGATGCCCCTTCTCTTTTATAAAAACTCTGCATTTTCTTGTGCTGAACCAGTGTTTCATGGTTTTTCTTGTAATATTTTGCTACTCGGTTTTTCTGACTTTGTAAAATTTCTCCACCCTCCACGGGTTGTTTGTAGGATATTTTCCTTTGCTTTCTGTGGCATTACTGTTTTAAGGATCTTCTTCTCGTATGTTTGATTGCGCCTGTCATAGCCTATCTCTGGTTTTTCGTTCCAAGTCCGGGGGACTTGCCCCCTGCCTGCCTAGAGGCAAGCAGGGTAGCATTTGCTTTTTTATACAAGGTTGGGGGGCCTGCCCCCAGTCCTTGTTGATACGGCCTGACCCTGGCTTTTCGTTCAAAGTCCAGGGGGCCTGCCCCCTGTCTGCCCAGAGGCAAGCAGGGTAGCATTTGTGTTTTTTATACAAGGTTGGGGGGCCTGCCCCCAGTCCTTGTTGATACGGCCTGTCCCTGGCTTTTCGTTCAAAGTCCAGGGGGCCTGCCCCCTGTCTGCCCAGGGGCAAGCAGGGTAGCGTTTGCTTTTTTATACAAGGTTGGGGGGCCTGCCCCCAGTCCTTGTTGATACGGCCTGACCCTGGCTTTTCGTTCAAAGTCCAGGGGGCCTGCCCCCTGTCTGCCCAGAGGCAGGCAGGGTAGCTTTTGCGTTTTTTATACAAGGTTCGGGGGCCTGCCCCCAGTCCTTGTTGATACGGCCTGTCCCTGGCTTTTCGTTCAAAGTCCAGGGGGCCTGCCCCCTGTCTGCCCAGGGGCAAGCAGGGTAGCATTTGCTTTTTTATACAAGGTTGGGGGGCCTGCCCCCAGTCCTTGTTGATACGGCCTGACCCTGGCTTTTCGTTCAAAGTCCAGGGGGCCTGCCCCCTGTCTGCCCAGAGGCAAGCAGGGTAGCTTTTTCGTTTTTTATACAAGGTTGGGGGGCCTGCCTCCAGTCCTTGTTGATACGGCCTGACCCTGGCTTTTCGTTCAAAGTCCAGGGGGCCTGCCCCCTGTCTGCCCGGAGGCAAGCAGGGTGGCTTTTGGGTTTGCGTTGGGGGGTTCACTTTTCCTGATTTCGGCAACAGGGGGGCCTCCCCCTATTGCCCCCTGCTCGTTTGTTTGTGAAAGAGTGAACAGACAACGAGTATAAATCTGTATCTTCTCATTTCTTTTTAAAAATTCTTTTGACATTGGGGTGGTCGGAGCCGTCGACATTTTTTGATCGTCCTCCGCCTTTTTACTGTGAAAGTGAAAACTGCCTACGTTTCTGCTCAGACGTAGTATTTTTTCAGCGTATCTGCATTCCAATGAGCGCTCAGCTCTTGTCCCTCTAGATTGGATATCTTGTACGTGCCTGGACCCAAGACCTGAGTTATTTGGTATGGGCCCTCCCAATTGGCACTTAGTTTCCCATGCTCTCTTGATTTTCCAGTTGCCTGTGTTTTTCTCAGGACTAGCTCACCCACCTGAAAGCTCCTTTGCCGGACTTTGCTATTGAAGGCTTTCCTCATTCGCTGCTGGTAGGCAGCGATATTTATACCGGCTTCCTCTCTTAGCTCACTTACCAGGTCCAGGGCCTCGACCATCGCAGCTTCATTCTCAGCCTGGTTGTACAGTTGGGAACGCAGAGAGGGAATCCTTGTCTCAATCGGCAATAAAGCCTCTGCTCCATACACCAAGCCAAATGGGGTCTGGCCTGTAGACTCCTTCCTGGTAGTTCGGATGGACCAGAGTATGCTGGGGAGTTCATCAGCCCACCTACCCTTGCAGTCATCCACCATTTTCTTCAGGCCATTCAGAATTTGCTTGTTGGCTGCTTCTGCCTGTCCATTGGTTTGAGGGTGACAGACTGCTGAGTAGGCGACTGAGATGTTATGGCTTTCTAGCCAGATCCTTAGTGGGTCATTATCGAACTGCCTGCCGTGGTCGAACACTAGCATCTTCGGTACACCGAACCGGGTAATGACATTTCGCCAGATTACCTTCCGGACAGCCGGCTCAGTGATGTTGGGCACTGCTTCAGCCTCCACCCATTTGGTGAAGTAGTCTATGGCGACTATCAAAAATTTTCTGCCCCCTGTGGCCACTGTGAAGGGCCCTAGAATGTCCATCCCCCATTGAGCAAAGGGAATGGGAGATAGGATTGGCCTGAGCTCCTGGGCCGGGGCATGGATCGACGGGGCGAAGAGTTGACATTTTCTGCATTTCTGGGTCAGGCTCCTGGCATCTGCCAGCATGGTAGGCCAGTAGTAGCCTGCCCTGAGGGCCTTGTGGGCTAGTGACCTCCCGCCAATGTGATGTCCACAAATCCCTGAGTGGATATCATCCAATACCTCAGTGGCCTGATCCGCCCGTAGGCATTTAAGCAGGGGATAAGTAAAAGATTTCTTGTAGAGTTCTCCATTAATGAATATGAACCAGGCTGCTTTAGCCTGTATCTTCCTTCTTTGTAATGGATCTGGTGGTAAGACACCGTGCCTTTTGTATTGGGCGAAAGGGGTCATCCAGCTTTCTGGCTCTTCTTCCATGGCATTAATTTCTTGGCCAGGATTGGTAGACCTTTCATGTAAAACGTCAACCCATACTGACCTCCGGATGTCCTGCAGACTGGAGCTTGCCAGTTTTGACAGGGCATCTGCTCTGTTGTTCTGTGATCGGGGAATTTGTTTGATCTCGTATGATTTCAGGCTGGATAGCTCTCCTTTTACCATCTCTAGGTATGCGGCCATCGCTTGGTCTCTTGCTTCGTACTCTCCATTAATCTGGTTGGCGATGAGTTGGGAATCTGTCGCCAAGATAATTCGTTCTGCCCCTGCAGCTTTAGCTAACCTGACGCCTGCGAGTACTGCTTCGTACTCTGCTTCATTGTTTGATGCTGGGAAGACGAATCTGAGAGCATGCTCAAAGTCGGTCCCTTCTGGGCTGGTTAATACAACGCCTGCGCCTGCGCCGTTGGCCGTTGAGGACCCATCAGTGTGTACGACCCACTCCTGGGCAGGGGCTTCCTCTTCCCCTGAATGGGAGCACTCGGCCAAAAAGTCTGCCAGGGCTTGGGCCTTGATGGCTGTTCTCGGCTGGTAAGATATACCCAGCCCACTCAGTTCAATTGCCCATTTCAACAATCTTCCTGATTTTTCGAATTTTTCCAACACTTTTTCCAGGGGTTGATCGGTGAGGACAATGACTGGATGTGCGTCAAAATAAGGTCTGAGCTTCCGGGCTGCAATTATGACCGCGTAGGCAGCCTTTTCAACCATAGGATAATTCTTCTCAGCTGCCCCCAGCGCATGACTCACAAAGTATATAGGTTGCTGGGTGCCTGCCTCTTCCCGCAGGATGACTGCGCTGACAGTTATGTTAGTTACTGCGATGTAGAGAAAAAGTTTTTCTCCTGCTACTGGTCTTGCCAGGGTAGGGAGCCTCTTAAGATGGTCCTTTAGTTGCTCGAAGGCTTCTCTCTGCTCGCTTTCCCATTTGAATTGTTTGTTTCCTTTCAGAATTTTGAAAAAAGGAGTGGCTCTGTCTGCTGATCGGGCTATGAATCGTGCCAAGGCGGCCATTCGTCCCGTCAGGCGCTGGATGTCCCTGATGGTCTTGGGCTCAGGGAGGTCTAGAACTGCCTGAATTTTCTCAGGGTTGGCATCTATACCTCGAGAGCTGACCAAGAACCCTAGGAATTTTCCGGAGCGTACTCCAAACGTGCATTTTTTCGGATTTAGTTTCATTTTGTAAGTGCGCAGGGAATTGAAGGTTTCCTGTAAGTCTGTCAGATGTTCCCCGTCTTCCCTGCTTTTTACGATGGCATCATCAACGTAAGCCTCAATGTTTCTGCCTTTTTGTTTCTCAAACACTTTATCGACCAACCGCTGGTACGTAGCCCCTGCATTTTTGAGCCCGAAGGGCATCATCTTATACATGTAAGTGCCCGAGCTAGTGATGAACGCACACTTCACCCTGTCTGGTTGCCACAAGTACACTTGGTGGTAGCCTGAAAAGGCGTCTAAGAAGCTTAGCATGGTGTAGCCACTGGTGGCGTCTACCAATTGGTCGATCCGAGGGAGCGGATAGCAGTCTTTCGGGCAGGCTTTGTTCAGGTTCGTAAAGTCGACGCACATCCTCCATGCTCCAGACGACTTTTTGACCATGACAACATTTGCCAGCCATTCTGGGTAGTCGCAGACTTCAATAAAGTCTGCTTTCAAGAGTTTGTTGATTTCTTCCTTGATTGCTGCGTCTTTTTCTGCAGAAATGCTTCGTTTCTTCTGTTTTACAGGGCGAGCATCCGTGCTTACGTTCAGCTTGTGAACGATGCATGAGGGATCAACGCCGGGCATTTCGTCTGCGGAATAGGCAAACACGTCCTTGTTTTCTCTCAGAAGTTTGACCAGTTCGGCCTGGTAGGATTCCTCCAAGCCTGTTCCTACCAGGACCTGTCTTCCTGGTTCTAAGTCCACCAGCATGCTGTCGCCTCCCGGTTCCAGGCGGTCGGGAATCGGGTGCTCAGCTGGGACTTCGCCTTCCCTGCAGGGGGAACTGTCAGCTTTTCTTTTTCCTTTCCTGTCCTTCTCATGCTCCTGTAGGGCCACGGAGTAGCATTGTCTAGCTGACTCCTGGTCCCCACGTATCTTTCCTTCCAGCCCGAAGTCTGTGACATACGCAATGGTGAGAGCCCTGATGGAGATTGCGGCCTCGATTTCATCCAGCGTGGCTCTGCCAATCAGGGCATTATAGGCAGACCTTGCGTCCACAACAACAAAGGTTGCCCTGACATTTCTGGCTGCGGAACCTTCCCCGAAGGTGACGGGCAAGTCGATGACGCCCATGGGCAGCACGCCGGCCCCACTGAATCCATACAAGGATCCGGGAGCAGGTCGTAGATGCCTTTTTTCCAGGCCCATTTTTTCGAAAGCATCTTTGTACAAAAGATTTGTGTATGCACCTGTGTCTACCATACATCTTCGCACAATATGGTTGCTGATTTCTAAAGACAGCACCAGAGGATCACTATGCGGATATATCACCCGCCCTGCATCATCAGGGGTGATGCTTAGTGTCACTCCCTTTGGGCTCCCTTCTTTTTCAGCGTAGCAGATCTGGTTTCTCAGCTCGCGCATTTGCCTTTTTTGACTTCTTCGACTGAGCTGGCCCTCAGTGCCCCCTGAAATCACGTGGATTACCATCCGGTTCTGCACTGACCCCTCGGGTTTCTCAGACACTTCCTTCTGAGACTTGTTTTTAGCTGCGTAGTTGGCCAACCATCCGTTCCTGATTAGTTTCTCGATTTCATCCTTCAGGTGACGGCATTCTTCAGTGGTATGGCCAATACAGTCGTGGAAAGTGCAGAATTTCTTTGGGTCGCCCTTTGGGCTGCGAGGTTTGCTTGGACGGTTCCATTTGGCAGTTTCTTTTTCCAGTTCGAAGATTTCCGCCCTGGATTTGTTCAGAGCGGTGTAACTATCGAATCTGGGTTGGTAGACTGGGCGCTCTCTCTTGGGAGTGTCTCCCTCCTCTTTTTGCTTACCTGGTTCACCTCTGGACCTTCCACCCTGCGGTCCCCCTTGAGGCTTTGTTTGGCCTGCTGGGGTGTCCGTCAGGCCGTGGAACTCCTCCTGCAAAATGAATCCCTCAGCAATCTTTCTGGCCATGGCCAAGTTTTCTGGCTGGGCCCTGATCATCTGGTTTTTCATTTCCCCTGGAAGTAGGGAGATTGTCAGGGCGTAGGCGGCGGTGGAATCGTCGATCTCCCTAACCTGCTGGTAGGATAGATCGAATCTTCTCATGTACTCTCTCACACTTTCGCCCTTCTTTTGTTTCAAGGTCATGAGATCGAAACGGGTAAGACGTCTTCTCTTATTTCCGGCATACTGCTCAAGGAAGATTTCAGCCAGCTCAATGAAGAATCTGATTGACCCCTGGCGGAGATCTCTGAACCACCCCTGCGCAAGCCCCACCAAGGTGGTAGGGAAAACTTTGCACCAGATGGCGTCATCTACATCATACATGCCCATGTGACTCTCAAAGGCTGCCAGGTGGTCTTCAGGGTCCGTCGTCCCGTCAAATTTGATGGTGGGCATTTTGATTTTTGGAATGGGGTACTCTTGTACCTCAGGGTGCAACGGGGTTTTCGTAGGCCTGCCCACCAGTCGTGACCTGCTCTCCCCAGACTGGTTACCATGAGATTCCCATTGTTTATGGGTTGGTTTCCTCGTACTGGGGGAGCGGTGCCTCGGAGGCGGCCTGCTAGCTGCTTCGTCCTCTGTTCCCGAGGAGGTCTGCCTGGGCCTCTTCCTCTGGGAGTGGTAGAGGTTTTCACCCTGATGGTACCTGGACTCGAGCGGTTGTCCTCGGTTGAGTCTGGATTGCAAGCTTTGCGATAAGCCGGGGGCTGACTGTTCCTTGGCCGCAGGTGTTAACCTGGAGAAAACTCCGCCTGGCCTTTCTCCTAGGCGTTTTGACACAGGCTCCCTGGGTCTCATGCGATCCTGTAGTCCTTGAGATAAGCCTCCCTGCCTTCCAGACGCCGATTCTGTCGTGTGAATAGAGACCGCCTGCTGGGCAGGTGATCCTGGTTTGTCAGTGGTAATGCGCCTCTGCACATGCGTATACACTTGGGCTGTTCTCCTCGCCTTTCTCTGAGCGTTTCTGGCGGCGGTCCGCCTCGTGCCCCCAGCCTCGTCCCTGCTGCCTGGGGACGGCTGCCTAGGAGCCGAGGCGACCCTGCCCACCAGGTCCTCCGGCGTGAACTCCTGATCCAGCATCGCAGAGAAGAACGCGGCTGCCTGTGCCATCTGAGCTGGGGTCAGATTAAGAGCACGTCCAGGGCGTGCCCCTAGCTCGGGTGTCACAGCAGTGTTAGATCTACCGAGGGGATTGGTTCCCTCTACCCCGAGGATTGTGGCAGGAGGGACCCTCTCCAACAGCGGCATTCCGTACAGGGGGGTCACCGGAGAGACCGTCGGACCCGCTCCTGCACTGTCATCAACGATTTCTGGCATGATTGTGTTTAATTTTTGTGGTTATGAGTGGTTGATTTTAGTGGGTAACTCGTGAGCACAACCGTAAGCTCCCCACAGACGGCGCCAAATTGTTCCGGTTACGGAAACAATTCACCCGGCTCAGAATCCGGATGGTACAATTGGATTGATTATGGATAATTAGTTGCTTGATTCTCTTGATCTCCCTTTCCTCCCACTCCTTAAATCGGACCTTCCTGGCGGAAACGGTTTGCTCCCTGCACAATGAACGCACAGGGCCTCGGAGGTCGTCCGAGGGAACCCTCTCCGATGCCTAAGTCCGTCCGTGGAATGCCTTTACGAACCTAGCTCGTGAGGAACTAGGCGGCGTTTTAAGAGTAAGAGTCTAGAGAGAGAAAATCCAACCCCTCTCATGTGGAAAATGGGGAGGTATTTATACCTTCCCACAAGAGAGAGAAGAGAAAGAGGAATGGTTGGATGGGAGAGTGACAAGTGGCGGCTTCCCATCCATCCATTCCTAATTACCTTAGGCAAAATGACAGGAGGGCCCCTGGGGTTCATGGCCCTGTCGGCCAGGGATTTCCCCAGGGCAGACAGTCTCCAAGTGGGGGGCTGCCAAGCCTTGGCAGGCTGCATTGGCCGGCGCTCTCGGTGGCTGACGGCCAACTTAACGTTTTCACGCTTTGTTCTTGGTTCTTGCCGGGGGCTGGTCTCTCAACTCTCCGACAGGAATTGCCCCGGGGCTTGCATAGCAGGCGGTTGATTGTTAGGCGGCCCACCCCCAATCAAATAGCAATATATCAAAATAGTGAAAATATTAGTTCATACTAATACCACATTTTTAGTAAACGATATAGATTTATAAAACTAATACTTTCGGCCTTAACGATATTAATTGATAAAGTGAGAACATTTAGGTTTATGAAATTATTGAAACATCATACGAGTGTTTATAAAATGATTAAAAATGTCTTAAACATTTTATTACTAATAATTAGGGTGTTTCCAAAATTTATAAAATTAAAATTTCTTAATTATTAATAGTTTCGACAATATGATTATAAATAGGATTTTACGGCAAATGTTAATTTAAATCTTTCAACGTCTTTTTTTAATTAAACCTTTGAATACATTAAGAGTATATTAAGGTATGATTTAACTCACCAAGTTTCAGATTTAAATACTTTCAAAATGGCTGGAATTTTTTTTTTTTTTTTGGTAAGACGAAGCATTTTAACAATAAATCACAATTTGTCCAAAAATCAATACTTATTAATTAAAGACTTTACTAAATAGTTAAAAAAATTACGTAAAATAGTTAAAATATATTTATGGACATTCTGTCCAGAAAATAAAATTTTCCAGAATCCTAAAACTCGGTTTTTAAAGCGTTTTCTCGTTAATCGTTTAATCTCGACAATAACGATTAATAAAAATAGTAATTACAAAACGATTTAAGTATTAATGTCTAAAAATTATTATTAAACTTAAAAATCATCATTTTCCAGAATATACTAATTTTCCAGATTTTCCAAAGTTCCAGATTTACCAAATCCCGTCAAAACCGTCTTTAAAACTCGTTTTCACAATTAACGATTCCATTAATAAAACTTATCGTTCCTAACATTTATTAAGGTACTAAAAATCATAAAATTACATTTTAATATGAAATCATCAGAATCATTATTTTTTTTCCAGATTTAAACAAAAGGCCAGAAATCGAGAATTTAAACGACAAACACGGTTTTAACGATAAACGATGATTTAAAGTGATTAATTAACTCATCCACTTATCAATTCCGAAGAATTATGAAAAAATTCATAAAATTTTATTTCATCATAAAGTTTCACCACGTCAAAAATCGGATTAAAATAAAATGTTTAAGTACTAGAACTAAAAATTGGCTTTTAATCATTTTTGTCCGTAAACGGTAATAATTCAATAATCGATAACTAAAATATCAGAAAATACTAAATTATTAAAAATCATCAAAAACTTATTTTTACAGAATATAATCATATATTACAAGTTTAGGCCGAATATTACGATTTTACAAATTAATACAACGATTTAATCGTTAATCTCGTAAAAGCGATAAAAATACCGAAACATGCAAATTTTAACTTTTAAAATTTTCCAGATTATATGACATACATATATTGTCAAAATAAAATTATAATTATATACATGCAATTACACAAATAAAATCATGCAATACCGAGTAACATCGACGTTACCTCAAATCCAAATCCGAGTCTACGATAAATTCATCGGCTTCGGGGTCGTCCAAGGATCTTTCAATACACGACATACATGGTACAAAAATACCATGAGAAAACTTTAAAGAATCAAGGTAAATAACGATCGGAAATAACATCGATTATTACCTTAACGAAGGGAAAAGATAGACGATTAATTTGGAGATGAAAATGGGACGATCAAGACTCGATTTGAGGCAAGAGTAAGCCTTGAGAGGCTGCTGGTGTCATGGCCAAAATAAAGAAGAAAGAAAGGATTTTTTTTGTTTAAATGTAAAAATGAATGGTAGGAAATGGATGGTTTATGCAAGCTTACTGATAATGAATTTTTTGATAAAAACAAGGTGAAAGTGAGTCAAAAGTGCCAGCCAAAATAAAGGAAGAAGATGTATGAAGAGTTTGAGTAATAATGCATCAATTTAATGAAAAGAAAATAATCTTACGTTTACGGTTTAACATGATAGAATGAAACGTATTAATAAAACGTAGTAAAATTGTGACAAGAAGCTTTGTCGGTCCAAAATATGGGGAAAATGTCTCAAATAATTTGTAAGTTGATAAAAAAAATCGTAAAATCGTTAAAGGTATTTCTAAGCAATTCGAGTAAACCTCGCGTAAGAAGATACTTATTTACGAACGAAACTTCGTAATAAAATCATTAATGGCTAACTTTTCGTAAACAAAAATATTTCTAGGTTGAAAATATTATATAAATATATTCAGACACTTGTAGGAAAGGAAATAATTTAAATCCAAGCTTAAAAACGTTAACTCGTAGAAAAATAGAATTCCACACGGATAATTAATTAGTTTACGAAGAAAATCCAATAAATAGATCTAAAAGAATTAAAACCTTTCAAAAATAAATAAATAAATATCATTAAACTCGAAAATGAAATTAAAGTTGGAAAAATGATGAAACACAAGCCCGACAGTGACAGAGTTATGACGAAGGCATAACGGAAAAGATAAAAATGCTAGGAAAATAGCGGGTGTTATAATCCTCCCCACTAAAAGAAAGTTTCGTCCCCGAAACTAAGAATAAGTAGAAAGTAATAGAAATTACCACACTCGAAAAGATGGGGATACAAAGTTCGCATAAAAATTTTACTTTAAAAGAAAACTTTACAACTTTCAAAGTGATACGAAATCGAATGCAAATATTTATTCCAAGAGGAATTGGGCTAAGCTACCCAAAGTTTTAAATTTTTAAATTAATGAAATCGTAAAGTAAAGTTATTTGATAAAACAATGACGTCAAATAACATTTGTAAACAAACTCGAAGGAAATAGGATAACCAAAATATTTTCAAAACAAAAGTAAAATATTTTGATTAAGAAATTCGATAATATTTCTTTTCTGATGAAACCAGTCGTCAAAAAATTTCAATAACAGATTCAAAAGTCCACCAACAATAAAACGGAAACTAATTTCAAAATGTTAATATTTCGGAAATGTTATCAAAGTAATAGTGAAAGTTTTCAAAAATGTTATCAAATTTGAACATACAAAATAATTTCGACAATGTTAAAACGTTTTATGTCATAATCATATAGAAATCGAAGTTTTTGGAAATATGAAAGTCTTTATAAAATTCCGATCGTTTGAAAATCAAAAATTGAAATAAGTTCGTAATAATTTAAAATAAATTATTAAGGCATTTTGAAACAAATCTAAATATAAATATCAACCAAAGATAAAACAAAAGTGAAGTATAAAGTTCTTAAATTATAATTCAAAAATATTTTTCACGATATCCGAAAAGTTTAAGTTAGTCAAACTTTTTACAAAACATGCAATTTCACAATTAGAAATTATTAACTCAAAATGTTAATATTTTACGCTAGTCAAACTTTTTATAAAAATAGGGAGTTCGAAAAATGGTTAACGGGTAAATAGAACAAGGATAAATAAATAAATTACAATAAGTGATTTCAAAATCGATAAAGGTCGAAGGGATTAGCAGCAGATGCGGTAACAGAATTCAAGAGAAGTAGAAAGGAAGACGGAGTTGAGAGTTGAAAAGAGCTCTCAAGGATTATAGAAGAAATTAACCATCTCGAAATTCCTAGCACGACTCTAAAAAACACGGGTTCCTAATTGACCCATCAAATAACGCTAAATTCAGTATCGGTACAGGGTGGTCCTACTCAATCTACAACCTCCAAAATCATCAACTGATATAGCCTCCAAAATTAAGTCTTACATACTTATATAATCTTTCAATTAGTATGGTAAGAATCCACAAATGCTTTAGACTAATGCATTAATTAAGATTCCAACAGTCATCAAAACATACCCAAACTTGTAATCACTAAGGCTCGTAATTCAAAGCTCATAAGGTCCAAACTCGAGGTATACTTCAAATTTCTCGAGTAAGGAACACTAAATAAAATCCACCAATTAACAATGTTCGGGCACAGAATCCTCAGATTACCAACATGTTATAATGCCACAAGTAAAGAAGTTGGGGAAAGTATAACAAGTCCTGGCCTCAAACACGCTCAAACTTATTGGTAATGGCGCAAACACTCACATCTTCAATCACGTCATTGGGCTAAGGTTTCTAAAAATTCCACCAAATTTCACATTGTATCAGTGAAACCACCAAAATATTTATTAACTCAATGAAGCCACAATTTCGTTGGTCTAGGGTTATAATAGTCCTCAGAAGATAATCCGTATAATAGTATTACTCAAAACAGCACAATAAAACCAAACTGTGATTGTGCAAGATAGTTCTCTTCTCCAGGGACATCAACAATTTATCCAAGTTAGATCACTTAACTCCAAAGTTCATAGGTTACAACCTTAAACAACGATCAACGATCTAATCCTTAAGAAATACGGGTAATCTATGTCAACCAAAATTTACTAAGCATTAATGAGGACCTGAAATGGTACCGCAACACTCAGGCTAACATCTTAAACAGTGATTTATGATCCCAAAATTCCACAATTAGTCCATTAAGTCAACATTAGGTAGGAATCCCAAGTAATATTATTATTTACACTTGACTAGGTTCTATGTTAGGTATTAGGTATCCATCAAAATATGATATAATTCTCACTATCCAGAAATTTACTCAACTCTAAGTCCTCTATACGATCAAGTAATTCATAACCCATGCTTGATCAATCTCTATGGTACAATCCTAATTCCGTTAATCAACTAATACCATTCAAATCAATTCCTCAAAAGCTCACTAGATTAGATAACAGAGCACAACTCTCAATCCTCAAACCGTTGGTAATAAGGAGTTAACTAAACCAAAATATTTAACTTCTAAAAAGGTTCACTAAGACAGAATACGATCTAAGCAAAGAATCTCAAGAGAAAGATGGTAAAGTAGAATAATAGAAGAAGGACTCACCATAAGAATGAAGATGAGAATATAAGAGAAGAATTGGAAGAATCAGAGGGTGGAAGATGAAAGAAAAGAATCAATGATCCTAGATAATTAAGATCTTAAACTTGAAGAGAATCTTCGGACCTCCGTAGATCATAAAGGAATCTAGCTAGATATCTTCAACTTCAAGTAGAGGAACAAGCACACTAGTATTGGGTCGCTTCATTTGAATCCAAATTGATTTCACATCTGAGTCTGCTGCACCGTGATGGAACTGTAATCTACTCTTGATCATCTAGTTGTATCTTGAGCAAACTGAATCGCAGCTGAAAAGTCACCATCGACATCTTTCTTGAAGCACCAAGTTGTCCACTCGAGTCAGCCGGTGATGAGAGTAATAAGTAAGTCCTGTCTCGATCTGGAGCAGCATCACGACAGCATCTTGTCCATTCATCATTTTCTTCGACATATAAAACAAATATTCAATGCTAATCATTGAGTTTCAGGAACATGAAGGCTAATCACATAAGTCCTTACTTGTTTCTACCCATCTCTAATAATATTTTTATTTGCTGTTTAAATAATTTACTGGTATTTTCCTTAATTTCAGGTGTAAGCGTTGTGATGCTCTGATACCAACTGTAATCCCCCAGAAATTCTAACGCAATACAGTGGTGGAAACACTGTAGAAGTGGGATTATAACACACTATAGCTATGTCTTGATTAAATAAAACTGGTAAGTCAATACAAAAGCCATAAATTAAAAATGGCTACAAAATAAAATAAATAAAATAAAATCCATAAAAAAGGTTTATAACAATCCATAATATAGTGATCTTATTGAAACAAGCAGGATCCATAACTGCTCGCTAGCCCACCCGAAGGAAAACACATATACCTGCCATGTTAAAAACATAACAGCCACAATCAGTGGGGAGCAACGTCAACGTTCTCCCAGCCGCAAAACAGGATTTTAAAACTGTACTATTATAGGAAAAATAGTAAAAACGAAAAACAGTAAAACATTATAATGAAAATAAGTTTTCAGTGAAAAACTTCACGTATCGAAACAATATAATAAAAATGAGTGTTCCGGAGAAAACATAAAACATTTGCCAACCTGCAAATCAAAATTATATCGATGATAATAAAAATATTCAAAATGGCGTTATGGATAGGAGTAGTGTAGACGGCTAGACTTTCACTAGGAGAATACTAAAAACTAGCTTCGAGAACTTGGTTCAAACAAATTAAACTTCGGTCTCTAACTAGGCTACTCAACCATAATAGAGCGGCGAATTATAAATGCGTGGCCCTAGTTTAAGATAATGCACACCCCTCCTGGGATTACCTGTCACCCAGTTCAACTTATGACGACGACTTACTGCGAGGCCTAAGCTTAAGGTCAAAATGTACACAACTCCTGGGATACCTGTCACCCGGTTTAACAACCAATGTACCGATTCCTGATACACTAGCCTTATAGTTGATGGCAAAACCGTAGTCCAAAGAATATATTACTCTAACCTCACGCTTGTCCTTATTCCATAACTCCAAAACAAAGCCATTATCAATATTCAAAAGATATAATCAATATAAATAATATGAGGATAAAAGAAGTAAACATTTATATTCTAAAAGAGGAAACTTTCTATTTTAGGAAACTTCTAATTTTAGAAACTTTACAAAAAATAGCATTATATCAAAATAGTGAAAATATTAGTTCATACTAATACCACATTTTTAGTAAACGATATAGATTTATAAAACTAATACTTTCGACCTTAACGATATTAATTGATAAAGTGAGAATATTTAGGTTTATGAAATTATTGAAACATCATACGAGTGTTTATAAAATGATTAAAAATGTCTTAAACATTCTATTACTACTAATTAGGGTGTTTACAAAATTTATAAAATTATAATTCCGTAATTATTAATAGTTTCGACAGTATGATTATAAATAGGATTTTACGGCAAATGTTAATTTAAATCTTTCAACGTCTTTTTTTAATTAAACTATTGAATACATTAAGAGTATGTTAAGGGATGATTTAACTCACCAAGTTTCAGATTTAAATACTTTCAAAATGGCTGGAAAAATAATTTTTTTTTGGTAAGACGAAGCATTTTAACAATAAATCACAATTTGTCCAAAAATCAATACTTATTAATTAAAGACTTTAATAAATAGTAAAAAATTACGTAAAATAGTTAAAATATATTTATGGACATTCTGTCTAGAAAAGAAAATTTTCCAGAATCCTAAAACTCGGTTTTTAAAGCGTTTTCTCGTTAATCGTCTAATCTCGACAATAACGATTAATAAAAACAGTAATTACAAAACGATTTAAGTATTAATGTCTAAAAATTATTATTAAACTTAAAAATCATCATTTTTCAGAATATACTAATTTTCCAGATTTTCCAAAGTTCCAGATTTACCAAATCCCGTCAAAACCGTCTTTAAAACTCGTTTTCACAATTAACGATTCCATTAATAAAACTTATCATTCCTAACATTTATTAAGGCACTAAAAATCATAAAATTACATTTTAATATGAAATCATCAGAATCATTATTTTTTTCCAGATTTAAACAAAAGACCAGAAATCGAGAATTTAAACGACGAACACGGTTTTAACGATAAACGATGATTTAAAGTGATTAATTAACTCATCCACTTAACAATTCCGAAGAATTATGAAAAACTTCATAAAATTCTATTTCATCAGAAAGTTTCACCACGTCAAAAATCGGATTAAAATAAAATGTTTAAGTACTAAAACTAAAAATTGCCTTTTAATCATTTTTGTCCGTAAACGGTAATAATTCAATAATCGATAACTAAAATATCAGAAAAATACTAAATTATTAAAAATCATCAAAAACTTCATTTTTACAGAATATAATCATATATTACAAGTTTAGGCCGAATATTACGATTTTACAAATTAATACAACGATTTAATCGTTAATCTCGTAAAAGCGATAAAAATACCGAAACATGCAAATTTTCAACTTTTAAATTTTTCCAGATTATATGACATACATATATTGTCAAAATAAAATTATAGTTATATACATGCAATTACACAAATAAAATCATGCAATACCGAGTAACATCGACGTTACCTCAAATCCAAATCCGAGTCTACGATAAATTCATCGGCTTCGGGGTCGTCCAAGGATCCTTCAATAAACGACATACATGTTACAAAAGTACCATGAGAAAACTTAAAAGAATCAAGGTAAATAACGATCGGAAATAACATCGATTATTACCTTAACGAAGGGAAAAGATAGACGATTAATTTGGAGATGAAAATGGGACGATCAAGACTCGATTTGAAGCAAGAGTAAGCCTTGAGAGGCTGTGGTGTCATGGCCAAAATAAAGAAGAAAGAAAGGATTTTTTTTTGTTTAAATGTAAAAATGAATGGTAGGAAATGGATGGTTTATGCAAGCTTAATGACAATGAATTTTTTGATAAAAACAAGGTGAAAGTGAGTCAAAAGTGCCAGCCAAAATAAAGGAAGAAGGTGTATGAAGAGTTTGAGTAATAATGCATCAATTTAATGAAAAGAAAATAATCTTACGTTTACGGTTTAACATGATAGAATGAAACGTATTAATAAAACGTAGTAAAATTGTGACAAGAAGCTTTGTCGGTCTAAAATATGGGGAAAATGTCTCAAATAATTTGTAAGTTGATAAAAAAAGAATCGTAAAATCGTTAAAGGTATTTCAAAGCAATTCGAGTAGTAAACCTCGCGTAAGAAGATACTTATTTACGAAACTTCGTAATAAAATCATTAATGGCTAACTTTTCGTAAACAAAAATATTTCTAGGTTGAAAATATTATATAAATATATTCAGATACTTGTAGGAAAAGAAATAATTTAAATCCAAGCTTAAAAACGTTAACTCGTAGAAAAAAGAATTCCTCGCGGATAATTAATTAGTTTACGAAGAAAATCCAATAAATAGATCTAAAAGAATTAAAACCTTTTAAAAATAAAAATAAATATCACTAAACTAGAAAATGAAATTAAAGTTGGAAAAACGATGAAACACAAGCCCGACAGTGACAGAGTTATGACAAAGGCATAACGGAAAAGATAAAAATGCTAGGAAAATAGTGGGTGTTACAAAAGGTCGAGTCTACACTAGAGGAATAACGATGGAGGTAGCTAGAGGTTATCAATTTAGGAAAAGGTGTTAGGGGGAAGTAGGGATTCGGACAATGGAGTCTAAGAAGGTAGAAATCGGGTTTTTGTCATAACATTGATAAAGGGAGAATGCCACCTTTCGATTTCTTCACTCAACCCACCTAAAAACCCGCTTTCGCGACGAAGAAGGGTAAGTCTCAAATTTACGGTAATTTCTACCCCGAGTTTCCCCATATTGATAGAAATGAGTCAAGGTCGATCTAGTTGGACAGACTAAAACAACAATGACACAAAAACCATTAACATGATAAACCAACAAGCAAGCAACCCACCAACATCCCTTAATTCAAATAATCCAATTCCTCATCCCAAAACCCCCCAACAAGAAATCTACTCACTAATCCTAATGGGAGACTGTAGACACCCACATTTGGCCGTTAGGTGTCTATGGCAGTTTCAAAAAAACACCCGATGATGATCGGAGACAAACATGACTTAATACACTCGATTTTCGGACTCGGAATTAATAGTAGTTGGCACGAGCTTTTAGCGGAGTAAAAATCTCACAAAACAGACCTCAAATCCAGGCCCAGTGGGTCATTTCCAGTCAAATGAGACTAATTTGGGTCAAAACCGACACCAAGGGCAAAACCGTCTTTTAGCAACCGGGTCAAACCCCGGTCAAAGATGTTTCCGAGACATAAAAATCTGTCATGCCACTTCAAAAATCTGACTCGGAGTCAAATACTACACAAATGTCAGCTACAAAGTAGGAATCCTTTCCTATCCAAAGTCGGAATCCTACTCCATCTAAACCGGGTGTTTCTTCCCATGCAAGTAACCTTTTCCTATCCAAAGACGGAATCCCACTTCATCTCAACCAGTTGTTTTCTTCCTTTGCAAGATATCAATCTCCTACCCCAAGTCGGTATTTCATCCTATAAATACCCCACCCTTGCACACACAATTCATATATACACACAATTCCCGACATCAATTACAACATCAATTACCACATCAACACAACAATTCCAATCCCGACACACAAATTACAACCCGGAATTCCAGCAATACTAGGCATATTATATTCAAATCTTTCCTCTAGAAATCCTATAGGATTCCCGACCATTCACAACCCAAAATTCTAGGCAATTTTAGGCAAACCGTATACAAACCCGAGAGCAAAACTCGCCAAATCCCTAACCATACACATCATAACTCACCTATATACTTCTTAACGCTCCCGCGCCTAGGCCGCTACTACGAGTCCGTTTTCGAGATAATCAAGTAGGTTGAGGGCGTTACAAATCCCGACTTCTCCCTTTTCTTCTCTTTCTCTCGTCCGTCTGTCTTTTTATACGGGTCGTCGTCACGTCTTTTCTTTTTTATTTTCTCGTTTCTAATATCGATATTATCGTACTATTTTCAATAAGAGTCGTCCCTAAGGATTCTATATCGACTCTATAGTCGAATATCGGATCTAAAGGAATCAATCATCAAATCATGTTAAGCATAATACCGTTGAAGCCGAGTAATTACGATATTACAACGTGGAGGAATTATTTCGTCTTAACAACATTCAAAACAATTTTCTAAACAACTTTTTTTACTCCACTCTAAATATCTGATATTGATTCTATAATCAAGCATCGAATATTACGAGTATCAATATTTAAGTCGAGTATAAATTATGCCATATTTGTACGCGATTTAACAAAAGAGTCGGTTTTCTAAAAAATCTCGAGAGCAGTCCGCCATGCGAGTCGCACGCGTCCTGTGCGAGTCGCATGGCCACGCGAGTCGCGCCCTCCTCGCGCGGGTCGCGTGGGCCCTTGAAAACCGCAACCCCGAAAAGCTATTCAGTCTTAATTTTTCAAACGTCTTCTTTTTTTAAAACGACGGGCTTTTCGGCATATTTCAGGTCTCGATAAATATTTTCTTGACCTCGGTCAACGCGTGCTTAATCCATCACGTGTCACAAACTTTTCAAAATCATTCATGCCGTTGCATCTATATCTTTTATTAGATTTACAAACCGTTACTAACTTGTTTGTTCATGTTTTTAGCGATTTCTTTTCATCATTTGTTTTATTATACTAAAACGAACTTCGCATGCTAAAATAACTTCGACGTTAAATTTTAGATGCATTAAATCGACCTAGCAACCCATTCAATCATTCGCATGTTTAGGCAAAACAATGTTTGCATATCATTCATCGTATTACTAACGTGCGTGTTTCAAAATCAAACGATATCTTAGTAGAGGCCGCTAATGTGCGGGCGGGGTTGGGTGTTCTTTGTGAACTTCCCAACACGTACCCTCACCCCTTACTCAGAACCATGGTTTCCGGATATCCGAATCCATTGGCACACGAGAGTCATTCAATACACAGTATCCGATAATGTCGGTATCTGTATCAAATGCAAAGGGACGAACCCAATAAACTCTGACATCGGAATGGGCCATACTTTGTGCATGGCCCACTACGACATAGAGTGGGTTCGAACGGGCCCGAACTCCCACAAAGTTCGGTGGCGACTCCAACTTCGATTTAAATTTCAATTCGACCCACCTCATATGGAGATTCATTCGCCTCCCAAAACCCGCGCGTGGCCGCGTCGGGGTGGACCTATGTCATGTCCACAATTTGGCGACTCCGTTGGGGAATAACTGATGCGTGACTTACCATCGGCATCCTCAGGGTGAGACTCGAATAGAAATCGTTTGACTAGTACAATACGCGTTTTAGTTTTACGGTTCATGCATTACCCCATATTTTCCCGGGCCGGTACTGGTGACCGACGTCCCACTATACCGTTGATGTAGTCCAAATTGGATATGTCAAAAAGTGTTCATAGCAGATTTGTATGGGTTTTACGGCATGTTCTAAGCTCAACTCGACTTAGGAAGTCCGCCCCGATTCTCGGATAGGCTATGTACACTGGTATAGACCCCTTATAGACCGACCGAGACTTAGTATAGAGCATACATGGTGTCGTTATAATGCTTGCGTGACTATATGCTACTTGGTTTCTAAGGTCGTTTTTTCAAAAACCGTCATTTTCAAAAATTGCATACTCCTACGTAGGACATACTCCTAAGGTAGGACGGACCGTTTACATAATCGAGTCCAAAGTCTGGGGAATATCTAATGTGGACCTTCCTACGAACAGGACTCGGCCCACCCGTTGAATCCTAAGGGAGGCCCAACTTTCACAAGTCACCCGTCTAGGTGTCTTTTCCGAGTCAACCTTTTACAAGGCATAGCTCTGCAACAAAAGGTTTGGGATCCTTACGTCTAAGGGTCACTCGTCCAACACTCGAGTCTTAACACAACCTTCGATCCCACTCGGGGGCTACTCTTCAGCAGAGCGATCAACCGCGGTTGCTCTAAGGGTCATGTCTTACACGTGTCTCACGTACCCCACTTTTGAGTCACTTAGATGTCACACCATCTAAGTCCTACCGGAGCCTTTAGTCTCACTCGGGGGCCGTTCTTCACCCAAGCAGTCAAACACAGTCGCCCCATTTTCGGACTCACCCTTCTGCAGCTCGAGTCTAATTCGCGGTCGTTACCTCGTCTAGGTCAACATTCGAAAATCCCGGTCCAAGAGTCTCTGTCGACCCGTCACCCCGGGCATGTCTAGTTTGACTCCCTCTCTTGCATTTGCGCAAAGCCGAGTTTAGGCGAGTCGTGGCACCTGTCGTTCTCTCCAATCAAAGACCTTACCAAAAAAAAGAATATATACCAACCGAGCATCCGAAAGTCCGGATTTGATTCGAGTTTAAGTCTGAGTTCGAGTCTAGGATACTCTACATTCTCATTTCAAAGTCAGAGTCAGAGTCAATTGTATTCTGTCCTCTTATCAAAATTCAATAAAATCAGCTTTCAATATTCTATCTCTACTATATGCTTTCTTTATATGTTTCCGAGAACATGATGAGCATCGTCATACATTGTGAGCACACGCACGTGACTATTATAGGCACATCGATAATGACTATAGGAAACCGAGACCCGTGTTTTCCCTTACCTGTTCCATGTATGACATAGAAAGCCACATAACTACCCCTAGCAGGAGCGGTATCGAATCTTATGACAAATCTAGGTAGTCTCCTAGTTTGGGTCCAAGACGGGAGGCAAGCCCACTTCCCACAATAAACACCCATCCAATAAGATCAACTAATCCCTACTTTAGGTGTTAGTCTGACCAACAGAAAAAAAAGAAAAAAATTGGACAAAAATCAAAAGTCGAAGGAAAAAAGCAAACGCCTCAAAACAAAAGAGTTGGCCATGATAAAAAAGAACTTACAACATCCCACGACCGGGGCTAAGAGGTCAACCAAAAAAAATATTCAAAAACCCATGACCGTGGTCAACGGTCAACTCAAGTAAAAGTCCTTTGACTAGGGTACAGTCAATTCAAAAATTATCAATGCCCATACTATCCGATAGGGGAGAGATAATCAGGTTGGTCAGCTAACACCACATCTAGCCTTCCCACATTACAACCCTCAAGACCTTCTCGAGACCTAGGCTAGAGACAGCTCGGAATTTTGAGGATTCAAGCTCCATAGGATACACCCTAACCATTAGGGCTAGACATGGAAACCAGATCCCGCATTATCAAACCTGCCCGATCGAAGCCCGAGTCATTATTACTCGACTACCCCCTTTCCTACCACATTGCAATACCTTACCTCGAAGCCTTAGCTCCACAAAATCAAGCTCGAGATGTCAAAACATCAAAGCCACTTACAACCTAGCACCACATTTCCAAAATTATCCAAACCATTTACCAACCCCAAACACGGGAACTCAACCTGCGGTCGGCATAAAACATGCCCAAATAGTTCACACCACCTCTGGGGGCTACCCCGGAGAACGCTCACAGTCACAGGATCAACATCCTAACTATTCTAGCCCTTTGGTCAAGGCATCATTGGGAACACACCTAGCCTACACCATCGCTATGGCTAGTTACACACCAAGACCAAATAAACTAGGCACCATAATATATCTTTCAATACACTGAACTACGGCTTGGTTTGATTTCACTACACGTGGATACATAGGCAGCCTTTCAACAAAGGCACAACCACCCACATCGACACACATTCAAAAAGCCCCATCATTCCGGTCACGACACGGTCATGTTCTCAGCAGCTAGCTTTATCATCCTGGGGGCTTATCCTAGGCAGAAGTTTTCCATCCACTCACATAATCCAAATACTGTCAAAACACTAGCCTCCTTTCTATAGAGTGTCCTAGTACTCGGCTCAGTCGAAGATAAGTATTTGTCAGGGACTCAAATAAGCACCTACCTTGGGAATATACCCCGAAACCAAAGAAGATCCAAAAGAACACAAGTCTACTGTTAAGTTCTGTCGTACAAGAACAGTCTCATTACAGACTACTGCAACCCGTATAGCATATCTATCCCATTTCGACGTTCGACCGTGTTGCCACTCGCCTAGGCTACGGAATAGCGCGACTTAAGAGTCTTGTCATAATAGGCGGCCCACCCCCTACCGAGTCACGGTCCAACCCCTCGAGAATCCAGTCGTGTCTGTCAACTCGTTCGGTCGCGTCCAGAGTCGAGTCTGTCGGTAGGCCTCTCTCTTCGAATCCTCATTTTAAAATTTGCAAAACTTAGCCATTTGAGAAAATACTTTTCGACAAGCTCAAATTTCAGCCTATTTAAACTGCAAGTTTCTTTTCTGCCCTTTTCAATTTTGAAAACCTATCTCCTAGCACGTGAGTTGCTTTTAGGACTTTGATTTCAAAATAAAGCAAAAAATCATTTTTCCCAGCGCAAGTCAGTTTATAGATGCTAACTGCATTTCTTGTATGCTATCTTGCTATCTGCTATATTTGCTATTTCTGCCTGTATATCTAACATTTCAGGTACCAGCTTGGCTTCCCAAAGGAACATCAACTTTTTTTATTCCCCAGCGCCTGCGCAACTCACATATCTCCCCAGTGGAAAGCCGAAGGCGGCATTTTCCCGAAATAGCACGGGATGGGCCCATATATAGGCGCACCCAGGACTTATACAACAAGTCCGAGCTCCCGCATAGTTATGAGATGAGATGTGTCTGCAAACGGACACACCCAGGGCTTCTTAGGCAAGCTCCCGCGCAGCTCCAAGACGAAATGTATCTGCATACAGATACACCCGGGACTTATACGACGAGTCCAATTCCCCATGGAGTCATCATCATCAACTCAGGTATGATTTCCATCTTATGGCTGGCGGGCCCTTTTACGCAAGTCTAAAGGACTATAAACGACCCAACCGGAAGTCTGCCAGGTCTTAATCCTCGATTGGCCTGGTAGCTACTCTGACTTTTGCCTTGTCCAAGCCTCAGTAAGAGTGGTGGATCTGTAGACACCCACATTTGGCCGTTAGGTGTCTATGGCAATTTCCAAAAAACACCCAATGATGATCGGACACAAACATGACTTAATACACTCGATTTTCGGACTCGGAATCAATAGTAGTTGGCACGAGCTTTTAGCGGAGTAAAAATCTCACAAAACAGACCTCAAATCCAGGCCCAGTGGGTCGTTTCCAGTCAAATGTGACTAATTTGGGTCAAAACCGACACCAAGCGCAAAACCGTCTTTTAGCAACCGGGTCAAACCCCGGTCAAAGACGTTTCCGAGACATAAAAATCTGTCACGCCACTTCAAAAATCTGACTCGAAGTCAAATACTACACAAATGTCAGCTACAAAGTAGGAATCCTTTCCTATCCAAAGCCGGAATCCTACTCCATCTAAACCGGGTGTTTCTTCCCATGCAAGTAACCTTTTCCTATCCAAAGACGGAATCCCACTTCATCTCAACCAGTTGTTTTCTTCCTTTGCAAGATATCAATCTCTTACCCCAAGTCGGTATTTCATCCTATAAATACCCCACCCTTGCACACACAATTCATACACACAATTCCCAACATCAATTTCAACATAAACACAACAATTCCAATCCCGACACACAAATTACAACCCGGAATTCCAGCAATACTAGGCATAATATATTCCAATCTTTCCTCTAGAAATCCTATAGGATTCCCGACCATTCACAACCCAAAATTCTAGGCAATTTTAGGCAAACCGTATACAAACCCGAGAGCAAAACTCGCCAAATCCCTAACCATACACACCATAACTCACCTATATACATCTTAACGCTCCCGCGCCTAGGCCACTACTACGAGTCCGTTTTCGAGATAATCAAGTAGGTTGAGGGTGTTATAAATCCCGACTTCTCCCTTTTCTTCTCTTTCTCTCGTCCGTCTGTCTTTTTATACGGGTCGTCGTCACGTCTTTTCTTTTTTATTTTCTCGTTTCTAATATTGATATTATCGTACTATTTTCAATAAAGAGTCGTCCCTAAGGATTCTATATCGACTCTATAGTCGAATATCGGATCTAAAGGAATCAATCATCAAATCATGTTAAGCATAATACCGTTGAAGCCGAGTAATTACGATATTACAACGTGGAGGAATTATTTCGTCTTAACAACATTCAAAACGATTTTCTAAACAACTTTTTTTACTCCACTCTAAATATCCGATATTGATTCTATAATCAAGCATCGAATATTACGAGTATCAATATTTAAGTCGAGTATAAATTATGCCATATTTGTACGCGATTTAACAAAAGAGTCGGTTTTCTAAAAAATCTCGAGAGCAGTCCGCCATGCGAGTCGTACGCATCCTGTGCGAGTCGCATGGCCACGCGAGTCGCGCCCTCCTCGCGCGGGTCGCGTGGGCCCCTGAAAACCGCAACCCCGAAAAGCTATTCCGTCTTAATTTTTCAAACATCTTCTTTTTTAAAAACGATGAGCTTTTCGGCATATTTCAAGTCTCGATAAATATTTTCTTGACCTAGGTCAACGCGTGCTTAATCCATCACGTGTCACAAACTTTTCAAAATCATTCATGTCGTTGCATCTATATCTTTTATTCGATTTACAAACCGTTACTAACTCGTTTGTTCATGTTTTTAGCGATTTCTTTTCATCATTTGTTTTATTATACTAAAACGAACTTCGCATGCTAAAATAACTTTGACGTTAAATTTTAGATGCATTAAATTGACCTAGCAACCCATTCAATCATTCGCATGTTTAGGCAAAACAATGTTTGCATATCATTCATCGTATTACTAACGCGCGTGTTTCAAAATCAAACGATATCTTAGTAGAGGCCGCTAATGTGCGGGCGGGGTTGGGTGTTCTTTTTGAACTTCCCAACACGTACCCTCACCTCTTACTCAGAACCATGGTTTCCGGATATCCGAATCCATTGGCACACGAGAGTCATTCAATACACGGTATCCGATAATGTCGGTATCGGTATCAAATGCAAAGGGACGAACCCAATAAACTCTGCCATCAGAATGGGCCATACTTTGTGCATGGCCCACTACGACATAGAGTGGGTTCGAACGGGCCCGAACTCCCACAAAGTTCGGTGGCGACTCCAACTTCGATTTAAATTTCAATTCGACCCATCTAATATGGAGATTCATTCGCCTCCCCAAACCCGCGCGTGGCCGCGTCGGGGTGGACCTATGTCATGTCCACAGAGACAACATATCATCAATAAGGGAGAAATTAACTAAACCATGCATAATCACTAAATCTAGAGTAAATAAGGAAACTATGATCTAACAAGAGGATAATCTAGAACAATCATAAATAAAATCTAGAGATTAGGGAGTGGAAGAAAAATGTACCAACTTTGAAGATCTAAAATAAATAAGAAGAATTCATAAATAAAGATAGGTTTTTCTATGGGGTACCCCTCAAACATCGGCTTTTCCAAGTGGTGCCCCCGCCTGTTTCGAATTACATGGTGTACCCCTAAACTTTGTAAATTACTCTATATAATAACCAAAGTTATGATTTTCCAACAACAATTTCTTAACTGATGATGTAAATAGTGATTATTCCCTAATTGACTTTCATCAACCATGATATATTTCTTCAATTTGCATCCTTTACTCGAAAAACTTCATTCCACCACACTACGACATAGGGGTGATGCAGGAATTGAGGTTGTAGGATTTAAAAGAGTAAGGTAGAGAGGTCGACGTCGACCGACAACAGAGGTGCGTTGTGGTGAGCATTTAGTGGCTTGGTGAATGATAAAGAAAGAGAGGTGGTTTGAATCATGAAATTGGATTAATTAATATGTTAATTATTTATTTACAAAAAAAATTGTAATATACTTATCACTTTGGTTATGATATGGACTGATGAGTAAAGTTTAGGGGTACACCTTGTAATTCGAAAAAGGCGGGGGTACCACTTGGAAAAGCCAATAGTTGAGGGGTACTCCGTAGAAAAACCCAATAAAGATTGAATCTTTGATGAAGAAAATGAACAACTTGTCACTAATCGTTCAATAATCCCCACAAATCTTCAAATAAAACTTGGAATAATCTTCTACAAACTTGTAATCTAGAGAATTGTTTGATGAAAACTAGGAAGATCTACTACTAATTACTATGTAAACTACTAGAATTATGGAGGATTTACTAAGATTACTATAGAATTGTTTGCTAATGGATGCCTTTCACTTCTTCCCTCCTTAGCTTAATGGAGAGGTAATAGACAACTAACTAGGGTAGATGTATATATAGTATTGTCTTAATGGGTTGTTAACCTAAAGCCCAAATCCAACTTTTTGCTCCATTAGTGAGACAATCACCCTTTAATCTTCACATGAGGTGGAACTTCGCCCTGTCATGCACGGACCAACACCGTCAGGTGAAATTTCACCCGGTGAACTTTTTCCAGTTTTGCGATTTTTGGACATTTTCACCATCAGGCGAAATTTCACCCGGTCATTTTCGCCCGGTGGAGAAGCTCGGAAAATCTTCGTGGAGGCACATTTACCGTCGGGCGAAATTTCGCCTAGAGGTACTTCATCGGGTGAAATTTCACCCGGTCATACTTCTGGCCTCTTTTCTTGTCTCATTCTTCGTCGATTGATTGGATGGCTTTAAACTTTAAGTTGCGTGCTTTGCTCTTTGGACGGTGTTCCCTTCTCTTGTGCTCGTGGAAGCTCGATCGTGATTTCGGTGCCAAATCCTATCAAAATTGATAGAAAAATTACCAAAAACACGTAAAACGCACAAGAGGGACACTAATGCGAGAAATACTCAAAATATGGCGATAATCGCACTCTAAACTCGCAAAACGAGGGAAAAGCGGGTCTAAATGGGAGGAAAAATGGTCTAAATTTAGCACACAACAATGCCACCACGGGATTGACCACATGATATCAACTCGCCCATTAGCCTGCAAGTAGGAATACCACCCTTCCTTGGTATAGCCATCTTTCCATGCTCGCACCATCTTACGACCCGTGAAGCCTTTATAGCTATAGCCCTCGACGGACCGAGGAGGGTCGACCAAACCAAGCCTCTTTTGTAGCCAAACCTGCACTAACCACAACACAATGTCACACTTTCGAACTAAGGCAAGTTTCGAAAAAGGAAAAATAGCACCGCAATATACCTGCAAAACGATCTTAGAACCCCGAAAGGGAGCACGATGCATCCGGGCACGAGCGTCAAGACCTAGGATAAGCTCACCCAAAATGAGTAGAGAGGGTGATCGCCCACGCTCCATCCCCATCACAACATCCAAAACCCAATGATTACCCCAACCCTCATGCACCGACACGTCCTCGAAGAGATAATAACAAGCCACCGCAATATTAAAAGCCCGTCTACAAGCCAGAGGTGAAATATCGCGAGAACCTTCTTTGAGAATGTCCTAAATTGCAACTCAGGTAAATACCACCTTCCCCGAAGAAAACTTTAGCCTCCTCTAGCAAAGAAAGGTCCAAAAAATGGCGAAACCGTTCCACAAGAGCGTCATCTTCGAAAGGTACATAAGGTCGAACTGATCACCACCCACCTATAACATCTAGCTCTTCGAGAAGGGGGCAAACCTTACCTCCAGGGAAAGCAAAAACATGATTCTTAACATCCCAAAAACCAGAGCACGCTAACAAGTAGTCATCTTGCACCTTAACCTGCGTTAATGCGATAACCGTGGATAAACCATCACTTGGACAAACCTCGAGGTCACATTTCTTAAAATGACCCATCCACTCAGTTAAGAGATTCCCAAAACTCGACATGACTCAAAATAATACAAGGAAGCTGTAGACACACTATGGGTAATCTAGTATGTCTAAAACGAGCACCCATAACCCACATATATAGCCCTAATCTCGCAACAATTAGGAAACTACGAAAAATTTCTATAACCGAGAATCGGGCCGCCCGAGCCCAGGTGCCCTAGGACCGGGCCGCCCGAGCCCAAGCGACTCAGGATCGGGCTGCACAGGCCCAAGCGTCGATACCCTAGGTCGTTAACCCCCAATCATTCGAGTTCCACACCGCCAACCACACCTTACCCCATGAGTTACCACCGGACAACCCCCCAACGTCACTAAAACCCTTTCCGAAAGTCTAAATGCCCACGCAAGAGTGACGAAACCATATGGACAACACATTTCACCCGTCGGATCCGCCAGAGTTAGACGTTTTTTTCATTTTCTTTTTAGGAGGATAAGCTACCCCACCTAGGCGTGTTATAGCCTTTAATGGCATTGTCAATCCGCGTCTGTAGCCCCGTATGGCATTATCGTGAATATACAAAAAGTGGTCAATTTTTTTTCAAAAGGTAGTCTAACTTTTTTTCCTTTTTTGCCTCATTTTAAACATGAATGTCGAGACAACTACACTTGTCTCCCAACGCACTCAGTCAATACATTTTTATTATAAGAGCATTTCTCACGTTTCGCACGTATCGAGTCAAACACCTTAACTGACGTAATACTTGATCCAACTTCCGGCTCAAACTAACGCATTGTGAAGCTTCCAAAAAAACATTTTTTGTACTCTCATGCAATCCTAACGCATTTGAAACGTTCTAAACTACGACGAAATCGCAAAACAAACAAACTTGAAGTGATTACTTGTCAATCTAAGTCAACATTTCAAAAGCAAAATAAAACGCAAGACTAACAAATAAATACAAAATACTAAAAGTCTAAAATATACAAATTATACAAATCCAAACACAAACCGAGTTCATAAACTAGGGAGAACCCCTAGAGGCTGCACCTATAACTATCACAAACTCACCGATGTCGTCATCCAAACCTAAATCCTCCAACTCAAAAAGAGGAGACTCGGTGTCATCCATGCCCGACAGCATATCTAGAGTAGCTGTCTTGGGAATCCCTCCAACATCCTCGGTAGCACCCGTAGCATGGCCCTCAGCCTCAGCCACAACCTCTACCTCAACCCCCCTCTCCACCTCAACACCCAGCCTAGCCTCACCCTGCGCTGAAGTCTAGCCTTGAGTCCGAGCCAACCGCTCCTTGAGCCGAGCGATCTCATTCTCCCGAGATTGCATAAATTGCAGCAGCTTGGCCTCTTCCGTCTCAAGCTCGGTCACCCGGGTCGCCAACTGCCTCACCATATCCGGAGTATCCTGCAAATACACCTGTACTTTAGGAAAGAGTACAACCAACCTAGAAAACCAGCTCTAGGAAACACATACTTACCAATCGAGGTCCCAAAGTGTCACGAGAAGAGGCAGCCGCCGCCCTCGACTCGTAGGCCCGGAAGCAGTTGCCAGCCTGCCACAACCGCTGATGGGAAACCAACCAAACCTAAGAAACAAAACCAAACAAGTTAGTCGAACTAAACCTAACCCTCGAGAACTAAATTTAAGGCAAAACCCGAAACTTACCCGGTATACCTGGTCACGCCACTCCATCCCAGCCTCCAACTCCTCAGCAGAACACGGGGGCAGAGGTTCCGTAAAGGCTACCCCAGCTGCATCTACCCTGAGCAGCGTAAAGGGGAAGTCTGGGGGGATGAATAGCATCAGCCGGATCGGCCAGCTAAAGGAAAAGCGAATCGATCAAGATGCAAGCAAACACTAGACCATAGAATAAAACAAGCCATAAAACAGATAACCGAGTACTCGCCACCAGGCGGTGACAAGCTAGCCGGCAGATGTGAGACAGATAGGAGGCAACAGGAACCAGTCGTGCATCACCTCCTTCCCCGTCCCTACCCTCGCGGATCTCTGTGGCGGTCGGTGGTCTAAACATGGTCCGGGGAGGATCAACCGGCACCTTGAAGTCGTCATATAAGCACTGACGTACCAACCGCTCGCCCAGATACCACATTGGGCGAAACAACGCATGAAAGAGCATCCTCCTGTAGCTTCTAGGCCTCAACTCCACCCCCACGTACTCGGGCAGACCCTCATAGTCGGCCCAAGGCGGGCCACAAACTACATAAACAAAACTGACACTTCAATAATCCCAAACCTTGAAGGCTACTTAGTAAAAACAAGCCGTAAGAAGGAAACTTACATCTTCGAGACGCAGCTGGTTCACAAGCACATTCTCCGATGGGTAGTGACTCGTCGTGCTCTTGGCCTGAGCCAATCTCCACTCAATCCCTGCCGGAAAACTAACCGGATGAACACGCACCATCTTAGGTGCCAATCGAGGGAAGTAAGAGTAAATCCAAGCCTGTAAAACCCCAAAAAATATCGTTAGCATAACCAAACCGAACTAAGCAATACCCGAGAAACGAACACAAAAGCAGTAACTAACCTCCAGCACAAGGTCTGGACACACGATAGGTAAAGCCGAGCCTGAATCCACCTTTAGTAGCCTCACCATGACTTGTAAACAACGGGTCATCTTCGCGAAAGCCGCGGTCATCCAATCAAAACGTCCCAGCTGATCTAAATCAGCCAGGAAAAGCAAAATCCTAGTACTAAACCTCTCACCCTTATCCGAGAAGTGGGTCAATCCTAGGAAGTACCACAACCACAAAAGGGCATCCTGCAGTGGTGTGTTGGGTACTCGACCCTCTAATACCGCCACCCTCTCGAAGTGGTCGGTAATGTGCGAACTCACCAGAGCATGAGACGTACTATAAGCCTCACGCTCCAAACACTCCCCGATCCAGCCCCGAACCTCATCGCTATCTAACCTAAGGTCGGCCCTCAGCAGTCCATCTAATCATCTTCGGACCTTAGGGTAAACCCGTAATAACCCCGAAGTCCTCCAAAGTCATCCCGACCTCACCAAAGGGCATACGGAAGGTCGAGGTAGTGTCGTGAAAGCGATCTATCATCACTCTAATCACCATAAGGTTGAACTTGGTCTTGCAACCCACCAACCGGGCCCAGTGCCCGACCACGGGACCCATAGCCGTCCTCGCGCTAATCCCCTTTGCCGTGGGATTAATCTTCTGAGAATAGATCTCCAAGCATGTCGTAAAACCCGAGAAGGTCCTCATCGGACCTGGGGGTTGCAAACCGAGATAATACAAGCATAAACAAACCAAATCAACCTAAACCAAATTTAAAGCCTAAACTAGTAAGCACGAGTCAAGATACTCACCAGGCCGTTCACGACACGGCTAGAAACGTGCAAAAACAATAGCTGATGTCGTCCCAATCCTAGGCCCAAGGGGGATCCTTGCAACCAACCTCCTCACCCTCGTGTATCGGATTCGGGACATGAGCCCTCCTGGCAACCGTCACGGGCTGCCTACGCCTCGTGACCCTATCAAAAGCAGCCTCATTTATGGCCCCTGGTTCACGACGCAGCGAAGGAACGCTTCATCGCCTCTTACGAACTCCCCGGGGAGTCAGCAAGCTCGTCCCAGTGGCTTCACCACTAGTACTAGTCAAGGGAGCTCCCTCGGGACGCTTAGTATCATCTCTAGCTGCAAAACCATACAAAAAACGCAGAAATACGCGCCTCAGGTCAGGTCAAAGTAGCACAAACGGCTCAAAATAAGGTCAAAATTTTGGATAGAGATATCAAAACTCTGAAAAGCCCACTAGCACCAATTTTTGACCCCGGTCACAATAAAAGTGGTTTCGGGAAAATCCGACATCATTAAGGTACTATTTGGTCCATCGTAAATCACACAAACCCTCACGAAACGCCCTAGGATGCATTCTAACACACAAAGGTCGACATAGAAGTTACCCATAACGTCACAAACACTAGTGTTGACACCCGCATTTTGCTTGCTAGTGTCTACAGCAGTTTCTGATAAAACACCCGATGATGATCGAACGTAAACGTGACTTAATATGCTCGAATATGGACTCAGAATCAATAGTATCTAGCATGGGCTTTTATAGAAGTACAAATCTCACAAAACCGACCTCAAATCCAGGCCCAGTGGGCCGTTTCCAATCAAATAAGACTAATTTGAGCCAAAACCGTCATCGAAAATAAAACCGTCTTTTAGCGACCGAGTCAAAACCCGGTCAAAGTCGAATCCCGAAACGAAACCAGCCATGCATATGTCTAAGTTCAAAGTCAAAAGCAAATCAAAACAAATTTGTCAACAAAATCAAATCAACCACAAATATCTCAACCTTCCTTAAACCTCTCACCCGCCTTGACCCACTCGATCGAGTGACATGGGTCCACTCGATCGAGTAGGCACCCGAAAAACCCACAGGCACCCCTTCAACTGGCCACTCGATCGAGTTCATCTAGGGCCACTCGTTCGAGTGACCCCAAACCGTGGGGAGCTCTATATATACTCCCCCACATTCATTCATTCACATGACTTCTCCAACCCTTGGCAACCCTAACCTTTTCAATTAATCTCCTCTACACAAACACACACATTCAAAGCAATCCCGATATCAAACCTCGTCAAAGACTGAGAGCAAAACTCGTCAAATCCTTTCCCCAATCATACACACCTTAACTCACCCTACATTTCTCGACACTCCCGCGCACACGTCGCTACTACGAGTCCGTTTCCGAGATACTTAAGCATGTAGGTTAAGGGTGTAATTGAAATCCTGACATCTCTTTCTCCTTTCTCTTTTTTTCGATTGTATATATATATATAATTATATACTATTATTATTAATATTACTAACCGCTAACACTAACATTTTTATTATCGTTTCATTTTATTTTCGTTTTTTTTATTTCGCTGCTAACTTTAATACCATGTCTGTCTATATATATATATATATATATATATATATATATATATATATATATATATATATAGAGAGAGAGAGAGAGAGAGAGAGAGAGAGAAAAAAAGAAAGAGAGAGAGAGAGAGAGAGAGAGAGTAAGGCTCTTATGAGTCCTTATATATATATATGAGTCCCTAAGTCCTCATCTCATCCATTGAATGGGATGAGAATGGATGGACAAAATGCATCCTAATATTTGCATTAAAAAAAAGAAAAAAGGGAGATACTGTTTCCTAAAATAACTCCCATAATTTTAGGAAACAATAACATCACATTCATTCATTCATTCACGTTCACGTTCATCAAAACCTAAAAAAAATACTTCCAATATCACGTTCATTCATTCATTCATTCAAATTTGTGCTCGAAATCCCGTTACTATGAATTCAATGATCGCGATATCTTCATCAACTGTTGATAATCAATTCATCGACTATAACAATGGTGAGTTTCGTTATTGCTTTCATGTTTTGCGTCAATTTTTATTCATCATCTTGATTAATTTGCGTCAATTTGCTTTCATGTTTTTCGTCGATTTTCATGTCGATATTGCTTTCATGGTCATTTCATTCATCATAGATTCATATCTGGTTCATTTCTCTCTTGTTAGTATAAATTCCAAATTTTTATTATATTTGTTAAAATGTAGAATTTCATTCATTTGATTATTCATAGATTCATATCAATGGTCCATTACTCTCGTGTTATTGTTTTGTTTATTCTTTAGGTTTTTCTTAAGCTTCACTGATACTATTGTTTTGTTTTCTATTGAAGCAGATACGGCGTTGAAGTAACACACGTTCTGAGTTACAGTAACACCTAATTTTAATTAGAGTAACACAAAAATGTAACACAAAAAGTTCTAAGCATTATATGAATTTTACGCACGAACAAATATATGGAGTTATTGTAATGCACATAATGTGTTACTTTAATATACACAATATGTTATTTTAATGGATAATCCTGTTATTTTAATGCACATAATGTTAACTGAATCTCGTGTTACTTTAACGCACTTCATCTGTTACTTTAGTTCTTTTCATCTGTTACTGTAATGCATTGGAGTCACAAAAAGGATTTAGAATACCGCCATATAAAAAAAATAAGAAATAAAAAAGAAAGATATTGCTTCCTATAATTATGGGACGTGATTGACTTCAAAATAGGAAACAATATCAAAGAATATTGCCCTCATTCAAAGAAAGATATTGTGTCATACTCTCATTTCTGATCATTATATGAATTTTTTGCACTAACCTATATCTGGTGTTATTTTAATTCACACTATCTGTTACTTTAATGTCTGACCTCTGTTACTTTATACATGGTGTATAAGCATCCTCTGTTAATTGAATGCAGTGTTACTTCAATGCACTTCATTTGTTACTTTAATTCTCGTCATCTGTTACTTTAATCCATATTTCAAGTTCTGATTGTTTCTTTTTTGCCACGTTTATTGGCACTGTTATTATTTTCAGTAGACGCAAAAGCACATGAATGATGTAGGGATGTGGGTGAGAGTTTCCTCCATAAATAGGGCAGATCTTCAAGGACGTGGATGAGTCAGTAAACTTCTATAAAATCTACGTATTGACTTGTGGATTCGATGTGAGGAGGTACACAACGAAAACATGGCGCGGTGGTTAGATTAAATCAAAGCTTCTGACGATGATGATGATGATGAAGAGGATGAGGAGGATGAAGAAGAAGCAGAATTCTAAGTAGGATAGTATATTGTTAGAGTAACATACATTATTCGTTAGAGTAACATATTTAAAGAGTTAAAGTAACACAGATTATGAGTAACAGGTGTGAAACATTGGAATTGTAATGAAGTTGATTCAGTTGGAACTCCTGTACCAATTTATTGATGTAAAATGAGTTAGAATAACACACATTATGCGTTAGAATAACACACATCATTCGTTAGAGTAACATACATAATGAGTTACAGTAACACAATTTATGAGTATAATTTGATTGCCAATGTCAAGTTCTTAGAGTAACAGGTGTGAAAAATTGGAATTATAATGGAGTTTTATAATTTTTGGTTTTGGAGTATCCTTAATAGAAACATACATTTTGCAACGTACTGTTTTTGTAAGACACTTTTATGTAACGTAACAGATTTTATGAGTTAAAGTAACACAATTCATGAATTAGAGTAACACATTGTATGAGTTAGAGTAACATGGCAGTAGCGAAATGATGATTTTTTTTGTGAAAATGAAGATGAAACGACGCATTTGTTGTGTGATAGAAAGATGCAGTTAAAAATTTGATGGGAGAAACAAGATTTCTATTAAGATAATTAAGGAGGAGAGAAAAAAAAATTACCAAGATTTAGTTAGTTATTTCCTTAATTGACAAAACAATCTTAACCATTAATCTATCACTAATTTAAGGGTTGAGATGGGGACTCACGGACTCAATTATGATAAGTGGACTCACTTGATCCTTCCTCTCTCTCTCTCTCTCTCTCTCTCTCTATATATATATATATATATATATATATAACTAAAACTATTTTCGGATTGAACACATTTAATTACGGTTTCCGTTTCAAGTCCGTTTAACCTCTTTACAAGTTGTAACAGTGGTGGCACCCTTTCGAGGAGCGCCGCCCTAAACACTTAAGGGCATAACGCGCGGCAACACGTAGTTAAACGTGTCCGATACCATTTTCCAGATTAGTACGAAACCCGTTGACGCAAAATCGAACATCACATAATCCATAAGGATTAATAACGATGTCGTGACGCGGAGGGAATCAATTTTCGTCCTAATTAAATTAATAATGATTTTATAAAACTTATTTCAATTTTTCCGATACCGATCTCATAACCCGTACGTTACACGTTGTGAGTATCGAAAACCGAGTTGAGTTTAAATTATACAATATTTTACCTAACTGGGTTAGCTATCGATTTCGAATTAATAAAATACGAAACTGTCACCTTTTTCAAAACGAGCTATAACTCGTACAGGGGGCACTCGATCGAGTGCCATGGCTCACTCGATCAAGTAGCACCTCAAAAACGAGACAGCAGACCTGTAAGAAGGTCACTCGATCGAGTCCATGCCATGACTCGATCGAGTGGACTCTTTTGCCTTAAAACGAGAGCCTTTCATATCATCCGAGCCTCGTCAAATGTTTTTACGACTTCGGTCGTCACATGTAAAGGCCATCATGTGTCTCCCTTTTCAAAACCATGCATCATTTCATCATCTTTAGTCATCTAATCTACTCACGTCCTCGTTACTATTGTTTGTTATAAGTTTGCTCGTTGTATTGTATTTTCGGGTTGTATTCCGTCCACGTATTTGTAATCTATTTTCAAGTTTTATTTTTGTTATTTGAACTTGTCTTATTGAAATGAATCTCGCATGCTAAATAACTTCAACGCTAGTTTAAATGCATTAAATGACATAGATTAACATAATTCACATGCTTAGTTAAAATAATTGGTTGCATAACATTCAATCGTCAAACTAACGCGCGTACATGAAAACGAATGATATCTAAGTAGAGGCCGCTAAGAGAGGGCGGGGTTGGGTGTCCTTCATGGGTTTCCCAACACGTACCCTCACCCCTTACTCAGAACCATGGTTTCTGGATGTCCGAAACTGTTGGCACACGAGAGTCATTCGATGCACGATTCCCGATAACTCGGCGTCGGTATCGTAATGCAAAGGGGCGAACCCCTAAACTCTAGCACTAAAAATGGGCCGTGCTTTGTGCACGATACGTCTAAGTGTAGAGTGGGTTCGAATGGGCCCGAACTCCCACAAAGTTCGGTGCCGACTCCTAACTTCGATTTAAATTTCGACCCGAGATCAATCTTACCACGAGATTCATTCGTCTACCCAAACCCGCGCGTGGCCGCTTCGGGGTAGACCTATGTCATGTCCACAACTAGTCGAGCAAAATTACGAAGATCAAGTACGGGAATAACCGGAAAAACAATCCCTAAACCCTAATATTTCAAATATACCCACTTCGGGAAATGCTCCATTTAACTTAGAACAAAATGCTCCCTATTTAAAAATACCCACTTCGATTTAAATTTCGACCCGAAATGCTCCCTATACTTCGGGAAAGATGTCCAAACAAAAACCAAGAACCTGAACTTAGAACATTCGGTTTCCACTGATCCTACTATACCCGAGTTTTTTCAAAAGAAGGACGATGAAGGAACTTCATCCGTCGAGGGTTCTAGGGTACTAGATGAGAAAGAATATAACCGAGCGCACCTTTACCTACTCTCTAATTGTAAGATCTTAGAGCCTTATGAGAAGCAATTTGTAACTGAATATCTCGTTGTGAACCCTGACGTGAACCCTGATGACGTTTGGAGTAAGCACGATGAACATTTTCCCAAGTGGCTAAAGGATCACGTAGTTGCCTTAGACATACGTGATGATTTGGTTAAAAGTTTGGCTTACGGACCAGTGCGAGTGGTTAAAACCTGGAACCGGTACACAGTGGATGGGTTCAATTTTCACACATTCAACTACGGTAAGAACAAGGCTAGATGTAATTTTGGTGCCAGTGTGACATCTCTCGATGGTGATGAGTACTATGGCATTTTGGAGGATATTTTTTAGTTGTGTTATGCCAGCAAAGAACGGGGGTATAGAGCTGTGGTGTTCAAATGTGAGTGGAAAGACAGCTCCGTGAACGGAACCCGAGTGCATGAACGTTACAAGATCGTGGAAGTTAACCACACCCGGAAATATCCTGCGTACGATCCGTTCATACTCGCGCATCAGGCAGTCTACTTTGCTCCTTCTCCGTACACGAGAAATGACAGAAATTAAAGTCAATGGTGGGCAGTCTTTACGACAAAACCACGGGGGCAAATAGACAGTTCTTTGTTCCAGGAAGATGCAGCTTCAAGCGGTACACGCTTGTCTCCTATTAACGAGACCATACTCTCCGAAGAAGATCATAATGAAGGGGCAGATGAATATTCTGAGGATGATAATGACGATGGACAAGGAGATTACATGGTTAGGGATGTTCCGGAGATCCTTGAGGAGGATGACGAACACGATGAAGAGAATTTGGAGGACGATCAAGAGGAGGGCGAGGAAACGGAGGAGGAGGATCAGAGTGAGGACCATGAGGCTGAAGACAATAACGACAGCGAAGATGACTGCTAGACTTCTTGTAGTAGGTTAACCATATTGATTAGTGTGTTACTTATTTTGTACGTTATTCTAATCAAGTTAGATTGTAATTGCTAATTGTTGCTAATTTGTTGCAAGGTTAAGATAATGGCAGGCGGTAGATCGACGAGGAGACGTGGCGAAGGAAGTACGTATGTGCACGCATCCACCTCGCAGCAGGAAGAGGAGGAACAGGTCCCCGAAACGGCCCTGGAGCAGAACGATGAGGAGCAGCAGCGGCAGGGGGACACAGAGGAGCTAGAGAAGGACGACGACGGTCGGGTGATTATCGACCCCGGTCGCGTATGGTAATATAATCTAACATGCCCACTCTTTTGTAACATATGAATTTTTGGACTACATATAACTTGTAATAGTTCGTACATGTCTGTGTTTCTCGACTTGGTGCAAGTTTCTCCATGGGGTGGTGACCACTGGCTGTACTAACAGCTACATGGTCGACAAAGGTCTAGGGTATTCCTGTTGGACTCAGGTGCCGATGGATCAACGGGAGCAGTGGTTCAACAACTTCAGGGTTCGTTGACTGTTTTTGCTACCGAGTTCTGCATTCATAATGTTGACTTTGTAATTATTTCTTTTAGTAATTACTAATCCGCCTTGATTTTGTAGTTGAAGTTCTTTTGGAAGCCGGAGCTCGAAGGAAGGGTATGGGAGCGGTACAACGAGTCTTGCACACGCCGCTTCGCTGACGTAATGTATAAACGCCACGCCCGGAGGACTGTGCTAAAAGACCTGAAAGGTGTAGTTTTTTATATTACTCAATTTTAAAGAACAATCTAACTTCAATCTTTTACTATATTAACTAATAATATATTAGTGTTGTCATACTTCAGGTGAAGTGTTGGAGAGGTGGGTTAAGTACCACGACGACAACGACTTCAAGGTCAGATCGGAGAGGGCATCTCGCAACAAAATGAGGAACTGCGAGAAGGAGGGGAAGGCCGACCCGACACATCATCGGGGTTCACAGTCTTCGTTTCTTCGTCTCAAGAGGGTATGATTTCTAATAATATCGTACTAGTACTTGATTAGTCATAAACTATGTTCACGTAATATACGTTCGCCTAACGGTCGTACTCATTTAACAGCTACAAGCTGAACTCGGGAGGACGCCAACCGCACCTTAGGTATTCCTGGACATGCACGGGAAGACCGACTCGGAAGGGACTTCTTTTATGACGAGTAAAGATCAGGCAATCTGGGTGAGTACTTACTATTTCAAATCAATCAACTGTGTCTATATGTATACTTTAGGTGGTAGATAAGTATCTTTATTGATTTCATCTACTAATAACTTGAATTGAAATCACTGTTGTGTACGCAGGATGCCTACCAAGAGGAGCTAGTAAACCACGAGACTGCTCCTGATGCTGCCGAAGTAGACCCGAATCATACCTACTTCAAGGTCATGAAGGGGTACAAGAAAGGAAGTGTGTATGGTGTTGGGAATGCACACGGGATCTACTTCACACCTCCCCCAGCGCGTCTCGGCACCTCCACACAGATGGAGTATACGCTAGTCAGATCTCAGCAGCCCGACCCAGAAAAGAAGGCCATGAAGGAGCAACTGAAGGAGCAGGCGGAGCAGATAAAGAAGATGCAGGAACAGATGGCCATGTTTCAGGCCATGTTCAACAAATGCAATCAAGGTCGTCCCCCTTCCCCTCCAGACGACAGAGACCCCTTTAGTGGGGATGGCGGTAACTCTGGTGCTTCAGCTAGCTTCACAGTTAGCTGATTGTTTTTTGTTGTTGGTGTTGTAACTGGATTTATGGATTATGTATCTACGAACTAGTTTAGATTTATGTACCTTTAAACCGTATGTTAAAACTTTTTTATATGAATGTTTTTTGAGCATAAATGTGGCGGGAGATCAAGTGTTTTGGTTGAATGAGAGTGAATGAGATTGATGTCTTGTGGATGGTCGACAGTTGTGGTTGGATGAGAGTTGGGGATGTGGTTTATTTTGCAGGTTTTGGCTAGACATCGAACGTTTGTTTACGGCCATGCATCAGCATATATGGCGTCCAATAACGGACGCCAAGCCAGACGCCGGAGGAAGCTAAACGTGATCAAGATTGGCATCATTCCGGGGACATGGCGTCTGACTGTGGACGCCAAGTGTCCCTGGACGGCGTCCACAGTCAGACGCCAACGTTAAGCATATGGCGTCCGACAGTGGACGCCATCCAGGATCACCTGGCGTCTACTGTCGGACGCCAGCTGGGGCGTCCACTGTTGGACGCCCGTTTCCATGGCGTCCAACAGTGGACGCCTGTTTTAAAATTGGGCGACTGGTCGTGGCTTCCACTTTCTGGCGTTTGTTTTCGGACGTCCGTCCCCGTATTGCGTCCACTGGCGGAGGCCACTGGATGGACGCCAGGGGCATCTATTCTTGTAGTGAACGCTTCGGAGAAACCGTTATATGGAGGGTGCGATGTGACTTTGTTAGAAGTCGCATCCATGGTAGTCAGCCTTAAATGTCAGTTCAACCTACCCTTTGCCTGTGTCGATGGTATTGCTGCCTTGCTCGAGAGAGTAATCCCGAAAGACAATATCATGACCCGAACTTTCTACACAACCAAAAAAGTTGTGAAGGGCCTTCAACTCCCGCATCAGAAGATTGATCCTTGTCCGGATGGATGTATTTTATTTTGGAAGGACGATGCGATGCTAGATGAATGTAAGAGATGTGGTAAGGGTAGGTATAAGACGGTTGAGAGGGATATTGTTTTGAGGGGTAGAAAAGGGAAAATCGGTGTTAGGGGTAAGAAACCGATCCCAATAAGCCAGCTTACGTACTTCCCAATTGCACCAAGGCTTCAAAAATTGTATGCCACAAAAACCATAGCGGAGCAAATGAGGTAGCATAAGGAGGATATTAGGGTACCAGGGAAGATGTGTCATCCGAGTGACGGCGAGGAGTGGAAGCGTTTCGATAGACTACATCCCCACTTTGCGTCAAAACCCCGAAATGTAAGGCTAGGGTTGTGCACTGATGGGTTTGCACCTTTCGGCCAATTTCGTAAGTCGTACTCTTACTGGCCTGTGATGATCACACTTTATAACCTACCTCCTTGGTTGTGTTTGAAGCAGCCTTTCATCTTTCTATCTCTTATTGTGCCTGGTCCCAAAAATCCGAAAAATCATTTGGATGTTTACTTGCAACCTGTTATTGAGGAATTGAAACAAATGTGGGAGGTAGGGGTCGAAACTTATGATGTCTCTCTGAGACAAAACTTTCAGTCGAAAGCAGCTCTATTGTGGACTATAAACGACTTTCCCGCATACGGTATGCTCTCGGGGTGGTCTAGTGCGGGTCAGAAAACATGTTCGTGTTGTATGGATGAGAGCAAAGCTTTTTATCTTCCAAATTCTAGTAAAGTAAGTTGGTTTGACTGTCATAGGCAGTTCCTACCAGAAGGTCACCCGTATAGAAAGAATAAGAAGGCATTCAAGAAGGGTGAGGTTGTTCTTGACGACGCACCTGATCGACTCCCCGGAAATGAAATATGGGAGTTGATTTCCGATTACCCGTCCACTATTGACGGAACCGAGCAGGAGTTCAAAGATCTCAAAAAGTTGAAAAATGGTTGGTTTAAACGTAGCATATTCTTTGACCTACCATATTGGAGGACTTTGTTACTTCGTCACAATTTAGATGTCATGCACATAGAGAAAAACTTCTTCGAGCAGTTGATTCACACTGTGATGGATGTGAAGGGGAAGAGTTGTGACACTACTGGCTCCCGGCGAGATGTAAAGATTTTTTGTGACCGTCCTCAGCTGCACATAAAACCGAGAGCCTGGGTCTTGTTCACACTTGACAAGGCTCAGAGAAAGGCGTTGTTGGAGTGGATAGAGAAGTTGAAGTTTCCTGATGGGTATGCCTCCGACTTCAAACGTTGTGTTGATCTTAAGAACCTAAAACTGCAAGGGTTAAAGAGTCACGACTGCCACGTCTTTATAGAGAGGTTACTTTCGGTAGCACTAAAGCAACTTTTGCCACCGACGGTGTGGAATTCTATAACTGAGATATCTCAGTTTTTTCGAGATTTGTGTTCTTCCACAATAACAAGTGAGGACATGACTCGGCTGGAGGATCAAATTCCACAAATACTATGCAAACTTGAGATGATCTTTCCACCGTCGTTCTTTAATTCCATGGAGCATCTACCTGTCCACTTGCCCTACGAGGCTAAGGTTAGAGAACCTGTCTAGTATAGATGGATGTACCCATTTGAAAGGTACATAAATTTTTGTAACTTATTTATAAATTTAATTTAAACATAGCTAACTTTTATTAATTAAAATACATAACTTGTTTATTTAGGTTCCTCAATCATTTGAAGAAGAAAATTGGTAACAAGGCTAGGGTAGAGGGTTCTATTTGTAATGCATATTTGACATAAGAGATTGCGAACTTCTGCTCCCTATACTTCGGGAAAGATGTCCAAACAAAAACCAAGAACCTGAACCTAGAACATTCGGTGTCCATTGATCCTACTATACCCGAGTTTTTTCAAAAGAAGGACGATGAAGGAACTTCATCCGTTGAGGGTTCTAGGGTACTAGATGAGAAAGAGTATATGCTCGGTTTAAGTGTGGGGGAGCGATATCCTAGCCTAGTTAGTTTTATTTTCGTTGTTTTTTCCGAAAAATCTTAAAAACCCTTAAAAATTTGAAAAATTTCACAAAAAATCAAAAAGATTTTATTTTGTGTCTTTTCCTTTTGTGTCCGTGTGCCGTATATTTGTTATGTTGTGTGTTTTGCCTCCCCATTTCCTTGTAGGTTCCACGATCGTCGTCAAGTTTCGAAAAGCTCAAGGCATCCGGTAATATCCCTTCATTTCTTTCTCCTTTTTCCTTTTTTGTGGAGTTGGGAGGATGTGTTATGATGGTGTGTGCTCGGGTGGAGCTTTTTGAAGTTGGTGGTTGATGTGGCTGCTTGTTTGGAAGTTTCGGGGTGGTGTTTGTTTATTTTGCGTGTTTCCTTGTTTGTTTGTCTTGTTTTGTTTTGTTGTGTTTGCCCCTTTCGCTTTCGTTTTTGTTGTGTCTTTGTTTTGTCTTGTTTATTTGTGTCTAGTGTGTAATAAAAGATTTCGAAAACTCGGTTTTGAGGCTAGTGCGCAAGTGTTTACTTTCCCTTTTTAGTGGTGTGAATCGAGCCTTGGACTTTAGTCTAGTAAAATGACCTTAAATCAATAGTTTCGTTGGTCCTTTACCTTTAGTCCACCTAGTCTACTAGGGATTTACTACGGGATTTGCATTTTGACCACTATGACCACCCACGGAGTGAAAAGGCCTTGGTTGCCGAGTCTCGTTTCCTAGGTGACCGTGTTCAAAATTGGTTGATTAGTCCAAGTTTTCCACCTTTTTGTGGGTTTGAAGAGAAAGCGCGCTCCCGACATACCCATTCCCCTACCTTCTACACATATCCACAAAATAAGTTGCAAATTGTTGAAATCTCTTTCTTAGTTGCAAAAAGAAATGCCTACAACACAAAATCTAGCCAAAAAGGGCAAACAAAGAAAAAGAAAAAAAAAGGAAAGAAAGAAAAGAAAGAAGAAAAAAGAAAAGAAAAGGCACAACAAATGAAAAAAAAATACAAAAGAAGAAAAAGAAAGGACATTTGCAACACAAAAGCAAAATGCATAAGAAAAAGAATGCCAAAAGAAAATCGTCTCACAAAAAGATCTTACCCCCTCAGAAATAAGCCTTTACCGACTGTTATCGTGAAGAGCCTACCAAAGGACCAAGTCCCTAGGAAGGATGATAGCGGTAATAGTCGGTCTCCCCTCATTTTGCAACCCTTATCCACCTTTTTACTTGGACTAGTTAGGCGGTTCTTGAGCATGGGACGACCCTCTTGGCTTATCGCTAAAGGGGGCGGGTCCTCACTTACCTACAGTGTCGACTAACGCCGTGGTTCACTCTTTTTCCACCCCGCCGATCGTCCCGTAGTACGTTCTTAGAAGGTTAGGAGGACCTAGGTAAGTTACCAACATTTTTATTGCTTTGTAGTCATACTATTAGAGTTTTGTTCATTTTGATTTGTATTATTAGCTTGGGAACGTTGTCACTTGCCTTGAGTCCTAGAGGGAAGCGATATTTGTTTCTTCTTGGATGCAACCGTTTGGTGTTTGTTTGTTTGTTTGTGTGATGTTTGTGTGTTTTTGTGTCCGGTTGCATCCACGAATTTGTCGCAAGACCTCACTTGCCTTGCGGAGTGCACTTTTCCTCTAAGTGTACTCGCGTGAGTTGAAAGGGCGTAGGGTGCTAATACCCGCTCGGTTAGTAGTCTAGTTCTTTTAGTTTTTTGTTAGTTGGTGCTTACTCGAGGGCGAGTAAGGGTTAAGTGTGGGGGAGTTGATAAGTGTAGTTTGTAGTGCCTATTTGTTGTGTTTGGTCCCGATTTCTCTTGTGGAATCGCTCTTTGGAGCGGTTCTCGAGGTTACTTACGCTTCTTCTAGCTTGTTTTAGGTTCCTAAGATCAATATTGGAGAAAAGGAACGATTTTGCCTTTCCGACACATTTGGAGCCTTAGAAGAGAAGCGACGATCACTCGGTGTCTTGGACTCAATCCCGAGACTTTGGGACCCATTCCCGAGCACCGAGAATCGATGAGAAGCCTATGAAGAGCAACTAGGGACCTCTATGATCATAAGGGAGGCCTACAAGACCCATCCCAGTCGGGATGAGTGGCCATCCCGGTCGGGATGAAGAGCATAACACCGCCCGGTGTTATGCATAACACCGCCCGGTGTTATGCGCCATCCCGGTCGGGACCATCTCGTCCCGGTCGGGACCAACCCATACCGGTCGGGACGACCCCCATCCCGGTCGGGATGAAGTGTAAGAAAGAAGCGTCTTCTGATGGGTCATCCCGACCGGAACCATTCATCCCGACCGGGAAGAGCATAACACCGCTCGGTGTTATGGTTGATCCCGGTCGGGACCGTCTCGTCCCGGTCGGGACCACCACCTTCCCGGCCGGGATGGAGCTGCTGTAGCCGTGTGACTTTCTTTTCTTCTCCTTCACTCTTGTAACCTTATAAATACCCTTCCATTGTACTGTTTAAGTACCTTAGACCCCTTTACATTATTCTAAACCCTAGATAAAGTTCCTCCTCTCATTAGACTAATCTTCCCTTAAACTTTTGTTAATCTTAGATTAATTTAGTTAGTTAATCTTGTATTAAGGATCTCTTGAAGAATCCATCAATCCTTGACAACTTTTGGTGGAGATTTTTGGGTGCTCTTTTAATACAAGTTCTCATCTTTTTAATCTGGCCTCTTATTTGTTGGTATAATCTTCTTAATCTCTTTTCTCTTGTTCTTTGTTTTAGTTCTTCAAGTTTTAATCTTTACTTATTGTTCATTGTTCTTGTTAGTTCATAATGAATGTTTGGATTATTATGTTTACTTCTCTTGATAGTGTTAGTATTAGTTTGATAATGAGTGAGTAGACCTCTTGTGGGGTTAGTAGGGGGATTAAGTGTGGATTATGGATGATTAGGGTTTGATTGTGGGTAAAGGTGAATCCTTTGTTGCTAGTCACATATTGAGCACACTATGTGTTTGTTGAATTACTTGTTTGGGTAGTAGTGGCCAATGCTTCTCATGTTTGTCTTTCTCTTCTCATTGTGTGACTAATTTGTGAATGAATCCTTGTGCTTTGAGTAGTATCTTGCATGAGTGTTCGGGTCTAGTCTTTGACACGAGAGTGCAGACTTTGGCTTTGACGCGAGAGCGCGAACCGACCTTAGTAACTAGGTGAAACCTACATCCTTGATTACCCAACCATCCTACTACACTTATGAACCCGACCTAACCCTACTCCTTCCCTTATTTGATTCGTCCATCTCTTTAGTCAATCATTTCTCTAGTTTGATAGTTTCTTCAATCTTTAGTTGTTTCACTTAGTTTTTGTTATATTTAGTTCGTTGTTAGTCTAGTTTCATCTTCTCCCATCATCTTAGATAATCAATTCTTGTTAGTTTGTTCATCTTTGTGTTTGTTGGTGACTTAGCCTCGTTTTTAGGTAGACCTAGTCTAGACACTTATAACCATCCCCGTGGACTCGAGCCGACTTACCCTAGCTACCCGTTAGAATTAGTTGGACTCTACTTGATCGGTGGGGAACCACAGTCGGACGCCAACGTTAAGCATATGGCATCTGACTGTGGACGCCATCCAGGGACAACTGGCGTCCACAGTCAGACGCCAGCCATGGCGTGCGCTGTCAGATGCCAATTTTATTGGCGTCCAATAGTGGACGCCCGGACAAAAAACAGGCGACTGGTCGTGGCATCCACTTTCTGGCGTCTGTTTGCGGACGGCCGGACCCATACAACGTCCACTGACGGAAGCCAATGGATGGACGCCAGGCCCATCTATTCTTGTAGTGGCTATTTACAGGATGGGCAGAGTGCGAAATCATCAGAGTAGTATAGACCCTTGATTGTTTGTATTTCATCTTACTCCCTCCAAGTCTGAATGATCTTCCCCTTTGTTTAATATATGTGAGGTATATTTTAATCAAAGGGGAAGATCATTCAGACTCGGAGGTAGTATTTACTAGACCATCACGGATACTCTTTATCTTTTGGTTTGAAGATTGGATCTTTATAATCAATTATTAAGTTGTAACATTTTGGACACTCTATTATTGTGAGTAATGATGTCTGCTATCTCGGGTTACCGAGATGGTAACACCCGTATTTGTTTAGGATGTCTTGTTAAGTCTCCTGGACAAATGTGGGTGTTACATTTCCACTTCCCATGATTTGGGCAACTAAGCAAGAGTCCATTTTTCAACTTCTCATGAATTTCAATTTCTCATGAATTGAAGAGGTAACCAAACGAACCCTAATAATAAAAAGTATTATTTAACGACAATAGGGTGTCTTCTCAAAATAATACTCCCTTCCTTCAACTCCAATTTACCCATTTGGGTTTTTAACACTATTCTTAAACCAAAAGAATCTTCAAAAATTCTTCCTAATCTATAAGCCAAAATATTATCGTTTGAAATCTTGTTTGATTCGTCTTGATGAGTAGAATAAAAATATCACAAAAATATAATTTTTACTAATACATAGTGAAAGATATTAATGATTTGAAATGCGTCTCGACAAATGTACATAAAGAAATGGGTAAATTGGAGTTGAAGGGAGGGAGTACCAATTTCAATAAATTTGAGAATAATACGTATTATTGGAGTAGTTAAACCAGAGTAATATAGTTGATTTTGTAACCTGCTACATCATGTAACCTAATTAATATACGGAGTGGTAAATTTATGTACTTCAAAAGTAAACGGGATACATATTCCATTTTTTGCCAAAGATTCCCGATTTATACTTACTTATACTTCATCCTCCTCCTTAGTTCTCCTTCATCCTCTCTCTCTCTCTCTCCATCATCCTCCTCTCCATCATCCTCCTCCTTTTCTTCATTAATGGCATTTGTGCATCTCCAAAAAAGATCTAAAAATTACTGGGCTTCAAAATTGCGCTTCAATATGCGTCTTCTCCTCGGTATTGTCGATGAGGGGGGAGGGAGGGGGAGAGTGTTGTCGATGAGTTCAATAGCTGGAGGAAACAACCAGATTTAATTTGGCGGAAGCTGTGACTGCTATACGAGTTTTGGCATCCGTTATTACTTATTAGGTTTAGTAAGGCTACTACTATGATGGAGATTGAGCTCAAGAAAAGCTTCCGATTCTCTCAAAGTTTTTCTAATTTTTTTGTATAATTTTCGTTTAGATTAATGTGTTGATTTTGGTGTCGTTTGTGTTAACTAGATTTAGTGAGGTTGAAGCAAGAGTAAGACAGAGGACATTAATGAAGTTTAGTGCTCCGTACACTGAGCAAGTAAAAAAGAGTGAAGTAGTATGAAATAAATTAAAGGCGAAAAAGGAAGGTGGACGGGTTCTACCGGTAACCGGTCATCTATACTACTTTAGTTTAACTATTCCAATAATACGTATTATTCTCAGATTTATTAAAATTGATATTATTTTGGGAAGACGTCCTATAGTTGGTATTATTGTCGTTAAATAACCCTAATAAAAATTTTAAAAAAATTATTAAGTACTAATAGTAATCATTGTTCAAAAAAAAATTCTTGAAAAATTAATAATCTTTAAAAGAAGACGGGACAAAAAATCGCGGTGGCCGGAGGTGGACCGGAGTGGTTGTTGGTGTGGTGAGGTGGTGGAGGGAGAATTTTTTTTCATTCTCTCGGGGGCAGTTTGGTTCGCTCAAAAGATTGATGAGGTATGAGTTTAGAATGACCCAAACCCATGCCTCATGTTTGGTTGGCAAATTTTGCATGTTCATACCCATACCTCAAACCCTCAAGGTATCTCATACCCAGGAAGGAGGTGGGTATAACACTCATACCCTTGGAATCAATTATATGTTTACTTTCCAAAAAAAATTTGTCAAATTTTTTTGTTGGAATATAATGACTGAAATATTTTATTGAGAAAACTAATTTAAAATATTAATTTTAAAAAAAAATCATTAATGTAACTCATTATTTTATATCGCCAGCAAGAGACTTTTGTAATGAAATTTATTTTATTTTTCTTTCGTGCTAAATTTTTTATATTTTATATAGTAATGTTAGTACTCAATTATCTAAAAGAAGTTTATTAACTTTTTATATATTTAAAATACTTATAAGATTATTAAATATAATTTTTAAAAAAAATAGAATTTCAAATTTGATCACAAATCATCTAAAAATGATCCAAACACTAATTATTAGGAATCAAGTTCAAACTCCATACCATCTTGGTTTGATTCCTCATTTCAACCATATACCCCTTTGCGAACCAAACGCCCCCCAAAATTCTCTAGAAAATTAAATGGGAGGGGAAAATGGGAGGGGAAAATGGGAGGGATACACACTCCCTCACTCTTTTTTAATAAGCCCATTTTTCTTTTATGAATTTATTTTTAATTAACTCATTTTTCAATAAGGCAAAATTTTTAAAATTTTGTGACCATTTTATCCTTGTCAACTTTTTATGTTAACCTTATCTACCCTCACTTAACAATTTTTTTTGTTTTATTATATTTAAAAAACCACAAATACTCTCGATCTTTATGGACTTATTCGAGAATTATGAGGAAGTAATTTTTAATTCTATTCTGATAGAGGATACCGTAGTATTACGGTATCACGATAGAGTTTAGGAAAGAATAGGAATATTACGGTATATTGTAATATACCAATATATCGTAATATCGATATTATAGAATAATTATATTAGCTACCGATATTAGAATATTGCGATCATATCTTCGTATTCCTATAAATAGGGCGTCGTTGTAATTGTTTGAGACAAGAATTCAATAATACAAACCTCTTTATAATTTAGCATGGTATCAGAGCCTCTCTCTTGAGGACAAAAAGAAAATATTGCTTCCGCTTTCTTGCCGGTGAGCGAAAATTTATGGCGCTCACCGGCGGGATATGAAAAAAAAAAACATTTTTACATAGTTTTATTGAAAAAAAACAAAAAAAAAACTCTACGTCCCCTTTGAATTTGAATTCCACAACACTTTATTCTCCCGCAGAAGTGAAGCTGATGATTCTATGGCCTTTCTGATTTTACTATGAGTTCGATTAGGGTTCTCAAGCAATTTAAATTGACGGATAATTTTGCCGTTTTAAATTTGTCAAGTTCAAAAAACTTAGCGTTCTTGAAGATTAATCCTCGACGAGTTTGAAAAACTTTGCGTTCTCGTTCGAAATATAGCCGGAAGAATCTATATGCCACCGTGGAGAAGAAGGCGATGAAGAATTAAGATCGAAAATATCTGATTTTTTTTATTTGTGCAAACTCAGAGAAATTCTTACGAATTACCATGAGTTTGAGGGGGTGATAGAGGATACCCTAGTATTACGGTATCACGATATAGCTTAGGAAAGAATAGGAATATTAATATACCAATATATCGTAATATCGATATTATAGAATAATTATATTAGCTACCGATATTAGAATATTGCGATCATATCTTCGTATTCCTATAAATAGAACGTCGTTGTAATTGTTTGAGACAAGAATTCAATAATACAAACCTCTTTATAATTTAGCATGGTATCTGATAGAGGATAGTATTACGGTATCACGATATAGTTTAGGAAAGAAAAGGAATATTACGGTATATTGTACCAATATATCGTAATATTGATATTATAAAATAATTATATTAGCTACCGATATTCTAATTAAAATATTACGGTATCATATTCGCTCAAAAAAAGGAAGTAATTTTTAATTAAAATTAAGTAACTTAACTATGAAAGAGAAATACCCAAAACTTTATATGGATGAAGGAGAATAGGGATTGCACTTAAAAGTGATGAGGAACACGGTGAGCTAAAAACAAGTGAAGAATGGAGAGCCACAAAAAGTAGCAAAACTACAAACAACAAACACTGCAAATAATCTCTATAGAGGGGATCGTTTGGCCCCAAATACATACAACACTTTACGCACCTGGTGTTCTTCTCTCTCTCTCCCTCTCTCTCTCTCTCTCTCTCTCTGCTGATATAATCAACTACCCATTTCAGGTATACTACTATTCATTTATAGAGTTTATTTCTCTTTTTATCATCTAGCTACAGTACCATCTTTGTTACTAAGAGTACTGCTGAAAGTCTGAAACTATCCTCTTTTACTCTGTATTCAACAATTCTCCTACTCTATAATTTTACATAATACATGGAAATCTTTGTTTATTCACTACTCTTTTAAGGCCTAAGGAAGCTGTTGTGGATTGTGAGTTGAACGATCCACAATCCTAATCGAATGGTGGTGTTTTATGCATTTACGGGGATCATAGTTAATAATGTAAACAGCAAGATGATGCTATTGAAACCCAACATCTTATTATTGTACTCAAAATGTTTGGGTATTGTTGTTTGAGCTGTCATCCTATGGCAATGGTTTAATGTATGTTTTCACCTTTTTGAGGATTGTGATGGTTTAAGAATTCAATATAATCGTAAGCTTTACTAAAGATAAATGAGTAAGTCTCCCTTGTGACTGGTATATCCGTCACAAGTTTACGATGGGTCAAATATAACCCATATTGATGGATAAAGGCAACTCATTTGCTATTCCCCAAGCATTCTACCTTCTGTCATGTGTCTCCTATTTGATCCGTCAGAAGTTTGTGACGAAACAAGAATTGGTGAAGATAAATAAATACTCATAATAATTACGCAACTGACATTTTGGTTCACACAACTTTAAAGAACAATAGCATTACCCAAGGGGCTCTTGCTAATTGGGGTTGGGGGATTTCCGGTGGAGCGGTAAAATGCGTTGACATCAGAAAGAGCACTAATGGCGAAAGCACTCTCCTGGGCCGACACTGATACTGAGAGACGAAAGCTAGGGAGAGCGAATGGGATTAGATACCCTAGTGGGGGGGGGGGGGAGCATTCTTACTCAAAAAATGATAAGACTGGTATCAAATGAGTTTTAGATCGCAATAAAAGAAGTGCAACTAATTTAGTGGATTATTTTGCTACACTTTACCATCCTTCAAACAAAAGAATAATGATAAGAATTGTATCGAATGAGTTTTAGATTAGTGGACTATTTTCCTTTACTTTATCATTCTTCAAACAAAGGAAAAAATATTTATTAGCTCCATTGAAAGTAAAAAGTTTTGTTCTGGACCTCTATGTGGGAAAAAATGGTATCCTTAATCTGTAACCAATGGCTCAAATATGCTGTTTCGACCTTATCAACCTTTTTGCTTCTCCGGGTGTTTAGCTGGTCAAATTTGTTTGCCTTTATGCTGATAGTAATTGAAAGGATGTGATTGTGTATCTAGCTGCAATGCTTTTGTTTCTTGTTTCAGCTTTCCCGTCTAGGAATCTAGGAATATGCTTTTCTAATTACATACAAAATGAAAACCATAAAATGTGAGTAGAAGTCTAACCGAGAAATCTTGAGCAGATTGTGGAAGAATCTCCCTCGTACAGGCTCATTTTAAGCTTTGGGATTGTACAGTTCATGTCTGATGGTGTTGCTTATTCAGGCTTATGATGGCAACGGCTGCTGTCGTTGGGCTTAGCGCTGGCAAAAGGATGTTGAGTTCGTCTTTCTACTATTCTGATCTCACAGAAAAGCTGTCTTATGCAACTGACCAACAGCATCAAATCTACTCCGCAAAAAATGTAATCATCGCCAAGAAAACAGCTAGTTTTAATTCTGGCAGACCCCGAGAATCTTCTCCTAAAGCCCTTAGGGAATATATAGATGGACCCACAATTCCACATTCTGTACCATGGGTTCAGAAAAGTTGTACTTCTGAAGAGGATTCGTGGGAACCCGAGTCTTCTATCGAGGCTCTCCTTTTGTTGCAGAAGTCAATGCTGGAAAAACAGTTAGAGCTATCATTTGACCACAGTGGCATAGGTGATAAGTTTAAGGGAACCAATAAAGAAGAATTGCGGATCACATCCTCAGGGATACCTGCTAGAGTACGAAGGATTAACTCCAAGAATAAAATCCATTGCAAGAACACTATGAATCATCGTCATGATAAACTTCCTACGCCTACTGTAAGCCCTGAGCTTCTTCAGAATCATATGGTAGGTTATGTGAGGGGTTTGACAAGTAACGAGTTGCTGACTCATACGCAAGTTGTTAACTTGTCTCGCAAAATCAGAGCCGGTCTTTCCCTCGAGGAGCATAGATCTAGGTATTTGTCTACTGAATGCCTTTTCATTTTTAGATTTTATCACAAAGTTGTAATTTATTGCTGGATATGGTTTTCTTAACTGTGTTTATTGGATTGCTTGAGACTTGTTATTATACATTTTTCCGTTTAAAAAAAAAATAAGATTCTGTCTTCCAAACATCTGTTTAATTTTGCAGAACTTGGCATTATTTTCTTTGCGCATATTCCGTAGGTAGTGAAGTCATTGAGTTGTGTAGTCAATTATTAATGATTTGGCTCACAACTCATCAACAGCAAAAACTGCCCTTCTTTGAGGGCGCGCACGCACGCGCACACACACACAAAAGTTTGTGTGCATAACATTACTTATATTTGCTGAATTTTGTTGTCTTTTAAGCAAACTAAGCTATGATAAACTCCAAAGTACATGTTTGTGTCCTGCTCAAGATCTGGAAAAATGGCTATGCAATTCCAGCCGGCCATGTTTTGAGTATTACAGAACATCGCCGCTGCCAATGTTTCTTTTTCCGATGGCTATACCAAAAGTTATCTATGGTTGCTTGCTAATTTATCATTGAAGGGAATTCTTGTTAATATTTGATCACCGTAAATTCGCAGGCTCACAGAAAAACTAGGGTGTGAGCCTTCTGATGATCAACTTGCAAAATCGTTGAGGATGGACCGTGCTGAACTGAGATCCAAACTGATTGAATGTACTCTAGCAAGAGAGAAGCTAGCTATGAGCAATGTTCGCTTAGTCATGTCAATTGCTCAAAGATATGAGAACATGGGTGCTGACATGGCAGACCTTGTTCAGGTTTCATTTTCTTTCAATCTTCAGATGCATCTCACAGCCTTTCTAGGTCTCTAAATATGCTTATAACTGGTCACAGGGAGGACTTATTGGATTACTTCGTGGAATCGAGAAGTATGATTCCTCCAAAGGATTCAAAATCTCCACTTATGTTTATTGGTGGATACGTCAGGTAAGTTCAATACTGTTTTTATTACTTCTGTGTTCCAAACCTCTGTTGCATTGCACCGTTGTTTATGACATGCCTTATGTCTACATAAGCTCGATTATTTGTTATTGTATTCACAGAACTCACAGTAGTGGATATATGCTACCATACCGCAATCATTCTTCCAGTTGGTATATGAATAAAAAAACTTCTTTTCTTAGCTAGATGTCTGTATAATTTTTTTAGGACAGCTAAATATGGTTTTTCTCTTATGCGATTGGCTGTGTTTTTAAGAGTTGGTGTGTGTTTGGCAATGGCGGAGAACTGAACAATACTCCCTCCATTCCATTTGATTCTTTGCATTTACTTTTTCACATTTGTCAGTGCACGTTTTCTTTTGTCTATATCTTTAGTTACGTATTTCTAAAAATTATAAAAACTTGATATTTATAACGTACTCGATTCAACAATTTAAACAAGATCTCACGTGACTATATTTTATCTTATATATTATAAGTTACATTGACGATTTCACTCACCTATGGATAGTGTCCAAAAAGCAAATGCAAAGAATCAAATGGAACGGAGGGAGTACTATTTTTTTAAACATCTTTGAATTTTTGAGTCCTAGTGAAGGAAAGAGCCATGTTGATTATCACAACACCTAGCCAAAGTGAACGTCTAAGTAACGTAACATTGACACAGGAACCGTGATGAAAACACAACATTTTGAAAATCAAAGATAATCACGCTTGAAGTGGAGTCTCATATGACTTATCCATCAACCAAAGCTTGGATAAATGACCTTGCAATGGGGATATGATACACTCTCTAATATAGCATCAAATTAGTGTAACTTCAATGCCTTAAGTCTTTAAGCAACTTAGTGTCTATAACAATCTGTTGTTGCCATCCGTTTGAATGATCAAGTTACCAAAGAATAACATTTTTCTTGTTTACTTTGCACCTTCAATATTTCAGGGTGTTTCGAAAGCACTAGTGGAAAATTCAAGAACTTTGAGGTTGCCTACCCATCTACATGAAAGATTAAGTTTGATTCGTGGGGCAAAGAACAGACTTGAAGAGAAAGGGATAACTCCTTCAATTGATGTCAGTTTTATGCAACAATATTTTCCAATCATTAATTTTGGTAGCCTCATTCTGTAGTTTATGTTTTGTATTGCATTTTGCGTGGTGGGGAGTGGGTAGTGGACCTCCTACCCCACTTTCATGCGCTGAATAAAGAACCAATCTAGAAACCATGCGTGAATACTATGATATGATGAGGCTCAAAGGAGCACATTTATCGTTGACTTGATGTATCTAGTTAGAGCTTAATTGGTCTCTTATCTTAATCAAGCATAAAGTTGTTGCAAGATGAAATGTCTATTAGATTTTTTTGTTGCATTTGATTCTCACAATACTATCTGCTGACACCAGCTACTTTTTTTTCTAGACAATAGCCGAAACCTTGAACATGTCTCATAAGAAAATTAAGAATGCGACAGAGGTGAGCATTTGTTTTTGGTATCAAACTTTAAGATTTGCTCATTATTGAAGATTTCTTGTTATGCTCATCGTTTATTGTCTTACTGTAGGCGGTCAGATCTGTCTTGTCTCTCGACAGGGAACCATTCCTCTCTTTCAATGGTCTTCCAGGAAAGACTTATCATAGTGTAAGTTTTTATAACATTAAATAAACTTCTCTTTAGTCTTCTACTCTCTTTTCCCACAGACGCAGGCTGCACACCGATGATCCTAAATGATAGAGACAATCAGCAATTGAGGTCTCTTCATTCCCATGTTTGTGATAGCGCATTGTCCCACATCGATAAAACTAGAGTGAGGAGACTAGTTTATAAACTAGTGGGCTACTTGAACAATTGGTTTTAGGATGAAACCCTCAAATGTTTGTGGGCCGGTCTCCAGCACCTGAGAGTTATTTTGATTCCTGTGACTAAATTGCTATCTCTTTTACTGCTTTACTCAATGGTGTTTTCCCCTATCGCTTACAGTATATTGCTGACAACCGTCTTGAGAATAACCCATGGCATGGTGTAGACGAATTGGCACTTAAGGTAAGTGATATCAACTACACCCAGCACCTTTAAAGTGTCTTCTAGTTCAGTAGGATTTTCATGCGTTTTATGAACTCTTAGAAAGAGAGAAAATCCAGACTTACTTATTCTGACTTGCCATTTGCACTGCTTTTGGGCCCTAAAATTGATCTGTGGGCCTGTGATTGGGAGATGCCCATTCTGTTGTTTGTGTTAGGCCAATTGTTTTCAGAGAATGTGATGGCATGCATGCGGGTAAACATTGGGTGTGTTTGGATAGCAAAATGAGAGGAAAAGGGAGGGGAGGGGTGGGGGAAGGAGGGAAGGGAAAGGAAAGAAAGGGGAGGGAGAATGGAGATGGACCATTTTCCCTCCAAATCTTGCCTATTTTGGAGGGGAAATATTTTGCCTTGGAGGAGGGAAATGGTGGGATCCGTTTTCCCTCCCCCTCCAAATCCCTTCACCCATTTTTTAACCAAACAATGAAACTTTCTCTCCTCCCTTTCCCTCCCTTTCTTTTCCCTCCAAATTCCCCTATTCAACCACACCTTGAATCTCATCTTAGTGAAATGATTTTTAGACGGGACAATGAGTAAAAGGTAGACCTGAAATGACTAGTTGCCATATGTAGGTGGCTGAAATCATGTTTGACCTAACATTGACCCAATTTAAAACTACAGCCAAGTGCCTAAGGGTCCGTTTGGATAAGAAAATAGGAAGGAAAGGGAGGGGAGGGGGAAGGAGGCGAGAGAAGGGGAGGAGAGGGTAGAGAAGGGAAAATGAGGGGAGTTTGTTTGGATAACAAAAATTGGAAGGAAAGGGAAGGAGGGGAGAGATGATAAGTGTCTATTACTATGAGTAGTTGTGTAAAAAAATGTTTGATTCGCTTATTAATTTTTGGGACCTAAAATCTTGTAATTACGATTATTATTTTTTGACTTGTTTAAATATAGCAAGTACGTAGTATATTTTCTGATTTAAAAATTGGTGATAAAAAACAAAGCAACGTAAATTTTTTTATTCGCTTTCTTATCCTAACCCGATTCACCTGTGATGGAAAAAAAACAAGGCATAAAAGAACTGAATTGAATGTGTCTTGTCTTGGCTGAACTGAATGCATCTGAACTGAACTGAACTAAAAGTGGCAGAATACAAGTACAAAAAAAGTCTTATCTTATTTCGATTCACCCGTAACGGAAAAAAAAATGTGATTTTTTTATCCGCGTTTTATTCTAATCTGACTCACGCGTAACGGGAATTTTTTTTTAAAAAAAAAACAAGGAAATGTAACAAATGTAATTGAGTTTTCTTAATTATTGTGCCAAAATGAAAGGGGAGGATCAATGTGACATGGAGGGAGTATCATTTTCCCTCCAAATCTTGCTTGACAATATTTCATTTTGGTCTAAAATGAAGAAACTCATTCCTTCCATTTCCTTCCCCTCCACTTCACTTCCTTCCTAAATTGTATCCAAACGAAGGAAAATGCATCCATTCCTTTCCCTCCATTTCCCTCTATCCAAACGGATCCTAAGTAGTTCGCATAACCAACAATAAAAACCTTAGGAAAGATGACCCAAAGTGACCCACACCTAACAAACCATACTTGATAATCATGACGCACCTCGGACAAACCTGAATACGAATGAGCTGACCGAAAGTGTGATATAACTGAATCCTTACTCTAAATGCCTCGCTGACGATCTGAAAGACCCATTGGCAGGGTTTTGTGACAGATAGAGAAGGTTGTGTTCAGTTTGTTGCATCTTCTTATCCAAACAACCGTGGGAGAATTTAATCGATTAAAGATGACAAATGCGTCTTACGTTGAAGCACCCGAGTAATTTTCTCTTTGAGGTGTTTCTTAAGTGCCTAAAACATATTTGCTTTTGGTTGACCCTACATTTGAGGCTATGTCAAAAATGCCTCAAATAGGCCAACTTTTGGAGTCGCGAATTAACTTTTTTTTTTTAGTATTGATGTGATGTTTTCCTTTCTTGGACCCCAAATCAAAGAACTCATTTTCATTTATAGGCAACCATTGACCCAAAACGATAACAAGACACGAATCTGACACAAAATTAGTGCGTTAGGGTTAGAAAGTAATGAGGTTGACATGAACACGACACAATTTAATTAGGTCTGGTTAGTTAGAGTTCTCCTGCACGAACTTAGATAACTCGTTTCTTTTTATAAATGGATAATAAATGGCTTGGTCAATAACCTACCCAACATATTTGAAAATACGATATTTTATTCATCATTTTGGGTTAATGTGTCATACAAGTTAATTAATAAAGGGTTAATGATTTATATAGGTGAAACATATTGAAAATGACCCGTTAAAGATAAACGAGTTACACAAATCGGGTTGGGGTTTAGAAAAGTCGGGTAGGGTTAAGACAAGTGACCCATTTATGTAATTAGGCGGGGTTCTGGTTGGGAGGATAATGACCCATTTAACATTAGACATGAACACAAATCTAACATGCCCTTGTCTGGCCGTCTCTGTCTATTTCATCTGAGTCGAAAATGGAATGAACTAGAGACTTGCAGATTTTTGAACTGTACCAAGTCTATAGTGAACAACCACAACTTTACCAATGACTCAATGGTCCTCACAAAATGACGAGGTAAGTGGGTCCGGTGAACCTTAGTCTTTAACCAAACAACTTTCTAAAGAGGGTGTCTTGTAAATGACATGAGGTAATAATAATGCCCAAAATTACATCGAATAAAAACAAATACCAGGGGTAATTAGTCATTTTGCTTTATTCTATTATAGTGAAAACCAAAAAAACGCGAGTATTGAATGAACTAATGGACAAAATTATAGATTTACTTGATTAAACAATTCTTAAATGGTTCCTTGATCATGACTTAATGGTACAAGCAGCACAAGGGTTTGTAGATGTCTAGTAACTCTATAACGACATGGGTTAAAATCCCGTCAGCATCAAATTCACCCATGTGGCTCCCATTACAACCAAAAATACTAACACAAGGGTCTCAACAACATCACTCAAATGCCTTAGAAAATGTTTACCTCTTATGGTATGTGTGATGGGGTGACAACTTGCATGTATGCTACATATCTCATGTTATGGAGACTAGGCAAATAGTTTAATGAGCCACTTCATGCTATTAAAGCTGGGTAAGTTAATATTAACAACGTGGAGTGTTTGCTTAATCTGAATTGGATTGGATAAATTAGTACCCCTCATTCTCAAAATGATCTTCCAAGATTTGCACACTATCAAGATATATACTACTATGACAGTTTGACTTTATTTTTCTCTATTTTTATAAAAAAAAATTACATTAAAAAAACATGAGTATTTGGAAAGACTTTAATTGTGAATGTAAATATTTATTATGTAGTAGTATGTCATACAGAGTAGTTTTTTTTTATTATTTGAGCAATTATTTATGTTCAAAAGTTATAAAACTTTGATCTCAAATGCCAAACTATGAAGATTATTATGGGATAGAGGAAGTATTAAAATTACACAATTATTTTTTGGAAGTTTTATATTGGATTTACACATACATTTCTCAAGAACCGATATGATATCTCCTGCCTGGTCGTGATTGCTAGCTTGATATGTGTATGAAAATCATACATGCCTTTTTATTTCCGACATTACGTATCTTATTTATCTTATTCCTATACTCCGCAGCATGAAGTAAGTGACCTTATTGACACGGCACTTAGGGAAAGAGAGAGAGATATCATACGTCTATATTACGGTCTGGATGATGACTCTCTCACTTGGGAAGAGATTAGCAAAAGGTGAGCAGATACTGTTTCTTATTAATTGCTTTAATATTGGCACTTGTAGATTTCCTGAACCGCGTTGCATTATTCGTTAACTAGTTCTGGAATTGTTTCCCTTTACTACGATTCGCTTGACACTAACTTGTATACCTGCTCCCTCATGATAAATTTTTTAAGGGTATCATACTGATCAGTATAATGGAATAGATAATCGGTATTTTAGCTTTTTTGTTGGTTGTGTTTATTAAAGTCAGAGGCGATGCCAAGAGGTGTGCATGGGATGCAACTGCACCCCCCGAATTTAGAAATAGTTATAGATTAGCTTTGTAAAGAAGCATGTTTTTACCCTAAGAACTCGTCATTTCCCTCACTTTCAAGGTCCAAGTCTTGCTAACGACAGTTTTGGCTTTTTTTTTTTTCTAGGTTGCCAATTGTCGTATTTAGGTTTTGTTGTTTTCTCCGAATTCCCATATATATAACAGGTACAAAATGAAATGGTTATTTTGAGAGACAACTAATAATAAAACATGTTACGAATAACACATAAAGAGGTACAACAAAAGTAATCTCTCAATAAGTTATTGAAAGATCGTCTCTTCCTAATTTTTGTGTGTATATATATACACACACGCTCGCGCACACACACATGCACATGCACTTTAGTTGGAACATTCTGATGTAAATTGTCACTTAAAGTGATATTCCTTTGTTTCTTTTCCAACCACACTTTTAAAATATTGTCTTCTCAAAATAATATCCTTATACAAGTACTCCGTATATGTTATGACTACGGATTTTTTTTTTTTGAAAATAGATATATTATTTTTAATTTATCTCATTTTGTTGAAATAGTAGTCTTATTAAAATTTTATATAATAATACAGATACATACTATCTTTTTGGTTTTTTTCATTGGTGTTAAGAGTTTCATGCTATTATAACATAGAACCGTTTTCACAAGGAAGCAGCAGAAAAAAAATTTCACCTTATCTTTTCTATTTGCAGTTTTGGCCTTGATAATTTTTAAAGTTTAAGTTTACACTGATTTCGGAGTCCTCATTCTCACTACCTCCTGGTTATTGAATTTCCGCAACCCCTGGAATAAATCTTGAAGTCGCATTTATTGCAAGTTAAAGGATATACTGGCAACTAGGTAATTTTATACTCCGTAGTTAAATAGGTTGATCTTACATCATATTAATATGGGTGAGTGGGGGAAATAGTTTTTGTATCATGTGTTCATTTTCAATCATAATTTCCATCTCTCAAAATTTTAATCTTGTTCAGAAGAACACTGTGCTATTTATCTCTGTTGAGCTCAGTAGCTCACTGATTTACATAATATAATGGTTTGATGTTCAGGATTGGGTTATCGAGAGAAAGAGTAAGGCAGGTCGGGCTTGTTGCCCTCGAGAAACTGAAGCTCACAGCTAAAAAAAGAAGAATGGATGCCTTGCTGGTGAAACACTAGCTTTCATCGGATGCATAGTCCATTGTAGATCATATTGACTGTATATATAGTACAAAATCTTGAACAGGACATTCATTTGCTTGAAACTTTAGTATAAATCACGTTTAGAGGGGCTGTATTTCAACTTTGCCTGTATTCTGATCTGATATCAAAGGGATGGATGTATAGCATGCTAGAGATCACACGAATTTTATATGGGAAGTTAGCTTGATACTCCACCATATTGGAGTGTTAATGATAAAGTTTGATTTCTGTTGTACTCGGGTTAATACTACGTAGTTAATACTCCGGGACCAAATTCAGCAGTTTGGATTTATTCCCTATATCGGATTCAGATCTATTTGCTATACGTAATTTACTATTGAAGAATCTATTGATCCAGTATAAATACGAGTACTTAAGAGGGAGGTGAAATGAGTATGTACACTTTTTTCGATATTAATTAATTTTGTCGTAAGGTAAATAACTAAGAATTTATTTTTAAATTCTAGTTATATTTATTTACTTGAAACTAAATAAAAACAATAAAGCAGTAAATAAGTGGCACAATAGAATTTTGATGTGGTTCAATTTCACAATCCGAGATCTCTGTCAACTATTACTCGATTAATAATATTGTATCTTACTACGGATTATAACAAAATTAATCCACTCACAACCGGTTAAGGTTGTCACAATGAGTATGGTTAAACACACTCGTTTTCCTCTCGTTAAAAAAAGAAAAGATTTCACTATCTCTAATATCTCGTTACAAGATAAAATGATAACGTAACTTAATGATTTTTGAACTCCCTCCTTGTTTCGAGTATAACTTAGGACGCGACACCTTTTCAAAATGATACTCAGTAAACAATTTCACTATGAAATAATGAAAGTAAGATAAAGGGTAAAATAGTCTTCTTTCTTTGGGTGAAAAGGTTATCGAACAATGAGGACTAACAACTCTCTTATATAGAGGTGAAGTGAGGTTGTTTGATTGTAGTTTGCTGAAATGAAGGAGCACGTGTATATTTGCAACAACAAGATATTTAGGCTTCTATGTAGGAGTTTTTTTTGCCTTCCAGAAAATAACGTCGGGATTTAGGAACGGAGCGTCATAGCGGTAAGGTTGCGTGCCAACCGTTTCTGATTCCTAGGTATAAAGGAAAGAGAAGCACAATGAAACAAAGAAGAAAGGGAAAAAAAGTTATCCACTATTCTAACTAAAGATGGGACCACCTTCTCCATATTAAGGGTCTGCCTGGTACAACTTAAATAATTGTGGGGGGAGTTAGTGGAGTAACATCTGCAGGAGGGATGATTACTTGGGTAATTGTTGGGTTGGTAGGAAGTTTGGCACACCAAGGTAATAGTTACCCCAATAAACCCCTTAAACCACAATTATACAAACACCAAGGAATAATACCCCAGTAGACTATTACTGGAGGGGGAGGTGGGTAATCCATTACCTCTTTGTGGGAGAAACAATTCTTGGGCCTTAATATTTACCCTCTTACCAAACCATCAAAACTGGCCCATAATTATCCCCCTTAAAACTTTCAGGCCTATTACCTCTATACCAGGCAGACCCTAAGAAGTTGTTGGATAAGCTGCAGGCAGTCTGAAAATAAAGCAATGACAAGAAACTCGTGATTCCCGACCCATTGACCAACATAGAGAAGACTGAGAGGTTCCGCCTGAAGAGGTGAACCAGCAAAGAGTCTTGCACCAACTTTATTAGGGCAGGTGCCGTCAGCTGAGAAGATAATTCATCCTGCCGCATCCTTATCAAAATCCTTTCATGCGACATTGATCATGATCTTAGAAGGGAGCATGATGGGGGAGATCCAATAATCATGGTAGAGAGGTTGACACAAGGAAAAGAACTAGGAGAACCATAAGAATGAATTGGCCTAAGCTAGGAAAGGAATCAAGATCAGAGTTCTCCAATTTTTTCGTGGCGGCTTGAAGACTAATCTCTAATTGAGATATAATCATGTTCATGATGAATATTCCGTTAGGTGCAACTCTCTGGAAGACACAAGCATTTCTAACAACCCAAATGCTCCATAGAACACTAAGGAACGGAGGTACACCATCCTCCTTATGAGAAAGATAGTTGATCCAATCCACAATACATTCCTTAATGTAGACACCCGCATTTTGCCTGCTAGTGTCTATAGCAGTTCCCGACAAAACACCCGATGATGATCAGACGCAAACGTGACTTAGTACACTCGAATATGGGCTCGGAATCAATAATATCCGACGTGGACATTTAGCGGAGTACACATCTCTCAAAACCAACCTCAAATTCAGGCCCAGTGGGCCGTTCCGAGTAAAATGAGACTAATTTGGGCCGAAACCGACACCAAAAATAAAAACCGTCTTTTGGCGACCGGGTCAAAACCCGGTCAAAGACGAACCCATCCTTGAAATCGACCAAGTTCGCTTCTAGAAACTTGCGTCTGAACACAATCCTCAAAGAAATCAAAAGGATCAACCATTTCCTAAAATGGCTCGCCACCCTTATCCACTCGATCGAGTGGATTGACCCACTCGGTCGAGTGGAGCCTCAAATTCCGGAACAGACCCGTTTTCAAGGGCACTCGACCGAGTGCACTAGGGCCACTCGATCGAGTGACCCTAGGTCGAGGGGTAAACTCTATAAATACCCCTCCTTATGCTCTTCATTGAAAAAAAGGATTGACACATACATTTTACCCTACATTTCTATCCTAGCACTCTACACTACACTACACTACAATCCTAAGCAATACTACACAAAAACCGAGTCATTTTGTCCCTCGAAAAACCGACAAAGCCATCCACAGACACACACACACACACCATAACTCAACTACATCCTCGATACTCCCGCGTTCCCGTCGCTATTACGAGTCCATTGCCGAGGCCATTCTAAGCATGTATGTTGAGGGTGTCATCAACCCCGTTTCTATCTTTGCTTGCTCGATTTATGTGCAATTTCTTTACGCACTATATTATAACTATACTAGTATACTAACTTTAACACTAACATTTTAATTATCGTATACTAACTCTTTATTTTTTGTTATTAACCAATCTAACATTTATTTATCGTTATTTACTTTTCGTTCATACATATACCGCGTATTTACATACATAATAATAAAACCGGATTCGAACCCGTTTGACTATGACGACCATCTAAAGTCCGTTTAACCCCTTTACGAGCCACGACGGAAGTGGCACCCTTTTGAAGAGCGCCGCCCCAATGTACTCAAGGGCGTAACGTGATCGTGGTCGATCATAGTTGAACGTGTTTGACTCCATTTCTAAGGTTAGCGCAAAATCCGTTGATGCGAAAACCAACATCACATAATCCATTAGAATTAATATCGATGTCGTGACGCGGAGGAACACAATTTTGTCACTAATCATAACTTTTAATCCCATAATGACATTTTTCACAAATTTCTGATGACGGTATTATAATCGTATATTACACGATTATAACACCGGAAGTCGAGTTGGATTTAAGTCATGCAATATTTTTATCCAACTCGGCCAACCATCGATTGAGAAACAATTAAATCGGAATAGTCACCCTTTTCCGAAGCGAGTTATGCCTCGTACAAGTGTCACTCGACCGAGTGCATGGCCACTCGATCGAGTAACACCCCAAAAACTGGGTAGTAGCTACTTCGAAGGTGCACTCGATCGAGTCCATGCCATGACTCGATCGAGTGGGTCCTGTAGCCCATAAAACCGAGAGCTTTAATGCATCATTCGAGCCTCGTCTTTTTTTTACGACTTAGTCGTCGCGTGTAAAGTCAATCACGTGATTACTTTTTCAAAACTCATGCATATCACTTCACTTAAGCGACTTTGATTGACGGTCTCTCATTATGAATCTTGTGTCGACAACTACTTAGTTGTATCCGACACATGGTTAGTCTAGACTACAAGTTCTCAACGTGATAAGTCGGGACAAGGCACCGAGATTCGGATCGGGCTCGCACCACGCCTAGGTCCCCTATCTCCGTCCTTCGCTTAATACACAGCATAATGTGTATCTAATCGAAGTTCGTCCATTTGCACAATTTACGGCCTAGTTTGTATTTATTATATACGGGTCCGTTTCGAGTTATTATTTATCGCTCTTTATATATCTCGTTTATTCTTTTTTTATATTGTTCGTTATTTTGTATTGTCCGGGTTATATTTCCGCCCGTGTATTTTGTACATATTTACGAGCTTTATTTATTTTGATGCTTATCGCTTCATAAATGAACCTCGCATGCTAAACAATTTGACTTGGATTTAGATGCATTAAATGACGTAGTTAACCAATAATTCACATGTTTAGCTGAAAACGCTGTTTGCATATCATTTAGTCGTTTTACTAGCGCGCGTACACGAACACGAACGATGTCTTAGTAGAGGCCACTAAGTGCGGGCGGGGTTGGGTGTCCTTAGTGGGCTTCCCAACACGTACCCTCACCCCTTACTCAGAACCTCGGTTTCCGGATGGCCGAAACCGTTGGCACACGAGAGTCATTCTATACACGAAAGCCGGTGTAAACGGTATCGGTATCGTAATGCAAAGGGACGAGCCCCATAAACTCTGAAATCAAAATGGGCCATACTTTGTGTATGACCCACAACGACATAGAGTGGGCTCGAACGGTTCCGAATAACCATAAAATTCGGTGGCGACTCCAACTTTGACTTAAATTTCGAACCCGAGAACAATCTCACCACGAGATTCATTCGCCTACCCAAACCCGCGCGTGGCCGCGTCGGGGTGGACCTACGTCATGTCCACACTTAATATCAATGACTGGATTACATTCCCTTCTAATTTCCAAATCACATCCATTCCAGACTCGATAGGAAAAAGGGCAGTCCCTGAATAAGTGCTTCAGGGTTTCAATTGCCCATTCATTTCTACATAACAGACAAGTGGTGTTAGCCTCTAAATCCCGCTTCCGAAATTCTTCACCAATAGGGAGAGCATCATTGATGATTTCCAGAGAAAAGTTTTCCAGTTGGCAGGTCCATCAAGAGTCCAGAGTCTCCTCTTACAGAACAATGCAATCTTCCCAGTGAGTGGAGTTCTCAAAATTTGGTGCCGAATGTGACTATCAAAAGTGACCCGGAAACCATTCTTGGCAGTGTATTCCCCAGACGGGGTCCTCATCCAGTAAAAGGTATCCTTAGAGTCAGTAACTGTGTAACACCCCGTAATTTTGACAATCGATCTTTTATAAATTTTAAGTATTTATGTTATATTTTGTTGAATTTTAGAAACTACCAGACCCTCTTCCGGGGTGGATAAAAATTTCATATTTAATTTTTACAATTTTTCTCATTTTATCCTTTATTTCAAAAGTTGTAACATGTCATTTTATTTATTTAAATTATTTTACTATTATGGGATTTTCTACGTGGTACCCCTGAACTTTTTACTTTTCTACCTTATACCCCTACACTTTTTACCTGTATACATGGTACCCTTGTACTTTACTAAAAGTTTCTGTGGTACCACTAAACTTTATTATTATCTTTGTTGGTACCTCTAAACTTTTTTCCCGTCAAGTTTTGGCAACAAATTACCTTTTTATGTTCAAGATTAAAAGTTAAACGTCATTTAACATATCTAATTAACCGGTAATTGAACTTAAATTAACAATTTTTTACGTGTTTGCAATTATACTCCGAATCTAAACAGATTATATTTTTGACATTATATTGTCAAATCAAATGATAACACTTAAATTAAGCTCAATTACTTGTTAATTATCTAAGTTAAATGATATGGAAGTCTTAATCCTAAGCTAAAAACATATTCTAACGACAAAACTTGATGGAAAAAAACTTTCGGGGCGCTAGTTAAATTAATAGTTAACTTCAAGGGTACCATGTATAAACATAGAAAATGTAAGGGTACCATGTAGAAAAGTGAAAAACATAGGGGTACCGCGTAGAAAATCCCTACTATTATTTATATTAAATTTTTCAGCTCAACTTAAAGACAACTTAAGTCGATCATAACTCTTTCATTAATTCTCACACTTGCACACTCCAATACTCGTTTCGAAGAGGAGAGTGGCTACTACAACTTTACAAAAGAAGTCGAAGACAAATTCAGACAACCACTAGATGAAAATGAGCTGAAAAAGCCAAGAGTTATGCATAATATATTCCGTATTTCCTACTCGACATTATTATCAACCATTTGATGCTAAAACTAATTTTCATGTAATATAATACAGAGTGTATTGAGTATCTTTCGTATTTCATTATAATTTGAAAGACGTTTATTTAATATAATAATAATAATAATAATAATAATAATAATAATAATAAAATTGTATAAAGATAACCCAAGTCGATTAAGTGACACTATACAAACCCGAAATTAAGACACATATTGGGCACCCTAACCCGACACATTCACGCCACATTTATCCTCTCTCTTTATTCATTTCGTGTTAATTACACTAATTTCCCACTACCTATGTTCATTAATCCCCTAAAATCAATCTGTAGAAAACTGAAATGCATGAATTCACCTTCGAAGAACATAAACCCTCTCCCAGTAAACGAAAAATGAATGAGCAGATCTCCAAATTCCAATCCCAATTTCTATTGAAAAAGGACGTAGTATCACTTTGATTATCAATCACAGTAAATTAATCATCCTCAAGCTCTTACTCTGAACATATAAATCACGGTATTATCACAACTTTTCTGATTTTGTTCAATTTCAAGCATATATATATATATAGATGAGTTCTAATGAGTCCCTTATAAGTATTGAGTCCCTAAGTTCTCATCCCATCCGTTGGATGGGAGATGGATGAAGGGACGAGATCAATCACTATATTATTAAAAAAAAAGGATACCGTTTCCATCAAAATATGAAGGAGAATATTTGAGTAACGTATAATTCTCATTCATTCAATCATTCATTATCTCGTTCATCAATTCTGTTTCCATCACTTTCTTCTTCATTCTTCTCTCGCTCATTCAATCATTCATTCTCTTGTTCATCATTCTTATTCGCGCCGCTGCCATTTACTTTAAAACCACACGATCAAGACCACATTCACTCAGTCATCGTCTTCATCGCGCTGCTGCATTATACGTTCGATCAATCCGGCTTCTACTTTCCATTCAATGGCTGATATGCAAATCGTAGAAAACACAAGCGGTGAGTATATGCATTGTAGTTTATACTGGAAAGGACATGGGAGTCATTAAGATGATACTAAATTATTAGTTTCTACTTTTTTTACGTTGAACTGCATATTCATCATACGATATCTGCGCACACAAAAGATATTGGGTTATTTTAGTTCACATACTGTGTTACTTTAGTGTAGAATGTTCGTTATTGTAATGACAAACTTCTATTACTTTTATGATCTGTTACTTTAATTCATCAAAGTTGTTACTTTAGTACTTAACGTCTGTTATAGTAACGGATTAGAGTGTGTAATATATGAAACCGCCATATTTAAAAAATAATAAAAAAAGATATTGTTTCCTATAATAGTGGGACGTGATTGCCAACAAAATATGAAACAAATAAAAAGAGTAACTGCCCTAAGATTTGCATTAAAAAAAAGAAAAAAGAAAAAAAAGGGGAGATACTGCTTCCTAAAATAACTCCCATAATTTTAGGAAACAGTAAATCACTTTATTCATTCATTCATTCACATTACTACGTTCATCATCATCAAACCTAAAAAAAATGCTTCCCATCAATCTGTGCTCGACTTCCCGTTCTATGAATTCAATAATCGCGACAACTTCATCAACTGTTGATAAGAAAATCGTAGAGTACAACAATGGTGAGTTTTCGATATTGCTTACAGATTTTTTTTATTAATTTTATTCATTTCATTTTATCACGTTCAATCATTCATCTTCTTCGCGCGGTTGCATCTTACGTTCAATCAACCCACTCAATAACACGTTCAATCATTTATCTTCTTCCTCGCGACGCTGAAATTTCTCATTCGATGACGGATATGCAAATCGTCGAATACACAAACGGTGAGTATTTGGTTTCTAATTTATACTGAAAAAGCGTCATTAGGATGCTCCATATTATTAGATTTTAAAGTTTACAGTATGGAAACTGCATATTATTGAAGGTCTAATCATTATATGAATTTTACGCACGAACAAATATATGGAGTTATTGTAATGCACATACTGTGTTACTTTAATATACACAATCTGTTATTTTAATGGCTAACCCCTGTTATTTTAATGCACATAATGTTAATTGAATCTAATGTTACTTTAACGCACTTCATCTGTTACTTTAGTTCTTTTCATCTGTTACTGTAATGCATTGGAGTGACAAAAAAGATTTAGAATACCGCCATATAAAAAAATAAAAAATAAAAAAGAAAGATAATGTTTCCTATAATTATGGGACATGATTGACTTCAAAATAGGAAACAATATCAAAGAGTATCGCCCTCATTCAAAGATAGATACTGCGTAATACTCTCATTTCTGATCATTATATGAATTTTTTGCACTAACCTATACCTGGTGTTATTTTAATGAACATTATCTGTTACTTTAATTCACACTATCTGTTACTTTAATGTCTGACCTCTGTTACTTTATAACTGGTGTATAAGCAACCTCCGTTAATTGAATCTAGTGTTACTTCAATGCACTTCATCTGTTACTTTAATTCTTGTCATCTGTTACTTTAATCCATATTTCAAGTTCTGATTGTTTCTTTTTCGCCACGTTTATTGGCATTGTTATTGTGTTTCAGTAGACGCAAAAGCACATGAATGATGTCGGGATGCGAGTGAGAATTTCCTTCATACATAGGGCAGATCTTCAAGGACGTGGATGAGTCATTAAACTTCTATAAAATCTACGCATTGGCTTGTGGATTCGATGTGAGGAGGTCCACAACAAAAAGATGGCGCGGTGGTTAGATTAAATCAAAACTTCTGACGCTGATGAAGAAGAGGACGCGGGGGATGAAGAAGCAAAATTCTAAGTAGGACAGTATATTGTTAGAGTAACATACATTATTCGTTAGAATAACATACTTAATGCGTTACAAAACACAGATTATGAGTAATAGATGTGAAACATTGGAATTGTAATGAAGTTGATTCAGTTGGAACTCTTGTATCAATTTTTGTTTTGGAATATCCTTAATAAAAACAAACATTATTCTTTTGGTTAATTGGAACGACTCCTGTTTATGCAAGAGACTATTATGCAACGGAACAGATTTTACGAGTTAGAGTAACACAGTTCATGAATTACAGTAACACATTGTATGAGTCAAAGTAACACAATCTATGAGTTAAAATAAACAGCGTCAAAACAGAGAGTAAGTTATGCGGGAGGATTTGTGAATTGAAAAAAATTAATTTTGAATAAATGTGTTGTGTGAGAGAAAGAAGATTAGTGAAAAAAAAAGTTAATAGGAGAGAAGATTTAAGTATATAATTAGAGAGGAGAGAGAAAAAATGAAATATTTACAAAGATTTTGTCATTTATTTCATTAATTGACAAAACAAATCTTGACCATTAATCTGTAATTAAATCAAAGGCTAAGATGAGGACTCACGGACTCAAAATATATAAGTGGACTCACCTAATCCCACTTCTATATATATAGATAGGTTCTTATGAGTTCCTAATAAGTATTGAGACCCTAAGTCCTCATCTCATCCGTTGGATGGGAGATGGATCAAGGGACGAGATAAATCACTGTTTTAATAAAAAAGAAAAGAAAAAAAAAGAAGATACTGCATCCAACAAAATAGGAAGGTGAATATTTTAGTAACGTAGCATTCTCATTCATTCAATCATTCATTCTCTCCTTCATCAATTTTGTTTCCATCACTTTCTTCTTCATCGTTCTCTCGCTCATTCAATCATTCATTCTTCAAAATCATATTCAGTCAGTCATCGTCTTCATCGCGCCGCTGCCATTTATTTCAAAACCACACAATCAAGAACACATTCAGTCAATAATCGTCTTCATCGCGCTGCTGCATAATACGTTCGATCAATCCGGCTTCTACTTTTCATTCAATGGCTGATATGCAAATCGTGGAAAAAATAAACGGTGAGTATATATATATATTGTAGTTTATACTTGACAGGACATGGGAGTCATTAAGATGATACTAAATTATTAGTTTCTACTTTTCTACGTTGAACTGCATACTAAATTATAAAGATATTGGGTTATTTTAGTTCACATACTGTGTTACTTTAGTGTAGAGTGTCTGTTATTTTAATGAGAAACTTCTATTACTTTTATGGTCTGTTACTTTAATTCATCGAAGTTGTTACTTTAGTTACTAACATCTGTTATTGTAGCGCATTAGAGAGTCATTGGGATATATGAAACCGCCGTATTAAAATAATAATTAAAAAAGATATTGTTTCCTATAATGGTGGGACGTGATTGCCAACAAAATAGGAAACAAATAAAAAGAGTAACTGCCCATAATTTTAGGAAACAGTAAATCACTTTATTCATTCATTCACATTACTACGTTCATCATCATCAAACCTAAAAAAAATGCTTCCCATCAATCTGTGCTCGACATCCCGTTCTATGAATTCAATGATCGCGACATCTTCATCAACTGTTGAGTACAACAATGGTGAGTTTTTGATATTGTTTACAATTTTTTTTATTCATTTCATTTTATCACATTCAATCATTCATCTTCTTCACGCGGTTGCAACTTACGTTCAATCAACCCACTCAATAACACGTTCAATCATTTATCTTCTTCCTCACGACGCTGAAATTTCTCATTCGCTGGCGGATATGCAAATCGTCGATTACACAAACGGTGAGTATTTGGTTTTTAATTTATACTGAAAACGCGTCATTAGGATGCTCCATATTATTAGATTTTAAAGTTTACAGTATAGAAACTGCAGATTATTGAAGGTCTAATCATTATATGAATTTTACGCACGAACAAATATATGAAGTTATTGTAATGCACATACTGTGTTACTTTAATATACACAATCTGTTATTTTAATGGCTAACCCCTGTTATTTTAATGCACATAATGTTAATTGAATCTAATGTTACTTTAACGCACTTCATCTGTTACTTTAGTTCTTTTCATCTGTTACTGTAATGCATTGGAGTGACAAAATTTTTTTATAATACCGCCATATAAAAAAAATAAAAAATAAAAAAAAAGATATTGTTTCCTATAATTATGGGACATGATTGACTTCAAAATATGAAACAATATCAAAGAGTATCGCCCTCATTCAAAGATAGATACTGCGTAATACTCTCATTTCTGATCATTATATGAATTTTTTGCACTAACATGTACCTGGTGTTATTTTAATGAACATTATTTGTTACTTTAATTCACACTATCTGTTACTTTAATGTCTGACCTCTGTTACATTATACCTGGTGTATAAGAATCCTCTGTTAATTGAATCAAGTGTTACTTCAATGCACTTCATCTATTACTTTAATTCTTGTCATTTGTTACTTTAATCCATATTTCAAGTTTTGATTGTTTCTTTTTCGCCACGTTTATTGGCACTGTTATTGTGTTTCAGTAGACGCAAAAGCACATGAATGATGTAGGGATGCGAGTGAAGGTTTCCTCCACACATAGGGCAGATCTTCAAGGACGTGGATGAGTCAGTAAACTTCTATAAAATCTACGCATTGGCTTGTGGATTCGATGTGAGGAGGTCCACAACAAAAAGATGGCGCGGTGGTTAGATTAAATCAAAACTTATGACGATGATGATGAAGAAGAGGACGAGGAGGATGAAGAAGCAGAATTCTAAGTAGGACAGTATATTCTTTGAGTAACATACATTATTCTTTAGAGTAACATACATTATTCGTTAGAGTAACATAATTAATGCGTTACAATAACACAAATGAGTAATAGATGTGAAGCATTGGAATTGTAATGAAGGTGATTCAGTTGGAACTCTTGTATCAATTTTTGTTTTGGAATATCCTTAATAAAAAAAACATTATTCTTTTGGTTAATTGGAACGACTCATGTGTATGCAAGAGACTATTATGCAACGGAACAGATTTTACGAGTTAGAGTAACATAGTTCATGAATTACAGTAACACATTGTATGAGTCAAAGTAACACAATCTATGAGTTAAAATAAACAGCGTCAAAACGGAGAGTAAGTTATGCGGGAGGATTTGTGAATTGAAAAAAAATAATTTTGAATAGATGTGTTGTGTGAGAGAAAGAAGATCAGTGAAAAAAAGAATTAATAGGAGAGAAGATTTGAGTATATAATTGGAGAGGTGAGAGAAAAATGAAATATTTACAAAGATTTTGTCAGTTATTTCCTTAATTGACAAATCAAATCTTGACCATTAATCTGTAATTAAATCAAAGGCTAAGATGAGGACTCACGGACTCAAAATATATAAGTGGACTCACCTGATCCCACTTCTATATATATATATATATATATATATATATATATATATATATATTCACATGCATGTTCATATATTGACAGATCTCAATTAAAATAATTTTTTGGCTCACAAATAGTCCATTTACGTTTTAATACAGTGGTGAAATTCAACAATACATGTATATTTCCTTGTGTTGATGCCGTCATTCGGCCGATATTAAGAAGAGGACGAGTTGGGGTTCGAACGGAGTATGCATGTGTGGAATCACTAGGGTCGTCTCAAGAGTCAACACCGGAGCATTTTCAAGATAAAATCCATGTTCGGTGGGTAAATCGTCAAACGTGGAAAAATTCATTTCCACAATTAAATTTTTCAGTAAATATAAATGTGTGGACATGACGTAGGTCCACCCCGACGCGGCCACGCGTGGGTTTGGGTAGGCGAATGAATCTCGTGGTGAGATTGCTCTCGGGTTCGAAATTTAAGTCAAAATGGAGTCGCCACCGAATTTTTTGGTTATTCGGAACCATACGAGCCCACTCTATGTCATCATGGGCTTTACACAAAGTAAGCCCACTTCGATTTCAGAGTTCATGGGGCTCGTCCCTTTGCATTGCAATATCGATACCGTTTAAACCAACTTTCGTATATAGAATGACTCTCGTGCGCCAAGGATTTCGGACATCTGGAAACCAAAGGTTCTGAGTAAGGGGTGAGGGTACGTGTTGGGAAGCCCACTAAGGACACCCAACCCCGCCCGCACATGGCGGCCTCTACTAAGACATCGTTCGTGTTTGTGTGCGCGCGCTAGTAAAACGATTAAATGATATGCAAACAGCGTTTTCGGGCTAAGCATATGAATAGTATGTGAACTACGTCATTTAATGCATCTTAATTATGGTCGAAGTGATTTAGCATGCGAGGTTCATTTATAAAGCGGTAAGCAAGTAAATAAATAAAACTCGAAAATAATGTACAAGTTACACGTTTGGAAATACAACCCGGCCAATACGAAAATTACGTAAGCGATATAGAAATGGAATAATCAATAATAAAATGTTAGGAACGGACCCGTATGTGCACTAAACCGTGAACCATGTGAATGGACGAACCCCGATTAAATACACATTGCGTTGTGTATTAAACGGAGGACGGAAACATAGGACCTAAGCGTGATGCTAGCCCGATCCCATGTCTCAATGCCTTGTCCCAACTTATCACATCAAAAAATCGATCAAAGTTGTTATAGTGTCGTGATGAGCATGAGTTTTAAAAAAGGGGAAGTCACGTGATTGTCTTTACACGTGGTGACTAAAGTCGAAAAAGGACGAGGCTTGCAATGTGTGTCAAAGCCCTCGGTTTTCTGGGTTACAGGACCCACTCGGTCGAGTCATGGTCTGACTCGGTCGAGTGTGTCCTCGAAAAGTGGTCTGCCCAGTTTTATGGACGCTACTCGATCGAGTAGCCTACGTACTCGGTCGAGTAGCCCCTGTACGAGTGACAACTCGTTTCGTTTTTTGGGGTTTAAAATCGACGATCGGCCAAATTAAATACAAATATTGCACGATTTGAATTTAACTTGACCTTCGGTTCTATAATCGCGTATGCATGCGATTATAATACCGTCGTCGAGATTTTATGAAAACACTTACGTTAGAAAATTTGAATTAGCAACGGAATGCATCCCTCTATGTCACGACATCGGAACTAACCCTTTCGGGTTATGTGATGTCGGTTTTCGTGTCAACGGGTTCCGTACTAATTGTAGAAATGGAATTAAATACGTTCAACTACGACCGATTGCGATCACGTCACGCCCTTGAGTACATTGGGGCGGGGCTCCTCGAAAGGGCTCCACCTCCGTCGTTGCTCGTAAAGAGATTAGACGGACTTTTGGCAAACATCGTAGTCAAACGGATTTAGAACCAGATTTTTTTGATACTAGTTTATATATATACGCGGTATAGTAATATTAGTAACGCGAATGTAAAAAGTTAGTATACGAAAATTAAAAATGTTAGTATTATGTTAGAAGTTAGTGTTAGGATAATAATACAAAAACGTAAATAAAAACAAAGTTGTAAGGATCGAGATGGGGTTTGGGACACCCTCAACATACATGCTTAGTAGGGACCTCGGAAATGGACTCGTAAATAGTGACGGGACGTCGGAGTATCGAGGATGTATGCAAGTTATGGGGTGTGTGTGTGTGTGGGTGGGTGATTCGTCGGTTTTCGAGAGACGAAGGGCTCGGTTTTTTGTGTGTTTGCCTAGGGTTGCTAAGGACTTGTAGTGTAGAGAGTATGGCTGAAAATGTAGGGTAAAGGGTGGGTAAAAACTGTGTAAAAAGTCTCTCCAAATGGGTGAGGGTCGTGGGGTATTTATAGAGTTTACCCCACGACCTAGGGTCACTCGATCGAGTGGCCCTAGTGTACTCGGTCGAGTGCCCTAGAAAATGGGCCTGATCCTGATTTTGACGCTCCACTCGACCGAGTGGGTCAGTCCATTCGATCGAGTGGATCAGGTAAATCGAGGTAAATTAGGAAGGGGTTGACTTGGTTGATTTGGTTATCTTTTTTTAATTTAATTTGGGCGCCAGCTTCTAGAAGGTGCATTTGGCTGTTTTTTGTGACGGGTTCGTCTTTGACCGGGTTTTGACGCGGTCGCCAAAAGACGGGATTTATTTTTGGTGTCGGTTTTGGGCCAAATTAGTCTCATTTTGCTCGGAACGACCCACTGGGCCTGGATTTGAGGTCTGTTTTGTGAGATTATTACTCCGCTAAAAGTCCATGTCAGATATTATTGATTTCGGGTCCAGATCCGAGTATACCAAGTCACGTTTGCGTCCGATCATCATCGGGTGTTTGTCGGGAACTGCTATAGACACTAGCAGGCAAAATGCGGGTGTCTACAGAGCCCCCACTCTGACTGAGGCTTGGACAAGGCAAAAGTCAGAGTAGCTACCAGGCTAATCGCAGATTACGACCTTGCAGCCTTCCGGTCGGGTCGTTTATAGTCAAGTAGACTAGCGTGAAGGGCTCGCCAGACATAAGCAGAGGGTCATACCTGTCCTGCTGATGATAGCTCCGTGGGGAGGGCAACTTGCTCCTGAGGGTGTAGGAGTACCCGTATGCTGATACATCATGGCTCTGATTGTAGCATTCTGGGATAAATATTGGCTCACGTTGGGGAGTGAAGTAGTTGCGCGGAGACTTGCTTCTGAAGTCTTGGGTGTACCTGTATGATGACACATAACAAATTGCATGTAGCACATAGACAAAACACCGACTCGTGCCGGGGAAAACTGGATTTTGAAAAAAAGTTGAAATTTTTGAAAACTTTTTTTTTTTAGAATTTTTAGGAATTTTTAGGAAAGCTCGGGACAACTTGATTCCTATTCTGGGTTGAAGTCAGGCCTGCACATGCTGGGGCCCAGGTTTGCTGAGGAGGCAGAGTTAGTTAGGGTTACAGTCAGGCTTCCCTATTATAAATATAGGTCTCTCTGTTTCAGTTTACTGCATCCTAAATCAAAAACCCTTCTTTTCCTCAAAAAACTTCTTAGTCTTTCCAGAAGATTCAAATTCCTGCCATGGGTATCGAGCATCTTACTTCAATGCTTTTTGCCTGGTCCCAGCACTTCCGGGATGAGGACAAAATTCAGCTGACCCAAATGGGGATTGTCAGCCTGTATCCTCTTCGGCGTCTAGTGACTGATTCACACTTTTTGGACGCCTGTTTGTCGTTTTGGGATACCACCCATCACGTCTTTGCGTTCCCGCGGGGAGAGATATGCCCTCTTCCCAAGGAGATCGGAGCCATCGGAGGTTGGAGCCCTGTTGCTCGTCCTGCCATCCCTCCGTTCTACCCGGACCCGAGGAGAAGACTGAGGGATTTCCTGGGTCTGTCTCATGCTGAGACAGATCGAATGGTGCGGGGAGATACTGTTTCCCTCTTCGACTTGGCTGACAAGTTTATGAACAGTCAAGATGTAAGGGCTACGCCTTCTCACAGGCGTAGGGCTTTCGCATTCTGCATGCTGCACCGCTATGTTTTCGAAGGGATGATGGATGTTGACTCATGCGTGGGTCAAATTAGGCTGATCGGAGTGGTTGACCAGATGGAGACTGGTCATAGCCCTGCTTGGCTAGCCACTGGGGAAATCATCATGGGTCTGGATGCTAGGCGACTTGACCCAACCCGGCAACTGACGGGAAGCACCCTTATTCTGCAGGTATATGTCTCGCGATTTTCAATTTTTTTTTGCCCTTTTTTTTTGTGTTTCGCGCGATTTCCTGAGGTCCGTAAGTCACTCGATCGAGTGGACCTGTCACTCGATCGAGTGATGCCTGCAAAGCGCTTCTGCCCATCTGTGGAGAGCCTTACTCGATCGAGTCAGATGGTGTACTCGATCGAGTGGCACACTTAACGAGATTCTGTTTGTCTTCAGAGAGCCTTACTCGATCGAGTCAGATGGTGTACTCCATCGAGTGGGCTGTAGCGGACCATTCTGTTGCTTATGAATTTTATACATACTTTTTGCAGGTTTGGTTGTCGGAACGCTTATCAATCATAGAGCCTCCTCCGAGCGTTCCTAACTACCGTAGCAGCCAAATCAGTTCAAGAGGGCGTCGGATAAGCTCAAATCACCATATAAATCGAGCTTACTGGGATGAGGAGTTGGTGTTCCATGGTGGCCCCTTAATTAGGTGGACTGTCGCTTGGTGGTTCCTTTCTAAGCTGACGGGGTTGGCCAAGAGGGACCAAGCTCGTTACCTTGTGATCCTGTCCCTTGATTGGACAGTTCACATTTACCCGGACCGCATTCTGAGGCAGTTCGGTTCGTCTCAGCGCATCCCCGAGACTGAAGCCATTATTAGCGTCTCGCTCCAACTGACAGACGCTATGTGCGACACCTGGTTGCAGAGATGGTTCACTCGTCCTACATGGACTATTCCCAACCCTTGCCAATCCGCTTGGGTTTCTCGGGCTTACGAAAAATGGACTTCTGAGGAGTCCGAGGAAGCTCGCAAAGCTCTGAAGGTCGATGAGGCCTTCGAACTGGTCCGTCGGGAGACGGCAAAGGACAATAAGGGATTCTTCGATGAGGGAGAGACCCTGCTACCTTAGTCCGATTAGAATCGGGTCTTAAGTCACATACTAAGACTCGAGCTAAAGATGTCGGTGCTAGTGGCACGCGGGGGCGGCTAAGCCCCCAGACCGATTTGGAACGGCGACTTGGGCCAAGGCTAGCGGCCCGGGACCGACTAGGTCCGCGCGACCGGCTCCCAGAGCCCGTGAGGGCCCGACTCGGGCCTATCGAGGTGGATGAGGACTCGAGTTGCAAGAAACGAGTCCGGGCTAAAGAGGTTCCTGTGGTGATTCGGGAACGCTCTCCTCCGCGTCGTCGTCAGTGGACGGCCAAAGAGGCCAAGGACAAGGGGAAGGGCAAGATGCCTTAAATACCGAGTCCTTAGCTTTTTTATTATTTAAATATTATTATTATTTATTTTGGAGTGTTTTTTCTTTGATAATTTTTGAATTCCTGCTTTTTGTAAGTTTCCCGAGTTTATCGGGGTTTTTTTTTTGGTGATAATTAATAAAAGGAGTTTATTATTAAACTGTTCCTGTCTTTTCTTGATTGCACTGGTTGTGCCCTTTTGAGGGGCTGCCTACGTATCCGCGACTAGCAGAATCAAACCAAACGTAGTTCAGGCTTAGGAAATTTGCAATCTCGAATTACACCAAGACTAATGATTCAAGATGTTTTGTGACAGTAGAATAAATAATTCTAGCTCATTGACTTGCCTTTTTTTTTGTAAAATAAATGATTTTGACAAAATTTGCTAATGACATTGAGAAATGGCTAAGGGTAGTAACGCTTCAGCTGGTCCAGGTTGGTTGGGTTGACGAACTCATTCCCGTCCAGGTCTGTCAGCATTACTGCTCCCCCTGATAGGATCTTTTTCACCAGATATGGCCTAGCCCAGTTGGGTTTGAATTTTCCCCTTGGGTCAACTGGTAGTAAAGCTCGAACAGACTTAAGGACTAAGTCCCCTTCTTTAATGTTTATGGGCCTTACTCGCTTGTTGAAGGCCCGTTGGATTCGTTTCTGGTAGATTTGGATGTTGTTGAGAGCGCGGGATCGTCGTTCGTCTAGTAGAACCAACGAATCGTACCGTGTTCGAACCCAGTCAGCTTCGGGTACTTGACTTTCTAATAGAATTCTGAGGGACGGCACCTCTAGTTCAACTGGTTGGACTGCCTCCATCCCATAGGTTAGGTAATATGGTGTCGCTCCGGTTGCGGTGCGAATTGATGTCCGGTACCCCCATAGGGCAAAAGGTATTTTGTCGGGCCAGTCCCGATAATTATCAGCCATCTTTTTGAGTATGGTGACAATTGTTTTATTAGCCGCCTCTACTGCTCCATTCGTTTGGGGACGGTAGGGCGAGGACGTGTGCCTTTGAATCTTGTATTTAGTCAGCAAGGCCGCGGTCTCAGCTTGAAAATGAGTCCCGTGATCACTGATGAATTCATGCGGGATTCCATACCGACATATTATCTTGTTTTGGATAAATTTGGCGACATGTTTAGCATTGAGGGTGCGATATGATTAAGCTTCGACCCACTTGGTGAAGTAGTCGATAGCTACTAAAATGAAACAGTGTCCGCCAGTACCGGAGGGATTTACCTTCCCGACTATGTCGATACCCCATGTCGAGAACGGCCAAGGCGACGTCATGGTATAGAGCAGAGATGACGGCATATGTTGCACATTGCCGAAGATTTGACAGTTATGACAATGTTTGACGTATAACTGGCAGTCGGCTTCCATGGTGTTCCAGTAATATCCGAGCCTCATGATTTTTCGGACCAGCATGTGAGCATTCATATGTGGGCCGTTTTCACCATCATGTACTTCATGCCATTACTTTCTCGGCCTTATATTTGTCGACACAAAGGAGAAGAGCCCCCTGTGCCGTCTTTTTGTACAGTTGCCCGTCATCAGTGCGGATGAACTGGGTGGCTAGCCTCCGTAAGGCTTTCTTGGCTCGACCCTCATTCCCGGGAGGATATTCTCCATTCGTCAGGTATTTTAATACGGCCTGGTACCAAGGTTCGGGATCAGTGATCTCGATGTATTCGATGTCATGGATGTATGCCGGCTCGGACCGTCTTTCGACACAAATTGGCATACTGGTCACGTGGTCGGGAATATTCAGTAAAGATGCCAATTTTGAGAGTGCATCTGCAAACTGATTTTCTTCCCGAGGCAGATATATATACTCTACCTTTTGGAATTGTTTCTCGAGATCCCTTACTCTTGCCTGGTAGGCCACGAGATTAGCATTCTGAGTCTTCCATTTTTGGAGTGCTTGGTTAATAACCAAGGATGAGTCGCCATGTACCCGGAGATTCGTGATCCCCAGGTTGGCGGCGGCTTGTAGCCCGTAAATGCATGCTTCATATTCTGCTGCATTATTGGTAACATCAAAGTCCAGTTTGATGGAGACGGGAGTATGCTCCCCTCTTGGTGAAATTAGAAGGATCCCGACTCCGAATCCTCGAAAATTAGATGCTCCATCGAAGTATAAATCCCATGTTTCGGCATCGGTATGGAAAATATCTTCGTCGGGGAAGGACCAGGTGTCGGTGTGTCCTTCTTCGACTACCGGGCTGTCAGCGAGGAATTCAGCTACCACCCGTCCCTTAATGGCCTTTAATGGCACAAATTTTAGGTCGAACTCTGCCAACATTAGAGTCCATCTAGAAATTCGGCCATTGAGGATGGGTTTTTCGAAGAGGTATTTGATCGGATCCATCTTTGATAGAACATGGACCTCGTAGCTGAGCATGTAGTGTCGGAGCTTCTTAGTGGCCCAGACTAAAGCCAAACACGTCTTTTCGAGCATGGTATATTTGCACTCATACTCTAAAAACTTCTTGCTGATGTAATAAATGGCTCGTTCTTCGGAGTCAACTGTCTGAGCCAGCATAGCCCCCATGGCTGTCTCGGTCGTTGTTAGGTATAACGACAGAGGCAAACCGGGTTAAGGTGGCATCAAAACTGGCGGAGCAGACAGAATTTCCTTGATCTTGTTGAAAGCAGCTTGGCACTTGTCGTCCCATAGTATCCGTTCCCCTATTTTCAGTTTTTTGAAAATTGGTTCACACACCATGGTTAGTTTGGAAATAAATCGACTAATGTACTGGACTTTTCCGAGAAATCCCCTTATTTCTTTTTCGGTTTTAGGGGTTTGCATCTCGGTTATGGCTTTGATTTTAGCTGGGTCGACCTCGATACCTCGTTGGCTAACGATATGACCCAGTAATTTGCCTGACGTTACCCCGAAACTGCACTTTTGAGGGTTTAGCCTCATGTTGTATTTGCGCAATCGGGTGAAAAATTTCCTTAGGGCGGTGATGTGACCGTCCCGTTCTTTGGATTTGACGATCATGTCGTCTACATAGACCTCTACCTCTTTATGCATCATGTCATGTAGTAGAGTGGTAGCGGTCCTTTGGTACGTGGCCCCGGCATTAATGAGGCCAAATGGCATGACGGTATAGCAGTAAGTACCCCAAGGTGTAGTGAAGGTAGTCTTACTCATGTCTTCTTTCGCCATTTTGATCTGATTATACCCGGCATACCCGTCCATGAATGATAGAAGGGCATGATCGGCCGTGTTATCCACCAGTATATCGATGTGTGGTAACGGAAAATCATCCTTCGGGCTTGCCTTGTTAAGATCCCAAAAATCTACACATACCCGCACCTTACCGTCCTTTTTAGGAACCGGCACGATGTTTGCAACCCAGTCCGGATACTCAGACACTTGTATGAAGCCGGCTTTGAACTGTTTGTCGACTTCTTCCTTCACCTTGAGAGACCACTCGGGCCTCATTCGACGAAGCTTTTGCTTGACCGGTTTGCACCCGTCTTTGATAGGTATGCGGTGCTCGGCTATTTCCCGGTCTATCCCCGGCATGTCCTTGTAGGACTACGCGAAGACATCTTTGAATTCTTGGAGGAGGTTTATGAACTGTTGTTTCTCCTCGGGATCTAAAGATAACCCTATCTTAAGTATCTGAGGCTCTAAGGTTGTTCCCACGTTTATGGACTCGGTATCTTCGATTACCGGATTCCGGGATTCCCTTTGCTCTAGTTGCTCGATCAGATGTGGAGGTAAGGGTACCTGTTCGTCGGATTTCTCAATGTCATAGCACAAAGCATTTTTGAAAGCAGAATTTAAAAGAGACAAGTCATAAGCAGAACGATTGTTATTATTGATTGAAAATTTGGAAAACAGCTCAAAGAGAGCAGCCATCTGATCATTGGTCAGTGGCGGAATTGGTAAGGCACTCGGGACAGACCCGAAGTGCCAGCAGCGGGAATGATAGAAGGGAGAGGGGTTACAGGAGTGACTCTAGCACCGACTTTCCTAGACTCGACCTCAGACTCTGACTCGGACTCCGACTCAGACTCGGACTCAGACTCAGGCATGTCTCCCTCCCCGGTGACCAGCTTGTAGATCTTTCCTTGACTGTCAGTCCACTTGACAGTCTTCCTCCAGGCCCTGTTTCTCGTCTCGGAGCCAACATCCGAGATCAGCTTGGTCGGGTCAAACCTGTTGCTGCGGAGAATCAGGTTGACCAGGTCTTCTTTTGGAGTCGGGGCTATGGTGTCTTTCCCGAAGAGTAGCCCCGGCGCGGGCTCGGCATCATCAGCTCCATCGGACTGGATGAGGGCGAACACCTCATCCGGGATGTAGTTGCAGTCTCGGGCCGAGTGGGTCCCGAGGTGCGTAGCATTGGGTTGGTATAGTCCAACCTGGATAGCCCCGAATACGGGTGTGACAAAGTAGTCAGACAACCGTGGGCTGTAAGGGCTCAAGTGGATACCCTTCATGATGTTGCAGGCCTTTTCGATTCCTGCTCGGACAACGTTGCCGGGAGTGGTGGCATAGCCAAGGCCGAAGTGGGAGTCTTCGTCCTTAAGGACCTCGATGATCTTCCCAGCTGGAAGGTCGGGTCGAGAGGTAGCCCCCGGAAGGTACCCTAAGTTCTGGAGCATTGTGTCAATGCTCGTGGTGAAGTAAGGCCTAAAGAGGTACTCTTCCTCGATCATCCCCACAAAGTCGAACCCCCAGAGGTCCGTGCGGCCCGTGGCGTTACAGCTAGCCACGGTCATTGGGGTTGCCTCTAAAGTAATAACATCGTTGAGCAGAGGCATTTTGATCTTTCGGTGGAGGGTGGAGGATACCGCCTTGACCGCGTGGATCCACGGCCTTCCTAGGAGCAAGTTGAAAGATGAGGTGACATCGATCACCTGAAATTCGAGCTCCTTTTCTATTGGGCCCGTTATGATGGTCAGCTTCACGGCCCCAGATACCGTCTTTGGACTCCCATCAAAGGCTTGGATGGTTTGAGTTGTCGGGATATAGTCAGCCTCGGTAATGCCGAGGGCTTTGGCGGTCCTTAAGGGAAGGACGTTCACGGCTGACCCGTTATCGACTAGGGTCATCGGGAGGTATTTTCCCCGGCAGATCACTGTAATGTAGAGGGCCAGATTATGAGCGGCCCCGAACGGTGGCAGGTCGGCTTCGGAAAAAGTGATCATTGGGCCCCCTTCCTTGGCCTTACCCTTTAGGTGGGGAAGGACCGTGGCTACCATTTCAGCAGGGGTAGCCAAAGAGTCGATCTTGACTTGATCGAGAGCCTTTGTAAGCGCTTCTCGATGTTCTTGAGAGCTAACCAGGAGTTGCCATATAGTGAGGTCAACTCGGGTCTTCTTCAGTTGCTTCACAATAGCCGTTTCAGTGGTAGGCTCTTCAGGGGTGACTTCCATCCCGAGTGGATCGGTGATGGTTGTCGGGATGGGGGTGTCCCTAGTGCTTGTAGCTAAATAGGGACGACCAAGGTTGTTGCTGGCTAGGACTCGAGTTTTGGCCTCGCGAATCTGTTCAGGGGTGATGGGAACGGTTTCTCCCTTAGCGAGGTAGACATCATCCTCGTCGTCAAACCAGATCCCGTTCACTTGCGGGATGAATGGTGAGATAAGGTGAGAACAATCAATCACCTCCCCGGCAAAGATGGCATGGGAGCTGAAAGGGTTCTCATTGTTGCTTGGCTTATCTCCGGGTAGCGGGATTTTACCGCTTTCAATCAGGTCCTGGATCAAGTGCTTCAGCTTCCAGCACTTTTCGGTATAATGCCCATTGCCCCGGTGGTATTGGCAATAGGCCTGAGCATTGTAGTTCTTGGAGCGTCGCTCGACCGGAACTTCAGGAGTTGGGCCTATCGGTTGGATTAGGCCTTTGGAGGACAACCTTTGTAAGGCATAGGTATATGTGGTACCTATATCAGTGAAAACCCGAGGTGGGGTGTTCTTCTTGGACGGGGCATCTAGTAGATTAACCGCGTCGAAAATGCTGCGAGTTGCAGCTTGGGGCTTAGTGGTGGAGGAAGAAGCCCCTTGGTACCCTTTGCTAGCGGCCTTAGTGAGGCCTTCTAGTCTCAGATCGTCTTCGATCCTCATACCCATTTCAGTAAGGGTGGTGAAATTGGGTATGACAGCATATCGGAGGTGAACCCGGTAGGAAGGGAGGAGGTTCTTGACAAAAGCCTCCACCAAAGTCTTCTCATTGGGCTTATCGACCAATTTCACGCTCTCGACCCTCCAACGTTGAAGGTATTTAGTGAAACCTTCCTTCGGCTCTTGGGCCATAACCTCCAGAGATCGCATTGTGGTTTGGATCTCGGTGTTGTCAGCATAGTTCCGAGCGAACTCGGTGGCCACATCATCCCATGTAGGGTATTTCTTCGGGTCTAGCCTGTAGTACCAGGCCCGTGGGTGCTTCTCAAGAGATGCAGCAAAGAGGTTCTTGAACATGGACAAATCCACTCCCTTGATGGCCATGAATTCCTTGAAGGCCCGCACATGTAGTAACGGGTCCTCAGTTCCCTCAAACATGGGCAAACCGGTGAGATTCAGGTTTGCGGGTAGTTTGTCACTCAGCGGGTTGTACTCTCGATTATTCTCCCGATGGATGTTGTTACTTCCAGCCAAATGGACTTGTTCCTCTAGTCGGCGCACCGCGCTGACTAGTTCAGCTAGAGGCTCATTAGCCTCGACATTAGGAGCCCTTTGCTCCACCGTGGCTAGGCGAGCAACAATGGCCACTTGGCCAACCCTCATTTCAGTCAGTTGAGCTTCGATGTCGGTTTGCTTCGCGACCATGGCGTCCAGAGAGGTTTGTAGGCTGTTCAAAGTAGCCATCCTTCGAGCGTGTCTAGTTGCTGGCGGCCTGCCTGTAAGAACACCACGTAATCAGAAACCGAACCCAAATCTTGGAAAAAGAAAGGAAAAGTACATCCCGAGCGACACTAGAAAGGAAGACCAAAGACTCGAGAAAGACATCTAGACGGATGACTCGATGGGTGGTATAACTTCCTTAGGATTTTGGCTTTGTGGGCCTAATCCCGTTCGAAGGAAGGTCCACGTGAGACTTTTCCCCAGACTTTTGACTCGAGTGTATAGACGGACTTTCCTTTGTAGGGGTATGCCCTACGCGGGTTGGTCGTGCCTTGATAGATAAGGCGGACTCGGGAAAGGGGGGAAACTCGCGATATAGGATCGGCGGAGTTTCGACGCTATAGACCTTCGACATACTATGCAAAGACCCGACACACGGCTAGACGGTAGGTCCTATAATAAGGAAGGTTTACTAGGAAAGTTGGATGTTGAGTTTTGAATATAAAATGAGTGAACTTCCGAGAGTTTGGAAATTGAACACAGGATTTCGAAAACCAAGATTAGAATTTTGAAAATTCAGAAAATCGGAATGGTGTTGGAAATCCAAGATTTAAAATGAGCAGCATGCCGACTAGAGAAAAAGGATATTTTGAGTCAAATCATTGATCCTAAATTTCGGCGGCATTCCGAGTTTTGAAAATTGGATATTTTGAAAAGACGGGTACCGAAACGGACAGCATTTCGGGTTTTTCAAAATTTGGGTATTTTTGGAAAGATGCATTTTTTTGAAATGACGATTTTTTGAAAAATGACACGGAAACCAAGTAGCACATAGTCAAACAAGCATTATAACGACGCTTATGTATGCTTTACACTAAGTCTCGGTCGGTCAAAATAGGGTCTATACCAACAACGATAGCATTCTCACGAAACGGGACGGACTTCCTAGCCGATTTGGAACTAGGACCTGCCGTAAAACCCCGGTGAGTTCCGCCATCGAAGTCTTTAGTGCACCCATGTAGGAATGCACCGTGGTATAGTGGGACGTCGGTCACAAGTAACCGGCCCGGGCAAAATTTGGGTTATGCATGAACCATTAAACTAATGCGCGCACACTAATATTCGAACGATTTCTCTTCGAGTCTCACCCTAGGAACCCCGATGACATGTGGTACATCAGGTATCCCCAGCGGAGTCGCCAAATTGTGGACATGACGTAGGTCCACCCCGACGCGGCCACGCGCGGGTTTGGGTAGGCGAATGAATCTCGTGGTGAGATTGCTCTCGGGTTCGAAATTTAAGTCAAAATGGAGTCGCCACCGAATTTTGTGGTTATTCGGAACCATACGAGCCCACTCTATGTCGTCATGGGCTTTACACAAAGTAAGCCCACTTCGATTTCAGAGTTCATGGGGCTCGTCTCTTTGCATTGCAATATCGATACCGTTTAAACCGGCTTTCGTATATAGAATGACTCTCGTGCGCCAAGGATTTCGGACATCCGGAAACCAAAGGTTCTGAGTAAGGGGTGAGGGTACGTGTTGGGAAGCCCACTAAGGACACCCAACCCCGCCCGCACATGGCGGCCTCTACTAAGACATCGTTCGTGTTCGTGTGCGCGCGCTAGTAAAACGATTAAATGATATGCAAACAGCGTTTTCGGGCTAAGCATATGAATAGTATGTGGACTATGTCATTTAATACATCTTAATTATGGTCGAAGTGATTTAGCATGCGAGGTTCATTTATAAAGCGGTAAGCAAGTAAATAAATAAAACTCGAAAATAACGTACAAGTTACACAGGTGGAAATACAACCCGGCGAATACGAAAATTACGTAAGCGATATAGAAATGGAATAATCAATAATAAAATGTTAGGAACGGACCCGTATGTGCACTAAACCGTGAACCATGTTAATGGACGAACCCCGATTAAATACACATTGCGTTGTGTATTAAACGGAGGACGGAGACATAGGACCTAAGCATGATGCTTGCCCGATCCCATGTCTCAATGCCTTGTCCCAACTTATCACATCGAAAAATCGATCAAAGTTGTTATAGTGTCGTGATGAGCATGAGTTTTAAAAAAGGGGAAGTCACGTGATTGTCTTTACACGTGGTGACTAAAGTCGAAAAAGGACGAGGCTTGCAATGTGTGCCAAAGCCCTCGGTTTTCTGGGTTACAGGACCCACTCGGTCGAGTCATGGTCTGACTCGGTCGAGTGTGTCCTCGAAGAGTGGTCTGCCCAGTTTTATGGACGCTACTCGATCGAGTAGCCTACGTACTCGGTCGAGTAGCCCCTGTACGAGTGCCAACTCGTTTCGTTTTTTGGGGTTTAAAATCGACGATCGGCCAAATTAAATACAAATATTGCACGATTTGAATTTAACTTGACCTCCGGTTCTATAATCGCGTATGCATGCGATTATAATACCGTCGTCGGGATTTTATGAAAACACTTACGTTAGAAAATTTGAATTAGCAACGGAATGCATCCCTCTACGTCACGACATCGGAACTAACCCTTTCGGGTTATGTGATGTCGGTTTTCGTGTCAACGGGTTCCGTACTAATTGTAGAAATGGAATTAAATACGTTCAACTACGACCGATTGCGATCACGTCACGCCCTTGAGTACATTGGGGCGGGGCTCCTCGAAAGGGCTCCACCTCCGTCGTTGCTCGTAAAGGGATTAGACGAACTTTAGGCAAACATCGTAGTCAAACGGATTTAGAACCAGATTTTTTTGATACTAGTTTATATATATACGCGGTATAGTAATATTAGTAACGCGAATGTAAAAAGTTAGTATACGAAAATTAAAAATGTTAGTATTATGTTAGAAGTTAGTGTTAGGATAATAATACAAAAACGTAAATAAAAACAAAGTTGTAAGGATCGAGATGGGGTTTGGGACACCCTCAACATACATGCTTAGTAGGGACCTCGGAAATGGACTCGTAAATAGTGACGGGACGTCGGAGTATCGAGGATGTATGCAAGTTATGGTGTGTGTGTGTGTGGGTGGGTGATTCGTCGGTTTTTGAGAGACGAAGGGCTCGGTTTTTTGTGTGTTTGCCTAGGGTTGCTAAGGACTTGTAGTGTAGAGAGTATGGCTGAAAATGTAGGGTAAAAGGTGGGTAAAAACTGTGTAAAAAGTCTCTCCAAATGGGTGAGGGTCGTGGGGTATTTATAGAGTTTACCCCACGACCTAGGGTCACTCGATCGAGTGGCCCTAGTGTACTCGGTCGAGTGCCCTAGAAAATGGGCCTGATCCGGATTTTGACGCTCCACTCGACTGAGTGGGTCAGTCCACTCGATCGAGTGGATCAGGTAAATCGAGGTAAATTAGGAAGGGGTTGACTTGGTTGATTTGGTTATCTTTTTTGAATTTAATTTGGGCGCCAGCTTCTAGAAGATGCATTTGGCTGTTTTTTGTGACGGGTTCGTCTTTGACCGGGTTTTGACCCGGTCGCCAAAAGACGGGATTTATTTTTGGTGTCGGTTTTGGGCCAAATTAGTCTCATTTTGCTCGGAACGACCCACTGGGCTTGGATTTGAGGCCTGTTTTGTGAGATTATTACTCCGCTAAAAGTCCATGTCAGATATTATTGATTTCGGGTCCAGATCCGAGTATACCAAGTCACGTTTGCGTCCGATCATCATCGGGTGTTTGTCGGGAACTGCTATAGACACTAGCAGGCAAAATGCGGGTGTCTACAAAATGTTCGATAAAATTATTCTTATATAAATATCTTGTTGATAATTTAAGTTGCATGAGTGAAATCATTAGTTTTACGGAGTATAAATTTTTGTCACCTAAATTCATTTTACAAATAAGTATAAATAAATAAGTAAATAAATAAATAAATCAGGGAGAAGAGGAGGCCGTATGAGATTATTAAGATCTTAAGACTTTAGATTTTAATATTAGGTTATGCTTTGTGATTAAAGCTAATTACAATTACTTGGTGCTAATGATTATCGTTTAGATATATGTTGCCGATTAACTAAGTTGGTCATCATTATAAATTATTTGAGACAACTATAAACCAAATCATCTTACAAGTCAAAATATATTTGTAGACACCTAGATTTGGACCTGGTGGCTGCAGAAGTGCCTGACAAAGACCCGATGACGATAGGACTGCAACGCGATGCAGGTTCGCGATGTTTTAGGTAGTATTTCTATAGAGCGGATCAAATAATTACTCGGAAAAATTAAAACTAACATGATGACAGCCTTAGTCGTGTCGTTACGATCGCATAGACACTAATTAGAGTCAACTCTGACACCGGGACACCGAGTCGGTCCCGAAACTCAAACCAAGTCAGCACCGCGCCAAGTGAACCTCGGGATGCAAACCCGAGGCCCACCAAGTTCACGGCGCTAGGGTAAACACCGGAAGCCTTAAGCCCTAATATATGTATTATACTCTCCCTCTCGGTTTTGGAAAGTATCAAAATCGTATCTTCAAAATTCCAACTGCCCCACCACACGCGTCTTAGTCTCCCCGCGCCTAAGCCCAGGCGCCTGAGTCTTGGTGCGCCTCAACTCAGGCGTTCATATGGGCGACGAGGGCCGAAAACACCTATAAATACCCCCCCTTCGCCTCATTCATTCGAAACACCTCAACTCTCTCTTCTCCCTCTACACATTCTCGCTAAGGGCTCGCACTCTGACACACAAGGCAAACGATCCACTCGATCGGAGTTCCGATAGAAGCGACATCGATGCTACTCCTCAGCTTTGAGCACCCCACTCGATACCGAGTTGCCTGTGTTCGACTAGCTCAAGTCTAGTAGCGAAGCTCTGCCGGATTAGCTGCAGAACCGGTCCATAGTAACAAAGCTCTGCCGGAATAGCCGCAGGAAGGGTCAACGGTAACCTAGGTTGCACAGACACTCCTCCAACTCGTCGTGTCGTGTCGGACACCCGTGTCGGACACCGACACACGTCGGACACACGACAATATGTCTCGGACACCTGAAAAACCATGTCCGGTTTTTTTAATTTATTTAGAGACGTGCCGGACACGTTTCATGTTATTTTGAGACGTTTCGGCCACGATTCATACTATTTGGAGACTCATCGGACACACTTAGCGTTGTTTATGAATTTGTGAACTTTAATAAAACAACAATATTATATGTTTAATGGGGTTACTTGATACTATAAACATTCTACTTAACAATAAATAAATAAATAATTATTATTTTACAGTATTATAACTATTTGAGCTTTTTAAGATTTGATTTTAACTTTGAATATATAAGACTTTAATTTTTGTTTCGTTATTTTACGATAATTGCGATAGTTTAAGTAACCAAACCTATATTTTAGGTATAAAAATCTTCAAATTTTATTTGTTTAAATATGTATATTGATTTTTTTTCCTGCCGTGTCTGTGTCCTATAAATTTTCGAACGCTGTGTCCCGTTCTGTCGAAATCACTAGGAGGATCCGCCTTGAAGTCGAATCATCACTAGGTTGCCATCTAAACAAAACTTTCCATATTTTTACTTTCTTTTATTATGCACTACGACAACACTAGATGTGGACACTAGGTCCACGAACATCTACTAAAACACATAACGTCCCAACTTCAACCGCAAATACTAAAATACACTAAATAGACCCGAGTAATTCCGAGATCCGCTCTCAACTATCTATGCATCGTGTCCCATTTAGTGTATACTCTGAGGGTGCAACTCCTCATAATGTGATTTACTTACATTCGCATTTACAGTTTTTTGTATGATTTACCGCTTTTATGACCTTATAATCGCATGCTAAATCACCTAAACACAGAATTCAAAACGTAAAATGGCTAAAACTGAACAAAGTGATGGTTGGGTTCCGTATTAGTCCGGGTGCTCGCCTTATTAGGTTCGACGCATCTCTATTAATACCGAGCTGACGCATCTTTAGCAGAATACTAGGTAAGGTATACCACGAGAATGACTAATTCCTGTATTATCGCGTTAAAACTCATTTGCTAATACGTATAATATTAGTACTCTCTACTCTCCTACGTGCATCTTTTCATGGCCTGCTTGTCACGTGAAATCGCATGCAAAGAATGTAAACACAACTAGTTTGACGACAAAACTTACTTGTCTTTAAACAACCGACATAGCAAAAGGTATAGGGTGAAAACAATGGATGTTACAGTACTTCCGCCACAACAAAAGAACTAGGTTATCAGCCCACCGATTGATTAGTAGAGGCCGCTATAGTGCGAGCGGGATTGGGTGTTGACATCTATCGGATGTTGGCTTCCCAATACGTACCCTCACCCCTTACTCAGAATCAACGGTTTCCGGATGTCCGAAACCATTGGCAATGAGAGTCATTCCAGGCATGGAGTGCTTAAGGGTACAAGTCTTTACCTCTAGGTCCCGTGCCCCTCAACTTTGAGCGGGCTAGGGATCCAAGTTGACTTGAATGGTTTCCGAGTCCCCATAATTGACTCGGTGACGACTCCACAAATCGGCAACGAATTCAGTTCACTAAAAAGGTTCCATTACCAAACGAATCGGCCTTTAAACATTTACAACCACGACTCGATCGATTCCAAACGGAAACACGGGTGCCCGCACCCGTCTAGTACAAGTCCGGATCGTCATCCGAATCGAGGTCTGAGACATCGCCCCGTACCTGAGATCGGACTGGCCCCCGACAGGGAGGGGGCCGCGTGGGTGGCCGCCGCCACACGTTGAAAAACCGGGTCGGTCCCGCGCGGGCGTTATCATGGCAAATTTTACACTCGACACTTTCAAAAAAAAAAATATTTTCAATGCCATCACCTTGGCCAAAGTAAAACCCGTCAACAACGAATACCATTAATACCACCGAGACTCTTGATCAATGGGATCAAGGTACACCAAACGCTTACATTTTTATTTTCAAAAAAAAAATGTTTTTACACACATACCGTTAACATAGCCCGAGACTTCAATTAATGAAGTCAAGGAACTCAAAAACGGTTACACTTTCAAAACACTTTTTACAATGCACCCTCCCACCGTTAAATGCTAGTTAACGCAACCAACGAACGTGGGTCACTAGTTTTAAGAGTTCTTCTAAAAAAGGGAAAAGTTTTCTAAAACACTATTCACCACCTAAATCCCTTAATAAAGATTTGGTCACACCTTTAAAACACCACCATTAGACTTCACGCTCTACCACGAGCATCACATACACCACAAGTATCGAACTAGCTAATTAATAGTAGTTTCGATAAAAACATCACGTAATCATTTTTCAAAATCGGTTCCCCTAAAGAACCGTGCTCCTTTAAAAAAAGAACATTTACATTTTGTCATCGCCGGATTCCCGATGCACACATATAGCAACACAATTCCATGTCACAAGCGATGTCATCCCGCCATCGTTACACTATTTCTGCAAACCGTCCTTTTCAAAATTTTTGCAAAGAATTGGTCGTTTTCGAAAGAAACATATATCAAAATTCTTTGATCCTGATCCGGGATCGCGATCAACCTCTTACGTCGTACAACCGTGTGTTTAACTGTCTGTGTTAGTTACTAGGATCACCTCTACTCAAGATCTTACAGTTTGTGTCGTCTCATTTCGAGAAGTCCTCTCTAAACCTCACCTCCGAGGTTTGTGTCAAATCTTCTAGTTATAGAGACCTAAGATTCATTAGGCGTTTCGCCGAATACACCAAGAGTCCCAAACACCTGAGTCCCTAAGCCAATGACCGTACACACGAGTCAAGGGTCTCATTCCCGCGTCGCTCAATCACGAGCATCCCTTGAGTCCCTAAATTGTCTGGTAGACCCATCCTCATCAGTATCACCTTTTCACAGTCATGTCGGGAGATTCAAGCGTAGACGCGAGTAACCACGGTGAAGAGAACGCCGGACAGTCCGCAGATGACACGATAGGAACCCTAACCAACCTAATATGGGATTTAGAAGCCACCATTATCACGGTGAACGCATCCGTGAACAGCATAGACTCCCGCCTAGGTCACTTAGAGGATAAAGCCTCAGATGAACACCACAACCGGGTCCTCAACGAAGTCCTCTTAAATTCCACCCCGCTAGGTGGAGGACCCATCGGCTTCATCCCTAGTGATCCCGTTGCCCCACCTCAAGACGACACTCTACAATCCGCCATGAATCGCATAGATTTTCTCGAAAACCAGATGCGTCTGAACCAAGGGAACAACGTCACCTTCAGAACCATAGAAAATTCGAAATGGTGAATGACCAGTTACCCGAGAACTTTTCCCTAGCCGACATACCTAAGTTCAAAGGAACCGAGGACCCCCTCAACCACATCCGAGCCATCAAAGATTACATGGCCATTAAAGGGGTCAAATCTAGCCTCTTCACTAGGATATTTCCCTCATCCTTAGGAGATACACCGCGATCATGGTTCTATTCACTCGACCCTAAAAAGATATCCACTTGGGATGATATCTCCATAGAATTCGCGAAGCAATACACGGATAACGCCAAAACACAGGTCACCATTAGAAGCCTCGAGGTCCTTTCCCAGAACGAGAAGGAAGGCTTCTCAAAATTTCTGACTAGATGGAGGAGGGTCAGTACCTAACTAATAAACCGCCCGGACGAAACCACTTTGGTAGAAAAGTTCGTCAATAACCTTGGACCAGCTTACGCCTCCCACCTTAGGTACCAAAACATTCACACCTTCAAGGAGTTATCCACCATAGGAATACGCCTAGAGGACGACATGAAGAAGGGGGTATTCTCCAAAATAATGGGGAAAGGCTATCAAGGACCGGCCGCTTCTAGAGGAACCCGGTCTTATGGAAGTAACAAAACTGAGGAAGTACACCTAGTCGAACCAACCACCCGGGGAAGAACGAACTTCACCCCTAGGACATTTTCCAAGCTAGGCATCACATACACCGAAGCATTAAAAAGGTTGACTGAGCAAGGAAAGCTCGAACTGAAAGGTCCTACTACGGACCCTCCCGCGCATAAGAGGGCAAAAACGTGGGACGCTAATAAGTATTGCCAGTACAATCGTGGCAAGGGCCGCGACACGGAATCCTGCTTTCGGCTGAAACATACTATACAAGACATGATAGAAAATGGGACGATCCCTCTCCCCCACCTAAGAAACCCAATAATACTACGAACCCCTTTAGTGTCCACGATATCTTCGATGACACTATTGACTGCTCCCACCTTGTTCCCCTAGGGAAGAATGTCCTAAATATCGAGGATGAACGGGACACCCATCCAGACCCCACACCCCTCAACCTCGCAACGACCATCTAGAGCCTGACCCGTTTAGTCTCGCAAATACACCCCATACTCTTGAGAATTGAGGCCAGGGTAACTCATACCGAGGAAAGGCTCGAAGAACCTCCCAAACCCCCCGTTTCCACATGCAACGGGTCAATCAAAGGGGATGGCATAGGCTCGCCCGAAACTGTCGAACCCAAAAGGAAGTTCCCTCAAATCAGGGTTAGCTACGCGGCTACGCTCTGAAGATTAACATCCCTTCGTCTCTTACGACCCATAGGGCCGATGGCCGATCCCCCACTTAAGCATAGGTCCCGTCACTAGTCCAAAGGAAAATACTGCCACTACCACAGAGGCAATGGTCACGACACGGAGTCTTGCACATTGCTAAAAGATAAAATTGAGGGATTGGTAAAAACGGGGGTGGTAAAAACCGCACTACTAACAAAAATACCCACCCGTTTCTTGACGGACAACTCCGAGGAAAGGGGTCTTCGACTACTAGAGCACCTTGGGCTATCTCACAATGCCAATATCAGGCCCTAACAACGCTAATATCCGACGGGCTACTATATCCTCTAAGTCCAACACCTGACCCACCTGCCGACAAGAGGCCGTTACATTGGAATGGTAACAAATGGTGCCGGTACCACCAAGGCCAAGGACATGACATTAGTGAGTGTCATGAATTTAGGCAGCAAGTTCGTTACCTCATCCAGAAAGAAAAATTTGGGGCGTACCCCAAATACGAGGACAACAAGACGCCTACCGAGCCCAGCAAGTCCGCACCCGAGTCAGAGTCTAGTTCATCTTAGGGCGTAGACTTAATAATAACAATAATAACGTTCTTTTCTATTAAGTCCAGGGAGGTGCGAGGGAACATGTCCTCCACCTCCCCCAAAAACAAATCACGGGCATCTAGCCCGTTTTACTATCTATTAATAAAACAACTCTTTTTTTACAAACATGCCTCGACAATCGCTTAACTTCTTTCAACAGTTTACTTTAACGCTTAAAAAACTCGACTTTGTGCCAATTATCGATGACAATTAACTAAAACGCAAGGGCTACCACAAACGTCCTACTTAACTTCACCCTAAAAAAGAGATCGGGAATAACAACCTTAGGTTCAACTCACAACGGACCCCCTAACCAAACAACATAAAGCTTGCAACGGACGAACCTCCATCCAACTGGACTTACCAACAACGCAGCCAAATACAAAGCCTACCTAATAGGACTAAAAGCAGCCATATCTCTAGGAGTTAAACACCTTAGAGTACACGGAGATTCATCCTTAGTAGTCAACCAAGCCACGGGTACCTGGAAGATTTATAGCGAAAGCCTAACCCCATGCCAAACCAAAGTGGAAACAATGTCCCGGGAATTCACCGAAATTGACTTCATACACATACCCCGCGAAGAAAACCAATTCGCCGACGCATTATCCAAACTAGCCTCACTGATAAACATGCCTGATCACCTTTTCTCTATGCCTATCTGTGTAGAGAGAAGCGAACAACCAGCCCACATCCATAACCTCGAAACCGATGATACCCCCGGGGAACCTTGGTACAAAGCAATCCTAGACTTCAAAACCCACGGGTCATATCTGCCCAACACTAACACCAAGAACAGAAGAGCCCTACGAATACAAGCCACCCACTACGTCCTAAATCAAGGACAACTACACAAACGAACCCCACAAGGAGTCCTCCTTAGGTGCATAAACAAAAACCAATCCGAGAGAGTCATGGAAGAGGTACATGACGGAGAGTGCGGACCCCACGTGAGTGCACACCTACTAGCCCGAAAAATAATGAGACCGGGCTATTACTGGATTACCTTAGAGGCAGACTGTCGACGCCACGTTTGCCACTACCACAATTGCCAAATATTCGCCAACATCCAACACCTACCTCCATATCCTCTACACACTATAGCCACACCCTGGCCTTTCTCTACTTGGGGGATAGACATCATAGGAAATGTTCACCTATCTGGGACCAGCGGGCCCTGCTTTATTCTAGTGGCCGTTGATTACTTCACCAAATGGGTAGAAGCTGCATCTTACACCGTACTAACCTCAAAACAAGTAGTCAAATTCTTACAAAATAACATCATCTGCCGCTACGGTATACCTCACAAAACTATCAGTGACCAGGGGACTCACTTCAGGGCCGACACCAAAAAACTCCTAGACAAATACCAAATCCAAAGACACAAATCCTCACCCTATAGACCACAAACAAACGGGGCCGTAGAAGCACCCATTTGATTTGAGAACATACCCGGGTAAATATAAAACTGATCCCTCATGGATAGTATTAACAAAGCCCCGGTCGAAGACAAAAATGGAGACCCAGTATGCCCACTAATATTCCACCATGGGATGGACCACCGGATGACCACATTCCCTTTAGCCAAATAGGAAAGCCAATCCTTTTCCTTGTGACCTTTGCTCCACACCTGCACCGTCTTCTGGCCCGTGAAACCCCTGTAGTTATAACCTTTGACGCATCGGGGAGGGTCGACCAAACCAAGCTGCTCCTGTAACCAAACCTCTACAAAATACGACAAAACATCACACCTCCAAACCAAAGCAGCCACAAAAAAAAAAACAAAATAAAGAAAACCAAGTTACAAAGAAACATAGCACCAAAAAATCATCTGTAAAATGATCCTGGAACCTCGAAAAGATGCATTGTGGAGTCGAGCACGAGCATTAAGACCTAGAATAAGCTCACCCAAAATAAGCAAAGAGGGTGATCGTCCATTTTCCATTCCCATCACCACATCCAAAAGTCGAGGGTTACCCCAACCTTCACGCGCCATCGCATCCTCAAAAAGATAATAACAAGCCATCGCAACATTAAAAGCACGCCTACACGCTAAGGCCAAAACACGACAAGAACCAACCTGTGAGAATGTCCTAGAAAGCGACTCTAAGTTAATGCCATCCCTACCAAAGTAACCTTTAGCCTCCTCCAATGAAGAAAGGTCCAAAAAGTGGTAAAACCGCTCCACGTAAGCATCATCCCCATAAGGCACACAAGGTCGAACCGAGCTCCACCCACCTATAGCATCTATCTCTTTGGGCAAAGGACTAATTTTACCCCTGGGAAAAGCAAAAACATGGCTTTTCGAGTTTCAAAACTTATAACATGCCAATAAGAAGTCATCCTGTATATTGACTCGACTTAGCGCGACAACCGTTGACAAACTATCATTTGAACAAACCTCGGGGTCACATTACTTAAGAGAACTCGCCCACTCGGTAAAGATATTCCCGAAACCCGACATGACCCTAAATATAGATGTGCTAGACTCTATGGATATTCTAGTATGTCTAAAATGAGCACCCACAACCCGTATATATAGCCCTAATCCCACAAGAATTAGGAAACAACGAAAATTTCCATAACCCGGACCCAAACCGCCCTTGCCCAGGCGCCCAAATCTCCAGCCCCCCGAGCCCAGGCGACCCTGAACCCGAGAGCCTCAGCGCAGGCGCCCATATCTAGGCGGGCAGCATCTACAGCAACCCCAAAGGTGGAAACACCGATCCCGCATCATAACCATGGCTACCATATGACACCTCGAACATCGGGAACGACCTATCGAAGCCGCTAAAACCCGCTCCAAAAACCGAAGTACCCATGCAGGGACCACAGGAACGCGAGTTCATCCGTCGGACGCACGAGACTTAGGCGTTTTTTTTGTTTTTTTTAGGGGGATAAACTACCCCACCTAGGCGTGTTGTAGCCTATTAACGGTTACCATCAAGTCGCGTCTGTAGCCTAATAAGGCAATATTATGAGTATGCAAAAAGTGGTCTAACTTCTTTTTTTCTCAAAAGTTGCTCGAATTTTTAACTTCGATTTCCTTTTGAACGTCAAAGCAACTACACTCATCTCCTAATATACTCGGTTAGAACACGTTAATGTTTTACATTGACATTTTACATCTCGTCTATCTCGTGTCAAAGCATTTTAATCGATGTACTATCTGATCTGATTCCTGACTCAAATTAACGCATTTCAAAACACCCAAAAGGAACCGTTTTCGTACCTCTGTGCAACACCAACGCACCCTAAACTAGGTCAGATCGCAAATAAATAAACGCAAAAGTGATTACTTGTCAACTTAGATAAACAATTCGCCAAACGAAAACACAAGACTAATCCAGCTAATTCAAATACTAAAATTTAAAGAAAATATACGACGTATACAAATCCATACACAAATCGAGGCTAGGGAGGACCCCTAGAAGCTGCGCCAATGGCTATCACGACCTCACAAAGGTTGGCATCTAAACCAAGATCCTCTAAGTCTAGAAGAGGAGACTCACTACCATCCATCCCCGACAGCATGTCTAAGGTAGCCGTCTCGGGGACTCCTCCAATCTCCTCGGTAGCACCCGTATCCTCAGCCTCAGCCTCCCTCTCGATCCGATGCCTAGTTTCACCTTGCGCAGAGGTCTCACCCTGAGACCAAGCCAGCTGCTCCTTAAGAAAGGCGATCTCGTCGGCCCAGGATTGCAGGAGCTGTTGTGCCTCAGCCGCCTTCGCCTCGAGCTCGGTCACCCGAGTCTCCAGCTGCCACACCGTATCCGGAACATCCTACAAATAAACTTAAACATTAGAAAAAACACCCCAGCAGCCTATAAAACCACCCTAGTCATGCAGACTTACCGATCGAGGCCTCGAATTGTCACTAGAAACCCTCGAAGCATAAACTCAGAAACAGTTGGCGGCCTGCCACAACCGCTGATTGCAAGTCGAGGAAACCTGAGAGATGAAACCATAGAAGTTAGGCAAACCGACCACAATTCTTAAGACCCAAACAAAGAACGAAAGCCAAAATTCACCCGGTACACCCGGTCGCGCCACTCTATCCCGACATCCATCTCCTCGGCAGAACATGGGGGGAGAGGCTCGGTGAAGGGTATCCCTGCCGCATCCACCCTAAGCAGCGTCAGGGGAAAATTTGGGGGCTGGATGTCATCAGCCGGATCGGTCAGCTGAGAAAGCAACAGATTGGTCGGTCAAAGGGCAAGGAAACAATAAACCGCAAAAAAAACCTTAGAACCAAGAATTAGAACATTACCACGAGGCGGTACCAAGCTAGCCGCCGGGTGACGTGAGATAGGTAGGAGGCACCAGGCACCAAGAGCGCATCGCATCCTTCTCCGTCCCTATCCTCGAGGACCTCTGCGGTGGTCGGTGGTCTGAACATGGTCCGGGGAGGATTAACCGGCACCCTGAAATCGTCATATAGGCACTGACGCACCAACCGCTTGCCCAGATACCAGACTGGACGAAACAACGCAGGAAGGAGCATCCTCCTATAACTCCGAGGCCTTAGCTCCGTGACCACATACTCCGGCACGCCCTCATAATTAGCCCAAGGGCGGGCCACAAACTACACAAATAAAACCAACACCTCAATGAATCCTAAACCTTGGGGGCTACTAAGCTAAGTAGGACATAAAAAGAAAACTTACATCCCTAAGTCTTAGCTGGTTGACCAGCGCATTCTCTGACGAGTAGTGGCTGGTTGTACTCTTAGGCTGAGCCAGCCTCCACTCGATCCCCGCCGGGAATCTCTTCTGGCGAACTTGCACCGACTTAGGTGCAAGGCAGGGAAAATAGGAATAAATCCAAGCCTGCAAAATCCCAAATATCTTTAGCAACACTAAGCCTAAAACTAAGTAGAACTTGAGATACAAGAATGAGAATAGTAACTAGCCTCCAGTATAAGGTTCGGACCCACGATGGGCACAGCTGAGGTCGACTCTATCGCCAACGACCTCACCATGACTTGCAGGCAGCGAGTCATCTTCGCGAAAGCCGCGGTTACTCAATCATAACGACCCAGCTGAGCCAGGTCAGCTATTTGAGGCAAAATCCTAGCGCTAAACCTCACGCCTTTATCCGAGAAGTGGGTCGACCCTAGGAAGTACCACAACCATAACCGGGTATCCTCCTCCGGTGTGTTGGGTTCTCGACCCTCTAACACCGCCACCCGCTCGAAGTGATCGGTGATGTACGAGCTCACCAGAGCATGAGGCGCACTAAATGCCTCACGCTCCAAACAATCCCCGATGAGGCCCCGCACCTCATCACTATCTAGCCTAGGGCCTTCGGCGGCCCACCTAATCCTATCGGGCCCCCAAGGCAAACCGATAATCATCTCAAAATCCTCTAGGGTCATCCCGACCTCCCCAAAAGCCATGTGAAAGGTTGAGGTAGTATCATTGAAGCGATCTATCATCGCTCTAATCACCATAAGGTTGCACTTAGTCTTGCAACCCACCAGCCGAACCCACTGGTCAACCACGGGACCTAGAGCGGTCCTTGCGATAAACCCCTTTACCGCGAGGGTCAACTTCTAAAAATAAATCTCAAGACACGTAGTAAAGCCCGAGAAAGTCCTCATCGGACCTGGGGGCTGCAAACCGAAACAATACAAGTATAAACAAAACCAACCTAACCTAGCCTGAGTAAAAAATCTAAGACATAACTAATAAGCACAAATAGGTCAAGGTGAAATAGCAGCTGATGACCATTCCAGTCCCGAGCCCACTCGGGATCCTCATAACCAATCTCCTCATCCTCCGGTACAGGAACCGGAACACGAACCCTCCTAGCAACCATCTCTGGAATCCTGCGCTTCCCCACTCTATCAAAATTGGCCTCAGCCTCGGGGTCGCGACGCTGAGACGGGATACTCCGTCGTCTCCTGCGAATCCCTCGGGGAGTCTGTGAACTTGTCCCGGCAGTCTCACCACTAGGAGCTCCCTCGGGACGCTCGGTGTTACCTCTTGTAGACCCCCACATTTGGCTACTAGGTGTCTATAGCAGTTTCTGAAAAACACCCGATGATGATCGGACACAAACGTATTTCTACGCGCTCGGATATGGGCTCGAAACCATTAGTTTCTGGCTTGGGCTTTTTACGGAGTACAAATCTCACAAAACTAACCCCAAATTCAGGCTCGGTGGGTCGTTTCCAATCAAATAAGACTAATTTGGGTCAAAACCGGCACCAGAAATAAAACCATCCTTTACCGACCGGGTCAAACCCCGGTCAAAGTCATTTCCGAGACACAAAAATAACCATGCAAATAGCAAAAGTCCAACCCAAATACAAGATCTACAAAATACCCAATCCAAGGTCCAAAAGACCGGACCCCTTCGTTTCAGCTGACCCACTCGATCGAGTGTCAGCCCACTCGATCGAGTGGGCCCTCAAATAGGCCCGTCTGCGGCCGCTTTGGGCCACTCGACCGAGTCAGCAGGGTACTCGGTCGAGTAGCCCTAGGTCGGGTGGGGGGAGCATTCCTATATATACCTCCCTTTGCATGCAGAAAACACAACTTTCAAAACCTTAAATCTTCACCTATGACAATTCATCATCCTCAACCTTAAACCCTAAACCGCCATAACTCCGTCTACATCTCGATACTCCCGTGCAAGCCACAACTAACGAGTCCCGTCCGAGAACAAGAAACATGTAGGTTGAGGGTGAAGTAATCCCGACTTCTTCTCTCTTTCTCTCCCTCTTCTCGTCCATCCCCTTTCGTTCGTCGTCATCGTCGTCGTTTTCTATTTATTCGTATTGTCGCGTTTATAATATCATTAGTACTACTAATACAAGACATTAATATACTTGCGGATTCGTGTCGAGCGTGAATGATGACGGGATAAGGAAATCCTAATATACAAGGGTGCTTCACCCGACGTTGCCGGTCGCTTATCCTGACACCCTGAACGCTTGATTGTTGAAGCAAGTCAACATCAACAAAATCATCTCTTTTTATTCTTGTCGCGTCATTGTCATCATCTTCAACATCACATATTCATCAATTTTAAAACTATTTTCAAATAAAACATCTTTTTAGTTAGGTCAAAACCCGTTGATGCGGATCCGACATCACACAATCCGCAAGGATTTATTACGGTGTCCGGATGCAGAGGGAATCAAGTTAAGTTCTTTTAATTCAAGCAAATACAAAGTGTCAATCTATTAGATTCGATGCCAACTTAATAGTTGGATGTTGAATCTAAACGATTTAGTCAACTAATTTAACTAATACGATTTTCGTTGATTCTAAAATAGTTGTCACATAATTCGAAAGAATTAATTATGACACTATAAATGCGGAGATAATCTATATCGTTTTAGTTTAATTTAAACGACTTACAAACGTATTTTCTAGATCTCACTCTAAATATTCGATATCGATTCAATAATCGAATGTCGGATACGACGAGTATCAAAGTCCGAATCGAGCATAAATCATACAATATTTATGTCCGATTCGATGAAGTCATCGATTTTTTCAAAATCATAAAGCAATTTCGAAATCGACAATAAATTGCGAAGCGAACCCTAGTTCGTACAGGGGTCACTCGACCGAGTGCCATAGGCCACTCGATCGAGTGACATCCAAATAAAAATCGTGGCAGAATGCATTTTGAGGACCACTCGGTCGAGTCTCCCAATGACTTGATCGAGTGGTGACCTACTCGATCGAGTCTCTTAGTGACTCGGTCGAGTAACACCCCAAATTTTGCGGGCAGACCCCTTTTCCGAGCCACACTCGGTCAAGTTCTTCAATGACTCGATCGAGTGCCCTCTCATCACGTTAAAACGTGAGCCCTAAACATATTTCAAGCCTCAATAAAATACTTTTATGACTTCGGGCAACACGTGTCAAGTCTATCACGTGATTTATTACTTTCTAAAATCATGCATCATGTTATTTACATCATTCTATATCATTCCATACTATTTTTAAACCGTTATTAGCTAGCGTTATTACCGTCACTAACTTGTTTGTTCATGTCTTTTCATCCTATTCTTTTTATTTCGTTTGTTTTATTGTACTAAAACAAATCTCGCATGCTAAATACAACTTTGACGTTAAATTTAGATGCATTAAATCGACTTAGCAACCCATTCAAATCTTCGCATGTTTAGGCAAAACGTTGTGTGCATATCATCTCATCGTATTACTAACGCGCATATTTCAAAATCAAACGATATCTTAATAGAGGCTGCTAATGTGATGGCGGGGTTGGGTGCTCTTTGTGAACTTCCCAACACGTACCCTCACTCCTTACTCAGAACCATGGTTTTCGGATATCCGAATCCATTGGCACACGAGAGTCATTCAATACACGGTATCCGATAATGTCGGTATCGGTATCAAATGCAAAGAGACGAGCCCAATAAACTCTGACATCCGAATGGGCCATACTTTTAGCATGGCCCACTAAGATATAGAGTGGGTTTGAATGGGCCCGAACTCCCACAAAGTTCGGTGGCGACTCCACTTCGATTTAAATTTCAATTCGACCCATCTCATATCATTTGCCTCCCCAAACCCGCGCGTGGCCGCGTCGCGGTGGACCCATGTCATGTCCAAACCTCTAACTACAAAATCAAACAAAAAACAAAAATTCGTGTCTCAGGTCATGCTAAAGCAGCTTAAACAGGTCAAAATAGGGTCAAAATTTCGGATAAGGATATCAAATTTTTGAAAAGGCCACTAGCACCCATTTTTGATCCCGGTGACGATGGAAGTAGTTTCGGGAAAATCCAGCATCATTACGACACCTTTTGGTCCGTCTTAAGACACACAAAACCTTACGGAGAGTCCTAGAAGCCATCCTAGCCCATAAGAATCGACAAGAGAGCTACCCACATCCTTACAAACACTATTAGAGCAAGATTACGCAAAATAAATGTGGAAATAATTGGGAAAAAGGTTCTTAACCCTAGCATTCCAAACACATTTCCATAGGGAGCCATTATCGTACCTCGAAAACCCCTATCGAACTTATAACTACCCTAACAAGCTCTAATCGACCTTAATTTAACAATGGGATTAAGCACAAACATCGAAACTTAGTAAAACAAAAACACCCAAATCGATTTTCTAGGGTTTTCAACAAAACAAGCTCATAATCAATCAAATCAAATAAAACCGACAATAAACAAGTAAAGAACGCTTACCCGGAGTCGACATTGTCGCGTACGACAGAAATCGATACGAACTTTGGCAAGTAAAGTCGAGATGGCGATTTAGGGCGAAGGGGGTGACGCGTTTGGTTTGTGAGACGAAAGAACAAATCGCCCCAACCTTCGCCAACTTAAACAGACCCGATTCATAGAAATCCGACCGCCCCAAGTGACGCGCCCGAGTCCTAATGCGCTGGGGCTAGGCGCCTGAGTATTAGGGCGCTGATGGGTGCGCGTCTAAGCGGCCCAGTACAAACTAAAGCAGAAACAAACGAGACTCGAAGTTCGATACACGTAAAACGGGCACCTTTTAAGACAAACGAAACAACAATAATGGAACAATTATTAATCAACATCGACAAAACACACTCGAAAATAAGACAAGCATAAGAAACGCACTTAACACGAACGCTGCACCTGAACGCATAACAAAACAATCTGAACCAAACTAATCTAAACAAACTCTAAACAAATCTCAAATGCCTAACGAACTAAAACAAAGCAAGAACAAACCCGAACAAAATAAGACAAACTCACAAAACAAAAACACTTAACTAAAACAAATAAACAAACAACAATTTTGTCCGCTCAATGGGACTTAGTTATCCGAGAAGCGAAGGAGTCTGAAACCTCCACAACAATTTTTCGAGTGGATACCAACGCCTTCGAAGGTGTCTGAAACCTCCACAAAAATTTTTCAAGTGGATACCAACGCCGTCGAAAGCAAGTTTTCGAGTGGATACCAACGCCCTCGATAGCAATTTTTTGAGTGGATACCAGCGCCCTCGAAAGCATTTTTTTTAAGTGGATACCAACGCCCTCGAAGGAGTCTGAAACCTCCACATCAATTTTCCGAGTGGATACCAACGCCCTCGAAAGCAATTTGTCGAGTAGATACCAAAGCTCTCGAAGAAGTCTGATACCTCCACAGCATTTTTCATTCGAGAGGAGACCGACACCCTCAAATGGTTTATTTTGTCCTAGGGGTCAGAGGCATCCCGAAAGACGGCTACTCGAGTGGAGACTGACGCCCCCGAGTAGTTTATATCATTTTGTTTGACCTAGGGGTCAGAGGCATCCCGAAAGACAGCTATTCGAGTGGAGACCGACGCCCTCGAATAGTTTTGTCTCATTTTGTTTTGTTTTGTCCTAGGGGTCAGAGGCATCCCGAAAGACAGCTATTCGAGTGGAGACTGACGCCCTCGAATATTTTTATATCATTTTATTTTGTCTAAGGGATTTAGAGGCATCCCGAAAGACAGCTACTCGAGTGGAGACTGACACCCTCGAGTAGTTTATCTCATTTTGTTTTGTCCTAGGGGTCATAGGCATCCCGAAAGACAGCTATTCGAGTGGAGAATGACGCCCTCGGATAGTTTTATCTCATTTTGTTTTGTCCTAGGGGTCAGAGGCATCCCGAAAGGCAGCTATTCGAGTGGAGACTGACGCCCTCGGATAGTTTTATCTCATTTTGTTTGTCCTAGGGGTCAGTGGCATCCCGAAAGGCAGCTATTCGAGTGGAGACTGACGCCCTCGAATAGTTTTATCTTGTTTTGTTCTGTCTTAGGGGTCAGAGGCATCCCAAAGACAGGTGTCTGAGTGAAGACTGACGCCCTCGAACATTTTTGTTTCACTTTATTTCGCCCAAGAGGTCACAAGCATCCCGAAGATGACCGATCGAGTGGAGACTAACACCCTCGAACGTTTTATTTTAGGGTTCACAAACATCCCAAAAATATTTGTTCAAATGGAAGCCAACACATACGAACATTCCTTGCACTTACGCTTAACGCGTCACTTACAACATGAAAACATTTAAAATTAAACAAACTTAAAAAGGCAAAGCGCTCAAGCATGAAGAACTGAAGAACAAGATGACAAGCAACGTCCCAGGCCCAAGCAAGCAACCGCAAGCAAAGACGTCAGGTATGATTTCTAAGCTATGGCTGGCGAGCCTCAACACGCAGTCCAATGGACTCAAAACGACCCGGCCAGACAGCCACCAGGTCGTAATCTTTGATTGACCTGGGCAGCTATACTTTGACTTTTGCCTTCTCCAAGCCTCAGTCAAAGTGGGGGCTTCTGTTGACACCTAGATTTGGACCTGGTGGCTGCAGAAGTGCCCGACAAACACCCGATGACGATAGGACTGCAACGCGACGTGAGTTCACGATGTTTTAGGTAGTATTTCTATAGAACGGATCAAATAATTACTCGAAAAAATTTAAAACTAACATGATGGCAGCCTTAGTCGTGTCGTTACGATCGCATAGACACTAATTAGAGTTAATTCTGACACCAGGACCTCGAGTCGGTCTCGAAACTCAAACCGAGTCAGCACCGCGCCAAGTGAACCTCGGGATGCACACCCGAGGCCCACCAAGTTCACGATGCTAGGGTAAACCCCGGAAGCCTTAAGCCCTAAGATATGTATTATACTCTCCCTCTCGGTTTTGGAAAGTATCAAAATCGTATCTTCAAAATTCCAAACGTCCACCTCACGCGTCTTAGTCTCCCCGCGCCTAAGCCCAGGCACCTGAGTCTTGGTGCGCCTGAACTCAGGCGTCCATATGGGCGACAAGGGCCGAAAACACCTATAAATACCCCCCTTCGCCTCATTCATTCGACACACCTCAACTCTCTCTTTCCCCCTCCACATTCTCGCTAAGGACTCGCACTCCGACACCCAAGGCAAACGATCCACTCGATCGTAGTTCCGATAAAAGCGACATCGATGCTACTCCTCACCTTCGAGCACCCCATTCAATCCCGAGGTGCCTGTGTTTGACTTGCTCAAGTCTAGTAGCGAAGCTCTGCCGGATTAGCCGCAGAACTGGTCCATAGTAACGAAGCTCTGCCGGAATAGTCGCAGGAAGGGTCAACGGTAACGGAGCTCTGCCGAAATCACTAGGAGGATCCGCCATGAAGTCGAATCGTCACTAGGTTGTCATCTAAACAAAACTTTCCATATTTGTACTTTCTTTTATTCAGCACTACGACAACGCTAGATGTGGACACTAGGTCCGCAACATCTACTAAAACACGTAATGTCCCAACCTCAACCACAAATACTAAAATACACTAAATAGACCCAAGTAATTCCGAGATCCATTCTCAACTATCTATGCATCGTGTTCTGTTTAGTGTATACTCCGAGGGTGCAACTCCTCACAACGTGATTTACTTATATTCAAATTTACAGTTTTTCGTATGATTTATTGCTTTTATGACCTTATAACCGCATGCTAAATCACTTAACACGGAATTCAAAACGTAAAACAACTAAACTGAACAAAGTGATGGTCGGGTTCCGTATTAGTCCGGGTGCTCGCCATACTAGGTTCGACGCATCTATATTAATACCGAACCGACGCATCTTAAGCATAATACCAGGTAAGGTATACCACGAGAATGACTATTACCCGTATTATCGCGTTAAAATTGATTTGCTAATACGTATAATATTAGTACTCTCTACTCTCCTACTTGCATCTTTTCATGGCCTGCTTGTCACGTGAAATCGCATGCAAAGAATGTAAACGCAACTACTTTGACGACAAAACTTGTCTTTAAACAACCGACATAGAAAAAGGTATAGGGTGAAAACAATGGATGTCACAGTACTTCCGCCACAACAAAAGAACTCGGTTATTAGCCCACCGATTGATTAGAAGAGGCCGCTATAGTGCGGGCGGGATTGGGTGTTGACATCTATCGTATGTTGGCTTCCCAATACGTACCCTCACCCCTTACTCAGAATCGACGGTTTTCGGATGTTCGAAACCATTGGCAATGAGAGTCATTCCAGGCATGGAGTGCTTAAGGGTACAAGTCTTTATCATTAGGTCCCGTGCCCCTCAACTTTGAGTCGGCTAGGGATCAAAGTTAACTTGAACGGTTTCCGAGTCCTCATAATTGACTCAGTGGCGACTCCACAAATCGGCAACGAATCCAGTTCACTAAAAAGGTCGCCTTACCATATGAATCGGCCTTTAAACATTTACAACCACAACTCATCAATTCCAAATGGAAACACGGATGCCCGCACCCGTCTAATACAAGTCCGGATCGTCATTCGAATCGAGGTCCGAGACATCATCCCGTACGCGAGATCGGACCGGCCCCCGACATGGAGGGGGCCGCGTGGGTGGCCGCCGCCACACGTTGAAAAACCGGGTCGGTCCCGCGCGGGCGCGCGCGGGGCGCCGGGCGGTGTGGACGGATGTCCACAATATTATTTTTAAGACGGTCTAAATTGACTTCAGATGTGGTGACGACGTTAGCCTAGGGATCTGTTCTGAAATTGTTTTTGGTGTCTTAATAAATTTTATTAAAATGACTTATAAGACTATATTTTTACTATTCTCGTCTCGAAGAAAGTATAATAATTGACCCTATTTTATTTTACTTGATATTGTTATCCTAATTTTGTATAACTTAGGACTTATTACTTTATCCTCGTTTGTTATTTTTTGACTTTTAAATATTGACTGCGAGACCTGACCAATGATACCCCAAAATAATGTAATATTAAGAGGCCTGGTTAATTTCTAAATGAGTAGGTTATTAGAATTTTAGGACCTTGATAATTGTTTCAGTCCAACCCACGATATCTTTAGATCCATATAAAGAGTTTTAGGGATTTCTTAAAATAAACTTTTTATTTTAGTTTGCCACTTTAAAAAAAAGAGACTTTATTTGTAAGATAAAATTTGAGTTTTTAAGATGCTTAAAATAAAATCATGTTTATCAACATTTTAAGGACCTTATCATAACTTTCAATCATGTTTAATTCTGTAAGTTTTTCAAAAGTTAGGACATATTTATCAAATGATCGGCATTCAAACGCAAAATTAAAAGTCCATATTATCAATTCGTTGACATTTTATTTGACCAATCTCGGAATCTTTTTTCTTATACATATCACGTAGTTTGTTGAAATGTGCTTTAAGAAATTTTTATAAATAGTCACTCCAGTTTCAGGTACAATATTTTGGATAAAAAATTATAGTTAACCAAATTAAATTAAGGGAGATTTTTTATCAATTGACTACTCAAGGTAATGAAACCTTCCCTTAGTTTAATTGATTAAAACCTTAGTTAAACTCTGTTAAATGGTCATACTAATCATTTGACTTATTAACCAAAGTTCGTGAGCCAAATCCCGACCTACAAATAGGGAAAACCCCGTAAGAAGACCTTTATTTGACTACATGTTACTTGACTATTATTACTTCATATCTGTAGACACCCACATTTGGCAGCTAGGTGTCTATAGTAGTTTCCAAAAAATACCCGATGATGATCGGACGCAAACATGCTTCTATGCGCTCGGATATGGGCTCAAAATCGTTAGTTTCTGGCTTGGGCTTTTTACGGAGTACAAATCTCACAAAACCAACCTCAAATTCAGGCCCTGCGGGTCGTTTCCAATCAAATAAGACTAATTTGGGTCAAAACCGACACCAGAAATAAAACCGACTTTTAGCGATCGGGTCAAACCCCGGTCAAAGCCGTTTCCGAGAACACATAACAGCCATGTAAATATCAAGAATCCAACCCAAACACGAAATCTTCGAAATATCTGGCCCGCCTCATCCACTCGATCGAGTGTCATCCCACTCGATCGAGTGGGCCTTCAACAGGCCCGCTGTGATCTTTTTATTGGGCCACTCGATCGAGTCAGCAGAGGCACTAGATCGAGTAACCCTAGGTCGTGGGGTTGGGAATTCCTATATATACACCCCTTTGCATACACCTTTATACAACTTTTTCCTTTCTACAAGTTTTAACCCTACCTTTTACACATACAAAATTTCAGACTTGCAACCCTAGTATCTAGCAAACCGAAGACCAAAAAACCACCATAACTCTATCTACATAATCTCAAACTCCCGTGCCTAAGCCACAAATACACGAGTCCCATCCGAGAATACAAAGCATGTAGGTTGAGGGTGCAAGTAATCCTGATTTCTTCTCTCTTTCTCTTCCCTTCTCCCGCGTCGTCTTCCTCATCTTCTCTCGTTTTTTTCGTTTCTAATATCGCTAATATTCGCCTATTCGTGTCGAATTCAAGGGATGACGGAATAAGGAAATCCGAATACAAGGGTCTCGCACCCGATGTGGCCGGTCGCTTATTCCGACACCCCAAGTATTTGATTGTTGAAGCGAATCAACGTAACCAAGATTGTTTCTTTTTCTTTATCGCATCGTTAGTCTCGTTCTAATTTTTGCATAATCATGATCGAAATCGCGCATCCGTCAATATCCAAAACTATTTCGAATCAAACACATTTATTTAAGTTAGGGTGAAACCCGTTGATGCGGATCTGACATCACATAATCCATAAGGATTCATTACGATGGCGAGATGCGGAGGGAATCATTGTTTTTATTCAATCGAGTATGGAACGTTTATTCTTAAAGATGCAATATCGACTCTATAGTCGAATATCGTGTCTAAAAGAAGTAGTCAATAAATTTAACTAATACGAATTCGTTGATGCTAAATATAATTGTCACAAAGTTCGAAAGAACTAATTACGACATTATAACACGAGATAATTAATTTCGTTTTAGTTTGATTTAAACGACTTATAACATCTTTTCTAAATTTCACTCTAAGTATTCGATATTGGTTCCATAGTCAAGTATCGAATATGACAAGTATCGAAAATTTAAGTCGAGTATGAATCGTATCATATTTTTACGCGACTTAACAAAAGTATCGGTTTCCAACATTAAAAATCAAATTTTGAAATCCGTGCAAAATTGCGAAACGAACCATAGTTCGTACAAAGGGGCACTCGATCGAGTGCCTAGCCCACTCGATCGAGTGGCACCCCAAAAACTGGGCAGAAGGGTTTTTCGAAGACCACTCGGTCGAGTCCCTCTATGACTCGATCGAGTGGCCTCCTTCACGTACCTAACGTGAGTCCTTCAACATATTTCGAGCCCTATCAAATATTTTTATGACTTTGGTCAACACGTGTCAAGTCAATCACGTGTCCTAATCCTTTAGAAACCATGCATCACGTTGCTTTCATCATTCTAGATTATTTGCAAACCGTTATTATCGTTACTAACTCGTTTGCTTCCACTTTTGTGTTTTATTTTTCCTTTGTTTGTTTTTTGTACTAAAACGAGCCTCGCATGCTAAATACAACTTTGACGTTAATTTAATTGCATTAAATCGACATAGCAACTTATTCAAATCTTCGCATGTTTAGTCAAAATATTGTTTGCATATCATTCAATCGAATTACTAACGCGCGTATTTTAAAATCAAACGATATCTTAGTAGAGGCCGCTGAGTGCGGGCGGGGTTGGGTGTTCTTTGTGAACTTCCCAACACGTACCCTCACCCCTTACTCAGAACCGTGGTTTCCGGATGTCTGAAACCATTGGCGCACGAGAGTCATTCAATACACGATAACCGTTAATGTCAGTATCAGTATCGCAATGCAAAGGGACGAACCCCATAAACTCTGAAATCCGAATGGGCCGTACTTTGTGCACGACCCACTAAGATATAAAGTGGGTTCGAATGTGCCCGAACTCCCACAAAGTTCGGTGGTGACTCCAAACTTTGATTTAAATTTCAATTTGAGACCCATCTCACATGAGATTCATTCGCCTCCCCAAATCCGCGCGTGGCCGCGTCGGGTTGGACCTATGTCATGTCCACAATTTGGCGACTCTACTAGGGATAACTGATGCGTGACTTACCATCGGCATCCTTAGGGTGAGACTTGAATAGAATTCGTTTGACTAGTACAATACGCGTTTTAGTTCTATGGTTCATGCATGACCTCATCTTTTCCCGGGCCGGTACTGGCAACCGACGTCCCACTATACCATGATGTATTCCAAATTGGTTATGTCAAAGGTGTTCGTAGCTAATTCGTATGGGTTTCGCGGCATGTTCTAAGATCAACCCGACTTAGAAAGTCCGTCCCGATTCTCGGAATGGCTATGTGCACTGGTATAGACCCTATTTAGACTGACCGAGACTTAGTGTAAAGCATACATAGTATCGTTATAATGCTTGTGTGACTATGTGCTACTTGGTTTCCAAAGTCATTTTCAAAAAACCATCATTTTCAAAAATGCATTTTTTCAAAAACTATATCCGATTTCAAAACCCGGGAAGCTACCGAATTTAGGACCTGTGATTTTACTCAAAATAGCCTATTTTTAGCCGGTATGCTGCCCATTTCAAAATTCCTAAAATATTTTCAAACCTTTAAAATTGCGGCCAGATTGCACTTTCTGATTTTTGAAAAAATCAGGCCATCCACCGATTTCCTCGGAATTCCAACTCCTTTTTTAAAACTTTCCACTTCTTTGGACTTCCCGTATTTAGTACTGTCGGGTCTTGTCATAGGTCGTCAAAAGTCTTTAGCGTCGAAACTCCATCGATCTTACATCACGGGTTTCTGCCCTATCCCAGTCCGCCTTATTTGACTAAGGCATGGCCTACCTATGTAGGACATACTCCTACAAAGGAAGGCCCGTTTGCACACTCGAGTCCAAAAGTCTGGAGAATGTCTCACGTGGACCTTCCTACGAACAGGACTCGGTCCACCCGCCGAATCCTAAGGGAGGCCCACCTTTCACGAGTCACCCGTCTAGGTGTCTTTTCCGAGTCATTTCCTTTTCAGTCTTTTCCCTTGCTCGGGATGTACTTTTGTTCCAGGATTTGGGTTAGTTACTGATTATGCGGTATTCTTACTGACAAGCCACCGATAACCAGACACAAGCGCAAGATGCAAGAAACTTTGGACCAGTTGACTGCCTCACTGGCTAAGATTGAGACCCAATTGACAACTATCAGGTCCGACCAAATAGCCATTGTCACCCGTTTGAGTGGCGTGGATGTAATCCCCTATAAATTCTAACGCAATACAGTGGCGGAAACACTGTAGATTTGGGATTAAAACACACTGATGTTCTATATTTTACAGAAAGAACAGTCAGTCAATACAAAGGTCACTTTTTACAAAAGGGCTAAAAATAAAAATTCTCCAAATGGGAATAAGAATCCATAAATAGACATAAATCAAGCGGAGTAGGATCCACGCCACTCGCTAGCTCACACCAAACCCCGGAACAAATAATACCTACCATGTTATAAACATAACAGCCACAATTCAGTGGGGAGCAACTCAGGTAGTTCTCCCAGCCATACTACATAATATTAAAGCATAATTACTATTATATCAAAATAGTTGAAAATGGAAAACATTTAAAATGATACGGTAAAATACTTCAAAATGATTGCCAACCTGCAAATCAATGTCAATCAATAACAATAACGGCGTTATGGAAATCAATCAGTGTAACAGAATAGACTTTCACCAGGATCATACTAAACTAGGTTCGAGAATTCAGTCAAAATAAATTAGACTTCGGTCTCTAACTAGGCAACTCAACTATAACAGGACTGCGTGCAGCGAGGTCCCGGCTTAAGTAATGTATATCCCTCCTGGACACCAACCGTAATCCAGTTCAACCCGACGGTGACTTACATGATGCAATATCTAAGTTTAAGGTCAAAAGATACACACTCCTGAACCCAAACCATGCTCAGTTCAATGACCAATATGTCTCAGCATAGACACACCAGCTTTATAGTTGATGGCAAAACGTATAACCTAGACTGTATTACTCTACCCGTACACTTATTCTTATTCCATAACTCCAAAACAAAGTCCTTGTCATAATTCGATAGGATTATCAAAGCGTTCTTAAAAAGAAACTTTCTAATTTGGGAAACTTTCTTCAAATATTAACTTTCCAAAATAGGTAGTATTATAATTAGAAATCGTTTAACATTTGAATTATATAAAATAGTTATATTAGGCCTCGAGACATAAACATTATACTTATTTTATAAATATATATTTAATGATCAAAAGTCAACAAAAGTCAAAATCATAATTATTTCTCAAAAGGTTGAAATATAAGTAATTAAAAGTATTAAATTACAAATTTACAGATTTTCCGGAATAGCACTGTCTTACTATAAAATTCGTAATTAAATCATTAAAAATCAAAACAACGTAAGACTAGTGGGGTTGAAAACTTTAGAAACTTAGTTACAACTTTTATTTCTGGAGAAAATCCAAATTCCAAATAAAACATGGGTTTTTATTTGTATTTTCACAAACTGACAGAATTCGACACCCGATGGTATCTCATTAATAAAATACGTTTAATAATTTATTTTAAAGCAAAACTAATTGAAAAATTAACCAAACTCTTCAAAGTTTATGTAGGAAAATTATCCAAATTAAATTCAAATTGTATCAAAGGTTTTAAATTAGTTTTACAACAACTGACAGATTCGCGGTCTATTTCGATATCTGTTCGTAAACATTTTGTTTGTTACCAAAATACTTAGAGTTAATGTACGAAATCTTACAGACATATAATAGACTTAAAATACACAGTAGTCTCTTTTCAAACATTTCGAAAGTAAAATCTTTACACAGGAGTAATAAATCGTTCAAAAACACTAGTCGATTCTGAAACATGCAGTGATTATGTTAAAAATAATAAAAACTTTCACTTTGCTACTTTATATTAAAATCACGAAAATTCAGAAATAAAGTCTTATTTGTATGTTTTAGTTTCGGCCTTATAATACTTTTAGAAGATCCGATGTGAAATAAATTGAGAAGATTAAAAGCGATAGAAACACGAAATCGATTTAAGCATATTATCGCAATATAATTAAAACATGCTTATTCGTATAAAAATTCGATTTTAAAACGATACTACAAACAACTACAACATATATATCATGCAATACCAAGTCATGCCATCATGTGTTACCTTCATTGAGATCCGAGCCAATTATAATAATCATCCTCGTCGGAAGTAGCACAATTGCCTACGAAATAATTAAACCGATGGTATCAAAACCATATTAAGTTAATAAAAATAGGAGAAACAAGACGGAGAACAAGAGTAATTAAATTACCCTTGGAATTGGAATGAACAGGGATGAAGAGAATGATCGGGATTGAGAAAATATTGAAGAACAGTTTACTGTGTTGTTTTCAATTGCCTTTTTTTAGAGAAGATAGAGAGGTGGGGATATTGTGTTGGAGGTTTAAGAGGAGTTGGGAGAACACAAATAGTCAGGAGAACGTGCAACAGGAATAGGGGAGAAAAGAGGAGTCGGTTTTGACTTTCTCAACCGAACTACGACAATATCACAGTCCGATGAAGGAAACGGTCGGGTCTGCTACAATCTGAGCCCGATTTGCGCTAAAAATCGTAAATGGATCATGTTAAAATAATAATAATAATAATAATAATAATAATAAGTAGACGGAACTCGTATAAGAACATGTTTACGAGAAAGTAGTATTAAAATCACGTTTCAAAAATAATTATGTATGAAATCGCGTAGAAAAAGATTAAATAGCAATTTCTCAATATTAATAAAAATTCTTGCGAATGAGGTAATTAAAATGGATTTCGAGTTTAAAATAAGAATTCAAGTTATATAAAGATAAACTCGGGAATATAAACTGTCGAAACGGAAACTCGAATAGAAATAAAATGAGTAAATCGAATGAAACGAAAGTGAGATACATTTTAAGCATAAAAATGACTTTTCGAGGTAAATAGGATTTTACGTGTTCAAACGATTGAAAAATGAACCTCTTTTATAATTATTTAAGAAATACGAGTTAAATCGTAAACAAAATAAAATTTAATATATAAAAATCAGGGGTGTTACAGTGGAACAAGGAATTCCTAATGCTGGGGCTGAACCCACTGGGCCCATAGCTGAACTGGTCAGTGCCGTTTGCAAGCTGGAAGAACAGGTCCATTTGTCAACGAACAACTCGATCCACACGGAAAACGCTCGCTCCTATTCGCCTCTGAATGACAAACTACCCGCCAACCTCAACCTTACGGGCCTACCGATGTTTGAGGATACTGAAGATCCGGTCCATCACATTCGGGCCTTCAAGGAATTTATGGCTGTCAAGGGGGTGAAATCCACTATGTTCAAGCACCTATTTGCTTCTTCCCTCGATGCGTACTTTGGAGGTCATGGCCCCAGAGCCCAAAGAAGGTTTCACCAAATACATTAAAAGGTGGAGGGCTGAGAGTGTGAAGTTGGTCGACAAGCCCAACAAGAAAGTTCTAGTGGAGGCCTTCGTCAAGAATCTCCTCCCTTCCTACCAGGTCCATCTCCGGTACGCTGTCATACCTAATTTCGCTACCTTAACCGAAATGGGTACAAGAATCGAGGATGATCTAAGATTAGAGAGCCTTTATAAGGCCTCTACCAAAGGGTATCAAGGGGCCAGCTCGTCCACCAGCAAGCCCACATCTGCAGCTGCAACCCGCAACATCTTCGACGAGGTGAATCTACTAGATGCCTCATCCAAAAAGAATACTCCAACTCGGGTATTCACTGATGTAGGGACTACCTATACATAAGCCTTACAAAGGCTATCCTCAAAGGGCCTAATCCAACCGATAGGCCCAACTCCAGAAGTCCCGGTCGGGAAGCGATCCAAAAGCTACAATGTCCAGGCCTATTACCAATATCACCGAGGTAATGGGCACGGTACTGAAAAGTGCTGGAAATTGAAGAATCTGATCCAAGACTTAATTGGGAGCGGGAAAATACTGTTGCCCGGAGACAAGCCAAGCAACAAAGAAAACCCCTTCAGTGCTCATGCCATCTTCTCTGGGGAGGTGATTGATTGTTCTCATCTCATTTCTCCTTTTATTCCACAAATTAATGGGATATGGTTCGATGACGAGGATGACGTCTACCTAGCTAAGGGGGAAGCAGTCCCCATCACCACTGAAGAGGTTCGAAAAGCTAAATCTAAAGCCTTAGCCACCAACCACCTCGCTTCTACCGGCCGTCCTTATCAAGCCACCAGCTCTAAGGACACCCCTATCTCAACAACCGTTACTGAACCTGCTAGGACGGAATCTACCCTTGAGGAACCAAGCAACGACACGGCTCTGGTCCAGCAATTGAAGAGGGTTTGAGCTGATCTCACCATATGGCAACTTTTGGTTAGCTCGCAAGAACATCGGGAAGCGCTACTAAGGTTCTCGATCAATTCAAGGTCGACTCGCAGGTTACCCCCGCTGAAATGATAGCCACTATCATGCCCTATCTCAAGGGCACGTCCAAAGAATGAGGCTCACTCATCACCTTCTCCGAGTCTGACCTTCTACCATTCGGGGCCGCCCATAACTTGGCCCTGTACATCACGGTCATTTGTTGAGGGAAGTATCTCCCAATGACCCTGATCGATGATGGATCAGCAGTAAACGTCCTTCCCTTAAGGACCGCCAAAGCCCTCGACATTACCAAGGCCGACTACCTTCCAACCGCACAGACTATCCAGGCTTTTGATGGAAGCCCAAAACCGGTTGCTGGGGCCGTTAAACTGACAATTATAATGGGCCCAATTGAGAAAGAACGAAAATTTCAGGTGATTGATGTCACCTCGTCTTTCAACTTGCTACTTGGAAGGCCTTGGATCCATGCGGTCAAGGCCGTGTCCTCTACCCTTCATAGAAAGGTCAAGATGCCTCTTCAAGATGGTGTCATCATGCTGGAGGCAACCCTCATTACCGTGGCCAGCTGCAACGCCAGGGGCCGGGCCGACCCATGAGGTTTCGACTTCGTGGGAATGATTGAAGAGGAATATCTCTTCAAGCCCTATTTCACCACTAGCATCGATATGATGCTACATAACTTATGTTATCTACCAGGGGCTACTTCGAGACCATATCTTCCAGCTGGGAAGATCATCGAGGTCCTGAATGACGGAGAATCACGATTCGGCCTAGGGTATGCCGTAACCCCGGGAAATGTGGTCCGAGCAGGAATTGAGAAGGCCTGCAACATCATCAAGGGTACCTACTTAGGCCCTTATAGCCCAAGGTTAACCGATTACTTTGTTACACCGGTATTCGGGGCTATTCAAGTAGGCCTCTACCATCCCACTATCACATATCCTGAGACCAAATTGGCTCGGGAATGCAATTTTATCCCAGATGACATATTTTCCCTCGTCCAGACTGGATCAAAGGAGGGCACTGACAACGCCGAGCCTGTGCTGGGGCTCCTGTTAGGGGAGGACAAGGCCATCCCCACTCCTAAAGAAGACCTGGTGAACCTAATCCTCCGCAGCAACAGGTTCGACCCAACTAAACTGATCTCTGAAGTTGGTGCTGACACCGGGAAAAGGGCATGGCGGAAGACCATCAAGTGTACCGACAGCCAGGGTCGAGTCTACAAGCTGATCACCGGTGAAGGAGACATGCCGGATACCGAGTCTGAGTCAGAGCCAGAGTCAGAGTTAGAGTCAGAGTCCGAGTCCGAGTCTAGAGGGTCTGGTGTTAGAGTTCACTCTATAACCCCTCTTCCCATAGTCCCTTCCACTGGAGCCTTGGGGCCTGTTCCGAGGGCACTCCCTATTCCGCCTCTGACCAACGATCAGATGGCCGCTCTCTTCGAGCTGTTTTCCAAATTTACCATTAATAATAACTAAAGCCGTTCTGCTTACGACTTGTCTTATTTTCAAAATGCTTTCAAAAATTTTCAGAATCCCGAGATCCGGTAATTGAAGAAACTGAGTCCATTAACGTGGGAACCACTTTAGAGCCCCAGATGCTTAAGTTAGGTTAATCCTTAAGTTTCGAGGAGAGACAACAGTTCATAAGCCTCATTCAGAAGTTCAAGGATGTCTTCGCATGGTCCTACAAGGACATGCTCGGGATAGATCGGGAGATAGATGAGCACCATATACCCATCAAAGACGGGTATAAGCCGGTAAAACAGAAGCTCCGCAGAATGAGGCCCGAATGGTCTCTCAAAGTAAAAGAAGAGGTCGACAAACAATTCAAGGCGGGCTTCATACAAGTGTCTGAATATCCAGACTGGGTTGCGAACATCGTGCCGGTACCTAAAAAGGACGGTAAGGAGCGGGTATATATAGACTTTCGGAACCTTGATAAGGCCAGCCCAAAAGACGATTTTCCATTACCACACATCGATATACTGGTGGACAACACGGCTGATCATGCCCTTCTATCATTTATGGACGGGTATGCCGGATACAATCAAATCAAAATGGCAGAAGAAGATATGAGTAAGACCACCTTCATTACACCCTGGAGTACTTACTGTTACACCGTTATGCCATTTGGTCTCATCAACGCCGGAGCCACTTATCAACGGACCACCACAACCTTGCTGCACGACATGATGCATAAGGAAGTGAAAGTGTATGTAGACGATATGTTCGTCAAATCCAAAGACCGAGACGGGCACATCGCGGCCTTAAGGAAATTCTTTACCCGACTACGCAAATAAAACACGGGGTTAAACTCTCAGAAATGCAGTTTTGGGGTAACATCGGGCAAATTACTGGGCCATATCGTTAGCCAATGCGGGATCGAGGTCGACCCAACTAAAATCAAGGCCATTACCGAGATGCAGCCACCTAAAACCGAAAAAGAAATAAGGGGATTTCTTGGGAAAGTCCAGTACATCAGCCGGTTTATTTCAAAGCTAACCATGGTATGTGAACCCATCTTCAAGAAATTGAAGATAAGAGAACGAACACTGTGGGATGAAAAATGTCAAACGACTTTTGACAAAATCAAGGAGATTCTATCTGCTCCGCCCGTATTAATGCCACCTCAACCTGGTCTGCCTTTGTCGTTATACCTAACAACGACCGAGACAACCATGGAGGCTATGCTGGCCCAGACAGTGAACTCAGAAGAACGGGCCATTTACTACATCAGCAAGAAGTTCTTGGAGTACGAATGCAAATATACAATGCTTGAGAAAACATGCCTAGCCCTAGTATGGGCCACCAAAAAGTTTCGGCATTATATGCTTAGCTACGAGGTACACGCACTATCCAAAATGGATCCTATCAAGTACCTGTTCGAAAAGCCCATCCTCAGTGGCAGGATGTCCAGATGGACTTTAATGTTGGCTGAGTTCGACCTCAAATTTGTGCTACTAAAAGCAATCAAGGGCCGGATAGTATCCGAGTTCCTCGCAGATAGTCCCATAACCGAAGAAGGACATACCGATACATGGTCCTTCCAGACGAGGATATATTCCATACCGACACGGAGACATGGGGTTTATATTTCGACAGGGCATCCAATTTTTGAGGGTTTGGAGTCGGGATTCTTTTAATCTTGCCAAAAGGAGAGCACACACCGTTATCTATTAAACTGGATTTTGATGTGACTAATAACGCAGCCGAATATGAAGCATGCATTCACGGGTTGCAAGCCGCCGGTGATTTAGAAGTAACAAACTTTCGGGTCCACGGTGACTCATCTCTAGTCATCAATCAAGCTCTCCAAAAATGGAAGACTCGGAACGCCAACCTCGTGGCCTATCAGACGCGAGTAAGGGTTCTTGAAAAGCAATTCCAAAAGGTAGAATATATCTATCTACCCTGGGAGGAAAACCAATTTGCAGATGCACTTTCCAAATTAGTATCTTAATTAAATATCCCGGAGCATCTTACCAGTATGCCGATTTGTGTCGAAAGACGGTCCGAGCCGGCATATATTCACGCCATTCAAGATATCGAAATAACTGATCCAGAACCTTGGTATCAGGCTGTTCTAACCTACTTAACGATAGGAGAATATCCTCTGGGAACTGAAAATCGGGCCAAGAAAGCCCTGCGAAGGCTGGCTACCAAACTTATTCGTACGGACGACGGACAATTATACAAAAAGACGGCACATGGGGCTCTCCTCCTATGTGTCGATAAAGTACAGGCCGAGGTACACGATAGTGAAAATGGTCCGCATATGAACGCCCATATGCTGGCTCGAAAAATCATGAGGCTCGGATATTATTGGAACAGCATGGAAACCGACTGCCAGTTATATGTCAAACATTGTCATAACAACGTGCAACATATGTCGTCATCCCTAATATACACCTTGACATCACCATGGCCATTTTCAACGTGGGGGATTGATATAATTGGAAAGGTAAACCCTTCCGGGACGGGAGGTCATTGCTTCATTCTGGTGGCTATCGACTATTTCACCAAATGAGTGGAAGCCAAGTCATACCGGATTTTGAATGCCAAGCACGTTGCTAAATTCATTCAAAACAAGATTATATGCCGATACGGGATCCCGCACGAATTCATCAGTGATTACGGGACTCATTTCCAAGCTGAAACCGCTACTTTGCTAGCCAAATATAAAATCCAAAGGCATACGTCTTCGCCTTACCGTCCCCAAAAAAAATGGAGCGGTAGAAGCAACTAATAAAACAATTGTCACCATACTTAAAAAGATGGCTGAAAATTATCGGGACTGGCCCGACAAAATACCTTTCGCCCTGTGGGGATACTGAGCATCAATTCGTACCACGACTGGGTCAACTCCATATTATTTGACGTACGGGATGGAAGCGGTCCAACCAGTCGAGCTGGAAGTACCGTCTCTCAGGATTTTACTTGAAAGCCAAATGCCTGAAGCAGATTGGGTCCAAGCCCAATACGATTTGTTGGTTCTTCTAGACGAACGACGGTCCCGGGCCCTCAACAATATCCAGATATATCAAAAGAGGATCCAACGGGCTTTCAACTAAAGGGTGAGGCCCAGAAATATCAAAGAAGGAGATCTAGTTCTCAAATCAGTCTGTGCATTACTACCGGTTGACCCAAGAGGAAAATTCAAACCCAATTGGGATGGATCCTATCTAGTAAACAAGGTCCTATCGGGAGAAGCAGTGATGCTGACTGAATTGGACGGAAATGAATTCGTCAACCCGACCAACTTGGACCAGCTGAAGCGTTACTACCCCTAAACCTTATCTCAATGTCATTTGCAAAAAGTTTATAAAAATCTGTCTTTTTATAAATTTTCAAAATTATAAGCAAGTCAATAAGTTAGGATTATTTATCCTACTGTCGCACATCTCGAACTAATAGTCTTGGTGTATTTCGAAATTGCAAAAAATCTAAGCCCGAACTACGTTTGGTTTGATTCCGCTAATTGTGGATACGTAGGCAGCCCCTTAAAAGGGTACAACCACTGCAATAACGAAAAAGACAGAAACGGTATTCCCTAATAAATATGTCTTTTATTAAAAACCCGATAATCTCGGAAATTTCAAAATTACATCACACGAAAAAAAAAGCACACCATAAAAATAATAGTAATACTTAAATAATAAAAAATACGGAGTGTGGACATGACATAGGTCCACCCCGATGCGGCCACGCGCGGGTTTTGGGGAGGCGAATGAATCTCCATGAGATGGTCAAATGGAAATTTAAATCGAAGTTGGAGTCGCCACCGAATTTTATGGTTATTCGGAACCGTTCGAGCCCACTCTATGTCGTAGTGGGCCGTGTACAAATACGGCCCATTTCCGATGTTAGAGTTTATTGGGCTCGTCCCTTTGCATATCGATATAGATGCCGACTTGAGCGGTTAATCGTATATTAAATGACTCTCGTTGCTAATGATTTCGGACATCCGGAAACCACGGTTCTGAGTAAGGGGTGAGGGTACGTGTTGGGAAGCTCACTAAGAACACCCAACCCCGCCCGCACATTAGCGGCCTCTACTAGGATATCGAATGACGTTTTAATGCGCGCGTTAGTTGAACGATGAATGATATGCAAACATTGTTTTCCTAAGCATGTGAGGAATTGAATGGGTTGCTAAGTCGGTTTAATGCATGCAAAATTAATTAACGTCAAAGTTGAATTTAGCATGTGAGATTCGTTTTAGTATAATAAAACAAATGAAATAAAAAGGATGAATTTGCTACGAAAGATGAACAAACGAGTTAGTATCGATTTGTAAAATAATATAGCAAAAATAAATATGCGAGATCGAGAAAATAAATATTAATCGAAATCTGAAAAAATATTGTTGAAAAAGACGTTGTTTTGTATTAAAAAACGATGTTCGAAAAATAATAAAAAAAGAACGAAAAGGGTGCGTCGAGACAGCCGGCCGCGCGGCTCGCCGGCGAGTCGCGTGTCGGGCTGGTTGTAGACGCGGTTTTCTGAAAACTCGATTTTTTTATTAAATCGTGTATGAATATTGCATGATTCGTACTCGACTTAATATTTTCGATATTCGTTATATTCGATAGTTGACTATGAAATCAATATCAAATACTTGGAATAGTTTTGGAAAAGATGTAGATTTTAGAAATCGTTTCGAAGAATAAAAAATAAAACGAGCGAAAAAGTAAAAAAGGAGCGCGGATTTCAGACTCGTACGCGAGTCGCCTGTGAGGGGCGCGACTCGCGTGCGGGTCTGTCCCGTTTCGCTCGTTGTTCGAAAATTGTTATTTTGATGAACCGCGTACAAATTATGAATTAATTTGTATTCGATTCATGTTTTTGATATTCGTCGTATCCGATGTTCGATTATGAAATCGATATCGAATATTCGGAATAAAAAAGGGTTTTGTAAAATAATTCGTTTTGAACGAAAAGTAAAAGAAAAGAATTTTGAACGAAAAAAGTTCTAACGATTTTTTGATATCGTCGAGATCTTAATATAATTCTTTTCGATACAATATTCGATTATAGAAAAATCGATATTGTATTTTTCAGAATGTTTGTTAAAAAATAGTTTTTCGTTAATAACGATATTAGAGAAAAAAAGGAAAAGACGACTCTTGACCCATAATAAAAAACGGACGAAGAGAAGGAAGGAGAAGAAAGGAGAAATCGGGTTTGGTACACCCTCAACCTACATGCTTTTGTTGACTCGAATCGGGGCTCGTCGGAATGTGGCTAGGCACGGGAGCGTCGAGTGATGTTTTGGTTCGGCTAGGTGGTACGGTTTGGACGAGACGGGTGAAAGGTGTCGGGTATTGGGCCGGTTTCCTTTGGGTTTGTAATATCGGTTTCTCGATGCTAAGGAATTATGTGTGTGTTATGATATTTTCTGATGCTTGAAAGTTGTGTGTGTGTGTGAATAATGTGTCTGAAAAATTGTGTTCGACTTTTTTTATTGTATGGAAAAATTGTGTTTTTTATGTTGGTTTTGTGAAATTTGTACTCCTTAAAAAGCCCAAGCCCGTGACTTGGTAAGGAGGTGGGCCACCTAAGATGACAAGACTCTTAAGTTGCGCTATTCCGTAGCCTAGGCGAGTGACAACACGGTCGAATCCTCGGAATAGGAAGGATGTGCTATGGGGGGATTGCAATAGTCTGTAATGAGACTGTTTTGGCATGATAGGACTTTTAGCAGTAGCAATGCCGTAGTCTAGTGCTCTTCTAGATTTTTGATTTTTGGGTACATTTCCAAAGTGGGCATTGCCTCGAGTCCTGATAGATTCTTGTCCGCGAGTGAGCCGAGTACTAGGACACACTACAGAAAGGAGGCTATATAATTTTTTTGAATTTATCTGGATTATGTGAATGGATGGAGAACTTCTGCCTAGGAGAAGCCCCCAGAATGACAAAGCTAACTGTCGAGAACATGACAGTGTCGTGACCGGAATGATGGTGCTTTTTGAATGTGTCAATGTGGGTGGTTGTGCCTCCCTTTAAAGGCTGCCTACGTATTCACGTGTGGTGAAATCAAACCAAGCCGTAGTTCAGTGGATTATGGTGCCTAGTATATTAGGGCTTTGTGTGTAACTAGCCATAGCGATGGTGTAGGCTAGGTGCATTCCCAGTGATGTCTTGATCAAAGGGCTAGAATGGTTAGGATATTGATCCTGTGACTGTGAGCGTTCTCCGGGATAGCCCCCAGAGGTGGTGTGCACTATTTGGGCATGTTCTATGCCGACCGCAAGTTGAGTTCCCGTGTTCGGAGTTGGTAACTGGTTTGAATGAGAAGAATTGAAATGTGATTTTAACGAGTTCTGCTCTCGGGGATTTTAACGAGTTCTGCTCTCGGGGATTTTAACGAGTTCTGTTCTCGGGGATTTTAACGAGTTTTGCTCTCGGGGATTTTAACGAGTTTTGCTCTCGGGGATTTTAACAAGTTTTGCTCTCGGAGGATTTGACGAGTTTTGCTCTCGGGGGATTTGACGAGTTTTGCTCTCGGGTCTTTGTATGGTGATTGTGAATTTTGTTATGTAAAGGGGAAGTCGAGTAAAATGGCTCGAACTTTGATCGGGATAAGTTTTGATAATGCGAGATCTGATTTCCATGTCTGGCCCTAATGGATAGGGGTATCCTATGGAGCTTGAATCCTCAAAATTCCGGGCTGTCTCTGGCCTGGGTCTCGGGAAGGTCTTGAGGGTTGTAATGTGGGAAGGCTAAATGTGGTGTTAGCTGACCAGCTTGATTGTCTCTCCCTTATTGGATGGTATGAGTATTGATAATTTTGAATTGATCGTTTTCACTACGGTCATGGTTTGTTTGAATATTTTTTGGTTGACCTCTTAGCTCCGGTCTCGGAATTCTTCATTTGGATTGACCGCTTAACCTCGGTCATGGGTGCCTCTTTTTTTTTTTGATAATGGCCTGCATTTTTGTTTTGGCCTTTTGCTTTTTCTTGTATTGGACTTTTGATTTTTTTGTCCAGTTTTTTCCTTTTTTTTGTTGGTCAGACTAACACCTAAGGTAGGGATCGGTTAGTCTTATTGGATGAGTGTTTTATTGTGGGAAATGGGCTTGCCTCCCGTCTTTAACCCAAACTAGAAGATTACCTAGATTTGTCATAGGATTCGATACCGCTCCTGCTAAGGGTAGTTATGTGGCTTTCTATACCAGACATGGAACAGGTAAAGGAAAACACGGGTCTCATTTCCTGCAGTCATTATAGATGTGCCTATAATAGTCACGTGCGTGTGCTCACAGAGTATGATGGTGTTCATCATGTTCTCGGAAACACATAAGGAAAGTATATATGAGAAATAGAAAAGCTGATTTTATTGAATTTTGAAAAAGAGGACAGAATACAATTGACTCTGACTCCGACTTTGAAGTTGAAATAAATAGTATATCCAAGACTCGGACTCAGACTTGGACTTAAATCAAATCCGGACTCTTGGATGCATGAGAGGTAGATTGGATGCTTTGGTCATCGGGCCCTGTATAGTCCATGAGGGGCTTTGCAAGTGACAATGTTTCCAAAACGGGAGTCTTCCCGGCATCGAGGAAGTCTTGAATGAGGTGTTTCAGTTTCCAGCACTGTTCTGTATCGTGTCCCCTCCCTCTGTGGAATTTGCAGTAATGCTCGTCGTTCCATGCTTTGGAGCGTTTTTCCAAAGGTGGGTCGACTGTTGGGCCTATAGGTAGTATTAGGCCCTTCGGAACCAACCTCTGGAAAGCGACGGTGTAGGACATATCCAAGTGGGTAAATGTCCTTTCCTTTGACTGGTTCTTGATTTTTGGAGAGGTGACTTGAGGGTTACCTCTCTCGGTCTTGCCATCTTGAGGGTATCGGACAGTTTCGTAAGAGTGTTCACCTTTCAAATGGCTCAGTTGGGTGATAGGCTGTCTTACCCGCTCTAGTTGTGTTAGACGGGCTTTGGTTCTTATAAGGTCTTCTTCGATGATGGTTACCCTGGAACTTAGGGTATCTAGGGCAGTATTGATTTTCGAAAAGATATTGTTAATGGAGCAAGATAGCATAAGCATACTCCCTTGGATACCAACTTTCTCGACGGCGCGGGATTTGTTATGGTTTGGTAGTGTCTCGTTCATAGGGTCCCTGATCGGATGAAACGACAGGTGTTATAACTCGCCTAAACTCGGTTTTGTGCAAATGCAAGAGAGATAGTCAAACTTGGTACGACCCGGGGGCGGGAATGAATAAGATTCTATGACCGGGCTACTTAAATGTTAATCCAGACAAAGTAACGACTGTGACCTAGACTCGACCACGAGACTCGAGCTGTACAAGGATAAGTCCGAAAATGGGGCGACCGTATTTAACAGTGCCGCGTGCTTGGACCAACCGTGGTGACCCAACCCTAGGTGACCCGAGTATTCGTAGCGTGGGTACGACTCGAAGAAGGAATCATAAGGACGCCGGTGTAGGATGAATGTAGGGTACTCTCTAGGGTAACCGTGGTTGACTGCTCGGGTGGAGGACAGCCCCCTGAGTAAGGCTAGAGACTCAGATGGTGTGACATCTAAGTGACTCGAAAGTGGGATACGTGAGACAACACGTGCAAGACATGACCCTTAGAGCAACCGTGATTGATCGCTCTGCTGAAGGGTAGCCCCCGAGTGGGGCTGAAGACTTTGTTAAGACTCGAGTGAGTGACCCTTAGACGTAAGGACCGTGAACCTTTTGTTATAGGGCTATGCCTTGTAAAAGGTTGACTCGGAAAAGACACTTAGACGGGTGACTTGTGAAAGATGGATCTCCTTTAGGATCCAGCTGTGTGGGCTGGGTTCTGTTTGAAAGGAGGTTTACGTGAGACATTCCCCAAACTTTGGACTCGATAATTGTGTAGACGGGCCAACCCTCGTAGGAGTATGTCCTACGTAGGTGGACTTTGCCTTAGTCAAATATGGCGGACTGGGATAGGGAGGAAACTCGTGATATAAGATCGACGGAGTTTCGACGCTAAAGACTTTGACGACTTATGACACGACCCGACACTGCTAAATACGGGAAGTCCTAAGAAGAGGAAGGTTTTGAAAAAGGGATTCTTTTGGAAAATCCAAGAAGTCTCGGTGGATGGCCCAATTTTTGCGAAAAAACGGAAAAGTGCATCGGGCTACAATTTTGAAAGTTTTGAAAAAAAAAATTCGAGTTTTTGAAATGGGCAGAATACCGGTTAGAAATCGTAAATCCTAATTTCGGTAGCATTCCGGAGTTTTGAAAAGTTGAATATTTGGAATTTTGAAACTTGAGTATCGAAAAAAAGGAATTTCCGACAATTTGAAAATTGAAGATGAGATCCCGAAGATTTGAAAATCGAAAACGGCATCTCGAAGATTTGAAAATTAAAAATGGCATCTCGAAGATTTTGAAAATCGAAACTGGTATCTCGAAAATTTTGAAAATCGAAACTGAATTTTGAAAATTCGAAAATCGAATGGTGGATCGGAAATTCGAATTTTGAAATGGGCAGCATGACGGCTAGAAAATAAATGTGTTTTGAGTCAAATCTTAAGTCTAAATTTCGGCAGCTTTCCGATTTTTTAAAAGAAGCATTTTTGGAATTTCGGAATTTTGAATATCGAAAATGAATTTTCAAAAATTTGAAAATCGAAAACAGGATCCCGACTTTTAAAATTGGCGAAAATGTCATCGGGCTTGAATTTTTTTGAAAAGTCAGAAATTTGAATTTTTGAAATGGATTTTTGAAAGCCCGAAGAGAAATTCGGGGGATGGCCCGGTTTTTTTTTCGAAAGAGAAAAACGGAAATCGAACCGGGCGACGGTTTTGCAAGTTCGAAAATAGTTTCGAGTTTTAAATTGGGCATAGTACCGGCTAGAGAAAGGGCTATTTTGAGTAAAATCGTAAGTCCTAAATTCGGTATATGTCCGGGGTTTTGAAATGGGATATTTTGAAAAGGATGCAAATTTTGAAAAATGACGGTTTTTTGAAAAAGAAAGACATGGATCAAGTAGCACGTAGTCATGGAAACAGCATAATGACGCCATGTATGCTCTTAAGCTAAGTCTCAGTCAGTCTGTAAGGGTCTATACTAGTGTACATAGCCTATCGAGAATCGGGGCGGACTCCCTAACTCGAGTTGAGATTAGGACATGCCGTAAAACCCATACGAATCGGCTAATGGACACCTTTGACATAACCAATTTGGACTATATCAATGGTATAGTGGGACGTCGGTCACGAGTACCGGCCCGGGAAAATGGGGTTATGCATGAACTGTAAATCTAAAACGCGCATTGTACTAGTCAAACGATTTCTATTCGAGTCTCACTCTGAGGATACCGAAGGTTATTAACTCATCAGTAAATCCCCAGCGGAGTCGCCAAATTGTGGACATGACATAGGTCCACCCCGACGCGGCCACGCGCGGGTTTTGTGGAGGCGAATGAATCTCCATGAGATGGTCAAATGGAAATTTAAATCGAAGTTGGAGTCGCCACCGAATTTTATGGTTATTCGGAACCGTTCGAGCCCACTCTATGTCGTAGTGGGTCGTGTACAAATTCGGCCCATTTCCGATGTCAGAGTTTATTGGGCTCGTCCCTTTGCATATCGATATAGATGCCGTCATGAGCGGTTAATCGTATATTGAATGACTCTCGTTGCCAATGATTTCGGACATCCGGAAACCACGGTTCTGAGTAAGGGGTGAGGGTACGTGTTGGGAAGCTCACTAAGAACACCCAACCCCGCCCGCACATTAGCGGCCTCTACTAGGATATCGAATGACGTTTTAATGTGCGCGTTAGTTGAACGATGAATGATATGCAAACATTGTTTTCCTAAGCATGTGAGGAATTGAATGGGTTGCTAAGTCGGTTTAATGCATGCAAAATTAATTAACGTCAAAGTTGAATTTAGCATGTGAGATTCGTTTTAGTATAATAAAACAAATGAAATAAAAAGGATGAATTTGGTACGAAAGATGAACAAACGAGTTAGTATCGATTTGTAAAATAATATAGCAAAAATAAATATGCGAGATCGAGAAAATAAATATTAATCGAAATCTGAAAAAATATTGTTGAAAAAGACGTTGTTTTGTATTAAAAAACGATGTTCGAAAAATAATAAAAAAAGAACGAAAAGGGTGCGTCGAGACAGCCGGCCACGCGGCTCGCCCGGGTCGCCGGCGAGTCGCGTGTCGGGCTGGTTTTAGACGCGGTTTTCTGAAAACTCGATTATTTATTAAATCGTGTATGAATATTGCATGATTCGTACTCGACTTAATATTTTCGATATTCTTTATATTCGATAGTTGACTATGAAATCAATATCAAATACTTGGAATAGTTTTGGAAAAGATGTAGATTTTAGAAATCGTTTCGAAGAATAAAAAATAAAACGAGCGAAAAAGTAAAAAAGGAGCGCGGATTTCAGACTCGTACGCGAGTCGCCTGTGAGGGGCGCGACTCGCGTGCGGGTCTGTCCCGTTTCGCTCGTTGTTCGAAAATTGTTATTTTGATGAACCGCGTACAAATTATGAATTAATTTGTATTCGATTCATGTTTTCGATATTCGTCGTATCCGATGTTCGATTATGAAATCGATATCGAATATTCGGAATAAAAAAGGGTTTTGTAAAATAATTCGTTTTGAACGAAAAGTAAAAGAAAAGAATTTTGAACGAAAAAAGTTGGAACGATTTTTTGATATCGTCGAGATCTTAATATAATTCTTTTCGATACAATATTCGATTATAGAAAAATCGATATTGTATTTTTCAGAATGTTTGTTAAAAAATAGTTTTTCGTTAATAACGATATTAGAGAAAAAAAAGGAACAGACGACTCTTGACCCATAATAAAAAACGGACGAAGAGAAGGAAGGAGAAGAAAGGAGAAATCGGGTTTGGTACACCCTCAACCTACATGCTTTTGTTGACTCGGATCGGGGCTCGTCGGAATGTGGCTAGGCACGGGAGCGTCGAGTGATGTTTTGGTTCGGCTAGGTGGTACGGTTTGGACGAGACGGGTGAAAGGTGTCGGGTATTGGGCCGGTTTCCTTTGGGTTTGTAATATCGGTTTCTCGATGCTAAGGAATTATGTGTGTGCTATGATATTTTCTGATGCTTGAAAGTTGTGTGTGTGTGAATAATGTGTCTGAAAAATTGTGTTCGACTTTTTTTATTGTATGGAAAAATTGTGTTGGTTTTGTGAAATTTGTACTCCTTAAAAAGCCCAAGCTAAATATCCATGTTTCGAGCCCATTTCCGAGTACGTTAAAGCACGTTTGCGTCCGTTCATCATCGGGTGTTTTTTGGAAACTGCTATAGACACCTGGCGGTCAAAATGTGGGTGTCTACAGAGCCCCCACTCTGACTGAGGCTTGGACAGGGCGAAAGTCAGAGTAGCCACCAGGTCAATCAAGGATTAAAACCCGGTAGCTTTCGGTCGGGTCGTTTAAGGTCCATTAGATCTGCGTAAAGGGCCCGCCGGCCATGGATTAGAAATGTACCTGAGCTGATGATAACTCCGTGGGAGATTGAACTCGTCGCATAAGACTTTAGGTGTGCCTATATATGGGCTCATCTTGTTAAATGCCGCTGGGGAGTTATGTGAATTGCGCTGTCGTGATTTGTACCTGTATAAGTTACATAAAATTTTGCATGCAACATGTAGGCGAAACAAATATGACTCGCGCTGGGGAATAAGAATGATTTTTGCTGCATTTTGAAATCGAAGTCCTGAAAGCAACTCACGTGCTAGGAAATAGGTTTCCAAAATTGAAAGAGGTGGAGAAGAAATTTGCAGTTTAAATAGACTGAAATTTGACCTTGTCGAAAAGATTTTCTTTCAAATGGCAAAGTTTTTGCAAATTTTAAAATGAGAATTTGAAAAGAGAGGCCTACCGGCAGACTCGACTCTGGACGCGACAGGACGAGTTGACAGACACGACTTAGACTCTCTAAGGGTTGGACCGTGACTTGGTAAGGAGGTGGGCCACCTAAGATGACAAGACTCTTAAGTTGCGCTATTCCGTAGCCTAGGCGAGTGACAACACGGTCGAATCCTCGGAATAGGAAGGATGTGCTATGGGGGGATTGCAATAGTCTGTAATGAGACTGTTTTGGCATGACAGGACTTTTAGCAGTAGCAATGCCGTAGTCTAGTGCTCTTCTAGATTTTTGATTTTTGGGTACATTTTCAAAGTGGGCATTGCCTCGAGTCCTGATAGATTCTTGTCCGCGAGTGAGCCGAGTACTAGGACACACTACAGAAAGGAGGCTATATAATTTTTTTGAATTTATCTGGATTATGTGAATGGATGGAGAACTTCTGCCTAGGAGAAGCCCCCAGAATGACAAAGCTAACTGTCGAGAACATGACAGTGTCGTGACCGGAATGATGGTGCTTTTTGAATGTGTCAATGTGGGTGGTTGTGCCTCCCTTGAAAGGCTGCCTACGTATTCACGTGTGGTGAAATCAAACCAAGCCGTAGTTCAGTGGATTATGGTGCCTAGTTTGTTAGGGCTTTGTGTGTAACTAGCCATAGCGATGGTGTAGGCTAGGTGCATTCCCAGTGATGTCATGATCAAAGGGCTAGAATGGTTAGGATATTGATCCTGTGACTGTGAGCGTTCTCCGGGATAGCCCCCAGAGGTGGTGTGCACTATTTGGGCATGTTCTATGCCGACCGCAAGTTGAGTTCCCGTGTTCGGAGTTGGTAACTGGTTTGAATGAGAAGAATTGGGATGTGATTTTAACGAGTTCTGCTCTCGGGGATTTTAACGAGTTCTGCTCTCGGGGATTTTAACGAGTTATGTTCTCGGGGATTTTAACGAGTTTTGCTCTCGGGGATTTTAACGAGTTTTGCTCTCGGGGATTTTAACGAGTTTTGCTCTCGGGGATTTTAACGAGTTTTGCTCTCGGAGGATTTTGCGAGTTTTGCTCTCGGGGGATTTGACGAGTTTTGCTCTCGGGTCTTTGTATGGTGATTGTGAATTTTGTTATGTAAAGGGGAAGTCGAGTAAAATGGCTCGAACTTTGATCGGGATAAGTTTTGATAATGCAAGATCTGATTTCCATGTCTGGCCCTAATGGATAGGGGTATCCTATGGAGCTTGAATCCTCAAAATTCCGGGCTGTCTCTGGCCTGGGTCTCAGGAAGATCTTGAGGGTTGTAATGTGGGAAGGCTAAATGTGGTGTTAGTTGACCAGCTTGATTGTCTCTCCCTTATTGGATGGTATGAGTATTGATAATTTTGAATTGATCGTTTTCACTACGGTCATGGTTTGTTTGAATATTTTTTGGTTGACCTCTTAGCCCCGGTCTCAGAATTCTTCATTTGGATTGACCGCTTAACCTCAGTCATGGGTGCCTCTTTTTTTTTTGATAATGGCCTGCATTTTTGTTTTGTCCTTTTGCTTTTTCTTGTATTGGACTTTTGATTTTTTTGTCCAGTTTTTTCCTTTTTTTTTGTTGGTCAGACTAACACCTAAGGTAGGGATCGGTTAGTCTTATTGGATGGGTGTTTTATTGTGGGAAATGGGCTTGCCTCCCGTCTTTAACCCAAACTAGGAGATTACCTAGATTTGTCATAGGATTCGATACCGCTCCTGCTAAGGGTAGTTATGTGGCTTTCTATACCAGACATGGAACAGGTAAAGGAAAACACGGGTCTCATTTCCTGCAGTCATTATAGATGTGCCTATAATAGTCACGTGCGTGTGCTCACAGAGTATGATGGTGTTCATCATGTTCTCGGAAACACATAAGGAAAGTATATATGAGAAATAGAAAAGCTGATTTTATTGAATTTTGAAAAAGAGGACAGAATACAATTGACTCTGACTCCGACTTTGAAGTTGAAATAAATAGTATATCCTAGACTCGGACTCAGACTTGGACTTAAATCAAATCCGGACTCTTGGATGCATGAGAGGTAGATTGGATGCTTTGGTCATCGGGCCCTGTATAGTCCATGAGGGGCTTTGCAAGTGACAATGTTTCCAAAACGGGAGTCTTCCCGGCATCGAGGAAGTCTTGAATGAGGTGTTTCAGTTTCCAGCACTGTTCTGTATCGTGTCCCCTCCCTCTGTGGAATTTGCAGTAATGCTCGTCGTTCCATGCTTTGGAGCGTTTTTCCAAAGGTGGGTCGACTGTTGGGCCTATAGGTAGTATTAGGCCCTTCGGAACCAACCTCTGGAAAGCGACGGTGTAGGACATATCCAAGTGGGTAAATGTCCTTTCCTTTGACTGGTTCTTGATTTTTGGAGAGGTGACTTGAGGGTTACCTCTCTCGGTCATGCCATCTTGAGGGTATCGGACAGTTTCGTTTGAGTGTTCACCTTTCAAATGGCTCAGTTGGGTGATAGGCTGTCTTACCCGCTCTAGTTGTGTTAGACGGGCTCTGGTTCTTATAAGGTCTTCTTCGATGATGGTTACCCTGGAACTTAGGTTATCTAGGGCAGTATTGATTTTCGAAAAGATATTGTTAATGGAGCAAGATAGCATAAGCATACTCCCTTGGATATCCCCTTTCTCGACGGCGCGGGATTTGTTATGGTTTGGTAGTGTCTCGTTCATAGGGTCCCTGATCGGAAGAAACGACAGGTGTTAGAACTCGCCTAAACTCGGTTTTGCGCAAATGCAAGAGAGAGAGTCAAACTTGGTACGACCCGGGGGCGGGAATGACTAAGATTCTATGACCGGGCTACTTAAATGTTAATCCAGACAAAGTAACGACTGTGACCTAGACTCGACCACGAGACTCGAGCTGTACAAGGATAAGTCCGAAAATGGGGCGACCGTATTTAACAGTGCCGCGTGCTTGGACCAACCGTGGTGACCTAACCCTAGGTGACCCGAGTATTCGTAGCGTGGGTACGACTCGAAGAAGGCTAATGTGGGTGTCTACACGGAGACTAATTTTTAGAGCATTTTGCCCTTTCCCTTGTCTTTAGGGTCCCGCGGAGCCTGATGTCGCCGGGGCGGGGGCGAGCGTTCCCGGATCACAAGGGGAAACCTCCTTTGCTCGAACCTGTTTCTTCGACAGCGGGTCTTCTGCCATTGTAACCGGTCTAAGCCGAGCCTTCACGTGCTCAGGTGGCCTGTCTCGAGGACCACGTCGGTCCTGAACTGCCATCTTAGGTCCAAGTCTCTTTTCTAAGTCGGTCTGGGGGCTCACTCTCCCCCGCGCACCTCTAGCACTGGACCCTTCAGCTTGAGTCCTAGTCCTCCCTCTCTGACCTGACATTAGACGGACCAGGGTAGCCGGAGTGTCACCTTCATCAAAGAAGCCTCTATTGTCTTTAGCTTGCTCCCTTCGCAGCAGGTCAAAAGCTTCATCAACATTTAAAGCGGCTCGGGCCTAAGCAGAATATGCTTTCGGCCATTTTACGTAAGAATCTGACACCCAAATTGAACGAAGAGATTTGAGAATAGACCAAGTGGGCCGACTATACCATCGTTGCATCCAAGTATCGCACATCACATCGGTCAGCTTGGTAGATTCACTCACAACTGCCTCAATTTATGGGATTCTTTGAGACCGACCGTACTGCCTAAGTATGCGGTCGGAGTAAAGATGAATTGTCTGCCTGAAAGACAAAATCACCTGATAGCGAGCTTCATCCCTCGGAGCCAAACCCGTCCAAACGTAAATGGACCACCACAACACTATCCATCGGATCAGCGGACCGCTATGAAAAGACAACACTTCGTCCCAATATTTCTTGGTAATGTGGCGAGAAAAATCAATAGCCCGTCTCCTTGTCATCACCTGGTTAGGTCGGTATCGACTTGGGTCAAGGGGAGGATCTATGACCGATAGCCTCTCAAATAACCAAAGATGAAAAAGAAAAGACAAAAATATGAGTTCCCGAGCAAAATAGACGTCCGCCTAGGGGTCACTCCATCGAGTGACACCAATGAATCGGGCATTGGGCTTCTCATGAGGGCACTCGATCAAGTGCCAAGGTGACTCGATTGAGTGCCTGCTGTAGCAGAAAATCGCGAAGAATAAAAAAAAATCGAAGAAATTGAAAAATTTGAAAAAATCAGAAAAATCCGAAGCGATATACCTGCAGCAAACGGGTGCTCCCAATCAGACGAATCGATGAATCCCTCTTGCGGTTGTCCAAGCCCTGGATGATCTCCTCCGTAATCAGCGAAGCTGGACTGTGCTCCGTCTCCATCAGGTCGACCATAGTAAAAAGACGAACGTTGCCCATACACGACAACAAATCCATTTGACCTTCAAAGGCATAAACATGGAGCATACAAAAAGAAAAAGCCCTACGGCTGTGGGCCGGTCTGACCCAGACGTCATGTGGGTTCATAAATTTCTCGGCCAAGTCAATCAAAGAAATATTATCATCTTCCATCATACGAGATACCTCATTATGGGAAAGTCCTAAAAATTCCCGTAGTTTCCTCCTTGGGTCATGAACTGAAAGTGGGACAGCAGGACGAAGTAAAGGATTCCATCCTCCTACTGCAGCAATTTCCTCAGGTATGGGGTAGATTTCGCCCCGAGGAAGGGCAAAAACATGATATGTGTCGTCCCAATAGGACAAACAAGCATCAAGGAAATAACGATACACCTGCATCTGATGGAGCATGAACTGCTGAGTAATGCCCGTCTGGTTTAAAGCAACCTTATTCGTATCCCTGAAGCGTCGGGACCATTCTTGCAACATCGTGGTCAAGTGTTGAATTCCCATGGCTAAATTTCTTGAAAAGTATAAGGAGTTCTCTTTTTAAGAAAGAAGAATTGTGAAGAAGTTGTGAGGAATATTAGAACAGGGGATGAGTACTTATAGTACTAAACCCTGACAACCCTCTTTCCATAAAGTTTCCTAATTCAAGTAGGCTTAGGCATACAAGCCCAGTCTTATATTCCTCATGTCAGCACAGGAATTAGTCATCCCGAGCATTCCTAATTTTCAAAGGAGTCAAAATTTCCAAAATAAAGATTTTCCAAAATTTCAAAAATTCAAATTTTTATTCCCCAGCGCGAGTCATGTTTTACCTAAATGTTACATGCAAAAATTCTGTGTAACTGTATACGGGTATACTCAAGGCTTCGGAAGCAAGCCCGCGCAACTCACATATCTCCCCAGAGGAAAGCCCGAGACGATATATCTCCCGAATCAGCACGGGATGGGCCTACATACGGGCGCACCCGGGACTTATATAACAAGTCCAAATCCCCGCGGTGTTATCAGCATCAACTCAGGTATGATTTCCGTCTTATGGCTGGCGAGCCCTTTACGCGAGTCTAATGGACTATAAACGACCCGACCGGAAGTCTGCCAGGTCTTAATCCTCGATTGGCTTGGTAGCTACTCTGACTTTTGCCTTGTCCAAGCCTCATTCAGAGTGGATGCTCCGTAGACACCCACATTTGGCTGCTAGGTGTCTATAGCAGTTTCCAAAAAACACACGATGATGATCGGACGCGAACGTGCTTCTACGTGCTCGGATATGGGCTCAAAATCGTTAGTTTCTATCTTGGGCTTTTTACGGAGTACAAATCTCACAAAACCAACCTCAAATTCAGGCCCAGCGGGTCGTTTCCAATCAAATAAGACTAATTTGGGTCAAAACTGACACCGGAAATAAAACCGACTCTTAGCGGTCGGGTCAAACCCCAGTCAAAGCCGTTTCCGAGAACACAAAACGGCCATGCAAATATCAAGAATCCAACCCAAACACGAAATCTTTGAAATATATGGCCCGCCTCATCCACTCGATCGAGTGTCATCCCACTCGATCGACTGGGCCTTCAACAGGCCCGCTGTGACCATTTTATTGGGCCACTCGATCGAGTCAGCAGGGGCACTAGATCGAGTAACCCTAGGTCGTGGGGTTGGGAATTCTTATATATACACCCTTTGCATACACCTTCATACAACTTTTTCCTCTACAAGTTTTAACCCTACCTTTTACACATACAAAATTTCAGTCTTGCAACCCTAGTATCTAGCAAACCGAAGACCAAAAAACCACCATAACTCTATCTACATAATCTCAAACTCCCGTGCCTAAGCGACAAATACACGAGTCCCATCCGAGAATACGAAGCATGTAGGTTGAGGGTGCAAATAATCCCGATTTCTTCTCTCTTTCTCTTCCCTTCTCCCGTGTCGTCTTCCTCGTCTTCTCTCGTTTTTTTCCTTCTTTTTCGTATCTAATATCGCTAATATTACTAATATCAAGACACTAAATTATTCGCCTATTCGTGTCGAATACAAGGGATGACGGAATAAGGAAATCCGAATACAAGGGTCTCGCACCCGATGTGGCCAGTCGCTTATCCTGACACCCCAAGTATTTGATTGTTGAAGCGAATCAACGTCAACAAGATTGTTTCTTTTTTTTTATCGCATCGTTAGTCTCGTTTTAATTTTTGCATAATCATCATCGAAATCGCGCATCCGTCAATTTCCAAAACTATTTCGAATTAAACACGTTTATTTAAGTTAGGGCGAAACCCGTTGATGCGGATCTGACATCACATAATCCACAAGTATTCATTACGATGTCGAGATGCGGAGGGAATCATTTTTTTATTCGATCGAGTATGGAGCGTTTATTCTTAAAGATGTGATATCGACTCTATAGTCGAATAACGTGTCTAAAAGAAGTAGTTAATAAATTTAACTAATACGAATTCGTTGATGCTAAATATAATTGTCACAAAGTTCGAAAGAACTAATTACGACATTATAACGCGGAGATAATTAATTTCGTTTTAGTTTGATTTAAACGACTAATAACATCTTTTCTAAATTTCACTCTAAGTATTCGATATTGATTCCGTAGTCAAGTATCGAATATGACACAAAACAGCCATGCAAATATCAAGAATCCAACCCAAACACGAAATCTTTGAAATATATGGCCCGCCTCATCCACTCGATCGAGTGGGCCTTCAACAGGCCCGCTGTCACCTTTTTATTGGGCAACTCGATCGAGTCAGCAGGGGCACTAGATCAAGTAACCCTAGGTCGTGGGGTTGACAATTCCTATATATACACCCCTTTGCGTACGCCTTCATACAACTTTTTCCTCTCTACAAGTTTTAACCCTACCTTTTACACATACAAAATTTCAGTCTTGCAACCCTAGTATCTAGCAAACCGAAGACAAAAAAACCACCATAACTCCATCTACATAATATCAAACTCCCGTGCCTAAGCCACAACTACACGAGTCCCATCCAAGAATACGAAGCATGTAGGTTGAGGGTGAAAATAATCCCGATTTCTTCTCTCTTTCTCTTCCCTTCTCCCGCGTCATCTTCCTCGTCTTCTCTCTTTTTTTTCCTTTTTTTTTCGTTTCCAATATCGCTAATATTACTAATATCAAGACACTAAATTATTCGCCTATTCGTGTCGAATACAAGGGATGACGGAATAAGGAAATCCGAATACAAGGGTCTCGCACCCGATGTGGCCAGTTGCTTATCCCGACACCCCAAGTATTTGATTGTTGAAGCGAATTAACGTCAACGAGATTGTTTCTTTTTCTTTATCGCATCGTTAGTCTCATTTTAATTTTTGCATAATCATCATCGAAATCGCGCATCCGTCAATTTCCAAAACTATTTCGAATTAAACACGTTTATTTAAGTTAGGCCGAAACCCGTTGATGCGGATCTGACATCACATAATCCACAAGGATTCATTACGATGTCGAGATGCGGAGGGAATCATTTTTTTATTCGATCGAGTATGGAGCGTTTATTCTTAAAGATGTGATATCGACTCTATAGTCGAATATCGTGTCTAAAAGAAGTAGTCAATAAATTTAACTAATACGAATTCTTTGATGGTAAATATAATTGTCACAATGTTCGAAAGAACTAATTACGACATTATAACGCGAAGATAATTAATCTCGTTTTCGTTTGATTTAAAGGACTAATAACATCTTTTCTAAAAAATTTCACTCTAAGTATTCGATATTGATTCCGTAGTTAAGTATCGAATATGACAAGTATCGAAAATTTAAGTCGAGTATGAATTGTATCATATTTTTACGCGACTTAACAAAAATATCGGTTTCCAACAGTAAAAAGCATTTTCGAAATCCGTGCAAAATTGCAAAACGAACGATAGTTCGTACAGGGGGCACTCAATCGAGTGCCTAGCCCACTCGATCGAGTAGCACCCCAAAAGTTGGGCAGAAGGGTTTTCCGAAGACCACTCGGTCGAGTCCCTCTATGACTCGATCGAGTGGCCTCCTTCACGTACCAAACGTGAGCCCTTCAACATATTTCGAGCCCTATCAAATATTTTTATGACTTCAGACAACACGTGTCAAGTCAATCACGTGTCAAGTCAATCACGTGTCAAGTCAATCACGTGTCATAATCCTTTCAAAACCATGCATCACGTTGCTTTCATCATTCTAGATTATTTGCAAACCGCTATTGTCGTTACTAACTCGTATGCTTCCACTTTTGTGTTTTATTTTTCCTTTGTTTGTTTTTTGTACTAAAACGAACCTCGCATGCTAAATACAACTTTGACGTTAATTTAATTAAATTAAATCGACATAGCAACTTATTCGAATCTTCGCATGTTTAGTCAAAATATTGTTTGCATATCATTCAATCGAATTACTAACGCCCGTATTTTAAAATCAAACGATATCATAGTAGATGCCGCTAAGTGCGGGCGGGGTTGGGTGTTCTTTGTGAACTTCCCAACACGTACCCTCACCCCTTAGTCAGAACAGTGGTTTCCGGATGTCCGAAACCATTGGCGCACGAGAGTCATTCAATACACGATAACCGATAATGTCGGTATCGGTATCGCAATGCAAAGGGACGAACCCCATAAACTCTGAAATCCGAATGGGCCGTACTTTGTGCACGGCCCACTAAGATATAGAGTGGGTTCGAATGGGCCCGAACTCCCACAAAGTTCGATGGTGACTCCAAACTTCGATTTAAATTTCAATTCGAGACCCATCTCACATGAGATTCATTCGCCTCACCAAACCCGCGCGTGGCCGCGTCGGGGTGGACCAATGTCATGTCCACAATATCTAATCACAAGAAAAGGAAATTTTATGGAATTCGAGCTGGATAACACATAATGTTTTCAAAACATATTTCAAAAGATTGTCTATTTTATTGGGCATTTTTAGGACTTTATTCGAAATCTCATTGAGCGTGAAATCAGGTTGTCTCTATTGTATACGTGATAACTTGGAAGAATAGCGCTTAGCTTAACCGTATAAAAGCGTCCGTAGCGTACGAAGGGTCTTTGGCTGTGCTTGACATTGACTCGAGAGTAGGCGGGAGAGTGGCCATACTTTAGGTGGGGACCTGATTAGTCCCGTATGTGTTAGGTGGATCGCACCCGGGTTTCCGTGAGCCGATGATTGGAGCATGGCTCTGGGGATAACTGGCCGGGTCGTGTTTAGTCCATGGTGCGGGTAACAACCTTACGTATCCGGTATTCGATCCTGGAGATGAGAGGAAGAATTTTGTTTTAAACTTGTTTATGTCACCACGGTAAATAGGGGTAGTAATGTAAGTCCTCTGGTATCGGTGTGATTGGTGGTATATTATTACTGTACAAGTATCAAATACGAAACTTATTCGGAACTTGTACAATAATTGGCCGGTATATCCTGATAAAACTTTTCTAAAAATAAAACGGCACTTAAAACATTTCTTGCGATTTCTAAAGTTATGTGTTATCGGTTGTGCTTTTATGTACTGCTATTTGATCTATGTTTGATTTAATATTTTATTCATATTAAATTTTGATAATATACCCACCTGACGATTTGTTTTTCTATGAAATTCTTTTAAAATATTATAATCGTCAGATTAAGGGAAACTGACCACTCCTCAGACGGGCAAGGTTGAAGATAGCTCAAGATGGGACTCAAATGTATTTCTATTCTTCATAAAATTGTTATAATTAAATGTAATATTTAAGTACTTTCATAATTATTATGAAGTAATCTAATTAGTTGAGAATAGTAATGACATGGATATGTATTATGTCTTCCGCTGTTTATAAAGTATGAAAAAAATCTAGGTTGTTACAAACTGGGAGTTGGCAACATAGAATTTTTTTAACCCAACTGTCATCAAACACATTATGCAATTTCCCTAGGTCCTATTTGCTTGAGGGCCCCACTAACTTGCCCACATAGGTAACAACATTCAGATACCTAGAATTCAATTTAAATTGGGGTATCTGACCATTAACAAATCTCACCTAGGTGATATTAATCATATTGGGATTACCCGGGAGCTATGCAAGGGAGTCTTTAATAAGACATAGACCCCATCTAATTTCTTGTCATCCCCACGAAGCAGGGCCGGACCGGGAGGGGGGTAGTATTTTCAAGTTCGATATACAACACTTGTATTTTGAAAGGAAAGAGTCTGAGTTTTAAAAAATTTCCACGCAAGCTTACCTAGTAGAGATTGATTAGTACATTGGATGTTTCTCATATCGAAGCATCCCTTAGTTTTAGGAAGAGAGAGAAAGTTAGAGCTTCACCAATAGATCGTTTTTTGTCTTTTAGTTCCAGTCCACCAGAAATGGGCAAATAGTTTATTAATCCTATCTCCCACACTTACCGGTAATCTATAGACCAATAAAAGATGAACATAGAGGGAGGTATAGAACTGAGGAGATAAGTGTAAGACGGCAAGGGCTCTTTTTGTCACCAATTCGGGGTGTTTTCTATGTTAAATACTTTTATTTAGAGTATTGTTGTCTTTTCCCCCGTTTTGATTATCTATGTGTAATTTCCAGCCATATTTTGGGCATCGCTTGGTTTGGACCTATTCACTCGAAATAGGACCACGTGCCAAAGGATGAGAGCCATGAAGAACTCAGTTTCGAACCAGACACTTTTGAACCGAGGGAGTTTGGAAGCATCTTATCCGGGTAGCATAACCTCGAGGTGACTAAGGAGAATAAAGAAGTTAAAGCATGCAAGAAAAAAGGAAGATGAAAGAAGACGAATATGTTGATCAGGGTCGCAGGCGCATCCTGCGGCATTCTGCGCAGTCTGTGGGCGTAGCCTGTGCCACCCTGCGCAGACCGCGAGGTTTCTTTTAAAATTGCAGATTTCGTTTTCTAATTCCTCTTGTTATGGGCTTTGTTGTCGGCTTGTAATTCTGATTCCTTGTATTACCCTAGATATTTAAGGTTGCATAAGACACTTTGTAGAGAGAGGAACACAGTTTTAGAGAGAGATTAGGATTTTAATCCACTCTAGATCTACCTTGGCAATTCTTCCCGATGATGTAATTCTTCCCATTTTGTAAGACTTTCAACTCTTATTTTAAATTTATCTCATGCTATTCCTATCCTTTATCATTAAGTGTATTATCCATGTACTAGGTCTTTGATTGTTATCAAAGTGGCTATATAGTAATGCATGTACACTTGTTGCTTGTGTGTACAGAAGTTATTACACCTATTTACACCTCTAGTAGTGCTCTTGCCATGATTCGTTAGTACGTTTGCCATCTTATGATTGCCTTGACTAAGGAATATGCATGTTGAAGATGTGGTGATTGTTTTAGCATAAGTCATTATTTTCTCCCCTTGAGGATCTAAATCCTAGACACATGTTGATGTTGTTTGCTAGACTATGTGTGGACGGATGAATATTCCATGTGTAATGTTATTGAGCATGGAGTTGTGACTTAAGGAAAATAATTATTATTGAGAGTTGATTCTTTTAATATGTGTGGATGAGTTGCATTGTTGTGGTATCGATTTGCACCGGGATATTTCTCTACTATTGATTTCCTTTATCTTATTTCGATTGTTTTGTTACCAAAACCAACCTACAAACTCCCCCCTTTGCATGTTTAGACTAGTTATTATCCCTTCTTGTTTATCCTCGTTACTCTATTAGTTTAGTGTGTTCGTGCTTCGCTAGTTTAGTTTCTCTACATTATTATCTCCTAGAATATACGTCCATCCTTGTGGTTCAACCCCGCTACTTGCCATTCACTACTTTATTGTAAATGTGTTTGTATGAGTAGATTTTACTATTTACGATGTGGCAACTATCTTCCCATCAAAATGGCGCCGTTGTCAGGGATGACAACATTCTAGGTCTTAACTTTTTAGTGAATCTCTTCTAGTTTAGCATTTCTTTTATTGTAGTTTCTTTGTTGTTTTTAGTAGTTTTATTTTTTCTTGCGAAGTAATTGGAGGTTCTAACCAATCTTGTGCAAGTTTTATTAGTTCATGCCTCATAGCTATTTTCTTCCACCTGAGTACGAAGTTGGACAAGATCAAATCAACGTGTGGGACGACTTTTTCCACCGACCAGATTAAGAAACTCTCCGGCCAAGTAGTTCATGTTCAAGCCCAAGTGAAGGAAAAACTCTTGACACCTTTGTATCTACACCATCATATGTAGCTTTTGTCGATCCAATGGCGAGAACTATCAGAGAAATGAAAGCTTCAGATCTCGATACTCAACCTATGAGTATCGTCTATCCAGACATGAAGGATGACGTCCATTTCGAGCTTAAAGGCCACTTCTTACACCATCTAAGTAAATTCCTTGGGTTGGCGAACGAAGATCCTCATTGACATTTGAGTGATTTTCATATGAGTTGTGCTAGTGCTAAACCGTTGAACGTTTCAGATGATGGTTTCTATTTGAGAGCATTCCCACACTCTTTACAAGATAGTGCCCGGGATTGGCTCTATTATCTTCCGACCGGCTCGATTGCTACATGGAAGGATTTGAAATGCTCTTTTCTATAGAAATACTTCTTCTCTTCAAGGGTTACGAACCTAAAGAAGCAAATATCTAACATTTCCCAAAACTTTGACGAGTTAATCTATGCATATTGGGAGCATTACAAGCGATTGCTTGCTAAGAGCCCTCACCATGGGATTAGCGAATGTGATATAATCTTGGATTTTTGTTCGGGGATGTCCGATGAGATGCACGCATGATGAATGCGGCACTATCGGAGGTGAAGAGTTCCTCACCATTGAACGTGCCAATGAAGTTATTGGAAACATGAGGCTAGCACAATATTATTTGGTGATCGCTCTAAGGCTAATGCAAGAAAGACTAATGTGAGCTCTTTGGGAACTCAAAGTGACTATGGAGAGAAACTCAACAATTTGACTAACATGGTCTTTTCCATGATGTTTGAAGCAAGAGTGTTCTCAAAAATTGATTTAAGGCAAGGGTATTATCTAGTAAGAATCAGAGAGGGGGATAAGTGGAAGACTGCTTTCAAAACTAAGCTTGGTTTGTATGAATGACTTGTGATGCCATTTGGTCTGTCAAACTCCTCACGTACCTTCATGAGATTGATGATTGAAGTCCTAAGGGAACACCTAAGGATGATTTACTGTGGTATACTTTGATGACATACTAGTTTAAACTGGCAACCAAAGGGAACACCTTGACCACCTTGAGGTGATCTTCAAAATTCTAGGGAAGAGTAAGTTGTATGGCAAAATTGAGAAGTGCACGTTCATGACTAAAGAGGTAATCTTCCTAGGACACATAATATACGGAAGAGGGATCTCAGTTGACCAAGAGAAGGTTGAAGCCATTAGATCATGGCCTATTCCAAAAACTATAAGTGAAGGGGATTCCAAGGTCTTGATTCCTTCTATAGAAGGTTTATCAAAGGGTTCAGTTCCATGATGGCACCCATCGCTGAATGCATGAAGAAAGGAGAGTTCAATTGGAGTGAAGAGGCTCAAATTGCCTTTGAAAAGATCAACAAGCTAATGTGCCAAACACTTATTCCGAGGCTGCCAGACTTTGAAAGTTTGTTTGAAGTGGAATATGATGTTAGTGGAGTTGGAGTTGGATTTGTGCTACTTCAATAACAAAAGCCAGTAGCCTTTTCAATGAGAAATTAGGAGGGGCCTGTGGACGTCCGTCCGCACCGCCCGGCGCACCGCGCGGGACCGACCCAGTTTTCAACATGTGGCGGCGGCCACCCACGCGGCCCCCTCCCTACCGGGGGCCGGTCCGATCTCGAATACGGGGCGAAGTGTCGGACCTCGATTTGGATGACGATCCGGATTGTACTAGACGGGTGCGGGCACCCGTGTTTCCGTTTGGGAATCGATCGAGACGTGGTTGTGAATGTTTAAAGGCCGATTCATTTGGTAAGGCGACCTTTTTAGTGAACTAAATTCGTTGCCGATTCGTGGAGTCGCCACAGAGTCAATTATGGGGACTCGGAAACCGTTCAAGTCAACTTTGATCCCTTGGCGGCTCAAAGTTGAGTGGCACAGGACCTAAAGATAAAGACTTGTACCCTTAAGCACTCCATGCCTGGAATGACTCTCATTGCCAATGGTTTTGGACATCCGGAAACCGTGGATTCTGAGTAAGGGGTGAGGGTACGTATTGGGAAGCCAACATCTGGTAGATATCAACACCCAATCCCGCCCGCACTATAACGGCCTCTACTAATCAATCGGTGGGTTGATTTCCTAGTTCTTTTGTTGTGGTGAAAGTACTGTAACATCTGTTGTTTTAAACCCTATGTCTTTGCTATGTCGATTGTTTTAAGGACAGATAAGTTTTATCGTCAAAATAGTAGCGTTTACATTCTTTGCATGCGATTTCACGTGACAAGCAGGCCATGAAAAGATGCACGTAGGAGAGTAGAGAGTACTAATATTATAGGTATTAGCAAATCAGTTTTAACGTGATAATATAGATATTAGTCATTCTTGTGGTATACCTTACCTGGTATTCTACTTAAGATGCGTCGATTCGGTATTAATAAATATGCTTCGAACCCAATAAGGTGAGTATCCGGACTAATACGGAACCCGACCATCACTTTGTTCAGTTTTAGTTATTTTACGTTTTGAATTCCGTGTTAGGTGATTTAGCATGCGATTATAAGGTCATAAAAGCGATAAATCATACGAAAAACTTTAAATGCGAATGTAAGTAAATCACATTGTGAGGAATCGAGTGGAGGCTGGCTCAGCCTAAGAGCACGATTAGCCATTACCAGGTGGAGAATGCGTTAGTCAGCAAGCTACGCATTGAAGATGTAAGTTTCCCTCTATAGTTTATTTGCTCAATAGCCCCAAGGCTTGGGATTTACTAGGATGTTGGTTTTGTTTGTGTAGTTTGTGGCCCGCCCTTGGGCCGATTACGAGGGCGTTACGGATACGTGACTGCGGAGCTGAGGCCGTGGAGTAATAGGAGGATGCTTCTCCCTGCGTTGATTAGTCCGGTTTGGTACCTGGGCGAGCGGTTGGTGCGTCAGTGCCTTTATGATGACTTCAGGGTGCCGGTTGACCCTCCCTGGACCTTGTTTAGACCGTCGACCGCTGCAGAGATTCTCGAGGACAAGGACGGAGAAGGAGGCGATACACTCTTAGTGTCTGGTGCCTCCTACTTGTCCCATGTCACCCGACGATTAGCTTGGTATCGCCTTGTGGTAAGGTTCTAATTTTGGCTCTAAGGTTTGCTTTGTGGCTTGTTATCTCTTTGCTTCTTGGTTGACCAATCTGTTGTCTTTCCAGTTGGTCGATCTGGCTGACGAAATCGAGCCCCCAGATTTTCCTCTGACCCTGCTCAGGGTGGATGCAGCTGGGATACCCTTTACCGAGCCCCTTCCCCCATGCTCTGCTGAAGAGATGGATGTCGGGATAGAGTGGCGAGACCGAGTGTACCGGGTGAGTTTTGGGTATTGTTATTTGTTTGGGCTCTAAGGATTAGGGTCGGTTCACCTAACTTTTGTGGTTTCTTCTTCCAGGTTTCGTCGGCTTGTCATCAGAAATTGTGGCAGGCCGCCAACTGCTTCCGGGCCTATGCCTCGAGGGTCTCCCGTGACACTTTGAGGCCTCGATCGGTGAGTTTGCATGGCTGAGGTGGTTTTCCTAGGCTGCTTGTATGTGTTATCCTAATGTTTGAGTGTATTTGTAGGATGTTCCGGATATGGTGGGACAGCTAGAGACTCGGGTGACCGAGCTTGAGGCGAGAGAGGTTGAATCGCAACGGCTCCTGTAATCTCGGGCTGACGAGATTGCCTTCTTAAAGGAGCAGCTGGTTCGGACTCGGGGGGAGACCTCTACACTAGGTGAGGCCAGTCATCGGGTCGAGAGGGAAGCTGAGGCTAAGGTTGAGGAGGTGGGAGGAATCCCCGAGACAGCTACCCTAGACATGCTGTCGGGGATGGATGGTAGTGAGTCTCCTCTCATAGACTTGGAGGCCCTAGATTTTGATGACAACATTTGTGAGGTCGTGATAGCCGTTTGTGCGGCTTCTTGGGGTCCTACCCAGCCTTGATTTTGTGTATGAATTTGTATATGTTTGTATATGCTCTTTAAATTTTAGTACTTGAATTAGTCTTGTGCTTGGCGAATTTGTTTACCTAGGTTGACAAGTAATCACTTTTGTGCTTATTCATTTGCGATTCAACCTAGTTTAGGGCGTATTAGTGTTGCATGAGAGTATGAAAACCGTTTGTTTTGTACGCTTTTTTTTAAATGCGTTCGTTTGAGCCGGGAATTAAATCGGGTAGCACGTCGATTAAAATGTTTTGACTCGAGATGTAGCATATTAACATGTTTTAAGTGAGTGTATTAAGAAATGAGCGAGGTTATTTTGACATTCAGGACAAGACCGAAGTTGAAATTCGGGCGGCTTTTGAAAAAAAAGGTTATACCGCTTTTATTCATTCATAACATTGCCTTGTAAGGCTACGGACACGATTTGACGATAACCGTTACAAGGCTACGACACGCCTACGCGGGGTCACTTATCCCCCTAAAAAAAAGAACGGAAAGACATCTAAGTCTGGTGGATCCGACGAGTGGAATTCGTTGTCCGTATGGCCCTGTTGCTCTCGCGTTGGTATTTTGGCTCTCGGGAAGGGTTTTAGTAACTTCAGGAGGTCGTTCCTGACGTTCGGGGTTGTCGGATATGAGAGGAAGGTTAAGGAATGTGGAGAAGACTGTATTACAAAATAAGGAAGCTATGTGGGCTAAGGTCGCTGAGTGCCCGACCGATGACGGCGCTACTTATCCTAGTATTTGTCAGTTCATCTAAACGAGCCGAGACCGATAAGACCCATATTGAAAATGTGAGTGATGAAAGGAAGTGAGATTGGCTGGGCTCGGCTTTGGCTAGGGCGGTGGAAGCTTGTGTCAGGAGGGGTCGATGGTGGAAGACCCGAACAAGCACATCTATCCTAATGGCAAGGGAAAGAAAAAGTTGGACCGGTAGGGCCCAGCAGTTTAGTACTACGTTGTATTAATTGATATTACGTGGTGTATTAGTACTAGCTTTTGTGGGGTATTATTTGACGCGTTGTCGTTTCCCAAGGTAGCCGGGTTTTGGATGTTTGATGTAAAGGGCCTCGACAAAGGCTTGATTTTTCATTAATGATAAACACATTTATTTATTTATTTACTTTTTCGTGGTGGCTCGCGACTCGATTTTTCATTTTGCCCGGAGCGTCCTTTCGGGTTTTCACTCCGCCCTCGGCTCACCTTTGTTTTGTCTTTTTTTTTTTTGTTTTTTTTGCATATATATATATATATATATATTTACGACGGCTCGCAACTCGTTTCTTCTTTTTGCTCGGGGTGCCCTTTCGGGTTTTCACTCCGTCCTCGGCTCGTCATTCGTGCTTCGTCATCTAAATCACTCATTAGCCGGAACATGGTAGGGGTCCCGGTTCGTACGTGAATCGAGAAATCGATTCTTGTTATTTGGCTGGTTGTACTCGAGGAGGGGTTGCCTACGTATCCGTGTTTAGACGAAATCAAACCATGTCCGTAGTTCTTTTATAGATGTGAGCGATTTTGCTTTATACTCGTTACACCAATTATCGATGTGAGATGTTTAGAGTGTACTCTCCCTAGTTAAAGATTGGGAGTTTCATTTTGACCATTGAGCTCGGTCTTGATTATTGAATCGGGCCGGTTTAGCTTGGGCTTGTTTTCACTTTTTCCTTTGGCTCCTTTTGGCTATTTCAGATTTTTTTTTCAGACTAGCACCTACGGTGGGGATTGGTCGGTCTTTTATTCGAGGGATGTTTATTGTGGGAAATGGGTTTGCCTTCCGTCTTTGATTGCAAGCTAAGAGACTATCTAGGTTTGTCATAGGATTCGGTAATGCTCATTCTAAGGGATATCTATGTGGCTTTCTATACCAGACATGGAATAGGTAAGAAAAAGGAACACGGGATCTCAACTCTTGTTATTCCTCGTTGTTTCGAGGTATGTTTTATTGTCATCGATAAATGGCATAATATCAAGTTCTAAGCGAGAAAGTGCGTTATTAGATCAAGCGATTGTCGAGGCGCATTATAAAGGAAGAAAAGTTTATTTCTTTTTATTGATAGCAATAAGCGGGCTACGTGCCTGAGACATTGTTTTTAGGGAGGTGGAGAATAGGTCCCCTCGTTCCTCTTGACTCGATGTAAAAATAAAAGATAATTTTTTATACTATTGGGTCTAGGCCCTAAGACGAACTAGACTCTGACTCGGACACAGATTTACTCGTCTCGGTGGAAGCCCGTGGGTTGTCAGGATTTTCCTCGATATTCCGGACATTCTCCTCTATAGGGTTGCGGTGGGAACAACCGATGGTGTCATCAGGGACAGTGTGAATGCTAAAAGGGTTCGTGGTATTGTTTGGTTTCTCGGGTGGAGGGAGAGGGATGGTCCTATTTTCGATCATATCTTGTATGTCATGTTTGAGTCGATAGCAGGACTCGGTATCGTGCCCGTTACCCTGGTGATATAGGCAATAAGCATTAGGGGTCCAACTTTTGCTTCGTTTGCTGACTGGTGGGTCTAGAGTGGGACCCAAAGGTGAGAGTAACCCTTGATCGACTAGGCACTTAAGAGCTTCGGCGTAAGATGGTTTGATTGGGGTAAACTTTCTTGGTGACATTACTACTTTGTTGGGTGTGGTCTTGCAAGGTCTTGGTGTCCCTTCCGTATTGACTTTAGGAAGCCCTAATCGGGTGGAGCACTGGGATAATCTATCCTGGGTAGGCTTTTGGGCATGGTAATCGCTTGGGCTAACGTTTGTATTGCTTTCGGTGTCTCTACTCTCAAGGAAATTGAGGCGGCTATCAATGTAACGGACGGATAAAGTCAAATGGGTTACTGAAGTATGGATGTTGCGAACCAACTTGGTTAGGGCATTGACATCGTTGCGGATGCTTTTGACGGGGTTTGGATCTACCGACATGTTGGGGAGTGGTTCTGTGGGAAAGGATCAAAATGTCAGATCGGATCCACCGGACGACTTAGAGACTCGAGGAATGCTCGTGATCGAGCGACGCGGAAATGAGACCCTTGACCCGTGTGTGTGGTCGTTGGCCTAGGGACTCGGGTACTTTAGACTCTTGGTGTGTTCGGCGTGACGAGACGATTTGACACAAACCTCGGAGGTGGGGCTTAAAGAGGACTTCTCGAAATGAGACGACCCGAAATATGAAACCTCGGGTAGAGGCGACCTTAGTAACTAACATAGACAGTTAAACACACTGTTGTACGACGTAAGAAGTTGATCGCGATCCCGGCTCAGGATCAGATAGTTTTTATTATTTTTTGAAAACGATCGATATTCGTGGAGGAAAGTCTTTTTTTTTGAAAAAAAAAAGATTGTAAAATTAAGGTGACGATGGTGTGGTGACATCGTTTGTGGTGTGGAAAGGCGTTGTCGTGCGCGTGCGTCGGGAATCCGACGATAGCAAAAGTGTAAATTTTTTTTTTTGAAAGGAACACGGTCGTTAGATGGACCGATTTTAAAAATGACGGAGTGACTTTTTATCGAGACTGCTATTAATTAGCTAGTTCGATAATGGATGCGTGTGGAGCTTTAAAGGCGTGACTAAATCTTCGTCAAGGGTTTAGGTAGTGAATAGTGCTTCTTCAAAAAAGTTGTTTTTTCTTTAAAAAAAAAAACGGGAAATCCACGTTTGTCGGTAGCAAGTGTTATTCGACCATGGATGGTGGTGTGTTGTGAAAAGTGTTTCGTGAATGTAACCATTTTGGATTCCTTGACTTCAATAATTGAAGCTTCAGTTGTGTTGACGGTATGTGTAAAAAAAATGTTTTTTTTGAAAACCAAATATAACCGTTTAGCGTGCCTTGATCCCATTAATTGGAAGTTTCGGTGGTATTAACGGTATTGTTGTTGACTGGTTTTAATTTGGCCAAGGTGATGGCATTCGAAAATATATTCCTTTCTTTTTGAAAACGTCGAGTGTAAAATTTGCCATGACAATGGTGCCCAAATATTTTTTAGAAATTATGACTTGACCGGAGTATCGGTGTTTCAGAAATCGTTTTGGAAAGACGAGATATTTTTAAAAACGAAATTGGGTGCGGTAGAATATGTTGGCGTGGTTGAATCCGGATTTTTAGTGTTTTATTTGAGTTGGATTGTTCAAACATGCTACACATAACTAGGAATGCATACACTCATGCAGGATGCAGACTTGGGTAGGTTAGGGTAGGCTACTGATGGGCCGTATTTAGTCATGGTTATAACGATGATTTATGGGTAATTTGGTCGACTAAATTGGTGTTATTCTGTCGTATTTGTGTAATGTCCGTGTGATTATCATATGAACTAATTTGAGGATTTTAGAGTACGACATGATTATTTAGTCGATTCGGCCCGAGACAAAGATCTGGAAGAACAAGCCCAAGCGAAGCCGGAGAACTGATAGTCTTGGATAGCTCGGGAATTGAAGACGGAACTTAAGTTGCTTTAGGTTCCGTGACAGCTTAGTATTTATTAGGATTATTATATTTTATTATTTTATTTTATTATTAGCTTTTGGTAATTATTAGACTTTCCTATTATTATTAGACTACTATTATTACAAGTTTATATAGTCATTACTAGTATTAGTTTAGAGATTATTATTATTCCAATCGGTTGTACGTTCATTAGACAAAAGATGATGAACCCTAGTTTTATGTGTAACTAATTTCTCATCTCGGTTCAAGACATTGAAATGCTTAGTTATCGATTGTGAGTTTGAAAGTTCTTATCTTTATTCTTGATTATTAATTAATTGCTCAGTTTAATTATATGAATGTTGTTATTGATTTCTAGAGTGATCAACTAGTTTTCTATTTCATCGTTCTATTGTTAGTTTTGTTAATTGAACCAGATTTGTTAATTAACTTGACCTGAGGAACATGTAAGACTTAATTATTGAACAGGATTCGTTGATATTATGACTTAGGAGCAAATATCATAGATTTATAGCACAACTGGATTGTATGTGTTTATTTACTCTTTATCGAATTCTCTATTTATTAATGCTGCTGTTGAATTAAATCTGGAACTGGATTGTTTAGGTTGTTTAACGGTTAGATCTAATTAAGAACGGGATACGTTTTAATTAGTTATTCATAAGGAGGATTAGAATCTACGATTCACGATAAAATAATCAAGAATAGTAATTTGAACCGGATTTCGATGATCAATTGTGATTAAGTTGTGGATTTGTACTTGACCCTAGACCTTTTTACTCATCTGATTTAGTTAAAGTTTTCATCTTTATTAGTTTTAGTTGTTAGAAAATCATCCAAAATCCCCCTTCTTATTGTTTAATTAATTAGTTATTTATCGTTCTACATTAGTACACAGTTATAGTTAAACCAATTTCCTGTGGGTTCGACCCTTATTTCCATTATACTATTGTTTTAGTTTGTTGGTTATAAGTGATTATAAATTGTGATTTGAGGCATACGACTTTAGCCTGTCAAATTTTGGTGCCGTTGCCGGGGAATCGGTATTAATTATTTTTGTGTTTTCTGGAGTATTTTTTAATTTTCTTTTTATTATAGCTAATTTTATTTATTTTCTTTTGTGTAGTTTGTGTATAATACTCGTTCGGCTAACTTGAACCTCGAGACATTCGACTCAGAGATTGAACGCACCTTTCACAGGTCACGGAGAATCGAAGAGGGAGCAATAGTTATCGGAACACAGAAAATCGAGGATCTAGAGTTTAACAACGATATTCCTATTATTCTCGTGAATACTGAAGTTTCTTCCGAATCCGAAGACGAGTTGAATATCATGGCCAACACAATTAAGCAGCTGACAGCACCCGACCTTGCACAACAACCTTTGTGCATTACATACCCACCATTGGGTGCGAATGCCACTTTCGAATTGAAGTCGGGTTTGATCCATCAACTACCCACATTCCATGGCTTGAGCAATGAGGACCCTAACAAGCACTTGTCGGATTTTCATATTGTTTGCTTGAGTATGAAACCGGCTTCCGTCACTGATGAGCAACTTAAGCTGAGAGCCTTTCCCTTCTCATTGAAGGATTCTGCGAGAGATTGGTTATATTACTTGCCACCGGCAAGTATTGATACATGGGTGAAGATGAAGAAGGCGTTCCTTGAGAAGTACTTTCCGGCATCTCGAGCCTCCCAGTTGAAGAAGCAGATTAGTAATGCGGAGCAACGAGATGGTGAGACGATGTACGAGTGTTGGGAATGTTTTAAGAAGCTGTGTGCTACATGCCCCCTATCATGGCTACAATCCTCAAGACCTTGTGATGTACTTTTGTGGAGGTCTTTGTGTGGAAGATGCCCGCACGGTGAATGCGGCATGTGGGGGATCGATGGTGAACAAAAGCCCTGATGCTGCTATAGAGGTTATCCAAGAGCTAGCCGAAAGCTCTCGGGATTTCTCTCGAAAATATCCTAAACGGGGAGTGCATGCCATAGGTAATTCATCATCCTCAAGTCCTGAACATAAAGTTGATAGCTTAACGTCTCTTGTCCAAAATATGATGTTGGGGAAAACGAATCAAGTTATGATGTGCGGTATTTGTTCTACCGAGGGACACCCAAGTGAGCGTTGCCCTCAAATGTATGAAGAAGGTCAAGAGGAGGTGAACGAAGTGTGGCATCCTTACTCTAATACCTTCAATCCCGGATGGAGACATCACCCGAACATGAGGTGGAGGAATCGGGTAGGCGACCAAGAAATTAATCAAGGTAATCAATTTTGTCAATTGAAGCAACAATTCCTTGCTAAGCAACAAGTTGCAAACACAGTTCCTACTTCGCCTCCACCTAGTGGTCAAATGTCAACCGAGGACATGATACATGCCTTAGTTGCTAATCAAGCCACAGTTACGAGTCAAATGTCTAATCTCCAAGCTACGGTTCTTCAAAATCACACGGAGAACAAGGCTAGCATTCAAAATCTGGAAATCCAAATGGGCCAAATGGCGACCGCCATTGGTAGGTTGGAGGCTCGAGATTCGGGGAAATTACCTAGTCAAACCATTCTTTCGAAGGAAAACGTGATTGCGGTATCTTTAAGGAATGGGAGACAATTAGTGGAGGCCGACAAGGCGAAGAGGAAGGCCAAGGAAGTTATGGTTCAAGAAGAGGAGCTAGTGATCGAGGAAGGTGAGAAAACGCTGAATATGCAAGAGAAGGATTTGATTTCTCCTACTACACCGGTGGCGGAACCGGATGTTCCTTTTCCCGAGGCACTCAAGTGCACCCGTCATTATGAGCACGACAAGGATATGTACGAGGTATTTGAAAAATGCGAGGTAAACATTCCCCTTCTTCATCTTTTAAAGGGTATTCCTACATATGCTAAATTCTTAAAAGAATTGTGTACTATTAAAAGGAATAACAAGTTGAAGGGAGCTAAGAAAGGAAAGGTTAGTGAGTATGTGTCCGCTATTTTTCAAAAGAAATTACCCCCTAAATGTGGCGACCCGGGGCATGTTTACTATACCTTGCACCATAGGGGATACCTTGCTTGAAAAGTCTATGTTAGATTTGGGAGCTTCCATTAATGTCATCCCTCTTGCCATCTACGAATCTCTTAGACTTGGTCCTATGAAGGGAACCGGGAAAGAAGTGCAATTAGCGGATCGATCTAGTGTCTATCCTAAGGGAGTTGTAGAGAATGTCCTAGTTAAAATTGATAAATTGGTCTTTCCGGCCGATTTTTATGTTTTAGACATGGAACATGTTTATAGCGCAACTCCTATCATTTTAGGACGACCTTTGTTAAAGACCGCGGGAACAAAAATTGATGTCCCTAATGGTTCACTTAGCATGGAATTTGAGGGTAGAGTCGTTAAATTCGACATAAATAAGCCTAGTTCTCACTCCCCGAAAGACAATACCTTGTATCGTGTTGATGTTTTTAACCATTTATCTCTTAACTCACAAGAAGAAGTGGTGAAATTGGTTCCTAAACCGATCTCGTCTACCCCTTCTAGCAAGGAATTTTTGTCTAAAGATGTGCAGGAATCTCCTTCAAAGGAACCCAAGTGTGTCATTCTTTGGGAGTCGCGTAGGGACGCGGAATTGAACAAAGGCAAAACAGGGTCATGGTTCGATCATTGGATGGCGCGTCCTAGCTCAAGCAAGCGTCCAACGGTCTTACAATTTCAAAATGGAAAAGTAAAAGATGTAGTCGGGATAAGGCTTAAGCCGACTCGTGAAAGGAGTAATGAATCAGGTGTCGGGAGAAGCAACCTCTCGGACATGACATTTTCTACCTAACCTTCGTCTCAGTCGAGCGAACGACTGTAAACAAATGCGCTTCCGGGAGGCAACCCGCTTTGTAGATTTTTATTGTCAAATTTCATTTTACGGGTCATAGGTTGTAGTAATAATTTTGTTGTTTTTCTTAATCGTTTATTTTCCTTAAACTTAATTTTTATTACTAACTTTTGTTGTTTTAGTATGAGAAAAGAACCGATTTTTTAGGAGACGGGGCGACTAGTAAGGACACCCTCGAAAATATGAGCAAAATTGAAGAAAAAGCAAAAAAAATGGATTTACAGGCATCCGCGCAAGTCGGCGGGACCTATGCGACTCGCGCGCCTTTTTCCACTCCCAGGTCAGTTTTTTTTAATATTAAAAAAAATCAAAAATTAAACTAACAGACCCAACCCCCATTCTCTCTCCCTTTCATCTCCGTCAATCAATTTCCCCAAATTAATTCTTCCCGAATTCTAAAACCCTAATCTTCTGCTTATCCTAATCAAATTAATCAAATTAAATCCTATTCCCTTTTCCTAACTTCATACTCTGTCAATTTTTCCCCAAAATTCCTAACCCTAATCAGAATCCCCATCTCCCCCCACGGCAGTCCTCGTTTCTGCACCGGCGTCGACTTGGGTTTCCGTTGCCGGTGCTCGTACGTACGTACGTCTATCGTCAGTTCGTGCGTTGTCGTCGTCGGTTCTGTCAGTTGTCACCAGTTGTCCGTTGTTGCGCGTGGGTCTGTCACAGGTCACAGGTCACAGGTCATTTGGTCGTCGGTTAGTCCTGCCTAGTTCAGTTGATCTGCGTTCTGTCTGTCGTCGCCGGTTAGTCCACCGTCTCGTTCTGTTTCGTTGTTTTCAAATTTTGCCGCGTCGGTGGCAGATTTGGGGTTGATTGTGTTGCTATTCAGTTCTCTTTTATCTGAATCAGTTGGCCTTGTTGTTGTTATTGCTGTTAGTCGTCGGAGTCGAGCTGTGATGTAGTGAGTATTAGTGTGAGTCAGCCAGTTCAGTTGTGTCGCTGGTTGTAGAAGGGTTGATAGTCGGTTCTCTTATAGCCGAATAAGGTGGTTCTGTTATTGCTTTGGATTTTTGGCCGAGATTGTTTTGGTGCGAAGATTTGATGGTTGAGTACGGTTGACTGTTCGTTTGGCTGGTTTGTGTTGGTGTTCACTGTGAAGCTTGTCGTGTTTGGTTACGGTTGGCAGTATTCTAGTGGCGGGATGAGTGTCGAGTAGTCATGGTGGCTGATTTGTTCGGAGTCAGAATTGAGTCTGTTGCTATGGTTTTGATATGTGCGGCTTTGGCCGCATCGGGAGTTATGGAGTATAAATTAGTTAGGCTATTGCGTTGATTAATCCTCTACGAAGTCGAGTTTAATTGTGACGGTGACATGAGGAAATGTCAATTTTTGAGACGGAGACTTGAATGCTACTAGTAAAATTTTCTATCTGGTCAAGTTGTGCGATCCAATTGTTGGGACGAGCCGTTTATCGATATTGAACATCCTTTTCCCTACTTATTGTTTTTTTTAAGCCCTTAATCTCACATTGAGGACAATGCTCGGAATAAGCGTGGGGACGGGTTTATATTTGTCTCGTCTTTGTTGTAATCATCTTTGTGTTGTAATTTAAAAAAAAAATATGAAAGAAAAAGAAAAAGAAAAGAATTTAAGAAAAGAATAATGAAAAAAAATAAAGAAATAAAAGAAATAAACTCAGCTAGGTGAAAACCCGAAAGGGCGCCTAGGCAAGAATGGGAAAGTGACCGAGGACGGAGTGAAAACCCAAAAGGACGCTCCGGCTAAAAAGAAAAATCGAGTTGCGTGCCACGAGGGTAGTGTGAGGAAAAAAGTGAAAGCTAGAGTGAAAATCCGCAAGGGCGGACGCTCTAGGCAAAATGAGGGAATTAGGAAAAAAAACTCACAATTACTTTATCCGTTCTTGGTGTGGCGTCATAAGAAGGGTGACACAGAAGGTTGGTCGGGTAGGATAGTTGGCAAAGGTGAGAAGAATCGCGGTGCGGTGTAGTCGTAGCACTATATTTTGTGCGATTGGTGATGTCTATTTGGTGTGTTGAACTATTAGAGACTTTTAGGATTAATCACATGTGTGGGTTGTGAATATTGTTGTATACATCTTTTACCATCGGTGACATTTGTAGCACATGTGATCCGTTTAGGATTGGAGAAATAAGGGGCGTTAGATGTTGGTATTAGTTTCTCGTTAATTGCTAATGTCCTTTGTTTTGATGAAGTGAGCCGATGATAATGGTTTGACGTTGTGTGGTGCTAATACACTTGAGCAATTGGTTTGATATCCGATTTTTGTGTGGAGTTGCTCGTGCATTTTTTCTCATAGATTGAGGGAGTTTGAAGGAAGGCGAGCGATGGCCGTGAGTGTAATATTTGCCCCGCGCATTTGGACTAGTGATGTTTTTATTGTGTTCTTCGAGTTTTACTCTAGGACGAGTAAAGGTTCAAGCATGGGGATATTTGATGTGCCGTATTTAGTCATGGTTATAACGATGATTTATGGGTAATTTGGTCGACTAAATTGGTGTTATTTTGTCGCATTTGTGTAATGTCCGTGTGATTATCATATGAACTAATTTGAGGATTTTAGAGTACGACATGATTATTTAGTCGATTCGGCCCGAGACAAAGATCTGGAAGAACAAGCCCAAGCGAAGCCGGAGAACTGATAGTCTTGGATAGCTCGGGAATTGAAGACGGAACTTAAGTTCCTTTAGGTTCCGTGACAACTTAGTATTTATTAGGATTATTATATTTTATTATTTTATTTTATTATTAGCTTTTGGTAATTATTAGACTTTCCTATTATTATTAGACTACTATTATTACTAGTTTATATAGTCATTACTAGTATTATTTTACAGATTATTATTATTCCAATCGGTTGTACGTTCATTAGACAAAAGATGATGAACCCTAGTTTTATGTGTAACCAATTTCTCATCTCGGTTCAAGACATTGAAACGCTTAGTTATCGATTGTGAGTTTGAAAGTTCTTATCTTTATTCTTGATTATTGATTAATTGCTCAGTTTAATTATATGAATGTTGTTATTGATTTCTAGAGTGATCAACTAGTTTTCTATTTCATCGTTCTATTGTTAGTTTTGTTAATTGAATAGGATTTGTTAATTAAATTGAACTGAGGAACATCTAAGACTTAATTATTGAACGGGATTCGTTAATATTAAGACTTAGGAGCAATTATCATAGATTTATAGCACAACTGGATTGTATGTGTTTATTTATCTCTTTATCGAATTCTCTATTTATTAATGTTGCTGTTGAATTAAATCTAAAACTGGATTGTTTAGATTGTTTAACGGTTAGATCTAATTAAGAACGGGATACGTTTTAATTAGTAATTCATAAGGAGGATTAGAATCTACGATTCACGATAAAATAATCAAGATTAATAATTTGAACCGGATTTCGATGATCAATTGTGATTAAGTTGTGGCCGGATTTGTACATGACCCTAGACCTTTTTACTCATCTGATTTATTTAAAGTTTTCATCTTTATTAGTTTTAGTTGTTAGAAAATCATCCAAAACCCCTCCTTCTTATTGTTTAATAAATTCGTTATTTATCGTTCTACATTAGTACACAGTTATAGTTAAACCAATTCCCTGTGGGTTCGACCCTTATTTCCATTATACTATTGTTTTAGTTTGTTGCTTATAAGTGATTATAAATTGTAATTTGAGGCATACGACTTTAGCCTGTCAGCTACCGCCCACGATTAGTCTTTACTTAGGTATTGATAATGTTCTGGGGAGATGAGTGTCATACCATTCGTTTGGACTATCCGCTTATTAATCCCGCGGGTTACGCGTTAGGCGGCCGGAGCATCAATCGAGGGTCTCTCCGCGTGTCCCTAGAGATCTTACCGCGAAGAGGTCGATTGGTCCTGATATCGGTTAGGGTGGGCTTTTTAGGGCCAAATCCTGTAGTGAACACAACTAAGAACTAAGAAATGAGCTTCACCGACCTCGTTCAAGTTACACCACCGCTGGAAACTTGTTTCCAATTCCCCAGCGGAGTCGCCAAACTGTGGGCGTCCGTCCGCACCGCCCGGCGCCCCGCGCGTGCCCGCGCGGGACTAACCTGGTTTTCAACATGTGACGGCGGCCACCCACGCGGCCCCTTACCTACCGGGGGCCGGTCCGATCTCGCATACAGGGCGAAGTGTCGGATTTGGATGACGATCCGGACTTGTATTAGACGGGTGCGACCCGTGTTTCCGTTTGGTAATCGATCGAGACGTGGTTGTGAATGTTTAAAGGTCGATTCATTTGGTAAGCGACCTTTTTAGTGAACTGAATTCGTTGCTGATTTGTGGAGTCGCCACCGAGTCAATTATGGGGACTTGAAAACCGTTCAAGTCAACTTTGATCCCTTGCCGGCTCAAAGTTGAGTGGTACAGGACCTAACGATAAAGAATTGTACCCTTAAGCACTCCATGCCTGGAATGACTCTCATTGCCAATGGTTTCGGACATCCGGAAACCGTCGATTCTGAGTAAGGGGTGAGGGTACGTATTGGGAAGTCAACATCTGTTAGATATCAACACCCATTTCCGCCCGCACTATAGCGGCCTCTACTAATCAATCGGTGGGCTGATTTCCTAGTTCTTTTGTTGTGGTGGAAGTACTGTAACATCCGTTGTTTTAAACCCTATGTCTTTGCTATGTCGGTTGTATTAAGGACGGATAAGTTTTATCGTCAAAATAGTAGCGTTTACATTCTTTGCATGCGATTTCACGTGACAAGCAGGCCATGAAAAGATGCACGTAGGAGAGTATAGAGTAATAATATTATAGGTATTAGCAAATCAAGTTTAACGTGATAATACAGATATTAGTCATTCTCGTGGTATACCTTACCTGGTATTCTGCTTAAGATGCGTCGATTCGGTACTAATAGAGATGCTTCGAACCCAATAAGGTGAGCATCTGGACTAATACGGAACCCGACCATCACTTTGTTCAGTTTTAGTTATTTTACGTTTTGAATTCCATGTTAGGTGATATAGCATGCGATTATAAGGTCATAAAAGCGATAAATCATACGAAAAACTGTAAATGCGAATGTAAGTAAATCACATTGTGAGGAATTGCACCCTCGGAGTATACGCTAAACAGGACTCGATGTATAGATAGTCTTGAAAACAGATCTCGGAATTACTCGGGTTTTTTTAGTGTGTTTTAGTATTTGCTGTTGAAGTTGGGACGTTACGTATTTTAGTGGACATTTGTGGGCCTAGCACCCATGTCTAGTGTTGTCGTAGTGCATAATAATAGAAAGTGCAAATATGGAAAGTTTTGTTTAGATGACAACCTAGTGACGACTTGATCAACAGGCGGATCCTCCTAGCTTTACTAGTGACTCCGGCAGAACCCCGTTACCGTTTGACCTTCCCGCGGCTACTCCGGCTGAGCTTCGTTACTAAGGACTAGTTCTGCGGCTAATCCGACAGAACCTGGGTAATAGTTTTGTGCTAGTCGAACACAGGCACCTCGGTATCGAGTGGAGTGCTCGAAGGTGAGGAGTAGCGTCGATGTCGCTTTTTTATTCGGAACTACGATCGAGTGGTCGTTTGCCTCGGGTGTCGGAGTGCGAGCCCTTAGCGAGAGTTTAGTGGGAGAAGATAGAGTTGAATTGTGTCGAATGAATGAGGCGGAGAGGGGTATTTATAGGTGTTTTCGGCCCTCGTCGCCCTTATGGACGCGTGACTTGGGGCGCACCAGGACTCAGGCGCCTGGGTTCGTGCGTGGGGAGACCCAGGCGCGTCAGGTGGGGCGGTTGGAGTTTTGAGGATACGATTTTGATACTTTCCAAAACTGAGAGGTGGGTTTCGTGGGTCTCGGGTATTCATCCCGAGGCTCGCTTGACTCGGTGTTGACTCGGTTCGGGTTTCAGAGCCGACTCGGGGTCCTGGTGTCGGAATTGACTCTAATTAGTGTCTATGCGACCGTAACGACACGACTAAGGCTGCCATCATGTTAGTTTTAATTTTTCCGAGTAATTATTTGGTTCTTTCTATAAGAAAACTATCTAAAACATCGCGAACCAGTGTCGCGTTGCAGTCCTATCGTCATCGAGTGTTTGCTGGGCACCCCTGCGGCCACCAGGTCCAAATCTGGGTGTCTACAGGGCCAAACTGAATTACTTCACCTATGACAAGGAGTTCTATGCCATTGTGAGAACTCTTGCACATTGGAGTTATTACTTGAAGCCTGAACCATTTGTGCTACATTCTGATCATGAGGCTCTAAAGTATATTAGTGGCCAGCATAAGTTGAATCATAGCCTCATAGGCATGCTAAACGGGTTAAATTCCTACAATCTTTCACATTTTCAAGCAAGTACAAAGAAGGAAAGCAAAACATTGTTGTGGATGAACTATCAAGAAGACACTCTTTGTTAACATTCATGGAAACTAAGGTGCTAAGCTTTGAATACATGAAGGAACTCTATCAAGAGGTGTAACACCCCGTTATTTTCCAAGTCACTTATAAGACGTTACTTTTCTATTTTATTTAAATCCGATTTTAATAAGTTTGAAAAATATTTTCAATGTGTTTAGTATATTTTGGACCTTTATAAAGTAAATGATTTTAGACTATTTCTAAAGTGGAACATTCTTTATAAACCATCTTCGTTTTGCCTTGGACTTGGACTTGGACTTGGACTCAGAGTCAAACACAAAGAACAAAACAAAAACAAAAACAAAAACAAAAACAAAACCTAACCTAAATTCTTATTTAACCCCACAAAACCCCACCAGCACACCATGCTATTTTCCATATATCCCTGCCGCACTTCTTCCCCTTCCTCTGCGTTCTGTTTGATTCAATCATTCGACGTCGTCAAATCGATCCATGATCCCTTGCTTACACCAACATGTTTTTACATCCGCTTTCATCAAAATGGTAAGTATTTTTAAACTACTAATCTCCTTATTTCTTATAATTAGTAGACCAAATATGATTGTCTAAATATCTTAAAGTTCATATCGTTTTCTTTTGTTTTTTTGGGTCAAAACCGTTTCCTCGACATAATCTCACGATTTTGTAAGCAATTAGTATTGGGCTTGTTTAGGTGCTCCGTATTCGTACGGTTTTGGGTAAATTCTGCCATTGTGTGAGTGCCCTATAAATCATATAGACTTCCAGTTCCAAATAATGCCCTGGTATAATCAACTTAGGAGTACATGGATTATGTGCGAGTGGTTTTGTCGTCGACCGTATCAAAAGGGAGGTGTTTTGGTGTTATCATATTTGCTCTACGATTATGGCGTCACACTTAACCTTTCTGAGTTTGTTAGTTTTGGGGTTAGTTGGTTAAGTTATGGCTAGAGATCTCAGGAAACAAAGGAGATAGACCTACAGTAGGTAGTTAATTGTATCTTACGAATAATACGAAGAACAATGAGAAGATTATACAACCAGTTGCACATAGCTCTATGTATAACTGGTTTTAAGATTTTGAGCTTTATCACAAAGGTTTCGAGTTTTGCTGTAAACTTTATGAGCTTTAGTGTAAAGTTGTCGAGTTAAATCACATAAATGTTTAAGCTCAAAAACCAACAACTCAGCTCAAAAACTTTTATAAGCTCAGGAAATATATACAAAAACTCAACAACTTTGCCTTGGTTGTACAATGCTATTGTACAATTCTCATACCCAAGAAATGCTATTGTACAACCCGATGTATAATCTTATTTTTTAATGACGAAAGGGAGATTAAATGCTATCGAGGTCGAAATTAGCATGTAGGTTGAGGGTGTTACAAATCCTGTTTTCTCTCTTTTTTCTCCTCTTTTTCTCGTCCTTCCCGTCGTCTTCGTCACGTTTTTTACTATTATTTATTTCTTTTCGCGTTTCTAATATCGATATTATCGTCTATTTTCAAAAAAGCATTATTTCCTAGGATACGATATCGACTCTATAGCCGAGTATCGGATCTAAAGGATCAATCAGTAAAACGATCCCGTTGACGCAGAAATAATTGTCACATGGTCCGAAAAGACTAGTTACGACATTACGACGCAGAGGGATTTATTTCATCTTAATTCGGTTAAAAACGATTTGTGAACATCTTTTACAAAACTCACTCTAAATTTTAGATATTGATTCCATAATCAAATATCGAATATAACGAGTATCAAAAACTGAATCGAGTATAAATCATATTATATTTACACGCGATTTAGCGAAGTTATCGATTTCAAAATTAAAAATTCACGAACCATAGTTCGTACAGGAGTCACTCGACCAAGTGCCTAGCCCACTCGATTGAGTGACACCCCAAATCAGAGGCAGAAAGCTTTTACGAGGTCCACTTGATCGAGTGTCACGTCTGACTCGATCGAGTGGCTCCTCAAAATTGAGGCAGGAGGGTCTTACAAGAGGCACTCGATTGAGTATCTCCAGGACTCGATCAAGTGACCTCTGTCACGTCAGAATCGTGAGCCTTCAACAAATTTCGAGCCTCATTAAAATTCATTTTATGACCTCGTTCAGCACGTGTCAAGTCCATCACGTATCCTAATCTTTTCAAAACCGTGCATCATGTCATTTATGTCATTCTATACTATTTACTAACTCGTTTGCTTCTTCTTTTGTATTTTATTATCCCGTTTGTTTTATTATACTAAAACGAACCTTACACACTAAAACAACTTTGACTTAGTTCAAAGATGCATTAAACGACGAAGATCAAACATAATTCACATGTTTAGTCAAAATACTGTTTGCATATCATTTAACCGTCAAACTAACACGCGTACACGAAAAACGAACGATATCTAAGTAGAGGCCGCTAAGTGCGGGTGGGGTTGGGTGTTCTTTGTGATCTTCCCAACACGTACCCTCACCCCTTACTCATAACCATGGTTTCCGGATGTCCGAAATCGTTGGCAAACGAGAGTCATTCAATACACGATTTTCGATAATGTCGAAATCAGTATCGCAATGCAAAGGGACGAACCCAATTAACTCTGAAATCGGAATGGGCCATACTCTGTGCACGGCCCACTAAGACATGGTGTGGGTTCGAATGGGCCCGAACACCCACAAAGTTCGGTGACGACTCCATTTAGATTTAAAGTTCGGTGGCCGCGTCGGGGTGGACCTGTGTCATGTCCACAATTTGGCGACTCCGCTGGGGATACCTGATGTACCACTAGTCATCGGGGTTCCTAGGGTGAGACTCAAAAGAAATCGTTCGATTAGTAATGTACGCATTTTAGTTTGATGGTTCATGCGTAACCCAAATCTTTCCCAGGCCGGTTACTTGTGACCGACGTCCCACTATAACGCGGTGCATTTTCTAAATGAGTGCGCTAAAAACTTCTATGGCCGAACTCGTATGGGTTTCACGGCATGTTCTAAGACCAATTCGGCTTAGGAAGTCCGTCCTGATTTATGAGAAAGCCGTAGTTGTTGGTATAGACCCATTTTTGACCAATCGATATATTGCCTCCGTGACTACATGCTACTTGATTTACGTCACCTTTTTCTCAAAAACCGTTATTTAAAAAAAATGCATCTTTTCAAAATATCCAATCATCAAAACCCGGGATGCTACCAAAATTAGGATTTACGATTTGACTCAAAATAGCCTATTTCTAGCCGGTATGCTGCCCATTTTAAAAGTTCAAAATATTTTCAAATCTTCAAAATCGCGGCCCGATGGCATTCCGCCGATTTCAAAAAATTGGGCCATCCACCGATTTTCTCGTATTTTTCTAAAAAATTCCTTTTCAAAACTTTCCTCTTCTTAGGACTTCCCGTATTTTGTAGTGTCGGGTCTTGTCATAAGTCGTCGAAGGTCTTTAGTGTCGAAACTCCGTCGATCTTATATCACGGGTTTCCTCTCTGTCCCAGCCCGCCTTATTTGTCGAGGCAAGGCCCACCTACGTAGGACATACTCCTACTAAGGCAGACCTACACATTCGAGTCCAAAGTCTGGGGAAATCTCACATGAACCTTCCTTCGAACAGGACTAGGCCCACTCAGCCGAATCATAAGGAAGTTTCACCATCCATGAGTCACCCGTCTAGGTGTCGGTCTCGAGTCGTTTTCTCCTCTAGTACAGTCTTTTCCTTGCTCGGGATGTACTGTTTTGATTCTAGGATCTGGGTCAGTTTCTGATTACGCGGTATTCTTACAGACAGGCCACCGGTAACCAGACATCAACACAAGATGCAAGAAGCTTTGGACAAGTTGACAGCCTCGCTGGCTTAAATTGAAACCAGCCGGCGGCTATCAAATCCGACCAGATAGCCATTGTTACCCGTGTGAGCGCCGTGGAGCAAGGAACTCTTAATGGTGGGGTCGAGACTACTTGGCCCTTATCTGAACTGGTCAGTGCGGTTCGCAAGCTGGAAGAACAGGTCCACCTATCAACTAACAACACTATCCACACGGAGAATGTCCGCGTCTACTTGCCCCTCAATGATGAACTGCCCGCTAACCTCAACCTTACGGGCCTACCGATGTTTGACGAAACCAAGGACCCGGTACTCCATATCCAGGCCTTCAAAGAGTTCATGGATGTAAAGGGGGTGAAGTCAACCATGTTCAAGCACCTGTTTGCTTCCTCCCTCGAGAAGCATCAGAAAGCCTGGTACTACAAGCTCGATTTCAAGAAATACAAAACCTGGGATGACGTGGCAACGAAGTTTGCTCGGAACTATGCCGACAACACCAAAATCCGGACCACGATGCGCACCCTGGAGGTTATTGCCCAGGAACCCAAGGAAGGATTTACGAAAAACCGTCAACGATGGAGGGCCGAGAGTGTGAAGTTGGTCGATAAGCCCAACGAAAAAATGTTAGTGGAGGCCTTTGTGAAGAACCTCCTGCCCTCTTATCGAGTCCATCTCCGGTACGCTGTCATACCCAACTTCGTCACCTTAACTGAAATGAAGACGAGGATTGAAGATGATTTAAGGTTAGAGGGCCTTACCAAGGCCTCTAATAAGGGTTATCAAGGGGCCAGCTCATCCACCAGCAAGCCCACATCCGCAGCTGCTACTCGCAGCATTTTCGACGAGGTTAATCTACTTGATACCCCATCTAAAAAGAATACCACTCCATGGGTGTTCACTGATATAGGTACTACCTATGCGTATGCCTTACAAAGGCTATCATCAAAGGGTCTGATCCAACCGATAGGCCCAACACCTGAAGTCCCGGTCGAGCGACGATCCAAGGCCTATAATGTCCAGGCCTATTGCCAATACCACCGAGGCAATGGGTATGACACCGAAAAATGTTGGAAGCTGAAACACTTGATCCAGGATCTCATCAAGAGCGGTAAGATCCCCTTACCCGGAAACAAGCCTAGTAATAAGGACAATTCCTTAGCTACTCACGCCATTTTTTCCGGAGAAGTAATTGACTGCTCACACCTTATTTTTCCATTTATCCCGCAAATAAACAGAATCTGGTGCGATGACGAGGACGATGTGTACCTCGCCAAAGGGGAACATGTCCCCATTACTTCCGAGGAGATAAAAAAGGCTAAGTCTAAGGCCTTAGCCAGTAACCACCTTGGTCGTCCTTATGAAGCCACTAGCTCTAGGGACGCCCCTACTTCGATAACCGTCACTAAGCCAACCAGGGCGGAAATCGTCCCTGAAGAGCCGACCACCAAAAAGGCTCTTGTGAAGCAACTAAAGAAGACCCGAGTTGACCTCTCTATATGGCAACTCCTAGTTAGCTCACAAGAACATCGAGAGGCACTCACTAAGGCCCTCAATCTAGTCAAGATCAACTCCTCGACTACTCCTGCAGAAATGGTAGCCACGGTCCTGCCCCACTTAAAGGAAAAAGCTAAGAAGGAAGGCCCACTAATCATCTTTTCTGAAGCCGATCTATCATCATTCGGGGTTACCCACAACATGGCCCTCTACATCACGGTAATCTGCTGTGGAAAGTACCTCCCAATGACCCTAATCGACGACGGGTCCGCGGTCAAAGTCCTCTCCTTGAGGACTGCCAAAGCCCTCGGCATTACCGAGGCCGACTACGTTCCGACTGCTCAAACCATCCAGGCTTTCGATGGAAGCCCAAAGTCGGTAGCTGGGGCCGTGAAACTAACCATCATAACAGGCCCGATAGAAAAGGAGCTAAAGTTTCAAGTAATCGACATCACTTCCTCCTTTAACCTGCTCCTAGGGAGGCCATGGATCCACGCTGTTAAGGCAGTATCCTCCACCCTTCACCGGAAAATCAAGTTGCCCCTACGCGATAATGTCATCACTTTGGAGGCAACCCCAATGACTGTGGCTAACTGTAACACCACGGGCCGCACGGACCTCTGGAGGTTCGATTTCATAGGAATGATCGAAGAGGAGTATCTTTTCCGACCCTATTTCACAACTAGCATCAACACGATGCTGCAAAATCTAGGGTACCTGCCGGAGGCTACCTCCCGACCCAATCTTCCAGCTGGGAGGATTATCCCCTTAAAAATGAACTCCGGGCAACATTATCCGAGCAGGTATTGAAAGAGTCTACAACCTCATTAAGGGTATCTACTTGAGCCCTTATAGCCCACGACTAACCGACTACTTCGTTACACCGGTATTCGGGGCTGTCCAGGTTGGTCTGTACCAACCCAATGTTGTGCACCCTGGGACCAACTTGGCCGAGGACTGTAACTACATCCCGGATGATGTCTTCGCCCTTATTCAGTCAGAAAATATCAACGATGCTGAGCCCGTGCTAGGGCTACTTTTCGGGGAAGAAACCGTGGCCCCAACTCCAAAAGAAGATCTTGTCAACCTTATTCTTCGCAGCAATAGGTTTGACCCAACTAAGCTGATCTCGGAAGTAGGCTTTGAGACAGGGAACAGAGCCTGGAGAAATAATGTCAAATGGACCGACAATCAAGGAAGGACTTACAAGATGATCGCTGGAGAAGGAGACATGCCTGAGTCTGAGTCTGAGTCCGAGTCGGAGTCTGAGCCAGAGTCTGAGGATGAGTCTAGAGAGTCTGACCAATGATCAGATGGCAGCTCTTTTTGAGCTATTTTCAAAATTTACAATCAATAATAATAATCGTTCTGCTTACGACTTGTCTTATTTTCAAAATGCTCTCAATTTCAAAAATGTTTTATGCAATGACATTGAGAAACCCGACGAACGGGTACCCCTACCTCCACATCTGATCGAGCAACTAGAGCAAAGGGAGTCCCGGAACCCGGTAATCGAGAAAACCGAGTCCATTAATGTGGGAACAACCTTAGAACCTCAAATGCTTAAGATAGGGTTATCCTTAGATCCTGAAGAGAGACAACAGTTCACAAACCTCCTTCAAGAGTTCAAAGACGTCTTCACATGGTCCTACAAGAACATGTCGGAGATAGACCGGGAAATAGCCGAGCGCCACATACCGATCAAGGATGAGTTCAAGACGGTTAAACAGAAGCTCCGCCGTATAAGGCCCGAATGGTCCTTTGGGGTCAAGGAAGAAGTCGATAAACAATTCAAAGTTGGCTTCATACAAGTGTCCGAATATCCGGACTGGGTTGCAAACATCGTGCTGGTTCATAAAAAGGACGGTAAGGTGCGCGTTTGCGTAGATTTTCGGGATCTTAACAAGGCGAGCCCGAAAGACGATTTTCCGTTACCACACATCGACATACTGGTGGATAACAAAGCTGATCATGCCCTTCTATCGTATATGGACGGGTATGCCGGGTATAACCAGATAAAAATGGCAGAAGAAGATATGAGTAAGACCACCTTCATTACACCTTGGGGTACTAACTGCTATACCGTCATGCCATTCGGTCTTATCAATGCCGGTGCCACTTATCAACGAACCGCTACGATTTTATTACACGACATGATGCATAAAGAAGTAGAAGTTTATGTGGACGACATGATCGTTAAGTCTAAAAGCAGAGACGGTCACATCACCGCTCTAAGAAAATTCTTTACCCGACTACGCAAGTACAACATGAGGTTGAACCCTCAAAAATGCAGTTTTGGGGTAACGTCAGGTAAATTACTGGGTCGTATCGTTAGCCAACGTGGCATCAAAGTCGATCCAGCTAAAACTAATGCCATTACCGAGATGCAGCCTCCTAAAACCGAAAAAGAAATAAGAGGATTTCTCGGGAAAGTCCAGTACATCAGCAGGTTCATTTCAAATCGAATATTATGGGATGACAAATGTCAAGCGGCGTTTGATAAAATCAAGGAAATCTTGTCTACTCCACCAGTTTTGATGCCACCTCAACTCGGTTTGCCTTTGTCGTCATACCTTACAACGACAGAGACAGCCATGGGGGCTATGCTAGCTAAGACGGTCAACTCCGAAGAACGAGCCATCTACTACATTAGCAAAAAGTTTTTAGAGTATGAATGCAAATACACCATGCTCGAGAAGACGTGTTTAGCTCTGGTCTGGGCCACTAAGAAGCTTCGACGTTTTATGCTCAGCTACGAGGTGCTGGTGCTATCTAAGATGGATCCAATCAAGTACCTCTTCAAAAAGCCCATCCTCAATGGTAGAATGTCAAGATGGACCCTAATGTTGGCAAAGTTCGACTTAAAGTTCGTGCCGTTAAAAGCCATTAAAGGCCGGGTAGTAGCCGAGTTCCTTGCCGATAGTTCCGTAACCAAAGAAGGACACACCGACACTTGGTCCTTCCCAGATGAAGATATTTTCCATACCGATACCGAAACGTGGGACTTATACTTTGACGAGGCATCCAATTTCCGAGGATTCGGAGTTGGGATTCTTTTAATCTCGCCAAAAGGGGAACATACTCCCGTGTCCATCAAATTGGACTTCGATGTTACCAATAATGCTGCTGAGTACGAAACATGTGTCCATGGGCTACAAGCCGCCGCCAACTTGGGGGTCACAAACCTTCGGTTACACGGTGACTTATCCCTAGTCATTAATCAAGCACTTCAAAAATGGAAAACTCGGAACGCCAATCTCGTGGCCTACCAAGCAAGAGTAAGGGATCTCGAGAAACAATTCCAAAAGGTGGAATACATATACTTGCCTTGGGAAGAAAATCAATTTGCAGATGCACTCTCAAAACTGGCATCTTTACTAAATATTCCCGATCACGTGACTAGTATGCCAATTTGTGTCGAAAGACGGTCTGAGCCGGCGTACGTCCACGACATTGAAGACATTGACACACCTAATCTCGAGCCGTGGTATCAAGTTGTTCTAACGTACCTGACGACCGAGGAATATCCTCCCGGGACCGACAGTCGAGCCAAGATAGCCTTACGAAGGCTGGCTACACAGTTCGTCTGTACCGATGATGGACAACTATACAAGAAGACGGCAAAGGGGGCTCTCCTCTTATGTGTCGATAAAATTAAGGCTAAGAAAGTTATGGCCGAAGTACACGACAGCGAGTGGGGTCCGCATATGAATGCCCAGATGCTGGTTCGAAAAATAATGAGGCTCGGGTATTACTGGAATAGCATGGAAACCAACTGCCAGTTATATGTCAAGCATTGTTACAACTGCCAAATCTTCGCCAATGTACAGCATATACCGCCATCCTTACTATATACCATGACGTCACCTTGGCCATTTTCGGCATGGGGTATCGACATAATTGGGAAGATAAATCCTTCGGGTACCGGTGGACATTGCTTCTTTCTGGTAGCTATCAACTATTTCACCAAATGGGTCGAGACTGAATCTTACCGCATTCTTAACGCCAAGCTGTGGACATGACATAGGTCCACCCCGACGCGGCCACGCGCGGGTTTGGGGAGGCGAATGAATCTCCATATGAAAACAGATCGAATGGAAATTTAAATCGAAGTGGAGTCGCCACCGAACATTGTGGGAGTTCGGGCCCGTTCGAACCCACTCTATGTCGTAGTGGGCCGTGTACAAAATACGGCCCATTTACGATGTCATAGTTTATTGGGTTCGTCCCTTAGCATTTGATACCGATACCGACATTATCGGATATCGTGTATTGAATGACTCTCGTGCGCCAACGATTTTGGGCATCCAGAAACCGAGGTTCTGAGTAAGGGGTGAGGGTACGTGTTGGGAAGCCCACGAAGGACACCCAACCCCGCCCGCACTAGCGGCCTCTACTAGGATATCGATTGACTTTCGAATACGCGCGTTAGTTAAACGGGAAAATGATATGCAAAGATTATTTCCCCTAAGCATGTGAATGAAATCGACAGGGTTTCTACGTCAATTTAATGCAATTAATTCTACGTCGAAGTTGAATTTTAGCATGTGGGTTCATTTTAGTACGATAAAATAAACAACCAAAATTGACAAGAGAAACAATAAACGCGTTAGTAACGACATAACGGTTTAACAAATATTGAATGATGCAAATGAGCTAATGCGTGGTTTTGGAAAAGATGTTTCACGTGATAGATTAAGCACGTCTTGACTTAAGTCACGAAAAATGATTAACGAGACTCGAATGCCATTGTAGGACTCACGGTTTAACGTGATAAAGGGCCACTCGACCGAGTCATTGTGTGACTCGACCGAGTGGACCTCTGACAAAGGTTCTGTCCGGGTTTTGGGACCCTACTCGATCGAGTTATTGACCAACTCGACCGAGTACTTCGCCACTCAACCGAGTCACTGTGAAACTCGACCGAGTGGAGGTCGTAGAGACATTCTGTTTCGGTTTATGGACCCTACTCGACCGAGTTATTGACCAACTCGGTCGAGTACGTTGCTACTCGATCGAGTCACTGTGAGACTCGACCGAGTGGAGGTCGTAAGAGACATTCTGTCTCGGTTTTGGTGATGTCACTCGATCGAGTGGCGTAGGCACTCGGTCGAGTGGCACCTGTAAGAACCATGTCGTTTGCGATTTTATTGTCGATTTTGAAATTGCTTTTGGTTTCGATGAATTGATGAATTGGGCATAAATATTGTGGAATTTATACTCAATTCTGAAATTACATACTCGTTGTATTCCATATTCGATTACTGAATCGATATGGCATACTTAGAGTGAAAATAAAAAGAAATTGCTTTTGAGTCGCTTGAATCAACTATCGCGATATGGGTAGATTTCCTCCGCGTTTGATAATGTCGTAATTCTAATGAATCGAATGACAATTATCTTAGTATCAATAGAAATCGCGTTAGCTAATTCGTATGACTAGATCGTTAGATTCGACGTCTAATTATGGAATTAGTATCGAATCTACGAGATTGACACTATGTTAGAATTGAAAGACTTGATTCCCTCGGCTTTTCCGACATCGTAATGAATCCGTAGGGATTATATGATGCCAGATCCGCGTCAACGGGTTTCCACCCTTGAAAAAATATGTGCTTTGAAGGAGGTTTTTTAGAAAATCGATGCAATGTGCGACGAAAACGAAAATAAACGAATTATGGTTGAAATTGACCCGTTTCAATAATCAAATGCTAGGGTGTCAGGATAAGCGACCGACAACGCTGTGTGCAGTACACTTGTATATTCGGGTTTCCTTATCCTGACATCCTTCGCACTCGACACAAATCGACGAGTATTTTAATGTCTTAATACTAACGGTATTATCAATATTACGATGCAATAAAGAACTAAAAAAAACAAAAAAACGAGGAAAAGGAGGAAGATGACGAGAGGAAAAGAAGAAAGGAAGAAAGGGTTTTACACCCTCAACCTACATGTTCTTGTGCTTGGTACGGACTCGTAGTCGCGGCTTTAACACGGGAGTTTCGAGGCTTATGGAGGTCGAGCTGTGGTGGTTAAGGTGTTTGATTCCTAAAGCTAGGTTTAGGGTTTCGGTTCCTAGGCTAGGGCTAGGGTTTGCTTAGTGTAGAGTAAGGTTTGATTAGGGTTGTAAAGTGTGTAGAAAGTTGTGAAACTAGGGTTTCAAAAGGTTGACCAAAGTTGTGTAGGGTTTGTAAAGTTGTGAAAAAGATGTGTAAAAGATGTGCATGAGGGTGTTTATATAGGCTAAGCCTAAGACCTCGGCTAGGGTTACTCGACCGAGCAACCAGCTAACTCGGTCGAGTGGCCCGTTGTGCTAGCAGTCGGGCTCGAAACAGGCCCACTCGATCGAGTGGGTGGGGCACTCGATCGAGTGGCCCAGCTGGATCGCATGGGTCCGGTGTTTTGGACTGTGGATTGGATTTTTTATGGGTTTGCGTTTGACTTGGACTTTTGATGTTGTAAATGGTTGTTTTGTATGTCTCGGAGACGACTTTGACCAGGGTTGACCCAATCGTAAAAAAGTCGGTTTTATTTCCAGTGTCGGTTTTGGCCCAAATTAGTCTTGTTTGACTCGGAACGGTCCGCTGGGCCTGGACTTGAGGTTAGTTTTGTGAGATTTGTACTCCGTAAGTGCATTAGCCAGCAACTAATGGATTTGAGCCCATATCCGAGCGCATAGAAACACGTTAGCGTCCGATCATCATCGGGTGTTTTTTGGGAAACTACCATAGACACCTGGCAGTCAAAATGCGGGCGTCTACAGAGCCCCCACTCTGACTGAGGCTTGGAGAAGGCGAAAGTCAGCGTAGCCACCAGGCCAATCGAGGATTGAAACCTGGCGGACTTCCGGTCGGGTCGTTTATAGTCCATTGGACTCGCGTGAAGGGCTCGCCAGCCATAAGCTAGAAGTCATACCTGAGCTGATGACGATAACTACGTGGGGAATTGGACTTGTCGCGTAAGTCTGGGTGCGCCTGTATGTAGGCCCATCCCGTGAAATGCCACTGTTGGCTTCCGCTGGGGAGATATAGTGGGTTGCACGTCCCTGTTTGAGTCGTACCTGTATAAGTCACATAAAATGCATGCAACACGTAGGTAGTAAAATGACTCGCGCTAGGGAAAAGGATCTTGGGGATTTTGAAAATTTAAATTTTTGAAAATTTTGAAATTTTGAAATTTGTTTGAGATTTTGACTCCTAAAGGAATTAAGAAAGTTCGGGATGAATATCTTGTGCTAGTATCGGGACTAGGCTTGTAGGTTGATTATGATTGGGATTAGGAAACCCTTGTGCATGAAAAGATATGGAAAGAGGTCAACTATAAGTACCCCTTCAATGCCCTTGATTTTCTCACAATTCCATTACAAATCATTCCCTTCTTAAAAAGAAAACCCTTTTCATCCTTCTCAAGAAACTAGTCATGGGAATTGATAGATTAACTGTGATGCTGGAAGAATGGTCCCGACGCTTCAGGGACACAGATAGGGTGGCCCTTAACCAGACGGGCATAACTCAGCTGTATCCGTTCCGTCAGATGGTGGTTGATCGTTACTTCTTGGATACATGCTTGGCTTACTGGGACGACATATATCATGTCTTTGCTTTTCCTCGGGGCGAAGTTTGCCCTTTACCTGAGGAGATTGCAGCTATAGGAGGATGGAACCCGATACTTCGTCCCGCTGTCCCGTATTCAATCTATGACCCGAGGAGGAAGCTGAGAGAATTTTTGGGGCTCTCCCATAACGAAGTATCCCGTATGATGGAGGATGGTTATATTTCTCTGATCGACCTGGCTGAGAAATTCATGAACCCGGATGACGTCCGGGTGAGACCAATCCATAGCCGAAGGGCCTTTTCTTTTTGCATGCTCCATGTTTATGCCTTCGAGGGTCACATGGATTTATTGTCTTGTATGGGTGATGCTCGTCTCTTAACCGTGGTGGACTTGATGGAGACTGAACACAGCCCGACTTGGCTGATCACGGGCGAGATTATCCAAGGGTTGGACAACCGCAAAAGGGACTCATCCATTCGTCTTACCGAGAGCACCCGATTGCTGCAAGTATGTCGGATTTTTATTATTTTTCTAATTTCTCAACTTTTCGATTTTTTTTTTTTTCGCGGATTGCCTGCTATATTGAGCACTCGATCGAGTCACCCTGGCACTCGACCGAGTGCCCTCGTAGAAACCTCATGATCTGCTCCCAGAGGTACCACTCGATCGAGTCATCTTGGCACTCGATCGAGTGTCCTTGTAAAAGCCCCCTGTTTGTGTTCAGGGGTACCACTCGATCGAGTGTCCTAGGCACTCGACCGAGTGGCCTTAGGCGGACACCTATTTCGCCTCGGGAACTCATGCTTTTGTTTCTTTTTTGCATATTTGGCTATATGAGAGGCTATCGGTGATAGATCCCCCTCTTGATGCGAGCAACTATCGTCATAACCAGGTGATGACGAGGAGGCGGGCCATTGACTTTTCTCGTCAAATTACACAAAAGTATTGGGACGAGGTTTTGTCTTTCCATGGTGGTCCGTTAATTCAGTGGTTAGTTCCGTGGTGGCCCATCTATCTTTGGACCGGCTTGGACCCGAGGGACAGAGCCCGTTATCAGGTGATATTATCTTTCAGGCAAACGGTTCATCTTTATCCGGATCGCATACTAAGGCAGTATGGATGGACCCAGCGAATCCCTGAAGTCGAAGCAGTCGTGAGTGACCCTACCCAACTGACTGATGTAATGTGTGATACCTGGATGCAAAGATGGTACACACGGCATACTTGGCCCGTTGTCAAATCTCGCCACTCGATCTGGATTTCAGACTCTTACACGAAGTGTACCAAAGCTGGCGATGCTAAAGCCCGAGCTGCTCTGAAGGTTGATGAAGCTTTCGACCTGCTGCGGAGGGAGCAAGCTAAAGACAACAGGGGCTTTTTTGGCGAAGGAGACACTCCTGCTACCCTAGTTCGTCTCATGTCAGGACAAAAGAAAAAGACCAAGACTCAAGCTGGAGGGTCTAGTGCTAAAGGTGCTTGGGGGAAGGTGAGCCCCCAGACTGACTTGGGAAGGAGACTAGGCTCAAAACTACCCGTGCAGGACCGACTTGGCCCACGGGATAGATTACCCGAGCACGTGCGGGCTCGCATTGGACCGAAGACTGTGGTAGAAGACCCGTCGTCGAAGAAACGGGCTCGTGCAAAGGAGGTTCCACTTGTGATTCGGGAACGCTCGCCACCACCTCGAAGACCTCAGGCTCCACGCGACCCGAAGGACAAGGGGAAGGGGAAAATGCCCGGATATTAGTCTCCATTGTTATTATTTTTTGGGTGTGATTTTTTGTGTGATTTGCCTTTTTTTTTGTAATTCCCGAGTTTATCGGTTTAATAAAGACGTATTAATGAATACCGTTCCCGTCTTTTCGTTTATTGCACTGGTTGTACCCTTTTGAGGGGTTGCCTACGTATCCACGATTAGCGGAATCAAACCAAACGTAGTTCAAAATTGATTTGATTGATTTTTGGCAATTTTCGAAATACACCAAGATTATTAATTCGAGATGTATGACAGTAGAATAATTAATTCTAACTTATTGACTTGTCTATAATTTTTGAAAATTTATAAAAAGACAAATTTTTATAAATTTTTGCAAATGACATTGAGATGGGGTTTATGGGTAATATCGCTTCAGCTGGTCCAAGTTGGTTGGGTGGACAAATTCGTTCCCGTCCAGGCCTGTCAGCATCACCGCTCCTCCTGATAGGACCTTCTTGACTAAGTATGGCCCAGCCCAATTGGGTTTGAATTTACCCCTTGGGTCAACCGGTAGTAAGGCACGAACAGATTTTAGGACCAGATCCCCTTCTTTGATGTTTCTGGGCCTAACCCCTTTGTTGAAAGCCTGTTGGATCCTCTTTTGATATATTTGGATATTGTTGAGGGCCCGTGATTGTCGTTCGTCTAGAAGGACTAACGAATCGTATCGGGCTTGGACCCAATCTGCTTCAGGTACTTGGCTTTCAAGTAAAATCTTGAGGGATGGTACTTCTAGCTCGACCGGTTGGACTGCTTCCATTCCGTATGTCAAGTAATACGGGGTTGCTCCGGTCGCGGTGCGGATCGAGGTTCGATATCCCCATAGGGCAAAGGGTATTTTGTCGGGCCAGTCCCGGTAATTCTCAGTCATCTTTTGAAGTATGGTGACAATTATTTTATTGGCCGCTTCTACCGCTCCATTTGTTTGAGGTCGGTAAGGCGAAGATGTATGCCTTTGAATTTTGTATTTTGCCAGCAATGTGGCAGTTTCAGCTTGAATGTGGGTCCCGTGATCACTGATGAATTCGTGAGGGATCCCATACCGGCGTATGATCTTATTCTGGATAAACTTGGCCACGTGCTTGGCGTTCAAGACACGGTATGACTCGGCTTCGACCCATTTGTTGAAGTAGTCGATGGCCACCAAAATGAAGCAATGACCTCCTGTCCCGGAAGGGTGCACCTTTCCAATTATGTCTATACCCCATGTCGAAAATGGCCATGGTGATGTCATGGTATATAAGAGGGAAGATGGCATATGCTGTACATTGGCAAAGATCTGACAGTTATGGCAATGTTTGACATACAACTGACAGTCTCTTTCCATGGTGTTCCAATAATAACCGAGCCTCATGATTTTGCGGGCTAGCATATGGGCGTTCATATGCGGACCGTTTTCACCATCGTGTACTTCGGCGGTCACCTTTTCGGCCTGTATCTTGTCGATGCATAGGAGAAGAGCCCCCTGTGCCGTCTTTTTGTATAACTGCCCGTCGTCCGTGCGAACAAATTGGGTTGCCAATCTCCGCAGGGTTTTCTTGGCCCGGTTTTCAGTTCCCGAGGGATACTCTCCTGCTGCCAAGTAGGTTAGGACTGACTGATACCAAGGTTCTGGGTCGGCTAGCTCGATGTCCTGAATGGCATGGATGTAGGCCGGCTCGGACCGTCTTGCGACACAGATCGGCATGCTGGTCAGGTGATCCGGGATGTTCATTAGAGATGCTAACCTGGAAAGTGCATCTGCGAATTGATTTTATTCCCGAGGCAGATAAATGTATTCTACCTTTTGGAATTGTTTCTCTAGAACCCTTACCCGTGCTTGGTAAGCTACGAGATTGGCGTTCCGAGTCTTCCTTTTTTGGAGAGCCTGATTGATGACCAATGATGAATCACTGTGGACCCGGAGGTTTGTTCCCCCTAAATCAGCGGCGGCTTGCAACCCGTGAATGCATGCTTCGTATTCGGCTGTGTTATTGGTCACGTCAAAGTCCAATTTGATGGATAAGGGAGTGTGTTCCCCTCGTGGTGAGATTAGCAGAATCCCGACCCCGAATCCTCGAAAGTTGGATGCTCCATCAAAATACAAATCCCATGTTTCGGTGTCAGTATGGAATATGTCTTCATCAGGAAAGGCCCAAGTGTCGGTGTGGTCCTCTTCAGATATCGGGCTATCGGCGAGGAACTCGGCTACTACCCGGCCCTTGATGGCTTTTAATGGTACAAACTTGAGGTCAAACTCTGCGAGCATCAAAGTCCACCTGGACATCCGGCCGTTAAGGATGGGCTTATCGAACAGGTACTTGATAGGATCCATTTTGGATAATACATGTACCTCGTGACTCAGCATGTAATGTCGGAGCTTTTTAGTGGCCCAAACCAACGCTAGGCACGTCTTTTCGAGCATTGTATATTTGCATTCATATTCGAGGAACTTTTTACTAATGTAGTAAATAGCCCGTTCTCCTGAATCGACTGTCTGGGCTAGCATAGACCCCATGGTTGTCTCGGTCGTTGTTAGGTATAACGACAGAGACAAACCGGGTTGAGGTGGCATTAATACCGGCGGAGCAGACAGAATCTCCTTGATTTTATCGAAAGCCGCTTGACACTTGTCGTCCACAATACCCATTCCCTTATCTTCAGTTTCTTGAAAATGGGCTCACATACCATGGTTAATTTTGAAATAAACCGGCTGATGTATTGGACTTTCCCGAGAAACCCCCGTATTTCTTTTCGGTCTTGGGTGGTTGCATCTCGGTGATGGCTTTGATTTTAGCTGGGTCGACCTCGATGCCGCGTTGGCTAACGATATGGCCCAGTAATTTGCCCGATGTTACCCCAAAACTGCACTTTTGAGGGTTTAGTCTCATGTTGTATTTGCGCAGTCGGGTGAAAAATTTTCTTAGGGCCGCAATGTGCCCATTCCAGTCCTTGAATTTAACGATCGTATCGTCCACATAGACCTCCACCTCTTTGTGCATCATGTCATGTAGTAAAGTAGTGGCGGTCCGCTGATTAGTGGCCCCGGCATTGATAAGCCCAAATGGCATAACAGTGTAACAGTAAGTACCCCAAGGTGTAATAAAGGTGGTCTTACTCATGTCTTCTTCTGCCATTTTAATCTGATTGTATCCGGCATACCCGTCCATGAACGACAGAAGGGCATGATCGGCCGTGTTATCCACCAGTATGTCGATGTGTGGTAACGGAAAATCGTCTTTTGGGCTTGCTTTGTTGAGGTCTCGGAAATCCACACATACCCGCACCTTGCCGTCCTTCTTGGGTACCGACACGATGTTTGCGACCAAGTCTGGATATTCAGACACTTGTATAAAGCCCGCTTTGAATTGTTTGTCTACCTCTTCTTTGACTTTGAGAGACAATTCGGGCTTCATCCTTCAGAGTTTTTGCTTTACCGGTTTGCACCCATCTTTGATGGGTATTCGGTGTTCGGCTATTTCCCGATCTATACCTGGCATGTCCTTGTAGGACCATGCAACGACGTCCTTGAATTCTTGGAGGAGGTCTGCGAATTGTTTTCTCTCCTCTGGATCTAAGGATAGGCCCAACTTAAGCATCTGGGGCTCTAAAGTGGTTCCCACGTTGATGGACTCGGTTTCTTCAATTACCGGATCTCGGGACTCCCTTTGTTCGAGCTGCTCGATCAGATGCGGAGGTAGAGGTACCTGTTCGTCGGGTTTCTCAATGTCATTGCATATAAAATTTTTGAAATTGAGAAAATTTTGGAAATAAGACAAGTCGTAAACAGAACGGTTTTCGTTATTATTATTATTAATGGTGAATTTTGTGAAACGCTAGAAAAGAGCGGCCATCTGATCATTGGTCAATGGCGGGATAGTGAGAGGTCTTGGGACAGGCCCCGAGACCTCAGTGGATAAGGGAAGAGGGGTTATAGACTCGACTCAAGCACCAGACCCTCTAAACTCGGACTCAAACTCCGACTCTGACTCAGACTCAGACTCGGTATCCGGCATGTCTCCCTCGCCGGTGGTGAGCTTGTAGCTCCGTCCTTGACTGTCGGTCCACTTGATGGTCTTCCTCCAGGCCCTTTTTTCTGTATCTGCACCAACTTCGGTGATTAGCTTAGTTGGGTCGAACCGATCGCTGCGGAGGATCAGATTGACCAAGTCATCTTTTGGAGCGGGGACAACCTTGTCTTCTCCAAATAGGAGCCCTAGTACGGGCTCAGCGTTGTTTTCCCCTTCCTTGGACTCAGCTTGAACAAGGGTGAATATATCATCAGGGATGAAATTGCATTCCCGAGCCGTTTTGGCCTCGGGATATGTGATGGTGGGTTGGTAGAGGCCCACTTGAATAGCTCCGAAAACTGGAGTGACGAAGTAGTCAGTTAACTTCGGGCTATAAGGGCCTATGTAAGTACCCTTGAGAATGTCGATGGCCTTGTGAATACCGGCCCGAACCACGTTTTCCGGGGTTATAGCATACCCCAATCCGAAATGTGATTCGCCATCATTTAGGACATCAATGATTTTTCCAGCTGGAAGATACGGTCTTGAGGTAGCTCCCGGTAGATAGCCTAGATTCTGTAGCATCGTGTCGATGCTAGTTGTGAAGTAGGGTCTAATAAGATACTCTTCTTCGATCATGCCCACGAAATCAAATCCTCGTGGGTCGGCCCGACCCGTAGCATTGCAGCTTGCTACGGTAATTGGAGTAGCCTCTAGTGTAATGATGCCATCCCGAAGTGGCATCTTGACTTTTCGGTGGAGAGTGGAGGATACGGCCTTGACTGCGTGGATGCAGGGCCTTCCTAATAGTAAGTTAAAAGACGAGGTGACATCAATCACCTGGAACTCCAACTCTTTCTCAAATGGGCCCGTTATTATTGTTAACTTAACGGCCCCGACCACCGGTTTTGGGCTTCCGTCGAAAGCTTGGATTGTCTGTGCTGTCGGGAGGTAGTCGGCATCGGTGATGCCGAGAACTTTAGCGGTCCTTAGAGGTAGGACATTCACATCGGATCCATCATCGATAAGGGTCATCGGGAGGTACTTCCCTCGGCAAATGACCGTAATGTATAGGGCTAGATTACGATTGGGCCCGAACACTGGCAGATCAGATTCCGAGAAGGTGATGAGTGTACCATCTTCCTTGGACTTGCCTTTGAGATAAGGCATAATAGTGGCTACCATTTCAGCAGGAGTAGCCTGTGAATCGACCTTGATTTCATCGAGAGCCTTAGTCAGCGCTTCCCGATGAGCTTGTGAGCTAACCAGTAATTGCCATATGGTTAGATCAGCTCGAACCCTATTCATTTGTTGGACCAGAGCCGTGTCAGTGCTTGTTTCTTCAGGGGCAGATTCCGTCCTGGCAGGTTCAGTGACGGATGTGGGAATAGAGCGCCCAGCTGCGGCGGGGTAGTTGGTGGCTAAGGCTTTTGACTTAGCCTTTCGGACCTCTTCAAGGGTGATGGGGACAGCTTCCCCTTTGATTAAGTATACATCATCCTCGTCGTCGAACCATATCCCGTTAATTTGCGGGATATAGGGGGAGATGAGGTGAGAACAGTCGATTACCTCACCGGTGAATATTGCGTGGGCACTGAACGGGTTTTCTTTGTTGCTCGGCTTGTCTCCGGGCAACGGGATTTTCTCGCTCTCGATCAGATCTTGGATCAGATGCTTCAGTTTCCAGCACTTTTCAGTATCCTGCCCATTACCACGATGATATTGGCAGTAAGCTTGGGCGTTATAGCTTTTGGGCCTCTTTTCTACTGGATGCTCGGGCATCGGACCTATCGGTTGGATCAGACCCTTTGAAGATAGCCTTTGTAAGGCATAAGTATAGGTAGTCCCTATATCTGTGAATACCCGATTTGGTGTATTCTTTTTGGATGAGGTGTCAAGCAGATTTACCTCGTCAAAGATGCTGCGAGTTGCAGCTGCAGGTGTGGGCTTGCTCGTGGATGAGCTTGCCCCTTGATAGCCTTTGGTAGAGGCCTTAGTCAGGCTCTCTAACCTTAGGTCGTCCTCGATCCTGGTACCCATTTCAGTTAGGGTAGCAAAATTAGGGATAACAGCATACCGGAGGTGGACCCGGTAGGAAGGGAGGAGGTTCTTGACAAAAGCTTCCACTAGGACCTTCTCACTGGGCTTGTCGACCAGTTTTACGCTCTCGGTCCGCCATCTTTGTAGATATTTAGTGAACCCCTCTTTGGGCTCCTGGGCCATTACTTCCAGAGTACGCATTGTAGTCTAGATCTCGGTATTATCGGCGTAAATCCGAGCAAATTCGGTCGCCACATCGTCACAAGTTTTATATTTCTTGGAATCGAGCCTGTAGTACCAGGCCTTGGGATGCTTCTCCAGAGAGGGAGGAAATAGGTGGGTAAACATGGTGGACTTCACTTCTTTTACCGCCATAAAGTCTTTGAAAGCCCGGATATGATGGGCCGGGTCTTCGGTACCCTCAAACATAGGAATTCCCGTAAGGTTGAGGTTAGCAGGTAGCTCGTCATTCAGTGGCGAATAGGAACGAGCAATTTCAGAGTGGATCGAGTTGCTCGTTGACAGGTGAACTTGTTCTTCGAGTCTGCGAACAACGCTAATGAGTTCAGCTATGGGCCCAGTGGTCCCTGACCCGTCAACAGGGGCCGTCTTTTCTACGGCGCTCAAATGGGTGTCTAACGTTGCATGGCTAGCCTGGATGGAGGTCAGTTGAGTCTCGATCTTCTCTAGGGCCTCCTTCAATGCGTCCATTTTGCGTTGATGTCGGGTTTCGGGTGGCCTGTCTGTAAGAACACCGCGTAATCAGAAACTAGCCCGAATCCCGGAATAGCAAGTACATCCCGAACAAGACTAAAAAAGAAAATGACTCGAGAAAAGACACCTAGACGGGTGACTTATGAAGTCTGGGCCTTCCTTAGGATTCGGCGAGTGGGCCTAGTCCTGTTCGAAGGAAGGTTCACGTGAGACATCCCCAGACTTTGGACACGATTGTGTTGACGGGCCCTCCTTCGTAGGGGTTTGACCCACGTAGGTGGGCCTTGCCTTAGTCTAATAAGGCGGACTGGGATAGGGAAGAAACCCGTGATGTAAGATCGACAGAGTTTCGACGCTAAAGACCTTGACAACTTAAGACATGACCCGACACTGCTAAATACGGGAAGTCCTAAGAAGAGGAAGGTTTTGAAAATTGATGGTTTTTGGAAAGTCCGAGAGAACTCGGGAAAAGGCCCGATTTTTCGAGAAAATCGGTAAGTGTATCGGGCCTCGGTTTTTGAATGTTCGAAAACGTTTTCGAGTTTTGAATTGGGCAGCATATCGTCTAGAAAATAGGCTATTTTGAGTAAAATCATAAGTCCTAAATTCGGCATGCGACCCGGGTTTTGAAAATGAATATCTTGAAAAAGATGTATTTTTGAAAAGTTGACGGTTTTTGAAAACGACACGGAAACCAAATAGCACGTAGTCACACAAGCATAATAACGACGCCATGTATGCTTTACACTAAGTCTCGGTCGGTCTAAGAGGGTCTATACCAGTGTACATAGTCTAGACGTTGATCGGGACGGACTCGCTAAGTCGAATTGAGCTTAGAACATGCCGCGAAACCCACTCGAATCAACTATGGACACCTTTTGACATATCCATATTGGAGTACATCAATGGTATAGTGGGACGTCGGTCACCAGTACCGGCCCAGAAAAATATGGGTTATGCATGAACCGTAAAACTAAAACGCGTATTGTACTAGTCAAACGATTTCTATTCGAGTCTCACCCTGAGGATGCTGATGGTAAGTCACACATCATTTAATCCCCAGCGGAGTCGCCAAATTGTGGACATGACATAGGTCCACCCCGATGCGGCCACGCGCGGGTTTGGGGAGGCGAATGAATCTCCATATGAAAACGGATCGAATGGAAATTTAAATCGAAGTGGAGTTGCCACCGAACTTTGTGGGAGTTCGGGCCCGTTTGAACCCACTCTATGTCATAGTGGGCCGTGTACAAAATACGGCCCATTTCCGATGTCAGAGTTTATTGGGTTCGTCCCTTAGCATTTGATACCGATACCGACATTATCGGATATCGTGTATTGAATGACTCTCGTCCGCCAACGGTTTTGGGCATCCTGAAACCGAGGTTCTGAGTAAGGGGTGAGGATACATGTTGGGAAGCCCACGAAGGACACCCAACCCCGCCCACACTAGCGGCCTCTACTAGGATATCGATTGACTTTCGAATACGCGCGTTAGTTAAACGGGAAAATGATATGCAAAGATTATTTCCCCTAAGCATGTGAATGAAATTGAAAGGGTTTCTACGTCAATTTAATGCAATTAATCCTACGTCGAAGTTGAATTTTAGCATATGGGTTCATTTTAGTACGATAAAATAAACAACCAAAATTGACAAGAGAAACAATAAACGCGTTAGTAACGACATAACGGTTTACCAAATATTGAATTATGCAAATGAGCTAATGCGTGGTTTTGAAAAAGATGTTTCACGTGATTGATTAGGCAAGTGTTGACCTAAGTCACGAAAAACGATTGACGAGACTCGAATGTGATTTGTAGGACTCACGGTTTAACGTGATAAAGGGCCACTCGACCGAGTCATTGTGTGACTCGACCTAGTGGACCTCTGACAAAGGTTCTGTCCGGGTTTTGGGACCCTACTCGATCGAGTTATTGACCAACTCGACCGAGTACTTCACCACTCGACCGAGTGGAGGTCATAGAGACATTCTGTTTCGGTTTATGGACCCTACTCGACCGAGTTATTGACCAACTCGGTCGAGTACGTTGCTACTCGACCGAGTCACTGTGAGACTCGACCGAGTGGAGGTCGTAAGAGACATTCTGTCTCGGTTTTGGTGATGTCACTCGATCGAGTGGCGTAGGCACTCGGTCGAGTGGCACCTGTACGAACCATGTCGTTTGCGATTTTATTGTCGATTTTGAAATTGCTTTTGGTTTCGATGATTTGATGAATTGGGCATAAATATTGTGGAATTTATACTCAGTTCTGAAATTACATACTCGTTGTATTCCATATTCGATTACTGAATCGATATGGCATACTTATAGTGAAAATAAAAAGAAATTGCTTTGAGTCGCTTGAATCAACTATCGCGATATGGGTAGATTTCCTCCGCGTCAGATAATGTCGTAATTCTAATGAATTGAATGACAATTATCTTAGCATCAATAGAAATCGCGTTAGCTAATTAGTATGACTAGATCTTTAGATTCGACGTCTAATTATGGAATTAGTATCGAATCTACTAGATTGACACTATGCTAGAATTGAAAGACTTGATTCCCTCGGCTTTTCCGACATCGTAATGAATCTGTAGGGATTATATGATGCCAGATACGCGTCAACGGGTTTCGACCCTTGAAAAAATATGTGCTTTGAAGGAGGTTTTTTAGAAAATCGATGCAATGTGCGACGAAAACAAAAATAAACGAATTATGGTTGAAATTGACCCGTTTCAATAATCAAATGCTAGGGTGTCAGGATAAGCGACCGGCAACGCTGTGTGCAGTACACTTGTATATTCGGGTTTCCTTATCCTGACATCCTTCGCACTCGACACAAATCGACGAGTATTTTAATGTCTTAATACTAACGGTATTATCAATATTACGATGCAATAAAGAACTAAAAAAACAAAAAAACGAGGAAAAGGAGGAAGATGACGAGAGGAAAAGAAGAAAGGAAGAAAGGGTTTTACACCCTCAACCTACATGTTCTTGTGCTCGGTACGAACTCGTAGTCGCGGCTTTAACACGGGAGTTTCGAGGCTTATGGAGGTCAGTTGTGGTGGTTAAGGTGTTTGATTCCTAAAGCTAGGTTTAGGGTTTTGGTTCCTAGGCTAGGGCTAGGGTTTGCTTAGTGTAGAGTAAGGTTTGATTAGGGTTGTAAAGTGTGTAGAAAGGTGTGAAACTAGGGTTTCAAAAGGTTGACCAAAGTTGTGTAGGGTTTGTAAAGTTGTGAAAAAGATGTGTAAAAGATGTGCATGAGGGTGTTTATATAGGCTAAGCCTAAGACCTCGGCTAGGGTTTCTCGACCGAGTAACCAGCTGACTCGGTCGAGTGGCCCGTTGTGCTAGCAGTCGGGATTGAAACAGGCCCACTCGATCGAGTGGGTGGGGCACTCGATCAAGTGGCCCAGCTGGATCGCATGGGTCCGGTGTTTTGGACCGTGGATTGAATTTTTTATGGGTTTGTGTTTGACTTGGACTTTTGATGTTGTAATGGTTGTTTTGTATGTCTCGGAGACGACTTTGACCAGGGTTGACCCAATCGTAAAAAAGTCGGTTTTATTTCCGGTGTCGGTTTTGGCCCAAATTAGTCTTGTTTGACTCGGAACGGTCTGCTGGGCCTGGACTTGAGGTTAGTTTTGTGAGATTTGTACTCCGTAAGTGCATTAGCCAGCAACTAATGGATTTGAGCCCATATCCGAGCGCGTAGAAACACGTTAACGTCCGATCATCATCGGGTGTTTTTGGGAAACTATCGTAGACACCTGGCAGTCAAAATGCGGGTGTCTACACAAGCATGTTGCCAAGTTTATACAAAACAAGATAATATGAAGGTATGGAATCTCGCACGAATTTATTAGTGACCATGGGACCCACTTTCAAGCCGAAACAGCGGCCCTGCTAACTAAGTATAAGATTCAAAGGCATACATCTTCACCCTACCAACACCAAACAAATGGAGCGCTAGAAGAGGCTAACAAAACGATTGTCACCGTACTCAAAAAGATGGCTGATAATTACCGGGACTGGCCCGATAAAATACCTTTTTCACTATAGGGATACCGGACGTCAATCCGCACCGCAACCGGTGCAACGCCGTATTTCTTAACATACGGGATGGAAGCAGTCCAGCCCGTCGAATTGGAGGTTTTGTCCCTCAGAATCTTGCTTGAAAGTCAAGTACCTGAAGCTGATTGGGTTTGAGCTCAGTATGACTCGCTAGTCCTATTGGATGAACGATGATCTCGTGCCCTCAATAACATCCAGATATATCAAAAGAGGGTCCAACGGGCCTTCAATAAAAGGGTGGGCCCAGGAACATTAAAGAAGGGGATTTGGTTCTCAAGTCTGTTCGAGTAGACCCGAGGGGAAAATTCAAACCCAATTAGGCCGGGCCATATTTGGTGAAGAAGATTCTATCAGGCGGAGCTGTGATGCTGACGGACCTGGACGGGAATGAGTTTGTCAACCCAACCAACCTGGACCAGTTGAAGCGTTACTACCCTTAAGCCCTTTCTCAATGTCATTAGCAAAGTTTATTAAAATTGTTTTTCTATATAAACTTTCCAAAAGCAAGTCAAAAGCTAGAATTATTTATTCTACTGTTGTAAACATCTCGAACCAATAGTCTTGGTGTATTTCGAGATTGCAAATTTATAAAAGTCTGAACTACGTTTGGTTTGATTCCGCTAATTGTGGATACGTAGGCAGCCCCTCAAAAAGGGCAGAACCACCGCAATCAAGAAAAATAGGAACAGTTTAAATAATAAACTTCCTTGATTCATTACTAAAAATCCGATAAACTCGGAAAATCACAAATTGCAAAAAATTCAAAAAAAGCACACGACACTAAAAAAATAAAAGTAATACTTAAATAATAAAAAAAAAAGTAAGGCTCATTATTTAGGGCATCTTGCCCTTTCCCTTGTCCTTGGCTTCTTAATCCGTCCACCGGCGACGACGTGGAGGCGAGCGTTCCCTAATCTCCACTGGAACCTTCTTAGCCCGGACTCGTTTCTTCGAACTCAAGTCCTCAGTCACTTCAGTCGGCCCAAGTCGGGCCCTTACCTTTTCTGGCAACTGGTCTCGTGGGCCCAATCGGTCTCGGGCCGCTAATCTCGACCCTAGCCTCCTCTCTATGTCCGTCCGGGGGCTCGATTGTCTCTGTGAGGCGTTAGCACCGGTCTCTTTAGCTCGAGTCTTAGTTTTTGATGTAGGACCCGACTCCAATCGGACAAGGATGGCAGGAGTATCTCCTTCGTCGAAGAAACCCCTATTGTCCTTCACCGTCTCCCTGCGAACTAAGTCAAAAGCTTCATCAATCTTCAAAGCCTTACGGGCCTCCTTGGATTCCTCGGAAGTCCATTTTCGATATGATTCCGAAACCTAAACGGATTGGCAAGGGCGGGGTATGGTCCATATGGCACGGGTAAACCAACGTTGTAGCCACGTGTCACACATAGCGTCCGTCAATTAGAGCGAAACGCTAATAATTGCCTCAGTCTCGGGGATTCGTTGAGACGAACCGAACTGCCTCAGAATGCAGTCCAGATAAATATGGACGGTCTAGTCCAGCGATAGGATCACCAGGTAACGAGCTTTGTCTCTCTTGGCTAGCCCCGTCAATTTCGAAAGAGACCACCAGGAATGGTCAACCTAATCAAGGGTCCGCCATGGAATTTTAGCTCCTCGTCCCAAAAAGTTCGGTTCATGTAATGACTCGAGCTTATCCGCCGTCTCCTTGAGCAAATCTGGCTGCTGGGGTACTTGAATATACTCACCGGGGGCTCTATGATGGACAAGCGCTCGGATAGCCAAATCTAAAAAAATGCAAATTTCCGTAAGCAAATTTGGGCTCCGCTAGCAGGCACTCGATCGAGTGTCACGCCTGACTCGATCGAGTGGACTAGCTGAAATCAGGCAGACGGGTCTTATCAAGGTCACTCGATCGAGTGACCCCTTTACGTCAGAATTTTCGCATTAAAAAAACATAAACACCGAAAAACGCGTAGGTATACCTGCAAAAGACGGGTACTTCTCGTCAATTGTCGGTCCGGGTCAAGTCTTCTAGCATAAAGGCCCGTGATGATCTCCCCGGTTGCCAGCCAAGCCGGACTGTGACCCGTCTCCATCTGATCAACTATGCCGATTAGCCTGATTTGACCCAAGCATGAGTCAACATCCATTTTTCCCTCAAAGATATATCGATGCAGCATGCAGAAGGCAAAAGCCCTACGCCTATGGGTGGGAGTAACTCTTACGCCGCCAGAATTCATGAATTTGTCGTCTAAGTCAAATAGAGAAACAGAATCTCCTCGCGCACCATGCGATCCGTCTCAGCATGGGACAAGCCAAGAAAATCCCTTAATCTTTTCCTCGGGTCAGGATAAAACGGAGGAGTAGCAGGATGAGCGTTAGGACACCAACTGCCAATAGCTGCAATTTCTTCAGGCAGAGGACATAATTCTCCTCGAGGGAACGCGAAAACATGGTGGGTAGTATCCCAAAAGGTCAGGCAGGCATCCAGAGTCGTTGAAGCGGGAATAAAGCAGTAATTCCCATCTGAGACAGCTGAACTTTTTCTTCATCCCGAAAGTATTGGGACCACGTCTGAAGCATTTCCGTCAAATTCTCGATACCCATAGTAGGAACGTTTTCTTGAAAGTCTAAAGGATTTTGAGAAAAGAAGAAAGAAACTTGAATCAAATGTAGAAAATTGAAACAGGGAGCCCTCTATTTATAATGAAGAGAACCCCTTTGGCATCCCTAATTGCCTTAGGAATAGGAATAGGAATTCTTGTCATATTTCCTAATCTGGATAGGCATGAGCTTAACCCCAAGGCTTCAAAGAGTCCTTTTCATAATCCGATACAGGAATCGAGTTATCCCGAGCATTCCTATTTTTAAATTTCAAAATTTTCAAAAAATCAATTTTTACTTCCCCAGCGTGAGTCGGTGTTTCACCTAAATGTTACATACGAATTGCTATGTGTCAGCATACAGGTACACCCAGACTTCAGAAGAAAGTCTCCGCGCAGCCCGTTTACTCCCCACGAAGCTATTATCGTCAAGACAGGTATGATTCCTATCTTAAGGCTGGCGAGCCCTTTTACGCAAGTCTAATGAACTATAAACGACCCGACCGGAAGTCTGCCAGGTCTTAATCCTCGATTGGCCTGGTAGTTACTCTGACTTTCGCCTTGTCCAAGCCTCAGTCAGAGTGGGGGCTCTGTAGACACCCACATTTGGCCACCAGGTGTCTATAGCAGTTTCCGAAAAACACCCGATGATCATCGGACGTAAACATGACTTAATACGCTCGATTTTGTACTCGGAATCAATAGTATTTGGCGCGAGCTTTTAGCGGAGTAAAAATCTCACAAAACCGATCTCAAATCCAAGTCCAGTGAGTCGTTTCCAGTTAAATGAGACTAATTTGGGTCAAAACCGACACCAAGGGCAAAACCATCTTTTATTGACCGGGTCAAACCCCGGTCAAAGACATTTCCGAGACGTAAATATCTGCCACGCCACATCAAAAATCCGACTTGAAGTCAAATACTCCACAAAATCAGCAATGGAGAAGAATTAAGCAACTAAACCTCTCCGCTAGAGATAAAACTCGATCTCTAAAGAGAGTCACCCACCCGACCAGACCCACTCGATCGAGTGGACCGGCCCACTTGGTCGAGTAGGCTCGTAAAACTCACCAAAATTAGGGTCAGACCGGGCACTCGATTGAGTGCCATGCACCACTCGATCGAGTGGCCCCTTTTCCAGCTAGAACCGGATTCCTTTTCTATCCAAAGTCGGAATCCTTCTCCATCCAAGCCGGGTGTTTTCTTCCATCCCAAGCATGATTTTTCCTATCCAAAAGCCGGTATATTCTTTCCCGAGTTGGGGCATTTCATCCTATAAATACCCCACCCCCACACACAATTCACAACACAGAATTCACACAACAACAACACAATACACAGCTCAAAACCTCTAGCAATCCTAGGCAACACAATCCCAATTTTTCTCTAGAAATCCTATAAGAAACCCAAGCCACAATACAACACCTTAACTCTCCCTATATCCTCGTTACTCCCACGCAAGCGCCGTTACTACGAGTTCCGAATCGAGGTCGAAAATAGCATGTAGGTTGAGGGTGTTACAAATCCCGTCTTCTCTCTTTTTTCTCCTCTTTCTCGTCCTTCCCATCTTTCACGTCGTCTTCGTCATGTTTTTTACTATTATTTATTTCTTTTCTCGTTTATAATATCGATATTATCGTACTATTTTCAAAAAGCATTATTTCCTAGGATACGATATCGACTCTGTAGTCGAGTATCGGATCTAAAGGATCAATCAGTAAAACGATCCCATTGACGTTGAAATAATAGTCACATGGTCCGAAAAGACTAGTTACGACATTACGATGCAAAGGGATTTATTTCATCTTAATTCGGTTTAAAACGATTTGTGAACATCTTTTACAAAACGCACTCTAACTATTAGATATTTATTCCATAATCAAATATCGAATAAAACGAGTATCGAAAACTGAATCGAGTATAAATCATATTATATTTACACGCGATTTAGCGAAGTGATCGATTTCAAAATAAAAAATTCACGAACCATAGTTCGTATAGGAGTGACTCGACCGAGTGCCTAGCTCACTCGATCGAGTGACACCCCAAATCAGAGGCAGAAAGCTTTTACGAGGTCCACTCGATTGAGTGTCACACCTGACTCCATCGAGTGACACCTCAAAATCGAGGCAGGAGGGTCTTACAAGAGGCACTCGATCGAGTCTCTCCAGGACTCGATCGAGTGACCTCTGTCACGTCAGAATCGTGAGCCTTCAACATATTTCGAGCCTCGATAAAATTCATTTTATGACCTCGGTCAGCACATGTCAAGTCCATCACGTGTCCTAATCTTTTCAAAACCATGCATCATGTCATTTATGTCATTCTATACTATCTACAAACCGTTATCATCGTTACTAACTCGTTTGCTTCTTCTTTTGTATTTTATTCTCGTCGTTTGTTTTATTATACTAAAACGAACCTCACACGCTAAAACAACTTCGACTTAGTTCAAAGATGCATTAAACGACGTAGATCATACATAATTCACATGTTTAGTCAAAATACTGTCTGCATATCATTTAACCGTCAAACTAACACGCGTACACGAAAAACGAACAATATCTAAGTAGAGGTCGCTAAGTGCGAGCGGGGTTGAGTGTTCTTTGTGAGCTTCCCAACACGTACCCTCACCTCTTACTCAGAACCATGGTTTCCGGATGTCCGAAATCGTTGGCAAACGAGAGTCATTCAATACACGATTTCCGATAATGTAGGAATCAGTATCGCAATGCAAAGGGACGAACCCAATAAACTCTGAAATTGGAATGGGCCGTACTCTGGGCACGGCCCACTAAGACATAGAGTGGGTTCGAATGGGCCCGAACTCCCACAAAGTTCGGTGGCGACTCCATTTAGATTTAAATTTCGACCCGAGATCCATCTCACATGAGATTCATTCGCCTCCCCAAACCCGCGCGTGGCCGCGTCGGGGTGAACCTATGTCATGTCCACAACACCAAATTCATGAGCTATTTTTGGAAGACACTTTGGAGGATGGTAAGAACCAGACTCTTGTTAAGCACATCACACCATCCCCAAACAGATGGCAAAACAGAAGTCACCAACAAAACACTAGGAAGAATACTAAGGTGTGCCTTGTTAGTAAGTCCTTGAATGATTGGGATTTGAAGCTACCACAAGCTGAGTTTACTTTCAATAGAGCCCCTTCATCAGCAACAGGCCACAGTCCATTGAGGTTGTCTATAATGTCAATCCACTAATTCCTATAGACCTCTCAAGTGTTGATGCGCGCTGTCGCTGACACGCATGCAAACAATATTTTTATCCCAAGTTACTACTATGTAGTAGCGGCAAGTCGAGGTCGAACCACAGGGAGGCAGTTTAAGCGATATTGGTCAAGTCTGAAGTTTAATTGCGATTGGGATTAAGATGGGGGGGTTTTGGAATGAGGGGAGCTAGAGTAACTAAACGAGCTATGGAACTAAGACGTGAAACTATTAATGGGAAAGAACTAAAGCTAGAAACAATGATGGGAAAGGCGTTAGGGAGAGTCGGGGAGTCAAAAAACAAGATAAAAGTATAACATCGCAAGAATTATCACAAGGTTTGTAATGGAGGTTCCACCTTTCGGTTTCCCTACCGGCCAAGTCTAAGACCGCTTTCGCGACGAATAAACTAAAGTCTCTAGACGGAATTACCCAAACCCCGAGTTTCCTCATATTGGTCCGTGTGAGTCAAATCAACCTAGGTGATCAAGCTAAGTCAAACAAAACACAACACTACCATCAAGACAATATCACCCTCAAATGCAATATTCCACCTTTTCCTAGAATTCCTCCTCCCCTAACCCCCTAACTAAAATCTACTCACTACCCATAATAAAACTAACACTAAGGGGACTAGAAGAAAAACTAAACATGATTAAACTAGAGGAGAAATAACTAATCTAACACAATAAAGGAAACTACACTAACAAAACAACACTCAAGGAGGAAAATAAATAAACACACAAACTATGGAGAAACAAACTAAGGAGAGAGATAAACAAACAAACAATGGAAAACTACACTAACATAAAGATTAACAAGATGAACAATGGATTAACAAGGAAACAAAACTAACTATTAGAGAAGAAGGGAGAAGAGAGAAACTACCAATTATGGAAGAGACTAAGGAGGAAAATGAAGATTAACATAAATAAGAAGCTTCAAGAAAAATAAAAAGATTTTGACACTAAACCCTTGCAAAACCCCTGAATCTTCAATATAAACACAATCTTCAACTAAAGATGGAAGCTTTGATTACGAATTGTTGAGTAGAATTAATCAAATACTAAGAGAGTGTTTACTAAATCTATGGAATTTTACTATGTGAACTACTACTACTACTACTACTAAGGAGATCTTCCTACACTACTCTACCCTAAAGAGGCTCACTTAAGGCACAAGAGTGGCACAAAACCCTAGGTTAAGTATTTATAGTGTTTCTTAATGGGTCACACAAGCTTAAGGCCCATAATCCAATTCCTCTTCATTAAGTTAAACCTTCACCCTTTGCATCTTCATGGGGTGAAGTTTCATCCCGCGGCTTGACGACATTGGCACCACCAGGTGAAATTTCACCCGGTGAGATTTTCTTCTCGACTCGCCATTTTTGGCGTTTTTCTCCATCGGGCGAAATTTCGCCCAGTGGTTTCGCTCGGTGGGAACTGCCCACGAAAATCTTCGGGAGATGGAAAATGTCGTCGGGCGAAATTTTGCCGGGTAAATTTCACCCGGTGATACTCCTCTTTTCCAGTCTCTTTCTTTTGTTGATTAATTGGATTACTTGAACTTTCAGTTGTGTGCTTCGCTCTTTGGACCGTATCTCTCTCATGCTCGTAGAAGCTCATACACGTTTCCGGTCGAAAATCCAATCAAAATAGACAGAAAACTACCAAAAACACGTAAAATGCAAAAGAGAGACACTAATGCGAGAATTACTCAAAATACGGCGATAATCGCACTTTAATCTCGCAAAATGGTGGAAAAATAGGTCTAAATGGGAGGAAAAACGGTCCAAATTTGGCACACAACAATTCCCCCACACTAAACCGTTGCTCGTCCTCGAGCAAGGACCCAAAAAGAAATTGGCTACTACTACTAAGCTAGACTATGCTAAGCCGATACGAGGCATTTAACGGGCCCGCTCTATCCCTTCAACTCACATCGAGATACTCATGAGATAGAGTGCCTCCATGTAAGGCAAGTTGGGTCTTGCTCAAAACTGGGGTTGCGACTAACACGCACACAAACACATAAAACAAGAAAGACGCACACAAAAAGATAGTCGCAACCAAAAAGAAAATAAATCACCGAATCCCTCATCGAAACGGGGGAGAAAGCACCGATTTGAGCTTAAGACAAGCGAGAACACTACCAAGTTAGTAACACAAATTGACATGGACAAGATTCTAATAGGATGACAATCAAACAATAAAAACATTGAAAATTTACCAAGGTCCTTCTAATTCCACTAAAGATGCCTACAACGGGACGATAAATGGAATGGATAAGTGAGAACCATGGAGTTAGTAAGCACTGTAGGTAAGTGTTATGCCGTCTCCTAAGCTAAGCCTAGAGGATCATCCCAAACTCGAGAAAGACAATTAGACCAAAAAGATGGACAAGTGTTTGCAAAATGGTAAAGATTGGCAAATTACCGCTATTTTCCTTCCTCGGGACTCGGTCCTCTAGTAGGCATTTCACGGCAATAAGTCAATCAAAGGATTATTTGGGTTTGGGAACGATTTTTGAGATTTTGATTTTCTTTTCCACATTATTTCGATCGAGGGCTTGTTTTTTTTCATAATGCCCTTCTTCTTCATTTTCCCTTTTTCTTTTTGAATAGCTCATTTTTTGCTAGATAGTTTATTTGAGATCATGGTAAAGCGTATTCTTGCAAACTTATTTGTGGAAATGGGTGAATGGTTGAAAAATAGGCTAGTCGGGTGTGCACCCCCTCCGAACCCATAAAAGGATGGAAATTTTGGACTAAAAAATGGCTTCTCATGTAAGGTCACCTAAGAGAACGGGGAACGGTAACCAAGGCCTTATCACTCCATGGGTGGTCAAGGTGGTCAAATGCAAATCCCGGTGTAGACTCCTAGTAGAAAAGATTGACTCATGGTAAAAATCCAATGCAAAAATTGGTTCAAGGTCATTCTACTAGAAATATGTCCAAAAATCAAAAAGAGTTACTAACAAGGGAGTAATAAACAGTCGGCCTAAACTCAAAATCGGGTTTTCGAAAACTTTACCTAGACAAGCTATACACAAAATAAAAAGAACACAAAAACGATAAAAACACAAGAAAACAAAACAAATACACAAGTATAGCCAAGCACTCCAAACTCCATCAAGTCAACACAATCCACAACCACCAATTCCAAAATGTTCACCAAGTGAACCTCCAAATAGCATATATGCCCAAACTCCCATGCATAAGAGAAAGGGATAGAACGAAGGTAGAAAATATTACCGCGTGGTCTTCATTTCATTTCCGCTACCTTACGTATCCATGCTAAATGGTTGGCGGTGTACCTATAAGAAGGAGAATGCAAGACAATACAAGTGGCACAAAAACGAAAATAAAAGAAAAGAAAACTAAAATGAAGAGAAAAAGGAAGATTTTTTTTTGGGTTTTTGGTTTTTAGAGGAGAAATGAAAAACAAAAGGAAGAAAAAGGATAGTAGATCCCTCCCCCACACTAAAACTGTGCATTGTCCCCAATGCACAAGTAGAGGAAAAATTGAAAAAGAATAAAAAGAGAAAAGAACGGAAAATCTTTTTGAATTTTATGATTTTTCAAATGTTTTTGGATTTTTTTGATTTTTCAAAATGATGAGAATAAAAAAGAGAAGAAATGAAAATGAAAATGAGAGAAAAAGAAGCAAAAATAAAAGGAAAATGAAAAGAAAAGGAAAAAGAAGAAAAAATTGATAAGGGGAGAAAGGGCGTAGGTGTAATCACGTCACCTCGCCCGGATTCCGCACAAATCTGGAAAATTAAAAGAAAAGGAGAAATTTGGATTTTCCAATTTGTCTTGGTGCGATCAAATCACCTAAGACCGGGAGCAATAATCAGGTCCTTCTTCTCTAAGGCACCTGCAATAAAATTTCACGTGTGCAACGACCCAAGTAGGGTCACGTGAGGGGCTGACAACTCACCAAACCAACCAAAATATTAGCACAAATCAACCAACAACCATAATAACAAATGCCAAAAATTGGCGCTGCAAGGACTGACAGAGATTACCGAGACCAGAGAACAGATTACTGACGACTGACAACTGACAACTGACATCTAACACCCCCACACCAACACTGACGACACTCGACCACTCACATCGGACCTGGGGGGACGAGGTGGCGGGTAGTAAGACCCTGGTGGAGGCACACCGAAAAGTCGATCAAAATAACTCTGTTGCTGCTGCAACATCCTTTGGTTCTCCTCCGCCGCCATTCTCGCTCCTTGGGCGTCCCTAGCAGCGTCCCTAGCCATCTCGAAGTTGTTCCAGGCGTACTCAAAACCTTCCCTAGAGTACGTATACGAGCTATGTGCAGTATCCCGCTCATCCCGGGCCACATTGTAAGCATCCTGGGCCAAGTTCAGTGAGGTGGTCGAATTCTCCCAAGTCTAACGTGTTCGGTCATAAACTTCCCCCCACTGGTTATAAAAGTCCTCTGATCCGAAGAACGAGGAGTGTCGTGGAGGACTCATGTTAACGTTCTCCTGAAAACCTGGGGTAGACTGGGTGAACGTGGAGTGTCTGTTCGGTTCAAAGTTAGAGGTGAAAAACTACGAGGTCTGGGGTTCGGTCGGATGGGAGGAAGAGGGTCCGTGTGAAGATGACGGTAAAGTTCTATGACCCTCATCCCGGGAGGTTTCAACCTCTGGTTCCTCCTCTGACACGTCTACGACCTCTATATCATCGTTGCCATAATCTAAAGGTCCCTCAGGGTATTCAATCTGTTGAAACTTACCACGGGTGTGACCCCGAATGTACTCCCTAGACCTCTTCGGCATGCCGAAGTTCTCTTCAATATCGAGCCTAACCCATTTGGGGCTAGGCATTGCAATGGCTCTCATTTCATTAATCTTATACAAGAACAAACTGTCATAATCCCCTTTCTGGGGCCAAACAAGGAAAGGACAATAAACCTCATCTATATAAATTCCCGCCCCGTCAACTGGTGCCAAATCGCTAAAATCGATGCCCAAGGCTTTAGCTAACATCGTTACAATACCGCCACAAGAAATTTTCTTGCGGCTGCCCTTTGCAACCTGGGCAAAATGAGTAGCTAAGGCCTCGGACATATCGATCGACGGGCCTCTGTTCAAAACCGCATCCTCCTACAGCTGTACAGCTGTAGCACTACAGTTGTGGTGCGTATCATTGCTTGACAGGAGTGAGTTGGCTATGATACGCGCCAAATACCGAAGGATGGGGTTTCGAATAGAGAAAGAGCGCATCTTCCCCACCTTGAAAGTCCTTTGGCGGGCTATTTTAAACCAAAATCGATCTTGGGCGAATTTATCGTCTCGAGTCTGTCCCGCCCTAGGTCTTCCAAGGACCGAAGAAGGTAAACCAAGCAATGCACCAAAGTCCCTCAAGTTGAGGACGTACAGAGTTTCTCGCAACTGAAAAGAGACAGTAGTATTATCGTCACCACTCAACTCAAAAGTTGCAAAAAACTCGCACGTCAACTTCTGAAAAGTTTCCTCCTCGGAGGCATAAAATTTGGTGAGACCAAGGCTTTGGCACATTGCTTGTACCTGCGTGTCTATACCCATGCGCTTAAGTACATCTCGAGCCGCCCAACGAGTCGGCTCGAGACGACAGACCCAAATTTTTTTACATTTATCATGATGGGCTTTTTTTAGCGAAATAGATACCAGATTCTGCATGACGGAAATTACGATGGATTTTAGGGTAACGTACCTCTAGCGGAACAGGTTGTTCGCGGGACTGAGCCTTGTGTCTGAACGGGCATCGGGACAGATTCGTCCAGAGCCTCGGCCAGCTCCTCTGACCTTGAGGATGATGTTGACCCCGAATTTCAATTAAGCATTGAGGAAATCCATTTCCTTGCCATTTGTTTTACCCTCCTCATTTTTGTTGCTTGAATTTGATGATTATGGTGATGACGGTCTCGGTTTGGGGTTTGTCGGATTTGGGACAATTTCTGAAAACAAACTCCAAGAAGATGATAGAAATGTGATGGGGAAGAGAAATATGTAGTTTGATTGAGATTTGGTGAAGAAATGGAAGGTGGTGGATTTGGGGTTTGTTTGGGGTTTTTAGGGTTTGGTTGAGGTGAGAGAGAGGAAAAGTGATTGTGAATATGGGTAAGGAGGCGGTTGGCTGGGTATATGTCGCGGGGTGATATTTCGCCCGGTGGTCACCATCGGGCGAAATTTCACCCGACGGTCTTCGGGTCGAATCTCGTCATTTCCGCGCAGTAATCCCACCGGGTGAAATTTCGCCCGCTGAGATCTCACCGGGTGAAATTTCACCCGGTGGGATTTTCGTCAAAAATCAAGTCGCAAAATTTTTTACCGTAGGGCGAAATTTCGCCCGGTGAGATTCCACCGGGTGAAATTTTGCCCGGCGGATTTTCCGTCAATTCCATTGATTCGAGCAAAGTTGCCATCGGGTGAAGTTTCACCCGGTAAAATAATCCATTTCAAAATAGGACTTTGCTACGAAAAATCTCTTCGACTTGGCCCAAACCAACCTTAGCTCTTCGACAAAACCAATCTTCTCGATCCATGTATTAGCTACACGGAGAAAAACTCTCACAATTGTTCATAGCGCAACCTAAAAATTCCAAAAGAAATCTTCACAATTCCTGCAGATACCAAAGCAAGCTCCAAAAGAAAAATCCAAAAGCTATTGTCCGAAGAAAATAAAAAGAGATAAGAATATACAAATATTTACAAGGTGGTTATTATGGACACCACCAAACCGAATTGAATTGTTTGAGTTTAGTCGGGGTTGCTTGAAAAGCAACCCGGAGGGTCTTGGTCATTAACTTCAAATTCAATGTTATCGATCTTGAGCTTTTCTCTGAACTCCGGCAAGCCCATAAGTCGTGCTACCTCGGGAAGCATTGCAAATTCTTCGGGAATATCTTCTTCGGAGGTAGAACCGAGTATAAATAGAGCACCATCGTCTTCTTCATTATCATAGTCAAGATCTTCGGTAGAGGGTTCTTCATTGGATGGAAATTCCACCATTTGCTTCCAAAACTCCGCTTGAGAATTTTCTGGAAGGAACGCGGAAAACACGAATTGAACCGTATCATTAGCAACATTGAAAGATAGTCGCCCTCGCTTCACATCAATAATTACTCCACCGGTAGCTAGAAAAGGCCGTCCCAAGAGAATAGGATTCCGCTCCTCTATAGGCATGTCGAGAATAACAAAATTGGTGGGGATGTATAGATTCCCCACGTTAACCATGAGGTTACGGGCTAGTCCATAAGGTTCCTTTGTAGTTCCATCGGCCATTTGTACGTTAACTGGGAAGTGTTCCAAGTTCTTGATATAGATTGTTTGGGGAATGGCTAAGGGCATTAAACTAATGTCGGCGCCAATGTCACACAAGGCTCGGTCTATTAAGACATGGTCTATGGAACAAGGTATAGCAAAGCTACCCGGATCACCTAACTTGATGGGAATTGTAACTTTTGGGGTGGTTCTTGGGGAAACGGGAGCTCTTTCCCTTTCGGTGGGCTTCAAAATAATGTCTCGAATATATTCGGACGAGGCAGGCATGGAAGGGCTTGTATCAATGTTCTCGATAAGATTGGTGAAGGTTATCATGTCCATAGCTTGGTTATTGAATGGGATTTGTGGCTTGTCATTCAAGGGTGGTACTTCAATCCTAGAGACTAGGTTCGTGTCCTCTATTGGAATTTGTTCAATAACGTAGGTAAGGTCTCCTACAAGATACTTAGATGGATCTCTTCTTGGTCTTTCGGTTACGTCCTTGACCACTTTCTCATCAGATTCATTGATTGAGGGACGAGATGTAAGAATTTTTGGGTCAAAGGGTTTCACCGGTTCCTTTTTGCTCATTACCTTAATGGCATTCACAAATGCTTGATTGGAAGAATTTGTCGGCTCTTGAGAAGATCGAGCTCGTGAGGCGGAACGTGCCTCCAAAGCATCAAGTCTAGCTCGATTTGATGCATTTTCTTTCAATAAAAACTTGGTCGTTTGTTGAATGTCATGAAGAGGTTGAAAGTTACCTTGAAAATGCCTTGGAGGACCTTGATTATATGGAGGATAGGTTCCAAATGGAGGACCATAGCTTGGTCGAGGTGGTCCTTGAGAATAAGAATAACCTTGATTGAATTGATTTGTATGAGAAGGTCTCGGTTGATAGTAGGACCCATATGAATTAGGATAAACCCTTTGATTGGGGGCTCTTGGAAAAGGATATGATCCTTGAGTGGCATTGGAATAAAATTCGGTTCCCAAATTAGGATTTTTCGTTTGAGATTTTTCATGGGCTCCTTGAGCGTTGGCTTGATAAGCACTCTCCTTTCTCATACACAATTCGGAATCGTGGTCATATCTTCCGCAATGATCACATGGAATTTCAATGCGATACAATTTAGGTGGTGAAATGGATGATCGTCTTGGTGAACTCACCCTTCTTGGTGGAGTCGATCTTTTTGGAGATGTTCTAATCTTGGGTGGATAATTGGCTCTAGCAACATACACTTCAAATTGTTTAACCAACTCCTCGACTCTAGCTTCAAGATCGGTTCTCCTTTCGGTTGACGATGTTGACTCACCACTTAGCTCTTCATGTTGATCATTTTCGGAATATTCATCATTCTTGGCTATCCTTTCAATGATTTTTGTAGATTCGATTTCATTAAGCAAAAAGAAATCGCCTTTTGCCGCCACATTGACATTATGTTTGGTGTTGTTCGATAACGAGTGGAAGAATATATGAAGTAGAACCCAACTAGGAATGCCGTGGTGCGGACATTTCCTTTGCAACGTTTGAAATCGGTCCCAGGCTTTGCCTATGCTTTCACTTTCTTGTTGTTGGAACGTTTGAATTTCCCTTCGGAATTTGTTGGTCTTAGATGGTGGGAAGTATCTTTGGAGGAAGGTGTTGCACAATTGCTCCCAAGTGCGAAAAGTATTGTTGGGGAAACTTTTAATCCATCTCCTTGCTCCACTATGCAAGGTACGAGGAAAAAGGATCCGACGTAGTTGGCACTCGGTGACACCTTCAAGATTGACACCAATAAGACTTTCCTTGAAAAGGCAAACATGCTCTATCGCATCTTCATCCGACAATCCTCGAAAAGTTTGTTGTTGAATTAGATTGATGATGGAAGGTTTAAGCTCGAAACTCTCCGGGATGGCTCCAATGAAGACGGGTGAAGAAATATCTTCAATAGATGGTTGAGAATGGGACCCAAGTGTAGCCATACTTGAATCCTTGGATGTTGTTCAAAGATGGGGTGTTGAGAAATGATGAAATTTTTGGAAGATCACAATATCAAGTAATTGCTTCGGTCACAATATTTCCAAGCGACTTGTTTTCCGAATGGGGATCAAGCAACCTAAATCAAAAGTATACCTAGCAAAAACTTAACAAACAATGAGCCTCCTAGCGCCTAATGGTACTAGGGTAGGAGGAAAGAAAAACAATTAACCAAACACAATAAAAAAAGACTTAATCAATTAACTAATCGCCGCCTCCCCGGCAACGGCGCCATTTTGATGCGCGCTGTCGCTGACACGCATGCAAAAATATTTTTATCCCAACTTACTACTATCTAGTAGCGGCAAGTCAAGGTCGAACCATAGGGAGGCATTTTAAGCGATATTGGTCAACTCTCTGAAGTTTAATTGCGATTGGGATTAAGATGGAGGGTTTTGGGACGATGGAAGCTAGAGTAACTAAACGAGCTATGGAACTAAGGCGTGAAACTATTAATGGAAAAGAACTAAAGCTAGAAACAATGATGGGAAAGGCGTTAGGGAGAGTCGGGGAGTCGGAAAACAAGATAAAAGTATAACATCGCAAGAATTATCACAAGGTGTATAAGGGAGGTTCCACCTTTCGATTTCCCTACCGGCCAAGTCTAAGCCCGCTTTCGCGACGAATAAACTAAGGTCTCTAGACGGAATTACCCAAACCCCGAGTTTCCCCATATTGGTCCGGGTGAGTCAAGTCAACCTAGGTGATCAAGCTAAGTCAAACAAAACACAACATATCCATCAAGACAATATCACCCTCAAATGCAATATTCCCACAAGATAAAACATTTTCCTAGAATTCCTCCTCCCCTAGCCCCCTAACTAATATCTACTCACTACCCATAATAAAACTAACACTAAGGGGACTAGAAGAAAAACTAAACATGATTAAACTAGAGGAGAAATAACTAATCTAACACAATAAAGGAAACTACACTAACAAAACAACACTCAAGGAGGAAAATAAATAAACAAACAAACTATGGAGAAACAAACCAAGGAGAGAGATAAACAAACAAAAAATGGAAAACTACACTAACATAAAGATTAACAAGATGAACAATGGATTAACAAGGAAACAAAACTAACTATTAGAGAAGAAGGGAGAAGAGAGAAACTACCAATTATGGAGGAGACTAAGGAGGAAAATGAAGATTAACATAAATAAGAAGCTTCAAGAAATAATACAAAGATTTTGTCACTAAACCCTTGCAAAACCTCTGAATCTTCAATATAAACACAATCTTCAACTAAAGATGGAAGCTTTGATTAGGAATTGTTGAGTAGAATTAATCTAATACTAAGAGAGTGTTTACTAAATCTATGAAATTTTACTATGTGAACTACTACTACTACTACTAAGGAGATCTTCCTACACTACTCTACTCTAAAGAGGCTCACTTAAGGCACAAGAGTGGCACAAAACCCTAGGTTAAGTATTTATAGTGTTTCTTAATGGGTCACACAAGCTTAAGGCCCATAATCCAATTCCTCTTCATTAAGCTAGACCTTCACCCCGCGGCTTGACGACATTGGCACCACCGGGTGAAATTTCACCCGGTGAGATTTTCTTCTCGACTCGCCATTTTTGGCGTTTTTCTCAATCGGGCGAAATTTTGCCCGGTCGTTTCGCCCGGTGGGAACTGCCCACGAAAATCTTCGGGAGGTGGAAAATGTCGTCGGGCAAAATTTCGCCCGGTGATACTCCTCCTTTCCGGTCTCTTTCTTTTGTCGATCAATTGGATTACTTGAACTTTCAGTTGTGTGCTTCGCTCTTTGGACCGTATCTCTCTCATGCTCGTAGAAGCTCATACACGTTTTCGGTCGAAAATCCTATCAAAATAGACAGAAAACAACCAAAAACACGTAAAATGCAAAAGAGAGACACTAATCCGAGAATTACTCAAAATACGGCGATAATCGCACTTTAATCTCGCAAAACGGAGGAAAAATAGGTGTAAATGGGAGGAAAAACGGTCCAAATTTGGCACACAACAAGTGCCCCAAAGGAAGAGGTAAACTATGACGCCAAGACAATGGCAGAACAACTATTGAAACTACATGAAAGTGTAAGGAAGCAAATTGAGCAAGCTAATGAAAGATACAACAAGCAAACTAAAGTTCCAAGGAAGAAGGAGTTTGAACCAGGTAACTAAGTGTGGGTTCACCTAAGGAAAAAAAGGTTCCTAGCAAGGAGAAAGAGTAATCTCATACCAAGGGCAGATGGCCTATTTGAAATCATAGGATGAATTGGTCCGAACGCTTACAAAGTAGAGCTGCAAGAGGAGTATGGAGTCCATGGAACCTTCAATGTGGGAGATCTGAGTCTGCTGCATTTACATGCTTGAGTCTGAAGATGAGGAGGATACATGCTTGAGAACAAGCCCAATTTAACCTGGGGAGGCTGCTACAGGAGCTAATGCATGGGCTAATTGAGAAACAGATCACAACAAAGACAAGGGTCCAAAATTGGGGAACCGGGGTACTTTGGAGGGTCCTAGTTAGCCATCATACCAGGTCCAATCATCATTAGCCACTTGGTTTAGGTTAATCTACTAAGCATTATATAAAAATAATTCCAAGACATCTCACGTTGAAGCTCAAGAAATCAGTTACAAATGATGCATGGAATATTAGTCCAAAAAAGCAGATTTCCTCTTTTGGCGTGGACAAAGTTCCGGCAGGTTTAAAGTGCTTTTCCCTTACTTATTCAACATCTTAATGAGTTGAAGTACAAGCCAAGGACGTCCATTTCTACCTCGAGCACATGGAATGTAAGGGACAAACCACATTAAGCAGCTGCAGGTCAACCAACCAGAAGACATCAGCTTTGTTTCCAGCTTTTAAATAAGAGTATTTTTTTTGTACTTAGCTTCATTTTCAGCCATAGATGGAATGAATTTCGACCGTTTTTTTATAACCTAAATGAGACTATATAGAGGACCTCCCTATGCTTGAAATTAGTAGAATATTATTATTGAATGAAAAGACGAGTTTATCTCTCAAAACAAAACCTCACTCAAACTTGTGTTAGTTTGTTAAGTCAAATCTATTAAGCATTCTTGTGCATTGCTGTAGGTGCTTGAATAGGAGTATGAGCATAGTTTTAAGCTCAATTCTATGCCTTTGCTGTGAGTTAGCTTAGAAGTGTGTGTGTGTGTGTTTATTCATTCATTTTTGTGCTAGGCTATAAGGGAGTGTAAACAAAGCCAATTTGACCCACTTGATTCTTGTGCTTTGTTGTGGAGTTTAAGTGTTTCATCTATATCTTACATTTGGTCCTAGATTTTGTGTGAACCGTATAGTTTACACTGCAACGATGATAAGAAATGAAAAATGAAAAATGAAAACTTTATTTTATTTGGTACCTTTGGAACCTATCTCAAACTCATGGCCTCATTTTGGTATAAGAAACACATCTCTCTTTGTGATATGAAAACAATTTTTTTTGTAAACAAATGCAAGGTATGAGTTTTGCTCATTCCAAACTCGTACCTCATACATATAATGAGTGAACCAAACGCCCCCTAGGCAAAAAGAAAATAATTTACATCACTATGTATAAACTATACAACCTTATAAATAATTAAGATAAGTGAATGATAGTCACTTTTACGTTGGATTTAGCTTGTTATAAACAATTGCCTCATTTTGACTTACAGAATACTCCGTATTAGGTAACTTGCAAAGTGTCCAAATAAAATTATACAGTACAAATATAAAATATCATATTACTTTTTTTTTTTGAGCCAAAAGATAACTTTCATTAATAAAAAGTCATACGACATCTACAAAATATATCGAAATTGAACGGATACAATACTATAAAATTTGAGTAAAATAAATTCTCGTTAAAACAAAGATCTCTCACTATGATTTTGAACTTCGCTTCTGCACATCCTCTTTCAATATATCGCTGTTTAAGGATACAGCTTTTCACAAGAGGGTCTTCGGATCTTCCAATGTTTTGAAGAGAATCGATTCCATCAAACTTGATAGATTGTAGCCGCCAATCTAACATAATTTGAGACACCATATAAAGAACGTTGTGGCACTGATCTTCCGCGTCCTCTTTACTATCATAGACGATTGAACATCTCTCCTAAAAAAGAGAGCGAAACTCATCAATTGATGGGGGCGAAACTCTCCAAAAGGAGATGACAATTATAAAAACTATATTACTAATACTGTTACGAATACTAAAATTATATAATTAATTAAAATTGGGGGGGCTTACCACCAATTAATGGTGAAAGTACCAATTTTTTTATTTTTTTAGAGACTAGGGTTTTTAGGGAGGAGGAAGAAGGTTGAGAGGAGAGGAAAATTTGATTAATATCATATTACTTTTTAAAACTATAGAAACATCAAACATGTAAGCAAATTAATTTGTGTTTAGTACATTCGTCGACGTGAGACCAAAAACTTATCTTAAATCTTTTCTCCTCATCAAATGAATCAATAAATAAATACTTTTAGCAATGCCAAATTAAAAATCAAATTGAACAATACAATAGACATAAACATGTTTCCATTATATAACCTGATACTCCATATAAAGATAATTATACTTTGTCACTTTTAAGCGTAAGTTATTTTTTCAAGAATCTTTACCTTAACATGATCTCATCACTATTAAGTTATATAAATATTGTTCGTAGAAAAAAATAAATTTCAATATTTAAAAATGTGAATATTAGAGTACCTTACCCAATTTTTGTAGAATTTTTCGTAGAATACTTTACCCAATGTAGCATAGTTTCCGGAAAATGTGAAAATAATTCCCGGAGTATTATTGAGCAAGGAATTGAGTACAAATCACTTAATCGAAAATATATACTTCATAGTATGAGATAATTTGAAGTAAATACAAAGCACTTAATCGAAATAATTTGTCTTTTATCTATTTTGTATCATCCATTTTCTTACATTAATCTCCATAATTTTTTTTTAAAATAATTATTGTATATTTTTTCTATTAAATCGTAACTCGTTAAATAAATGTGTTTTAAACTACTATATTCACTTGGAATTTAGACATTTGAGTTTAAGATATACTTCGTACTATTATCTTTCATCCAAACCTGTGTCATTAGTTTCTTCGTGAGAAACATATGAGAGGTCTATATATGTATACAAAAAAACATGGTGTGAAACATATAATGAAAAATAAAATAGAATTAGCTAGTAACCAATCACCTACGTCATATGAGAGGTCACTTAATATCACTATTGAAAAGTCGTCTCTTTGAAGATTTTGTGCATCAAAATAAGTAAGACGATTACATTAATGTTGACCAATTTATACTCCTTTTCCCACGTTAATTTAAAACCTAATACTTAATGTGACGTTACATTTAAAATGTATGATTAAAATAAGTATACTTATGTTTGATTTAAAAAATCAAATATAAACACTACTATTAAAATACCGTCAAATTTGAGTAAATCCACATGTATGTAACTATACAATTGTGAAATTAAACCACCTAATCATAAAACATAGTTTTAATCATATATGCCCTTTATAGTTCCATTTAAAAGATATTTATATACTCCAACGAGATTCAAAATATTTTTTTTTGATACCTTATTATAACCAATGATCTCTTATATATAGTTATAAAACCTTACGACCTTATAACTTCTATGATTTTTTTATTTGGAACAATTTACAATTTATACCTGTAATAGATTTACCATTGCACATAATAAAAAATACATCATATTTTTTCAGCAAATAATACGAAATACTACGTATATTGTCTTATTCGTACATAATATTTCTCTAGTTTTAAATAGAAAACTTAATTAAAATATATCATTATAGCGTAGACCTGTGAGAGACATATAATGAAAATAAAATAGAATTACTAATAACTCACGTCATAAGAGAGATTGAGAGGCCTCCCACTAAACTATTGCGAGACTATTTTTTTGAAGTTTTGTGCATTATTATAAGACGATTACATTAATGTTGACTTGTATCACTCTTTCTCCAATGTAAAAATAAAGTTAAAAATATAAAAAATAGCTCATAAATTAGACGTTACATTTAAAATGTCTGTTTTAATAAGCACATTACTAATGTCTGCTCGTTACTAGAAATTTTGGGTTCAAAATTTAAATATAATCACTATTAATAAACTATCAATAGATTCACCACTACAACGTACTAAAAAGTAAATAGGCTTTTTCGGACAACTAATATGGAAATTATACTCTAAGGATAGCATTTTTTACCACGATCCGTTCTCAACTATCTATGCATCGAGTCCCGTTTAGTGTATACTCCGAGGGTGCAACTCCTCATTATGTGATTTACTTACATTCGCATTTACAGTTTTTCGTATGATTTATTGCTTTTATGACCTTATGATCACATGATACATCACCTAACACGGTATTCAAAACATAAAACAACTAAAACTGAACAAAGTGATGGTTGGGTTCCGTATTAGTCCAGGTGCTCGCCTTTTTAGGTTCGACGCATCTATATTAATACCGAACCGACGCATCTTAAGCAGAATACCAGGTAAGGTATACCACGAGAATCATTAATATCCGTATTATCGCGTTAAAACTGATTTGCTAATACGTATAATACTAGTACTCTCTACTCTCCTACGTGCATCTTTTCATGGCCTGCTTGTCACGTGAAATCGCATGCAAAGAATGTAAACGCAACTACTTTGACGACAATACTAAATTATATTGTCCTTAAACAACCGACGTAGCAAAAGGTATAGGGTGAAAACAACGGATGTTACAGTATTTCCACCACAACAAAAAAACTAGGTTATCAGCCCACCGATTGATTAGTAGAGGCCGCTATAGTGCGGGCGGGATTGGGTGTTGACATCTATCGGATGTTGGCTTCCCAATACGTACCCTCACCCCTTACTCAGAATCGACGGTTTCCGGATGTCCGAAACCATTGGCAATGAGAGTCATTCCAGGCATGGAGTGCTTAAGGGTACAAGTCTTTATCTTTAGGTCCCGTGTCACTCAACTTTGAGACGACAAGGGATCAAAGTTGACTTGAACGGTTTCCGATTCCCCATAATTGACTCGGTGGCGACTCCACAAATCGATGACGAATTCAGTTCACTAAAAAGGTCGCCTTACCAAATGAATCGGCCTTTAAACATTTACAACCACGACTTGATCGATTCCAAATGGAAACACGGGTGTCCGCACCCGTCTAGTACAAGTCCGGATTGTCATCCGAATCGAGGTCCGAGACATCTCCCCGTACGTGAGATCGGACCGGCCCCCGACCGGGAGGGGGCTGCGTGGGTGGCCGCCGCCACACGTTGAAAAATCGGGTCGGTCCCGCGCGGGTGCGGACGGACGTCCACAGTTTGGCGACTCCGCTTGGGATTTGGAAATAAATTTTCAGTGGTGGTGTAACTTGAACGAGGTCGGTGAAGCTCATTTCTTAGTTCCTAGTTGTGGTCACTACAGGTTTTGGCCCTAAAAAGCCCACCCTAACCGATATCAGGACCAATCGACCTCTTCGCGGTAAGATCTTTAGGGACACGCGGAGAGATCCTCGGTTGACGCTCCGGCCGCCTAACGCGTAACCCGCGGGATTAATAAGCGGATAGTTCCAAACGGACGGTATGGCACTCGTCTCCCTAGATGATTTGTCAATGCCTAAGTAAAGACTATTCGTGGGTGGTAGCCTACCCTAACCTACCTGTGTTTGCATCCTGCATGAGTGTATGCATTCCTAGTTATGTTTTAGCGTGTTTGCAAACAACCCAAATAAAGCACTAAAATCCGGATTCAACCACGCCAACATTTCAACCGCACCCAATTCCGTTTTCGAAAAAATGTAAACCTCATCTTTTCAAAACGTCCTTTTAAACGCCGATACTCCGGTCAAATCGTGATTTCTAAAAAGGGAAAAACATTTTTAGATGTCGTTATCATGGCAAATTTTACACTCACCACTTTCAAAAAAAATGTTTTCTTTAGTGCCACCACCTTGGCCAAAACAAAACCCGTCAATATCGTTAATGCCACCGAAACTCCCGATCAATGGGATCTTGGTACACCAAACGGTTACATTTCATTTTAGAAAAAAGAAAAAAGTTTTTTACACACATACCGTCAACACAACCAAAGCTTCAATTAATGAAGTCAAGGAACTCCAAAAACGGTCACACTTTCAAAACATTTTTTACAATGCACCCTCCCACCGTTAAATGCTAGTTAACGCAACCAACGAACGTGGGTTACTAGTTTTAAGAGTTCTTCTAAAAAAAGGAACAAAAGTTTTCTAAAACACCATTCACCACCTGAATCCCTTAATAAGGATTTGGTCACACCTTTAAAACACCGTCATTAAATTTCCCGCTCAACCACGAGCATCACGTACACCACAAGTATCGAACTTAATTAATAGTAGTTTCGGTAAAAGTATCACGTAATCATTTTCAAAATCGGTTCCCCTAAAGAACCGTGCTCCTTTCAAAAAGAACGTTTACACTTTTGCTATCGCCGAATTCCCGACGCACACATATAGCAACACACAATTCCACGTCACAAGCGATGCACCCGCCATCGTTACACTATTTCTGCAAACCATCCTTTTCAAAAATTTTGCCAAGAATTGGTCACTTTCGAAAGAAGCATATATCAAAATTTCTTGATCCTGAGCCGGGATCGCGATCAACCTCTTACGTCGTACAACCGTGTGTTTAATTGTCGGTGTTAGTCACTAGGATCACCTCTACCCGAGGACTTACATTTTGGGTCGTCTCGTTTCGAGAAGTCCTCTTTAAACCTCACCTCCGAGGTTTGTGTCAAATCGTCTCATTGTAGAGACCTAAAACTCAAAAGGTGTTTCGCCGAATACACCAAGAGTCTAAAGCACCTGAGTTCCTAAGCCCAATGACCGCACAAACGCGTGAGTCAAGAGTCTCATTTCCGTGTCGCTCAGTCACGAGCATTCCTCGAGTCTTTAAATTGTCCGGAAGACCCGTCCTCATTAGCATTACCTTTTCACAGTCATGTTAGAAGATTCAAGCGTTGAGGCGAGTAACCACGGCGGGGTCAACGCCGGACAGTCCGCAGATGACACCATAGGAACCCTAACCAACCTAATCCGGGATTTACAAGCCACCATTATTACGGTAAACGCATCCGTAAACAGCATAGACTCCCGCCTAGGACACCTAGAAGACAAAGCCTCGGATGAACATCACAACCACAACCGGATCCTCAACGAGGTCCCCTTAAATTCCACCCCGCTAGGCGAAGCACCCGTCGGCATCATTCCTAATGATCCCGTTACCCCGCCTCAGGATGACACCCTCCAATCCGCTATGAACCACATATATTTCCTCGAGAACCAAATGCGCCTGAACCAAGGAAACAACGTTCACCTCGAAAACCATAGGAAATTCGAAATGGTGAATGGCTAATTACCCAATAACTTTTCTCTAGCTGACATACCTAAGTTCAAAGGAACCGAGGACCCCCTCAATCACATCCGAGCCTTTAAGGATTACATGGTCATTAAACGGGTCAAACCTAGCCTATTCACTAGGATATTTACCTCATCCTTAGGAGACACACCACAATCATGGTTCTATTCACTAGACCCTAAATAGATATCCACTTGGGATGATATCTCCGTAGAATTCGCAAAGCAATACGCGGATAACGCCGAAACACAAGTCACCATTATAAGCCTCGAGCTCCTCTCCCAAAATGAGAAGGAAGGCTTCTCGGAATTCCTGACTAGATGGAGGAGAGTCAGTACCCAACTAATAAACCGCCCGGACGAAACCACTTTGGTAGAAAAGTTCGCCAATAACCTTAGACCTGCTTACGCCTCCCATCTTAGGTACCAAAACATCCACACCTTCAAGGAGTTATCCACCTTAGGAATACGCCTAGAGGACGACATGAAGAAGGTGGTATTCTCCAAAATAATGGGGAAAGGCTATCAAGGACCGACCGCTTCTATAGGAACCCGGTCTTATGGAAATAATAAAACTGAAGAAGTACACCTAGTCGAACCAACCACCCGGGGAAGAACGAACTTCACCCATAGGACATTTTCCAAACTAGGTATCACATACACCGAAGCATTAAAAATGTTGACTGAGCAAGGAAAGCTCGAGCAGATAGGTCCTACTACGGACCCTCCCGCGGATAAGAGGGCATAAACGTGGGACGCTAATAAGTATTTTTAGTACCATCGTGACAAAGGCCACGACACGGATTCCGGTTTTCGGCTCAAAAGTACTATACAAGATATGATAGAAAACGGGACAATTCCTCTCCCCCTGCCTGAGAAACCTAATAATACCACGAACCCTTTTAGTTTCCACGCCATCTTCGACGACACTATTGACTGCTCAAAGAACTGAGGCTAGGGTAACTCACATCGAGGAAAGGCTTGAAGAACCTCCCAAACCCCATATTTCTGTATGCAACGGGTCAGTCAAAGGGGATGGCATAGGCTCGCCCGAAACTGTCAAACCCAAAAAGAAGTTCACTCAAATCGGGGTTAGCTACGCGGCCGCGCTCCGAAGATTAACCTCCCTTTGCCTCTTACGACCCATAGGGCTGATGGCCGATCCCCCACTTAAGCATAGGTCTCATCACTGGTCCAAAGGAAAATACTGCCACTACCACAGAGGCAATGGTCATGACACGGAGTCTTGTACATTGCTAAAAGATAAAATCGAGGGATTGGTAAAAACAGGGGTGGTAAAAACCGCACTACTAACAAAAAGACCCACCCGTTTCTTTATGGACAACTCCGAGGAAAGGGGTCTCCGATTACTAGAGCACCTCGGGCTATCTCACGATCAGGCCCTAACAATGCTAATATTCGACGGACTACTATACCTCCTAAGTCTGACACCTAACCCACCAACCGATAAGAGGTCGTTACATTGGAACGGTAACAAATGGTGCCGGTACCACCAAGGCCGAGGACATGACATCAGTGAGTGTCGTGAATTTAGGCATCAAGTTTGTTACCTCATCCAAGAAGAAAAATTCGGGGCATACACCGAATAGGAGGACACCAAGGCGCCTTCCGAGGCCAGCAAGTCCACACCCGAGTCAGAGTCTAGTTCATCTTAGAGCCTAGGCTTAAAAATAACTATAATAATGCCTTTTCCTTTTCCGAGATTAGGGAGGTGCAAGGGAACATGTCCTTCACCTCCCCCAAAAACAAATCACGGGCATCCGGCCCGTTTTACTATCTATTAATAAAGTAACTCTTTTTTTTTTACAAACATGCTTCGACAATCGCTTAACTTCTTTCAACAGTTTACTTTAACGCTTAAAAAAAGGCTCGACTTTATGCCAATTATCGATAACAACTGACTAAAACACAAGCCCACTCAACTTCACCCTAAAAAGGAGATCGGGAATAACAACCTTAGGTTCAACCCACCACCGATCCCCCTTAACCAGACAGCAACATTAAGCTTGCAATGAACAAACCTCCATCCAAATGGACTTACCAACAACTCAGCCGAATACGAAGCCTGCCTAATAGGTCTAAAAGCAACCATATCTCTAGGAGTCAAAAACCTTAGAGTCCACGGAGATTCATCCTTAGTGGTCAACCAAGCTACGGGTACCTGGAAAGTTTATAGCGAAAGCCTAACCCCGTACCAAACCAAAGTGGAAATAACGTCCCGGGAATTCACCGAAATTGACTTCATACACATACCCCGTGAGGAAAACCAATTCGCCGATGCGTTATCCAAACTAGCTTCACTGATAGACATGCCCGATCACCTTTTCTCTATGCCTATCTGCGTAGAGAGAAGCGAACAACCAGCCTACATCCGTAACCTCGAAACCGATGATGCCCCCGTAGAACCTTGGTAAAAAACAATCCTTGACTTTAAAACCCACGGGTCATATCCACCCAACACTAACACCAAGAACAAAAGATCCCTACGAATACAAGCCACCCATTACGTCCTAAATTAAGGACCACTATACAAACGAACCCCACAAGGAGTCCTCCTTAGATGCATAAACAAAAACCAATCCGAGAGAGTCATGGAAGAGGTACATGACGGAGAGTGCGGACCCCACATGAGTGCACACCTACTAGCCCAAAAAATAATGAGACTGGTCTATTACTGGATAACTTTAGAGGCAGACTGTCAACGTCACGTTCGCCACTGCCACAATTGCCAAATATTTGCCAACATCCAACACCTACCTCCTTATCCTCTACACACTATAGCCACATCCTGGCCTTTCTCTACTTGGGGGATAGACATCATAGGAAAAGTTCACCCATCTGGGACCAGCGGACACTGCTTTATTTTAGTGGCCGTCGATTACTTCACCAAATGGGTAGAAGCCGCCTCTTACACCGTACTAACCTCAAAACAATTAGTGAAATTCTTACAAAACAACATCATCTGCCGACACGGTATACCTCACAAAATCATCAGTGACCAGGGGGCTCACTTCAGGGCCGACACCCAAAAGCTCCTAGACAAATACAAAATCCAAAGACACAAATCCTCACCCTATAGACCGCAAACAAACGGGGCCGTAGAAGCAGCCAACAAAACCATAACCACAATCCTTAAGAAAATGATAGACAACTACCGGGATTGGCCAAACAAATCTCCTTTCGCCTTATGAGGATGCCGAACATCCTATCGAACACCCACCGGAGCCACACCATATAACCTAACCTACGGTTTCAAAGCCGTCCAACCAATAGAGCTAGAAATACCGACACTAAGGATATTAGCCGAGAGCGGTATCCCCGAGGAAGAATGGAACCAAAAACGATATGACGAGCTAGTACTCCTAGACTAACGTAGGATACATGCCCTATCCAACGTACAAGCTTACCAGCAACAATCCAGCGAGCCTTTAACAAACGAGTGAAATCCCGAAACATACGCGAGGGAGATTTATTAATCAAATCCATTAGAGCACCCCTTCCTGTCGACCCTAGAGGGAAATTCAAGCCAAATTGGGCGGGCCCCTACCTCGTTAAGAAAATACTCACGGCGTGATCCTCACCGACCTAGACGGTCAAGAGTTCTCAACCCCAACCAACATGGATTAGCTCAAACGATACTACTCGTAGACACCCTGAAAACCACATCCCGGCCTCCAATTAAGGGGAAGAAAAAAAAGAAGAAATGATGAGCCGAGGACGGAGTGAAAACCTGAAAGGGCGCCCCGGGCAAAATGAAGAAACGAGTTGCGAGCCGTAAAAAAAGGCGAAAAAAAAACACACAAAAAAAACAACAAAAAAAAGGTGAGCCGAGGACGGAGTAAAAACCCGAAAGGGTGCTCCGGGTAAAATGAAGAATCGAGTTGCGAGGCACCGCAAAAAAAAAATAATAACAGTGTGCTTCTCATTAATAACAAAATTCGGTGAAATCGAGCCTTTGTCGAGGCATTTACATCAAGCATCTGAAACCCGGACATCCCGGAAATCAAAAACGTGTCAAAACTCCACAAAAAATAGTACTAATACGCCACATAATATCAACTAATAATACATAATACAAAACGGTTGGGCTCTACCGGTCCAACCTTTACTTCCCCTTGTCATTCGGGTGAGCCCACTTGTGCTTCTCATCTTCGAGCCTTTGAATACAAGCTTCTACCGCCCTAGCCAAAGGCGAGCCCAGCCAATCCCACTTTCCTTCATCTTCCACGTTGTCAATATGGGTCTCGTTAGTCTTAGCCCGCTTAGATGAACTGACGGGACTAGGATCGGTAATACTGTCTTTGGTCAGGCACTTAGTGGCAGTCCTTCGAGTCACCTCCTCACCTCTTAGTGGTGCTGTCTTCCTATCTTTTAAGTTGCTCTGTCCTGATGGGTGTTCACAAACCCTCCGCCGGACGGAAGCATTGTTGGTCGGTCGAACAACGGGACGCAAGAACCTCTGTTCCCAAGACGTCCTAAATTCCCTAAGCATATCCTCTGTCCATGGGTCAGAACTAGAAATAACCTTAGCATCCTTTGGAATGGAAGGTTTAACACCCATTTGACTTGGCAACATACCCAGGCAAACATAAACCTAATCCCTCATAGATAGTATTAGCAAAGCCCAGGTCGAAGACGAAAATAGAAACCCGACACGCCCACTAATATTCCACCATGAGATGGACCACCGAATGACCACATCCCCTTTGGCTAAATAGGAAAGCCAGTCCTTTTCCTTGTGACCTTCGCCCCACACCTGCGCCGTCTTCCGACCCGTGAAACCGTTATAGTTATAACCTTTGATGCATCAGGGAGGGTCGACTAAACCAAGCTGTTTTTGCAACCAAACCAGTACAAAACATCACACCTCCAAGCCAAAGCAACCACAAAACAAAGAAAGTCAAGCTACAAAGAAACATAACACCAAAAATCACCTGTAAAATGATCCTGGCACCTCGGAAAGATGTATCGTGGAGTCGAGCACGAGCATTAAGACCCAAAATAATCTCACCAAAAATGAGCAAAGAAGGTGATCGTCCATGTCCCATTCCCATCACCACATCCAAAACTTGAGGGTTACCCCAACCTTCACGTGCCCTCGCATCCTCGAAAAGATGATAACAAGCCATCGCAACATTAAAAGCGCGCCTACATGCTAAGGCCGAAACATGATGAGAACCAGCCTGTGAGAACGTCCTAGAAAGCAACTCTAAGTTAATGCCATCCCCACCAAAGTAACCTTCAGCCTCCTCCAATGAAGAAAGATCCAAAAAATGGTAAAACCGCTCCACGTAAGCATCATCCTCGTAAGGCACACAAGGTCGAACCGAGCTCCACCCACCTCGAGGGCTCCATATGTAATGCTTATCTAACAGAGGAGATAGCCAACTTCTGTTCTCTGTATTTCGAGAAAGAAGTCAACACCAAAGCCAAGAATCTTAACTTAGAAACACCTGAGATGATTGACCCCAACATACCAGAGTTTTTTCAAAGTAAGGTAGGTGAAGGATCTTCATCGGCTGGGGGTGGAGGGTATTAGATGAGAAGGAATACAATCGTGCTCACCTTTACTTGTTATCAAACTGCAAAGTATTGGAGCCGTATGAGAAGCAGTTTGTAACTGAAATTCTAGCTGCTAATCCATATTTAAATGCTGACGATGTTTGGAATAAGCATGAGGAATAGTTCCCCAGTTGGCTTAAGGATCATGTAATTTCAGAAAATATCCAGGATGATTTGGTTAGGAGCCTAGCATTAGGTCCTTTGCGGAAGGTTAGGACTTGGAACCGGTATTCGGTTAATGATTACAATTTCCATACATTTGCCCATGGTAGCAGTAAGGCTAGATGCAACTTTGGTGTGACTGTGTCGTCACTTGATAGTGACGACTATTACGGTCTACTGGAGGAAATCTTCGAGTTGTGCTACGCAGGAAGTGATTGTGGGTATAGAGCTGTGGTATTTAAATGCGAATGGAAGGACAACTCAGTGCATGGTACCAGAGTACATGAACAGTACAAACTAATTGAAGTTCATCATACGAAAAAATACTTTAAGTACAATCCGTTTATACTTGCACAACAAGCACACCAAGTGTACTTTGCTCCTTATCTAACCACAAAGAACGATAGAAGTGGAAATCAGTGGTGGGCGGTTTTTAAAACTAAGTCACAGGGGAACATTGACACTGACCTCTTTCAAGAGGAGGTCATTTCTAATGGTACAACATTGTCTCCAATTGATGAGAATCTTTTCACAAGTAATGATGATAATGAGGTGGAAATGGGGGAAGATTTTAAAGAGGATGAAGGTGGTGAGGACATCAAAAGTGATTTTGATGATATGGTCGAGGAGGAGGAAGAAAGCGAAGTCGATGGCATCAATGATGTGGAGGTCGATGATGAGGAGGAAGATGACTACGAGGAGGAGGACGTAGTTGGGTCAAGTAGGCAAGTGGGAAACGACAACGACAGCGACGACGATTGCTAGTAGGGTATAGTTTTAATAATCTATATTATTTCAATAGTAATAATCTATATTGCTAGTAGTGTGCAGTTGATTATGTTGTTAATTTCTAACTTTCTATCAGCAGATATGACGCTGGGCAGATGCTTTAGAGCTGGTAGCGAGAGTAGGAGGAGCCAGCAGCTGTCGCAGCAGGGGTAGGAGGACGAGTAGCTGAACGAGAACGAGATGGTCACAAAGAACGAGCAGCCCACAGTGGAGCAACAACAACCCCCCCCCCCCCTCCACCACCACCTCAGGGGTTCAGATATCGGGAGCGTGACGGGCGCCTTATTCTGAGCCCCGAGAACACATGGTAAACTTCAATCGTATTAGGAACTTCATTATTGTGAACCAGTTAAGGTTGTCAAATACTTTTACACTTCAATCTTATTTCATATTTTGGTGTAGGTTTCGGACCCGCAGGGTGGTGACTGATGTCACCGATAGTTTCCTGCAGGACTTGACGACCTACTGCACAAGTTGGACTCAGGTGCCTATGTGGCAACAGGAGAAGTGGTTCGATAATTTCAAGGTGCACAATTTTTTGGGTTTACATTAGTAGTTCCCTATTGCTGTTCACGGATTACTAATTAAATAACGATAAACTATCTTGCAGTTAAAACACTATTGGGACCCCAGCCTCGACGTGGCTGCAAGGGATCGCTACATGGACGTCGCAGTCGAATGCTACAGAGACAACATGTTCAAGATAGCGAATGAGGGAAAGGCTGAGAAATACCTTAGAGGTTTGACTACTCAATTCAATTAGTGTTCGTACATGAATACAAATTTATATATATCTTCGCTTACGGATCTATTCATATGAATTGTAGGTGAAGCAATTGAACAGTTCTATAAAGCCCGCTCTGACCCCAAGTTTGTTAAGAGATCCCTCCAAGTGAAGAAAAACAAGAGGCGGGGAGGAGACCCTGTGGCGGAAGTGGAGCCCACCCACTACGGTGGGTCGCAGTCGATGCACCAGCGGGCTATGGAGGTAGGTATTTCCTTTCCTTTGATTTTTATTTTGAATTCTTATTTAATGTTTTCATTAAAAATATTAATGAGAAATCTACATGCATTGTTAACAGTTAAAGAAGAAAACAGGAGAACTCCCTGTAGCTACGCAGCTGTTTCTTGACACGAAGAGCAAGGTGGAGTGCAAGGGTCAAAGGGGGTTCATTTCGGACAGGGACCAAGAAATTTGGGTGAATTTCTAACATAAGGCTTCTTGACATTGTTCTTTAGATTGTGACTTTGTCAATGAATTCTCACCTAATCATCAAATCAATTTGTTTTAGGATGCATATATTGAGGCCACTTCCACGGACGACCCTGAAGCTAGGGATCCGAATGAGGTATGGTTCAATGTCGTGCAAGGGTACCGCAAGGAAGCGGTGTACGGTACGGGCAACGCTCACACCTTGTACTGGACACCACCCAACGCTCGGAGGGGGCATTCGACCTCAACGGAGTACGTACCGTCCGTCGTTGTTGAGATGAGGTCGGAACTGCAAGAGAAGAGGGCGCAACGAGCTGCTTTGGCTGAGAGGATGAGGGAGCAAGCAAGATGAGAGGTTGAAGGTGCAGGATGAGCGTATCCAGCGACAGGATGCGGTCATCTTGCAAATACTAGTGGAGTTATCCCGCCTGAGGAGCATGCAGCAGCAGAACTACAACTCCGGCCCCACTCCACAACGCCGAGACCCTAGAGACCCCTTCAACGGGGGTGGTAGTGGCGCTTCCGCTAGTTTTCCCATTCATTTAGCACGTAGATTAAGAAACACAGCTTATAGTGAATGAATTTTGATTGAAAACAGTTTGTAACATTACTCTTAATTTAGTTTATTCAAGTACAATTAGTTACCATGCTTGGGAATTACGGAAATGTGAAGCCGACATTATGTGGCCGATACGGGATGGTGTTTAGAACGTATTTGTCATTGCTGGGTTGTTTTTCTGTTTTCAGATTATGGCTAGAAATGAAATAAATTGAATCAACCAAATACTGGTCTTGTAGCGACTGATATCTGTCGCTAAAATGGCCAAATAGCGACAGATAACGGTCGCTAACATAGACGCCCAAGGTCTCCAACCCCATCAGGTAATCCCCTTTAGTGACAGATATCTGTCGCTAACTGACCCTTTTAGCGACTGAAATTTGTCGCTAACCTTAGCGACAGATATCTGTCGCCCGGTTTTTTTAGCGATAGTTATCTGTCGCCCGTCTCCTTTTTAGGCAACTACCTGGCGCGACTACTTCTCAGCGACTATCATCTATCGCGTGTCTTTTTTTGCGACAGTTGACGGTAGCTTCTATCAGTCGCTCGTCACGTATTTTTTTGTAGTGTTGGTATAAGACAGGACCTGCATAATGAGCTCGATAAATGGGACCGTAACTTGCAAATTCTTCACAACCTCCATGAACTTGCCAAATTGGGTAGTCTTCTTTCGATTCTTCAAATGACCCAGGAATGGTACTTGGATTGTTGGACTAGTCGGGGTGGTAACGAGAGTAGTGGGTGGTGGAACTTGATCATCACTCGGAGTTTCCACAATAACACTCTCATCGACATCTTCCACTAAAACCTCCTCCTTCTCGGTCGGTTTATCATCCGTAGGCATCGATGGACCCTCATAGTGTGTGCCACTACGAAGAATGATCGCATTAGCCGTATCATGTTATTGATCACCTTCAGAGGGGAGTTTACCTTGTTGTCGCGTTGCTTGTGACGCGGCAAGGTGTCCGACCTGGTTCTCCAAATTTTTGATGGCATTATCTTTGGCTTGATCATTCTTTTGCATTTGAGCCATCATAGAGTCCTGGGTCTTAGCCATCATCTGCAACATATTACGAAGCTCAGCCATTTCATTTGAACTCGAAGAGGAATTACCTTGAGTTTGCATGGAGGATTGGCCAAAATTCTGATTAGAATTCCCGAAATTCTGATTAGTGTTACCAAATTCTGTTGGTGACCCGATTGTGGTCGCTTCTGAAAATTTCCTTGATGTTGGAAATTTCTTTGATTGTTGAAATTTTGCTAATTCTGAAAACTTCCTTGATTATGGAATTGCTGCTTGTGTGGGGGAATATAGGCCGGTGTAATAGGCGGGTTCAAGACATTAGAGCTCCTACAAGATAAGAGAGACGCATTATAGCCCGGTTGAATCATATAAGGATAATGCGGGCGCATGGACTGGAATGCATTCACTTGTTCTATGGAGCCTAAACAATCTTGAGCTTGGTGATCCGCGGCACCACAACGAACACATGCATAATCTTGCATGGCATGCACTTGATGCATGTCTCCTCCCCCTTGAGATTTCAATGCTTCAAAGGAATCAAACCTCTTAGCTAAAGCAGCTAATTGAATAGCCACGGCATTAGAGGACCCACTATCACCGGAATTAGATCGCGTATTATCAGGTGGATTACCCCATCGGGAGTGGTGGGATGCCATTTCTTCAATGGTTTGCCAAGCTTTATCATCATCAACATTACATTGGAACCACCTATTGCATGTCGAATCAAGTGTACAACGGCAATCATCGTATAGCCCATTATAAAAATAGTTACAAAGGAACCATATCTCGAAACCATGGTGTAAGCATTCTTTCACAAGCTTCTTGAAGCGCTCCCATGATTCATGAATATTTTCATTTGAAGTTTGAAGAAAATTGGTGATTTGACTTCGGAGCATGTTCGTCTTTTGTGGCGGATAATAATGCTTGTAGAAGGCAAGAGCAAGGGAATTCCAATCAGTGATCCCCTCGGTGACTTTATCAAGATCAGTAATCCACTCCCTAGCGGAATCCCGTAATGAGAACACGAAGAGCATCTCCATGACTTGTTCTTGAGTTACCCCGGCCGGAAGTGGAATCGTGGAACAATAATCGGTAAAAATCCTCATATGCTTGTGATGACGATCCTCCTTAGGGTCACCACCAAATTGATCCTTCTCCACCAAAGTAATAAAGGCGGGTCAAATCTCGATTGTACCCTAGGTGGCAGTTGGTTGTTTAGCCAACTTGGGAAGAGCGGTTTGCTCGGGCTCCGAGTGACTATAAAGCTTCGGCATTCTTATGATCGGAGGTGGTAAAATGATCTCGGACTGAGATTGATTTCCCTCTTCAAAGTACTGATTCTCAGCTACAAATTCAGTATGAATAGCTTCCAAAGTCTCGAGATCGGGAGCTGCGGAAATCTCTTTCCAAAATTGTCATCGCTTACGAAAGTTTTTCTCGGGTTCAAGGTCGAACGGAGTAAGCTCTGTTGACCGGAAAGACCTGGGCATAAGCAAAAACTACAAGAAAAGAGTGAGATCAATCTCAAGGAGTTTTAATCCCTTGAGACAAAAGAGAGCAAAAAAGAAACAATCTAAAAAATAAAAAAATCGTTTCCCCGGCAACGGCGCCAAATTTGATATCGGTAAAGTCTTCTCACCAAATCAAAATATGCCTAATTCTACTAACTAGAAGATAGTGGCAAGTAAGGTATCGTATCCACAAGGAAGCGGTTGAAAATGTCTAATAGCTATGGCGATTCTAAGATGCTCTAAACGTTTGTTTGATGAGAAAATATTTAAAAGACTACTAAAATGTGATAGTGAATAATAGATTCTAACAATGAGATGAAAACTAAGGTCGCGGGTTCACGATAGATGTTCGACTATTATGCAACAATAATAATAAACAAATAAACAAGCTAGTCGGCTATAATACGTTCTCTCGAATCATATCAACCCAGGAAGGATCTAACGGGCTCTCGCAACTTATTAGATCGGTTTTCGCACAAGAACTAGAATTTCCCAAACAGATTAAAATGTTGTGACCTTTAACAGATTAATCAACAAATAAAACACGTGAAAATGGCACTAGCATAATTATGAGTTTAGTATCGAAGTAACAAAATCGACTAATAACCCACCGATCCCCCTCGACCCTAGCGAGAAAGTTACCTACTCATGACGATTATAGAACAACAAATTGCAAGCGTATAATTCATGCTCAAAAGGAAGCAAATAAATCTAATGATGACAAACGAGAATCTAATGAATTAAACGGAACAACAATTCGTAAATAGAGAAAATGATAATGAAAATGTGCGATTAACTATGAAGATTCAGCCGAAGAACTAAGATTTGCATAAACAAAATTACCGAAATCCAGTACAATTTTGAGACTAAGTACGGAATGCTAAGAGTCACGTGGCTTTCTAATGAAAAATTTCTAAGTTATGGAAAAAGTGATCCTTCACTAAAACTAATCCTCCCCTGGTAATACAAGGCGGAAACAACTGTGTGCGCATGGCGGCCGGCCAGCAGGGGGCCGGTCACATGTAGGGACCTAGGCACATCTTAAAATTAAGCTTAAATTCTTCAAAACTAAGTGATGTGTCACTCAGGCCGGCCCACAGGGGGCATGTCCTATGTAGGGTGGCGCGCGCATCTAGCTTGAAACACGGTTTGGGCTACTTCCGATGGCCCAATGAATCGACTCTTCTCAAGTTCTTCTTTGCTAAAACGACTTATAGCACGGGTCTCGTTATTCTAACCAGATATGAATGTAGATGCGCATAAAGACCTGAAATCGTGTAGAATCTACAAAAACACTCAGTCAAAGCAAAATGTTAGAAGAAACGGCTCTAAAGAGCGTGTTTCGACCGGAAAAGACAACGGAATCGAGGGAATAAAGTTATATAAATACGACACATCACTCCGCCTAAGCTTAAAGACCCAGGGAGTTTCCCTATTCCTTGTAATATTGGCACTTTTACTATCGATAATGTTCTTTGTGATTTAGGAGCGAGTGTTAGTGTGATGCCATTTTCTATTTTTATAAAATTGAACATGAGTGAGATGAAAAACACGAGTATGACCTTGCAAATGGTCGATCGTTCTCTTAAACACCCTTTGGGTGTCTTGGAAGATGTCTCGGTCAAAGTCGGAAAGTTTTTTATTCCCGTAGATTTTGTGATTGTAGATATGACTGAGGACTCAGTGATTCCTATCATCTTAGGTTGACCCTTCCGAAACGTATAGCTGAGTCGTGTTATACTATTTATGCTATTAACACGTCATCTAATGAGTCTGTCAATGCTATTCGCAGGAATATCGAGGAAGCTACCTTGCCACCTAGCCTTGCTGAGCTGGAAGCGCGAAGATGCAGAGAGGAAGTGGATGACATTGAGCGCTTGCTCTATGGAGACCCGGTGGACAAGGTTTGTACTTGGGAAGAAGAGGTCGATGAAATCGAACGACTGTTCAATGGTGAAGTTTCCGAAATCGAGATGGTTCATACCACCAATTAAAACGGGCAATCTGAGTTTTGGAAAGCCAAGCTCGATGAGATAGAGGCTGCCCTCCGGGAAGATAGGCCCCTCTGGACGGTAAAGGAGGACGTATGCGCTATTAGTGACACAGTTTTTGAGACGAATCCTCCTCCTCCATTGCTCAAGACACCAATTCGGAAACCTCTTAGCGAAAACCGTGCACCTGAGCTTCCTACGCCTAACGAATTAAGCATTCGAGTTAATTTCGCCCTGATTGCTGATTTAGGGGGGTGCGATCCACCTAAGGAATTCCCTTTTCCTCATTTTAATTTTTTCAACTTAATTGATAAAGGGAATTTTAAACCTGAATACACGGAGCACTCTCATAAGCCGTCGATTAAGCTGTGACAGTTTGATTTTCTAATTTTTAATGCTTCCGTGCCTATATTGTGCTACTTATGCTTGTATGTAGCACATGCGCGAATGTTCGATTTGCTCCTACGAGCTCTAAGTTGTTTTGATTTCAACAGGGAGCAGATTAGAATATCTTGAAACGGGAAATTCGGTCGTGCGGGACTTGTCTAAAACCAGCGCTATTCGGGAGGCAACCCGACATCATCTATATATGTTCCCCCGCTTTTTAGCTGGTTTGGGGGAGCTACCCTTGTATACAGTAATTTCTTTCCTTTTTATTTTTGTTTTTCATGCTTTCTTAGATTTTTTTCTTCCCCTTACGTTGAGTTGTCCTTAGGATTGGCTGTGGATTTGTTGTCTTATCTGCTTTAGAGTCACATTGAGGACACTGTGACATTTAGGTTTGGGGGAGAGTTTGTGTGTTTCATTTTCCGTAGTATATTTTACGGCTTTCAAACAAATATAAAAATCCAAAAAAATCAGGAAAAAGTCAAAAATATTTTGATTTTGTGTGTTTTTGTGACGTGTCTGATGTAGAAGCATGCAAAACTAGGATGTAATAACGCTCTTAACATGTTTTCTCCTAATTTTTAGCTTACTTCATGCCTGGAAATGTGTTTTGTCTTGAGATTAGATTAATTGATATGATATGCTTATTTTAAATTTTAATTGCCAAATGAGTAAATTTGACCAGTTGTCGGCAAGCCACAAAATTCTGAGGATTTAGAGCTTCCTAAGCCAGTAACATCCATAACTGGTCTCATTATTATTCAGGAATTGAGTGGTTTTCTCCTTGTCGAATGTGTAACATCAATTTGCATAAATATGACGTCCGTCTCTTGATATTGAATACATGTTTGGTTTGAGGAGGAGGTACACTAGGAAAGGCAATTCTATTTTTGATGAGCTCCACATAGCTAAAAATGACCCATTTTTACTACCTTCTAGATTTAGGTAATTTTCCTTTGTTTAACCCATTTTTGTTGTTGTAAGCCACTTTTCATTGAATATATTAATTACCCACAACCCATAATAGCCTACCCTGTCAGGGACAGTCGCAGTGAACTTAATTGGAATTACTTCACTATTTGGTCATGTTTGGAGATTTCTGCATCTTTTGGACTTAGTGTGTAATATTGTTGTGCGACTTTGTATTCGCCTTCCCCCAATTCGAAATTTGAAAAAAAAAATAGAAGCATTGAAAGGAAAAGAAAATGAATTTAAAAAATGGAAAAAAAAGACGAAATATATGCTTCTTGTAATATTTCGGGGAATGGTCGAAAAGATTGAAACTAGAGAATAATTGAGAGGATGAACAAAATTCCCTCTCACCTAATCTTGAATTTGTATCTCTAGTTGGTGGTTCGACGTTATTTGTTGGGGTTTTTGATGGATAGTTTTTATTGTGTAGCTGCGATTGGGTCCGATTTTAGCTCCACATTCCCATAGGGGCTTAGGCACAATCCATTTTCTTCCCTTACTCTTTTAGCCACCTTTTGGAAGTCCTTGACATGTACTATGGTCCTAATTGGTGGAACACGTATTTGATTTGGGATATTGATTTCATGTTCGATTGCATGCATGTTTCATAAGTCGAGTGAGTGTTCTTATTCTTTCTTATCTTCACATTTATATACTCACCCGTTCTTATGAGTGTTGAGCGATAACCGCGAGGAAGTCCGACATTGATGGTCTGATTGAAAGGTTGGCAAACAATTGTTCATTTAAGGCATGATTTTTGATTAAGTTATATATTTTGGCATTGCGTGTTTTCTAACCGACTTGAGCCGATTTTTAGTAGAATGATTGTAAGCTTGTCCTCTCTTGTATTTATATGTGTGGTTCGCTTGAGGACAAGCAAAGGTTCGGTTTGGGGCAGTTTGATGAGTATTATTTATATACATATTTCCATCCCCTAATTGTTAGTTTTATCTCGATTTTTGTGCTTAAATCGTTAATAATGATGCAATATATACTTTGAATGTTGATACTTCCGTATTTGTGTGTATTTTGTAGATTTTGATGCATTTGGAGCTAATCGGAGCATTACGGAATCGATAATGCAATAATTCACATCTAAGCACGTAATCGAAGGAAGAAGATGTGGAATACACGAAGAAACAAAGATTAAAGAAGGAAAGGATATCAAACGAGATGAAAGAATGATTGCCTACACAAGTGTCAACTTCAAACGTCCATAACTTTCATTCTACAACTCTAATCAGGGTGATTTAGGTGGCGTTTAAAAGCTCTTTCTCTTAAGTTTCTAATGTTATAATGCACGTTCAATTTGAACAAGTAAAAAACAAAAAGGCATCCGTTTGAAGTAGAGCGCGCGATGCTCTGATCTACAGCGCTACTCGATCCAGTGCCCCTACTGCACTCGATCCAGTGCCACTCCATGAAGCTCATGTCCATATTTTGGGGGGTGATTCGATAGAGTGCCATCAGGCACTTGATCGAGTGCACCCAAACCGGGTCACGTGTCATTCTTATTTTGACTTAGAATTTGGGCCTTTTTCAAGTCCAACTGCTACTCTTTAAATCAGTTTTCCTGACTTGTGTCAGACGCTTTTCATTCTACACTTTTTCTTTTACCTTCTTTTACACACTTTTCATTATTTAGTTTTCTTAGTTTAGTTTAATTTGTGAGATACATTGAACTTTGCTCTCCATTCTTAGATCTGGAAGTCTTCGGTATTGCAATTCTTAATTTCGATTCTAATTTCAGTTTCTACTTTAATTTCCATCTTAATTCATTCTTCATATTGCTTTATCGTTTTCTAGTGTAGATTTATTATTGCTTTCCGTAGATTAATTCGATTCACCTTCGTTATGTTTAATTGCAATTCGTATTTCGTTAATTTGATTGTACTTAATATGAGTGGCTAGATTTCATCTAGGGTTTAGGGGGATCTACGTGTATTATTAGGGTTATAGTCAATTGACTTGTTTCTAATCGTATGAACTATTGCCTGAATATCGTTTTAACTCTGATTAATTGTTTGATGCACAATTCAATTAATTAGTATCCTAAATTATGACTTTTCACCTTAAGAACTAATTAGGCCACGATAGTTTGGGTAGACTGACTTAATGCTAGCGACCATAGGCTAAATTTAGATCTAAAGGTTGTAGTGTATCGACCGGACCTGCACCTTAGGTAGTTCGATTATTGACCTGTTAGTTGACTCCCTGACCTGACTAATATTCGTAGTGAACCTGAGACCCTAGACTTTTCCCTTCATGTTATTTCGTTTTAGTTATTTAGTTTCCACTTTACCAAACCAACCAAAACTGTGACCCATAACCTAGAGTCTAAATCTTAGGAGTAGATAACTAAATCCTGTCTCCTTGTGGTTCGACCCCTGACTTCACTATCTACATTAGTTGGTGTCCTTAGGGTATCTTTGATTAGGGATACGACTAACCCCTGTCAACGTAAGCCCATAGTAATAAGCAGGTAGGTTTGAAATTTTGTCCAAGAGCGAGTTCATTATATTTGTTTGCTATATATGAAAAGATCGCATTTATTTTATGAATTCTGAGTAGCAAAACTCAATCATTTTAATAATTTTTTATATATTGGGTTGTTAGATTCTCCTGGTAATAAGTATTTGCCTCTTCCAGCTAAATTAATTATGTCAAGTTAAATGGTGGAAATTTTGATGAGTATGGATTTGGGGTTCAGTCAATGATCTAGATGCATGTTTGTTTCGAAACTAGAGAACAATGGGTCTAGATAAGTAGCCAATTTCAGCGCATCAGTGGCACCATATGTAGTAGTAAAAGAAAAGTAAAGATACAGTAAGTTGCAGCAACATTATTGAGTCTTGTCTATTGGAAGAGACAAACTTCGGGCATGATCGTGATGAACAAATCTGGATGATTTGGGTGTCTTCCAAATCATCCAAATTCTCGAATCTCTCCAACATATACACAGATAATTAACCAAATATGAAGTTCAAAACGATAACATACGAGCCTTGTATTAGTTTCAATCAAATACTCTAGCAGTGAACATTTTGATTTAACACACAACTAAAACCAATACCCATATAACTTCATAGCTTCATAAATCAAACAATAATCTCAAAAGCATATAATACCAGCCCCAAAATTAGTTTCAACCCAACTAGACCCAACGCAAAACTATACTGCAAGTAATATTTATGATGAGTAAAGATGGGCTCAACATCAATTCAATTCTTTCCAACTCAAACCATGAAATCAAACTAATAGTAAATGATTAACACTTACAGTTCACTCCAGTAATACATAGTTGTATAATAATTAGCAGAAAATCATCCTCGACAATCACAATCTAAATAAATTAAAACTTTCATACTAAAAATAAGTAAATCGCAAATTAAAATCAAGAGGGACGGGGAAGAGGAAATCTACAGGACAAGCTAGTAGAAGTAAAGCATTGATCGATCGAGATAAATCTCATGTAATTGAACAAATTAGGTTTTATGTTTAGGTCTGAGTTTAGGAGAAAGGAAATTATTCTAAGAGTCTTTGTTTTTTTGGGGAGAGGGAATTTGTGATATGAGCGGGTGTGGACATGACATAGGTCCACCCCGACGCGGCCACGCGCGGGTTTGGGGAGCGAAATGTTTCCCATGTGAGATGGTTCTCGGGTTGAAATTTAAATCGAAGTTAGAGTCGTCACCGAATTTTGTGGGAGTTCCGCCCCGTTCGAACCCACTCTATATTTTGGTGGGCTGTTCACAAAGTACGGCCCACTTCAATACTAGAGCTTGTGGGGTGTGTCCCTTTGCATTACGATACCGATGCCAAGTTTCGGATACCATATATCGAATGACTCTCGTGCGCAAATGGTCTCGGACATCCGAAAACCGAGGTTCTGAGTAAGGGGTGAAGGTACGTGTTGGGAAGCTCACAAAGGACACCCAACCCCGCCCACACTTAGCGGCCTCTACTAAGATATCCTTCGAGTTTTTTTATACGCGTATTGGTGATTCGGTGGAATGTTATGCAAACAGCATTTTACGATATGCGAAAAATTGAATAAGTTGCTACGTCAATTTAATGCATTTAATTCACGTCAAAGTGGTTTAGCATGCGAGGTTCATTTTAGTGCAATAAAACAAACAACGAAAATAAAAGCTCGAAAATAGATTACAAATACGCAGGCAGAATACAACCCGGAATTACAATACAACAAGCGCGGAAATCGAAACAATTGAAATAGTAATGATGATATGAATATATTAGAATAAAGATTTAATGCATGCTTTTGAACGATGAGCACGTGATAGACTTGACACGCGACGACTAAAAGTCGTAAAAAAAAAGAATTTGATGAGGCTTACGCAATGTATGGAACTCGCATTCTAGCGTAAAGGGGACCACTCGATCGAGTCATGAGAGGAACTCGATCGAGTGATCCTTCTACGGACCTCCTGCCTGACTTTTGGGGTGCCACTCGATCGAGTGAGTTATGGCACTCGATCGAGTGCCCCCTGTACAAACTGTTGTTCGTTTCGAAAAGGTGTCGATCTCAAATTTGTTTTTATCTTAAATCGATAACTAACCAAGCCGCGTGAAAATATTGTATAATTTATACTCTACTCAGTTTTCGATACTTGCAATATGCATTTTATTATTTACGAGACCGGTATCGGGAATTTAGAAAAAGTGTTATGAAATCGCTTTGAATTTGATTAGGACGAAATTATTCCCTCCGCGTCACGACATCGTTATTAACCCTTACGGATTATGTGATGTTCGATTTTGCATCAACAGGTTTCGTACTAACCTTTTAAAAAAGGGGAATCGAATATATTTAACGACGAATGTTCGCGATCGCATCACACCCTTGAGTGTTTAGGGCGGCGCTCCTCGAGAGGGCGCCACCACTATTACAACTCGTGAAGGGATTAGAAGGATCTTAAACGGGATTCGTCTTTAAACGTATTCGACTCGAAATCGTTTTATGTTTTTATGTATGCGCGATGTTTTAATAGTGACGATAAATAAAAAATACTAACGATATTAGAAATGAAAGAAAAATAAATAAATAAATAAAAAAGAAGAAAAAAACACGAAGAGAAGAGAGGGAAGAAAGGGAGAAGTCGGGATTGAATTTACACCCTCAACATACATGCTTTAGTCTCAAAATATGGCTCGTCTAGTAGCGGCAAAAGCGCAGGTGCGCCGAGATATGTAGGCAAGTTATGGTGTGTATGATTTGTAGAGATGGATTTGACGAGTTTTGCTCTCGGTCTTTGACGAGTTTTGATCTCGGGATGTGCTAGTGTTGTGTTGGGTTGCAAAAAGGTTGGAGAAGTTGTAGAATGATGGGTGATTGTAAAGTTGTAGAATTATGAAAAGTTGTGAAGGTTGTGGAAATGATGGGGTATTTATAAGTAAAATCCCCGGTTTAGGGCCACTCGATCGAGTGGTGTAGGTGCACTCGATCGAGTGCCCGGTCCAAAGCCGGTTCGCCCGGTTCGCAAGCCTACTCGACCGAGTGGGCCTGAACCACTCGATCGAGTGGGTCAAAACAGAGGATAGAGTTTAGGAAGGAAATCCTATCCTAAACTGAAGAGGTTTAGTTGCTTGGGTTCTCTTCTAAAAAGAGTATGTAGCTGATTTTTTGTATCGGATTCACCTTTGACCGGGTTTTGACCCGGTCGCCAAAAGATGGTTTTATTTCCGGTGTCAGTTTTGACCCAATTTAGTCTTATTTGAATGGAGACGACCCACTGGGCCTGAATTTTAGGTTGGTTTTGTGAGATTTGTACTCCGTTAAAAGCCCAAGCCAAATACTAACGGTTTCGAGCCAATATTCGAGCGCGTTAAAGCAAGTTTACGTCCGATCATCATCGGGTATTTTGTCAGAGACTGCTATAGACACTAGCAGCCAAATGCAGGTGTCTACAGCGGGCAAATCGTAAATGTGAGCGCGGAAGTAGCGAAATTTTCTTAGGCAACATTTAGATCATTTGCAAGATTAAGTGTCATGATAAGAATGGTTAAGGTGGCATTAGCATTTATGCTACTAGATAAATGTCATCTAATCCTTTATTTCTTGTGCTGACGTTGTTATAGTGTGTAATGGGTATGGAGGCACGTGTTGGACGTTGGCGATTATTTGGCAATTGTGGCAGTGACGGACATGGTGTCTGCAGTCCACCTCTACGGTTGTCCAGTAATATCCTAGCCTCATTACCTTACGGGCTAATGTATGAGCGTTCATGTGAGGTCCTCATTCCCTCTCATGTACTTCTTCCATGACTTTCCCGGCTTCCGTTTCATTGACGCATCTGAGCGGTATTCCTTGCGGGGTACGTCTGTATAGAAGTCCTTGGACTAATACGTAATGAGCGTCGAGCACTCTAAGGGCACGTTTATTTTTGGCATTTGAATTGGGAGGTTATGATCCGTCCGTCTTGAAGTCTAGGATTGTTTTGTACCATGGTTCTTTGCTGGTGGCATTATTCCCTTCTTTCCACACAGATGGGCATGGTTGAGAGGTTCTCGGGTATGTCGATTAGTGAGGCTAGTTTTGATAGCGCGTCTTCATGAAGGATGTGTACCAAGTCAATCTCTTTGAAGTGTTGGGATATCTCCTCGTCTTTTGCTTGGTATGGAGCTAGGCTTTCGCTGTAGACCTTCCAAATTCCCATGGCTTGGTTTACTACTAAGGATAGTCTCCATGGACCCTAAGGTTTTAGACTCCTAATATAACCGCGTCTTGCAATCCTATTATGCAGGCTTCGTATTCGGCTACATTGTTGGTTACTGTGAAGTCTATTTTTATGGATATGGGTGTATGGTCGCCCTGTGGGGAGATTAAGAGGATTTCTACATCGCAGCCTCTCATTTTTGAGGTGTCGTCGAAGTATAGATCCCATGATTCGTCGTCCGCGAATAGTATGTCTTAATCATAACGACCATGTATCAGCCGATTGGGTTTTCTCTATTGGGTTTTCTGCTAGGAAGTTGGGGACGACCTTTCCTTTGATGTCCTTGAGGGGTATGAAGGTTAGGTCAAATTCTACGAGCATCAGGGTCCACCTTGACAGTCGCCCAATGAGAACGGGTTTCTCGAAGATGTACTTGATAGCGTCCATTTTGGAGCATATGTGTACAGTATGGCTAACCATGTAGTGTCGTAGTTTCTTGGTCGACCATACTAAAGTGAGTCATGTTTTCTCTAGGGGTGTGTATTTTGTCTCGTATTCGAGGAATTTCTTACTAATATAGGAAATTGCTTTTTCTTCTTGGTTGATGGTTTGTGCTAGCATGACTTCCATTACGGTTTCTGTTACGGTGAGGTAGAGAGACAGAGGTATCCCTTTCTTATGAGGCATTAGTACTTGTGGTTTGGCTAACATCTCTTTTACCTTGTCGAAGGCTTTCTGGCATTTATTGTCCCAGGTTACTGGTTCGGTAATCTTGAGCATTTATTGAATTTTTTATCATTATAATAATCATGTGATAAAAATATGATTTAAAACATATACCCCATTGTGGACGCTCGCCCACACCACTGCCCTCGCGCACCCGCGCGGGACCAGTCGCGGCAGCCACCCACATGGCCCGTCGTCGGCACGCTCGGTCGCGTCCCGGGACCGACCCGATCTCGCATTCAGGGCGATGTGTCGGATCTCGATTTATTTGACGATTTGAATTGTACTGGATGGATGTGGAGACATCCGTGTTTCCGTTGGAATCGATCGAGACGTGGTTGTAAATGTTTAAAGGCCAGTATGTTTGGTCAGACGACTTTTATAGTGAACCGAATTCGTTGCCGATTTTTGGAGTCGCCACCGAGTAATTTTGGGATACTCGGAAACCGTTCAAGTCAACTTTAATCCTTAGCTGGCTCAAAGCTGAGTGACATGGGGACCTAAAGATAAAGACTTGTACCCTTAAGCATTTCATGTCTAGAATGACTCTCATTGCCAGTGGTTTCAGCCATTCAGAAACCATAGATTCTGAGTAAGGGTTGAGGGTACGTATTGGGAAGCCAACGTCCGATAGACATCAACACCCAATCTCGCCCGCACGTAGCGGCCTCTACTAATCAATCAGTGGGCTGATAACTTTGTTCCTTAATTATGTCGAATGTACGATAACATCTATTGTGTTAACCCTATGCATTGCTACATCGGTTGCATAAGGACAAGTAAGTTTCTGTCGTCAAAGTAATTGCTTTTACATTCTTTGCATGCGATTTCACGTGACAAGTAGGCCACGAAAAGATGCACGTAGGAGAGTAGAGAGTACTAGATATTAATCGTATTAGCAAATCAGTTTTAACGTGATAATACGGATATTTGTCATTCTCGTGGTATACCTTACCTGGTATTCTGCTTAAGGTGCGTCAGCTCGGTATTAATTCGGATGCGTCGAACCATGCGTGAGGGTGAGCATCGGGATTAATATGGAACCTTGATCACCACTTGTTCAATTTTAGTTTGTTTATATGTTTTGAATTTCGTGTTAGGTGATTTAGCATGTGATTATGGTCATAAAAACGTTAAATCATAAGAAAGTTGTAAATGCTAAATGTAAGTAAATCATTGTGAGGAGTTGCACCTTCAAAAGTTACACTAAACGAGACACAATGCGTAGATGGTTGAGAACGGATCTCACGACTACTCAGATTTAGTTAAGGTGTTTTAGTGCTTATGGTTGAAGTTTGTGGACATGACATAGGTCCACCCCGATGCGGCCACGCGCGGGTTTGGGTAGGCGAATGAATCTCGTGGTAAGATTGATCTTGGGTTGAAATTTAAATTGAAGTTACGAGTCGCCAACGAATTTTATGGGAATTCGGACCCGTTCGAACTCACTCTACACTTAGGCGTTTCGTGTACACAACACGAACCACTTTTAGTGCTAGAGCTTATGAGATCGTCCCTTTGCATTACGATACTGATGCCGAGTTATCGGGAATCGTGCATCAAATGACTCTCGTGTGCCAACGGTTTCGGACTTCCGGAAACCATGGTTCTGAGTAAGGGGTGAGGGTACGTGTTGGGAAGCCCACAAAGGACACCCAACCCCGCCCGCTCTTTAGCGGCCTCTACTAAGATACCATTCGATTTTTGTATACGCGCGTTAGTTTGATGATGAAATGTTATGCAAAAAATTTTTTTTCTAAGCATGCGAATTGTATGTTAAACTACGTCGTTTTAATGCATTTGATCTATCGTCGAAATTCTTTAGCATGCGATGTTCATTTAAGGCAATAAATGACAAACATCGAAAATAGAAAACTCGTAAATAAATTACAAATTACACGGGCGGAATACAACCCGGAACGTACAATACAACGAGCGATTAAAAAAATCGGAGCGATCAAAAGTGTAACGATAATATAGATAGGATTAGAATAGATAACGCAATGCATGGTTTTGAAAGATAAGCACGTGATAGTCTTGACACGTGACGACTAAAAGTCGTAAAAAGAATTTGATTAAGCTTACGGTACTTAGAAGGCTCACGGTTTAGGCATAATAAAGGTCACTTGATCGAGTCATGGGGGAGACTCGATCGAGTGCCCCTCGTGAAGACCCCCTACCTGTTATTTGAGGGGTCACTCGATCGAGTGAGCCAAGGCACTCGATCGAGTGCTCTCTATTCGAGGTGCCACTTGATTCGGAAAAGGTGGCGATTCCAATTTTTATTGTTTAAATTGATAACTAGCCAAGTTACGTGAAAATATTACACAATTTAAACGCGACTCGGTTTACGACGCTCGAAACATATATCGTATGATTGCAAAATCGGTTATCGGTTATTTTGAAATAAGTTTTATGAAGTTCATTAAAATTTGACTAGGACGAAATTGATTCCCTCCACGTCACGACACCGTTACTAATCCTTACGGATTATGTGATGTTCGATTTTCACGTCAATGGGTTTCGTGCTAACCGTGATTGATAAAGACTCCTCAAGCGCGATATCGGTCTCTTAGAGTACGCTTTGAAAAATGATATCGAATATGCTTAATGACAAGTTTCCGCGATCACATCACGCCCTTGAGTGTTTGGGGCAGCGCTCCTCGAAAGGGTGCCACCTCCGTTACTACTCGTAAAGGGATTAGATGGATCTTAAACGGAACTTGTTTTTATGCGTATTCAACCCGAAAGTGATTGAAATATTATATAGTTATACGCGGTATTAATGTTAATGATAATAAAATGAAACAATAATAAAATGTTAGCGTACGAAAATAAAAGTTAGTAATAACGAAAAAAAATGTTAGAGTTAGTAGTTAAAAATAAATAGTATATAGTGTGTGTGTGTGTGTGTGTGTGTGTGTGTGTGTGTGTGTGTGTGTGTGTGTGTATAATCGAAAAAGAGAAAGGAGAAAAAGATTAGAGAAGAAGAAACGGGGTTTGATGACACCCTCAACCTACATGCTTAATTAGTCTCAGAAACGGACTCGTAGTAGTGGCGTGAGCGCGGGAGTATCGAGGATGTAAGTGGAGTTATGGTGTGTATGGTTAGGGAGAGGATGCTCTCGGGTCTTTGACGAGTTTTGATCTCGGGATTTTGAATGTGTATGTGTGTGTGTAGATGATGGATGATTGAATGTTGAGGTAGAAATATGTAGGGGATGATTAGGGTTGCTTAGGGTTATCTATGTTCCAAAAATGTGAAGAGTAAAGGGGGTATTTATAGAAAATGTCCCCCGACCTAGGGTCAGTCGATCGAGTAGACCTACTGCACTCGATCGAGTGGCCCAAAAAAGGCGTCTGATCGGGTTTTGAAGAGTGCACTCGATCGAGTGAGGTCAAGCCACTCGATCGAGTGGGTTAGGCGAGAGAGCCATTTTAGGGAAGCTTTCACTTTTTTGAATTTTGAAAATGTTGGTTGGGCGCTTGTTTCTAGAAGCTTTTGCAAGGTCGATTTTTTATTTGGACCGGTTTTACATCGTAAAAAGACGGTTTTATTTTCGGTGTCGGTTTTGGCTCAAATTAGTCTCATTTTATTGGAAATGACCCACTGGGCTTGGATTTGAGGTCGGTTTTGAGAGATTTGCAATCCGCTAAATGCCCATGTCGGATACTATTAATTCTGAGTCCGTATTCGAGCGTATTAAGTCATGTTTACGTCCGATCATCGTTGGGTATTTTGTTGGAAGCTGTTATAGACACTAGCATTCAAAATTCGGGTGTCTACAGAGCCCCCACTCTGACTAAGGCTTGGACAAGGCAAAAGTCAGAGTAGCTACCAGGCCAATCGAGTTTTACGACCTGGCAGCCTTCCGGTCGGGTCGTTTATAGTCCATTAGACTCGCGTGAAGGGCTCGCCAGCCATAAGATAGAGATCATACCTGGATTCTGTTATTTGGGATAGCTCCGTGGGGACTTGCTTTTGAAGTTCTGAGTGTACCTGTATGCAGATACATCCCATCTTGAAGTTACGCAGGGACTTGTTTCTGAAGTCCTGGGTGTATCTGTTTGCAGACACATCCCATCTCAGAATTGCGCGGGGACTTGCTTCTGAAGTCATGGGTGTATCTGGTTTCAGTCACATCCCAATTTGCATGCGACATTTAGGTGAAACACCGACTCACGCTAGGGAGATAAAAAAAACTTGATGTTCTGTTGGGAAGCACAAGCCGGTACCTGAAATGTTAGATACATAGGCAGGAATAACAAATATAACAGATGGCAAGATAGCATACAGGAAATGCAGTTAGCATATATAGACTGGCTTGCGTTGGGGAAAATGATTTTTCCTTCATTTTGAAATCGAAGTCCTGACAGCAACTCACGTGCTAGGAGATAGGTTTTCAAAAATGAAAGGGGTAGAAAAGAAATTTGCAGTTTAAACAGACAGAAATTTTGACCTTGTCGAAAAGAATTTTCTCAAATGGCTAAGTTTTGCAAATCTCAAAGCAAGAATTTGAAGAGAGAGGCCTACCGACAGACTCGACTCTGGACGCGACAGGACGAGTTGACAGACACGACTTGGACTCTCGAGGGGTTGGACCGTGACTCGATAGGGGGTGGGCCACCTAAGATGACAAGACTCTTAAGCTGCGTTATTCCATAGCCAAGGCGAGTGGCAACGCGGTCGAACATCAAAAAGGGAAGGATGTGTTATAGGGGATTTGCAGTAGTCTGTAATGAGACTGTTTTTGCAGGACTTTAGCAGTGGCAATGCTGTAGTCTAGTGCTCTTTTGAATTTTAGTTTTAGGGTACATTCCCAAAGTGGGTGTCGCTTCGAGTCCCTGACAGATTCTTGTCTTCGACTTAGCCGAGTACTAGGACATACTATAGAAAGGAGGCTAGATTTTGAATTTATTTTTTTTTTTGGATTATGTGAGTGGATGGAGAGCTTCTGCCAAAGAGAAGCCCCCAGGACGACAAAGCTAACTATTGAGAACATGACAGTGTCGTGATAGGAATGATGGTGCTTTTTCGAATGTGTCAATGTGGGTGGTTGTGCCTTTGTTGAAAAGGCTACCTACGTATTCACGTGTAGTGAAATCAAACCAAGCCGTAGTTCAGTGGATTGAAAGATATGTTATGGTGCCTTGTTTATTAGGGCTTTGTGTGAAACTAACCATAGGGATGGTGCAGGCCAGGCTAGGTGCATTCCCGGTGATGTCTTGATCAAAGGGCTAGAATTGTTAGGATGTTGATTCTGTGACTATGAGCGTTCTCCGGGGTAGCCCCCGAAGGGGGTGTAAACTATTTGGGTATGTTCTACGCCGACCGCAGGTTGAGTTCCCGTGTTTGGGGCTGGTAACTGGTTTAGATGTTTTTGGAAATGTGGTGCCAGGTAGTAAGTGGCTTTGATGATTCGATATCTGGAGCTCAATTTTGTGGAGCTAAGGCTTCAAGGGTAAGGTATTGTAATGTGGTAGGAAATGGGGAAGTCAAGTAAAAATGACTCGAACTTCGATCGGGTTAGGTTTGATAATGCGGGATCTGATTTCTGTGTCTGTCCCTAATGGTTAGGGTGTATTTTATGGAGCTTGAATCCTCAAAATTCTGGGCTGTCTCTTAGCCTAGGTCTCGAGAAGGTCTTGAGGGATGTAATGTGGGAAGGCTAAATGTGGTATTAGTTGACCAGCCTGATTATCTCTCCCCTATTGGATGGTATGGATATTGATATTTTTTGAATTGAACGTACCCTGGTCAAGGGACCTTCACTTGGGTTGACCGTTGACCATGCATAGTCATGGGTTTTTGATTTTTTTTTTGGTTCACCTCTTAGCCCCGATCATGGGGTTCTTCATTCGGATTTAGCGTGCCCCGGTCAGGGTTTGACTGTACTCTGGTCGAGGGAAAGACCGTATCTGGTCGAGGGATGTTGAGAATTCTTTTTTGATCATGGCCAGCTCTTTTATTTTAGCCTTTTGCTTTTTCCTTGGAATTTTGATTTTTTTTGTTCAACTTCTTTTTTCATGGTAATCCCCATGGTGTTGGGGGTGGATTTGAGCAAGCTTGGTGGAAACATAGTCCTGAGTTGGGTATTTTTGGCATCACGTCTATAGAGTCACGATGTTTCTTTTTTCTTCTGGTCAGACTAACACCTAAGGTAGGGATTTGTTAGTCTTATTGGAGGTATGTTTATTGTAGGAAGTGGGCTTGCCGTCCGTCTTGAACCCGAACTAGGAGACTACCTAGATTTGTCATCGGATTCTATACCGCTCCTGCTAGGGGTGATTATGTGGCTTTCTATACCAGACATGGAATAGGTAAAGGAAAAAAAGGGTCTCGGTTCTTGCAGTCATTATAGATGTGCCTACAATAGTCACGTGCATGTGCTCACAGTGTATGATGGTGTTCATCATGTTCTCGGAAACACATAAGGAAAGCATGTAGAAGAGATAGAAAAGCTGATTTTATTGAATTTGAAAATAGGACAGAATACAGTTGACTCTGACTCTAGCATTGAAATTGAAAGAAATAGTACATCCTAGACTCGGACACAGACTCGGACTTAAACCAAATCTAGACTCTCAGATGATGTCGTCAGTAATCTTCGGTTTCTAAGGACTCAAGTGGATGTCCAGTATAGCCTTTAGTAGAAGCTTCACCCAGATCTTCATTGTGTCGAAGATCGTCTTCACTCCTAGTGCCCATTTCGGTAAGCACCGCAAAGTTTGAAATGCTGGCATACCTAAGATAGACGCGGTAGGAGCGTAGGAGGTTGTTGATGAACGCCTCCACTAGTGTCTTCTCGCTGGGCTTGTCTACCAGCTTAACACTCTCAGCTCGCCAACGTTGAAGGTATTTTTTTTTTGAAAGAAAACACGGGTCACGATTAAATTAAATCAACAACCGCAACGTCCAAGATAGCCTGCGGAATCTCCGAGCTAATTACAATTTCAGTACCCGACAAAAGACAAAGCCTAACAACATGATGAGCAACGGTATTGCCGTTACGTTTCGTATGAGAACAGGTGAACGCCTCAAATAAATCTAATAAACCAAAAAGTTCATCGAGGCAAAGCCCCAACGCATCGAGGCAAAGCCCCAACCACCGGGCCCAGGTCCACTCTCGACGCATAACCTGAATAATCCCTGACCATAGCCACAAAACCAGCAACTCTAGCAGCAAGAGGGCATGTCTGATTCTCAATGATAATATCGTTTCTCAACGACCAGGCTGCCCACATAATAGCTAAGAAACGACCTTTGTTCTCCCCTGTTAAGCTCTGCAAAACCCATTCAAAACAATCGGAGAAGCTCATCCTTGGTACGGCCGCGAGAATGTCCTCAAAGCCATTATCAGACCACACTCCATTTGTAACCGGGCAGTCAATGGTGGCGTGTACACACGTTTCAACAGTCATCCCACAAAGACTACAGCTTGGATCGTCAATACAATGTCTGTGAAAAAGTTGTTGTCGCACCCCAAGCGTATTAGAACACGCTCTCCACACAAAATGGGCCAACTTGGGCGGTATTTGGAGACTCCATATTTTACGCCGTACACCTCCATCCTGCGAGTTAGGAATAGAAAACCCGTAGTTTTTAAATCCCGTCATCCCTAACCGATAGGCCGATTTTACGAAGAAAATCCCGTCGTTATTAGGCCACCAGAACAATTCGTCCTTAGACTCATTAACCGAGAGAGGGAGTTCCAAAACAGCGTTTACATCATTTGGCCACAAAAGTTCATTTAGTCGGCCCAAATTCCACGTCCACTGATTAAAATCAATCAACTCTGCCACCGTCAAGTTTGGGTCTACCTCAAGATTGAGATTCGCGAAACGAGCACCATCCTTACTAGGCAACCATGGGTCACTCCAGATATGTATATCCTCTCCATTGCCAACCCGCCTGTAACACCCACTATTTTCCTAGTGCCGTTAATTATTTTGTTGTGACTCCGTCATGACTCTATGTCAATTTCGTCTTCTATTTTCTTCATCTTTCTGAATTCTTATTATTTTTGAGTCAAATAATATTTATTTTTATTTTAAAAGATTTTAATTCTTTTAAACCTATTTATTTGATTTTCATTGTAAACTATTTATATTTGCGCGTGAAGTTCTATTTTCGACGAACTAACGTTTTAAGCTTGGAATTAAGTTATTTATTTTTCCTAAATATCAAAACACGTTTATATGATATTTCCAACTAAGAAATATTTTTATTTAAGAATATTTGACCTTTAATGATTTTATTACGAAGTTTCGTAAATAATTATTTTCCAACGCGCGGTATACTCAAACTGATTTGAAATACCTTTAATAATTTTACGATTCATCTTTTTATCAACTTAGAAATTATTTGGGACATTTTCCCCATGTTTTGGACCGTGACACACCCATGTCACATTTTTACACTACAACTTTGTATACATTTTTTATTTTACAAATAAATTAAGCCTTAGATATTTTATTTCTTCTTATTTATTGTGATGAATTGACCAAACTCTTCACACTTTCTTTCTCACATATTTTGGCTGCCTAGTTCATGCATGCATAGCATTGTTTTTATCAAATTTTAATTATCATTTAAGCCTAAACTTTTCACTTTGTTATTCATTCATTTTTACACAAAAATAATCAAGACAAATACTCTCTATTCCCTCTTCTTTGGCCATGAATTCCAGCAGTATTTTCCAGCCATGTTTGGTCTGAAATCGAGTCTTGATCGTCCCTTTTCCATCTCCAAATTAATCGTCTTTCTTTTCCCTTCGTTAAGGTAATAATCGATGTTAATTCCGATCGTTATTTACCTCGATTCTTTTACTTTTCTCATGGTATTTTTGTACCATGTATTTCGTGTATTGAAGGATTCTTGGACGACCTTGAAGCCGATGAATTTATCATAGACTCGGATTTGGATTGGCGGTAACGTCGATGTTACTCGGTATTGCATGATTTTATTTGTGTAATTGCATGTATATTATTATAATTTTATTTTTTACTATATATGTATGTCATATAATCTGGAAAATTTTTAAAATTTGAAAATTTGCATGTTTCGGTATTTTTATCGCTTTTACGAGATTAATGATTAAATCGTCGTATTAATTTGTAAAATCGTAATATTCGGCCTAAACTTGTAATATATGATTATATTCTGTAAAAAAAATGTTTTTCATGATTTTTAATAATTTGGTATTTTTCTTATATCTTTGATATCGATTATTGAATTATTACCGTTTACGGACAAAAACGATTAAAAACTGATTTTTAGTTCTAGTACTTAAACATTTTATTTTAATCTGATTTTTGACGTGGGGAAACTTTCTAATTAAATAAAATTTTCTGAAATTTTTCATAATTTTTAGAAATTGTTAAGTGGATGAATTAATTAATCACTTTAAATCATCGTTTATCGTTAAAACCGCGTTTGTCATTCTAATTCTTGATTTTTAGTCTTTTGATTTAATCTGGAAAAAAAATATGATTCTGATAATTTCGTGATAAAATATAATTTTATGATTTTTAGTGCTTTAATAAAATGTTAGGAATGATAAGTTTTATTAATGAAATCGTTAATTGTGAAAACGGGTTTTAAATGACGGTTTTGTTGGAATTTGTTAAATCTGGAATTTTGGAGAATCTGAAAAATTAGTATATCCTGAAAAATCATGATTTTTAAGTTTAATTACAATTTTTGGATATTAATACGTAAATCGTTTTGTAATTACTATTTTTATTAATCGTTATTGTCGAGATTAGACGATTAACGAGAAAACCCTTTAAAAACCGAGTTTAAGGATTCTGGAAAATTTTATTTTCTGGACAGAATATCTAAAAATATATTTTAGCTATTTTACGTAATTTTTGTACTATTTATTAAAGTCTTTAATTATTAGTAATGATTTTTGGACAAAATTACGATTTATCGTTAAAATGCTTCGTCTTACCAAAAAAAATTATTTTTCCAGCAATTTTGAAAATATTTAAATCTGAAAATTTAAGAGTTAAATCATCCCTTAACATACTATAAATATATTCATTGGTTTAAGTAAATAAAAGACGTTAAAAGATTTAATTTGACATTTGCCGTAAAATCCTATTTATGTTCGTATTGTCGAAACTATTAATAATTAGGGAATTTTTCTTTTATAAATTTTAAAAACACCCTGATTAGTAGTATTAAATTGTTTGACATTTTAATTATTTTATAAATACTCGTATGATATTTCAATAATTTCATAAACCTAAATGTTCGTACTTTATCAATTAATATCGTTAAGGCCGAAAGTATTAGTTTTATAAATCTATATCGTTTACTAAAAATGTTGTATTAGTATGAACTAATATTTTTGCTATTTTAATATAATTCTATTTTTAGTAAAGTTTCTAAAAATATAAGTTTCCTAAAATAGAAAGTTTCCTCCTTTGGAATATGATGGTTACTCCTTTTGTTCTCTTATTGTTTATAACCACTATATCTCTTAAATATATCGATAATGGCTTTGTTTTGGAGTTATGGAATAAGGACAAGTGTGAGGTTAGAGTAATATATTATGGGGTTTACGTTTTTGCCATCAACTATAAGGCTGGTGTGTGCGCACTGGTTGTTGAACCGAGCATATATGGTGTTCGGGAGTGTGTGTACATTTTGACCTTAAACTCGTGCCTCGCAGTGTAAGACGTCGTCGGGTTGAACTGAGTATATATGGTGCTCGGGAGGGGTGTGCATATTATCTTAAACTAGGGCCACGCATTTATAAGTCGCCGTCCTATTATGGTTGAGTAGCCTAGTTAGAGATCGACGTTTGATTTGTTTGAACTAAGTTCTCGAATGTAGTTTTTAGTATTCTCCTAGTTAAAGAGGTAACTGGTTTAGATGTTTTTGGAAATGTGGTGCCAGGTAGATAAGTGGCTTTGATGATTCGATATCCGGAGCTAAATTTTGTGGAGCTAAGGCTTCGAGGGTAAGGTATTGTAATGTGGTAGGAAATGGGGAAGTCAAGTAAAAATGACTCGAACTTCGATCGGGTTAGGTTTGATAATGCGGGATCTGATTTCCGTGTCTGTCCCTAATGGTTAGGGTGTATTCTATGGAGCTTGAATCCTCAAAATTCCGGGTTGTCTCTTAGCCTGGGTCTCGTGAAGGTCTTGAGGGACGTAATGTGTGAAGGCTAAATGTGGTATTAGCTGACCAGCCTGATTATCTCTCCCCTATTGGATGGTATGGATATTGATAATTTTTGAATTGACCGTACCCCGGTCAAAGGACTTTCACTTGGGTTGACCGTTGACCATGGTCATGGGTTTTTGATTTTTTTTGGTTGACCTCTTAGCCCCGATCATGGGGTTCTTCATTCGGATTTACTGTACTCTGGTCGAAGGAAAGACCATATCTGGTCGAGGGATGTTGAGAATTCTTTTTTGATCATGGCCAGCTCTTTTATTTTGGCCTTTTGCTTTTTCCTTGGACTTTTGATTTTTTTTGTCCAACTTTTTTTTCACGGTAATCCCCTCCTATGGTGTTGTGGGTGGATTTGGGGTTAGGCCTATCGGTTGGATTAAGCTTTTGGAGCTAGACCTTTGTATGGTGTAAGCATCGTTGGTGTTTGTGTGAGTGCAACTCGCATTGGAGTACTCTACAGTAAACATGGTGGTTTGGATCTCGGGATTGTCAGCATAATTCCGAGCAAGCTTGGTGAAAACATAGTCCTGAGTTGGGTATTTTTGGCATCACGTCTATAGAGTCACGATGTTTCTTTTTTATTCTGGTCAGACTAACACCTAAGGTAGGGATTGGATAGTCTTATTGGAGGGGTGTTTATTGTGGGAAGTGGGCTTGCCTTCCGTCTTGAACCCGAACTAGGAGACTACCTAGATTTGTCATAGGATTCGATACCGCTCCTGCTAGGGGTGATTATGTGGCTTTCTATACCAGACATGGAATAGGTAAGGAAAACATGGGTCTCGGTTCCTTGCAGTCATTATAGGTGTGCCTATAATAGTCACGTGCATGTGGTCACAGTGTATGATGGTGTTCATAATGTTCTCGGAAACACATAAGGAAAGCATGTAGTAGAGATAGAAAAGCTGATTTTATTGAATTTGAAAATAGGACAGAATACAATTGACTCAGAATCTGACATTGAAATTGAAAGAAATAGTACATCCTAGACTCGGACTCAGACTCGGACTTAAACCAAATCTAGACTCTCAGATGATGTCGTCAGTAATCTTCGGCTTCTAAGGACTCAAGTGGATGTCCAGTATAGCCTTTAGTAGAAGCTTCACCCAGATCTTCATTGTGTCGAAGATCGTCTTCACTCCTACTGCCCATTTCGGTAAGCACCGCAAAGTTTGAAATGCTGGCATACCTAAGATGGACGCGGTAGGAGGGTAGGAGGTTGTTGATGAACGCCTCCACTAGTGTCTTCTCGATGGGCTTGTCTACCAGCTTAACACTCTCAGCTCGCCAACGTTAAAGGTATTTTTTTTTAAAGAAAACACGGGTCACGATTAAATTAAATCAACAACCGCAAGGTCCAAGATAGCCTGCGGAATCTCCGAGCTAATTACAATTTCAGTACCCGCGAAAAGACAAAGCCTAGCAACATGATGAGCAACGGTATTGCCGTTATGTTTCGTATGAGAACAGGTGAACGCATCAAAACAATCTAATAAACCAAAAAGTTCATCGTGGCGAAGCCCCAACGGACTCCGCCATCTCTTCCGTGTATGTACAGCATTCACTACAGTAATCGAATCGCCCTCCAAATGAACGTGGGTGGCCTCCATCCTTCTCGCAATTTCCAACCCGAAAACAGCAGCCCTTGCTTCCGAAACTTCAATGGACCATCGTGCCTTTATACGCTTACTACTTATCCAAGCCACGACGCCGTCTTCATCTCTTCCAACAGCTCCCAAACCAATTTCTCCGTCCTCCGAGCACATAGCATCAACGTTCACCTTAATCCACCTCATATTAAGTCTCTGCCACACAGCTCCCCCAACTTGTTGTCTAACCACCGGGCCCAAGTCCACTCTCGACGCATAACCTGAATAATCCCTGACCATAGCCACAAAACCAGCAACTCTAGTAGCAAGAGGGCGTGTCTGATTCTCAAAGATAATATCGTTTCCCAACGACCAGGCTGCCCACATAATAGCTAAGAAACGACCTTTGTTCTCCCCTGTTAAGCTCTGCAAAACCCATTCAAAACAATCGGAGAAGCTCGTCCTTGGTACGGCCGCGAGAATGTCCTCAAAGCCACTATCAGACCACACTCCATTTGTAACCGGGCAGTCAATGGTGGCGTGTACACACCTTTCAACAGTCAGCCCACAAAGACTACAGCTTGGATCGTCAATACAATGTCTGTGAAAAAGTTGTTGTCGCACCCCAAGCGTATTAGAACACGCTCTCCACACAAAATGGGCCAACTTGGGCGGTATTTGGAGACTCCAGATTTTACGCCACACACCTCCATCCTGCGAGTTAGGAATAGAAAACCCGTAGTTTTTAAATCCCGTCATCCCTAACCGATAGGCCGATTTTACGGAGAAAATCCCGTCGTTATTAGGCCACCAGAACAATTCGTCCTTAGCCTCATTAACCGAGAGAGGGAGTTCCAAAACAGCGTTTACATCATTTGGCCAAAAAAGTTCATTTAGTCGGCCCAAATTCCACGTCCACTGATTAAAATCAATCAACTCTGCCACCGTCAAGTTTGGGTCTGCCTCAAGATTGAGAGTCGCGAAACGAGCACCATCCTTAATAGGCAACCATGGGTCACTCCAGATATGTATATCCTCTCCATTGCCAACCCGCCACTTCAGACCATTGAGCAATAGAGACTTGGCACCCCATATACTCCGCCAACAAAAACTGGGATCGTAACCACGGAACGCCTCGTGAACAGAATTATTCTTGAAGTACCTTGCTTTCAACACTCGAGCCAACAAACAATCAGGATGAGTATGAATCCGCCAGACCTGCTTTGCTAGGAGTGCTTGGTTAAAAATCCGCATATTACGGAAACCCATACCACTACAACATTTCGGCTGACACAACTTCTCCCATGAAAGCCAGTGTAACTTACGTTGATTAGCGGACGAACCCCACCAGAACCGTGACATCACTATGTGCATATCATCAATGACTCCGTCAGGAATAGCAAAAATACTCATCAAGTGCGTCAGAATTGATTGAACCACAGCTTTAATAAGCACCTCCTTTCCGGGTTTTGACAGCACTTTCTCCTTCCACCCTTTCACTTTCTTCCAAATTCGGTCCCGGAGGCTACTAAAAATTACATTTTTGGACCTACCAATCATTGTGGGCATACCGAGGTATTTTTCATGACAAACCACCTCCCGAACTCCCAACAGGCTCACCACCTCATGTCTAATCTGACTCGACACGTTCTTACTAAAAACCACCTCCGTTTTGGCATAATTTATTTTACATCCCAATGCTCGTTCGTACTGGCTAATAATATTAGCTATCATTGAGCATTCTTCCATGGTGGCTCTAGTGAAAATAATCGAATCGTCGGCGAAAAAAAGATGTGAAATTCGTGGAGCACTACGGGAGATACGAGATCCATGAAGTTTTCCTTCCAACACAGCTTTCTTTAAAAGGTAAGAAAAAGCATCGGCACAAATAAGGAACAAGTAAGGAGAAATTGGATCTCCCTGACGGAGACCCCGAGTCGGAATTACCTCCCTCGTCATTTCCACATTAACCACGATAGTATGCGTAACCGTAGTAATACAAACCATCACTCGGTCCACCCAACCCCTCGCAAAACCCAACTTCTCTAGCATCGCTCTTAAAAATTCCCATTCGACCCGGTCGTACGCCTTACTCATATCAAGCTTAAGAGCAATATTTCCTCGCTTTCCTTCGCCACCACGCTTCACGGCATGAAAAACCTCAAAAGTGATAATTGCGTTATCGGTGATAAGACGACCGGGTGTGAACGCACTCTGTTCAACCGTGATAATAGTATCGAGAATATGCTTTAGCCTATTAGCAAGAGTCTTCGAGATAATTTTATATAATACATTACACAGACTAATGGGACGAAATTCAGAAATTTTTCTTGGTCCTGGACATTTAGGAATTAATACAACCGAGGACTTATTAATCTTACCTAAATCACGTCCCTCAGACCACCATTGGCGAACAAAACAACAAATATCCTCCCCGACAATATCCCAATGCATCTGGAAGAACAAATCACGCATCCCGTCCGGACCCGGAGCCTTGTTAGGATGCATATCAAAAAGGGCCCCCCGAATCTCATCATTATGCAGCGGCCTCAAGAGTTGCTCATTCATTTCCTCTGTAACTACTCCGGGAACGGCCTCCAGCACCCTCGCCATATTATTTGTACCTTCTGTGGCAAAAATACCATCAAAATAAAACACAGTAGGTTGCATAATCCCTTCCTGATCAGTGACCCAATTTTCGTCCTCTGTTTCTAACCCGACGATCGTATTTCGCTTCTTTCTTTGGCTCGCCCTATGATGGAAGTACTTCGTATTTTTGTCCCCGTCGCGAAGTTCAACTTGCCTGGCCCGAGAAAACCAATAGGTTTCCTCCAGATTACGGAGTTCGTTCAGCTCAGAAACTGTCCAGTGACAACCCTCGCGCATATCTGCCGAAGGTGCACATTTCTGCCACGCTACCAGTTCCCGTTCTTTTTCACGTATTCTCTTTTTTCGATCACCAAAAACACGTCGGTCCCAACTAGAAAGCCTAGTAGCACACATACTTACTCGTTCCTCCATCGTTGACCCATGTCACCCCCGCCAAGCTTCCTTCACCACCTCATGACACTCAGGCTTAGACAACCAGAAGGGCTCAATCTAAAATGATTTGCCCTCCTACGGCTAAATACACGCCAAGAATGAGCGATAACAATCGGAGCATGATCTGACGCATATATAGGAAGATGACGAACTATAGCCTCCGGGAAAAGGGCTTGCCATCCAAGATTACCTATCGCGCGATCAAGCCTCTCCCTCACCAGAGTAGACGCACGTCGACCACGTTGCCAGGTGAACGGATTTCTTTGATAGCCCAAATCAGCGAGTGAGCAATCCGTCAAAGTCGACCTGAAAGCCTCCATTTCCCTAGTACCCCTGACCGTCCCCCCTCCCTTCTCGTCTGCACTTAGAATTTCATTAAAATCACCGAAGCAAACAATAGGATCATCTCGCTCCTCACATAGATTTCGCAATAATTGCCACGTTTTATACTTCTGGCTCGCACCTGTCCAACCATATATTCCTATCGCAAACCAGTTATGTGAATCATTATCTCCTTTTACCTCCACACAAATATGATTATTATCATAGGACACTAATTCCGCTTCAACATTCTTCCACCATAAACCCAAACCTCCCGACCTACCATTACTGCTAATACAAAGACCCATATCGAAACCACATTTATTACAAACTTTTAATAACTCACTACTCCTAATCATCGTTTCCATAACGAAAACGATGTCTGGGCCCTCCCTCCAACACCAATCCTGGAGGGTATTCACTGTCCGAGGATTGCCCAGACCCCGACAGTTCCAACTGAGGATTTTCATTGTTCGTCGCGGGATTGCTCCCTGGCAACCTCCGCTACTTGGGTAATCAACCCGGATTGACTAGTTGCTAGCCTGACTATATCCCCTCCACAAACCTTCTTATAAACTTTTTGTAACTCCAACTCCTCGCACTCCTCCCCACACGAACTCCTTTCCTTAATACCACGCCCCACAAATTCCACCCCACTATTCTCCCCCTCCAAAAGCCCACTCCCACCTCGACCCCTTTGCGCCATGAAGAACTTCCTTACCCCTAACACACCCTCTGTCGGGACACTATTAGAACACCCCTTCGTACTCACGATAGTTGTGTTTGGGAGGAAAGACTTAAAACTGGACGTAGCAGATGACACCTCGTCTTCCCAAGGTAAAAGATCGGACTTTTTATTGTCCCCATTCCTGCAAACCACCGTCCCATGAATCGACACTCCCCTGAGGATAACAACCATATGTTGAACCTCCTCTTTCTCCAACTCTTGGGCCTCATCATCCTTATTTTCCTCAGGAAAGAGTGTTCGGGCACATGAACTCCTTCCTCGATCCTCCTCCGATGCGTTCGAGCCACTCTCCAGGGGGATGCACGTAAACCCTCATCATATCTCCTTCCCATCCCTACCGGTCCTTTTCTCTCCTTACACTCCTCACCATGTCCTATATGCCCACACACGTAACAAAACAACGGTAGGCCTTCGTAAGCAATACGTACCTTCCAACTCTTACAAATACGTTGAAGGTATTTGGTGAAACCCTCTGTTGGATCTTGGACCATGACTTTTAAAGTCCGCATGGTAGTCTGAAGTTCAGTATTATCAGAATAGTTATTAGCAAACTCGATAGCCACATCTTCCCAAGTAGGGAACCTTTTTTTATTAAGCCTATAGAACCAGGCTTTTGGGTATTTTCCGAGGGATGCGCCGAACAAATTGATGAACATGTCGGGTTTGACCCCCTCGATTGATTGCCATGAATTGTTTGAAAGCTAGGAGATGTAATAATGGATCCTCCGTCCCTTCGAATATGGGTAACCCCCGTAAGTTGAGATCCTTTGGTAGTTTCTCACAAATGGGTGTATAGTCTCGGGAGTTTTCAATACGAATGTTATTCCCTTGAAGGGCGTGGAACTGTTGTTTGAGCTCACGCACCGTGCTGATCAGTTTGGCAAATGGCCCAGTATTTACCGACTCAGAATTGAAGTCTTGTCGCTCAATGATAGTTAAACGAGCATTCATGGCTTCTAGGTCGGTTCTTATGAACCCTAGTTGGGTTTCAAGGATGGCATGCTTACTAACCATTGTCTCCAGCAAAGCCTTCATTTCATCAATGGTGTTTTCCATGTCCTTATTCCCGGTTGTAGATGCCATACTCTGCGAGAATACCCACGTAATCAGAAATGTTGCTTCGGAACTCGAATACACCAAGGCATAGGAAATAGCGCGGGAGGAAAGACAGCTCCAGTTTGACTCGGGTTAGACTCTCTTAAGACAAATATGTAGGGTGCGATTCTCGGAGTGACTGTGATTAATCGCTTCGTCGGAGAATAGCCCCCAGTTGAGACTAAGGACTCTGATAGGACTCAGATGGTGTGGCATCTAAGTAACTCTAAATTGACATACGTGAGACAACACGTGTAGGACCTGACCCTTAGAGCAACCGTGATTGATCGCTCTGCTAAAGGGTAGCCCCCTAATGGGATCGAATGTTAAGACTCGAGTGCTGGACGAGTAACCCTTAGATGTAAGGATCACGAACCTTTTGTTATAGGGCCATGCCTTGTAAAAGGTTGACTCGGCCTCGAGGAAAGGCAGACAAGGTAATGGAAGAAACTTGCGATGTGACATCGGCAAAGTTTCAACGCTAGAGACCCTCAACTTGACTTGAATAAGGATGGCCTTGTGATTAGGGTAGACCCTTAAGTTAAAGGGTTCGCGAATTGGGGTGACTCGACTAACGGATTGAAAGACGGGCGAAATTCCTTTTGGAAAGGTCGCGGGGACCATCCTATTGAAGAGAAAGATCGCGCGGGGCTTTCTAGTTAGGACTCGAGTGTTTAGACGAACCTTCCATTTACGAGTGTATGACTCGTTTTGGTCGGTTGTGCCTTTAGGATAAAGCGGACTAGGATGGGAAAGAAACCCATGATGTAGGTTCGATGGAGTTCCGATGCTATAGACCTTCGACAAAATATGAAAAGACTCGACACACGGATGATGGTAGGTCCTATAATAAGGAAGTTTTTTGAAAATGATTGAATTTTGAAAATTGAGAGGACGGTACTGAAATTGGCAGTGGGCCAATAGGACCGGGCATTTTGAAATGTTGGAATGGTTGCGAATAAATTCACATTTTGAAAAATTGTGAGACGAGCCCGTCTTTTGAAATTGGCAGCATGCCGACAAGATCAAACTTTTTGAAAAGTTGAATATTTGAAATTTTGAAAAATTTGAATATCGAAAATAAATTTCCAAAAATTTGAAAATTGAAAATAAGATCCCGAAAATTTGAAAATCGAAAGCGGCATATCGGAGATTTGGAAATCGAAATAGAATTTTGAAAATTTGTAAATCGAAATGGAATTTTGAAAATTTGAAAATCGAATAGGGATCGGAAATTCGAATATTGAAATGGATAGCATGCCAGCTAGAAAATAGGCTTGTTTTGAGTCAAATCTTAAGTCTAAATTCGGCAGCATTTCGAGTTTTTGAAAATTGGATATCTTGAAAAGATGGGTCCCGAAACAGACGGTATTTCGGATTTTTCCAAATTTGGTATTTTGGAAAGATGCATTTTTTTTAAAATGACGGTTTTTGAGAAATGACACGGAAACCAAGTAGCACGTAGTCAAACAAGCATTATGACGACAGCATGTATGCTTTACGCTAAGTCTCGGTCAGTCAAAATTAGGTCTATACCAACAACGACGGCTTTCTCGTAAATCAGGACGAACTTCCTAAGCCGAATTGGTCTTAGAACATACCTCGAAACCCATACGAGTTCGGCCATAGATGTGTTTAGCGCACCCATTTTGGAATGCCCCGCGGTATAGTGGGACGTCGGTCACAAGTAACTGGCCCGGGAAAAATTTGGGTTATGCATGAACCATCGAACTAAAACGCGTACATTAATATTCGAACGATTTCTTTTCGAGTCTCATCCTAGAAACCCCGATGACAAGTGGTACATCGGGTATCCCCACCGGAGTCGCCAAATTGTGGACATGACATAGGTCCACCCCGACACGGCCACGCGCGGGTTTGGGTAGGCAAATGAATCTCGTGGCAAGATTGATCTCGGGTTGAAATTTAAATCGAAGTTAGGAGTCGCCACCGAATTTTATGGGAATTCGGACCCGTTCGAACTCACTCTACACTTAGGCGTTTCGTGTACAAAACACGAACCGCTTTTAGTGCTAGAGCTTATGAGATCGTCCCTTTGCATTACGATACCGATGCCGAGTTATCGGGAATCGTGCATCAAACGACTTTCGTGTGCCAACGGTTTCGGACTTCCGGAAACCATGGTTCCGAGTAAGGGGTGAGGGTACGTGTTGGGAAGCCCACAAAGGACACCCAACCCCGCCCGCTCTTTAGCGGCCTCTACTAAGATATCGTTCGATTTTTGTGTACGCGCGTTAGTTTGATGATGAAATGTTATGCAAAAAAAAAATGCTAATCATGCGAATTGTATGTTAAACTACGTCGTTTTAATACATTTAATCTATCGTCAAAATTCTTTAGCATGCGATGTTCATTTAAGGCAATAAATGACAAACATCGAAAATAGAAAACTCGTAAATAAATTACAAATTACAAGGGCGGAATACAACCCGGAACTTACAATACCACGAGCGATTAAAAAAATCGGAGCGATCAAAAGTGTAACGATAATATAGATAGGATTAGAATAGATAACGCAATGCACGGTTTTGAAAGATAAGCACGTGATAGTCTTGACACGTGATGACTAAAAGTCATAAAAAGAATTTGATTAGGCTTACGGTACTTAGAAGGCTCACGGTTTAGGCATAATAAAGGTCACTCGATCGAGTCATGGGGAAGACTCGATCGAGTGCCTCTCGTGAAGACCTCATGCCTGTTATTTGAGGGGTCACTCGATCGAGTGAGCCAAGGCACACGATCGAGTGCTCTCTGTTCGAGTTGCTACTCGATTCGGAAAAGGTGGCGATTCCGATTTTTATTGTTCAAATTGATAACTAGCCAAGTTACGTGAAAATATTACACAATCTAAACCCGACTCGGTTTACGACGCTCGAAACATATATTGTATGATTGCAAGATCGGTTATCGGTTATTTTCAAATAAGTTCTATGAAGTTGATTAAAATTTGACTAGGACAAAATTGATTCCCTCCACGTCACGACACCGTTACTAATCCTTACGGATTATGTGATGTTCGATTTTCACGTCAATGGGTTTTGTGCTAACCGTGATTGATAAAGACTCCTCAAGCGCGATATTTGACTACGGAGTCAATATCGGTCTCTTAGAGTACGCTTTGAAAAATGATATCGAATATGCTTAATGACAAGTTTCCGCGATCACATCACGCCCTTGAGTGTTTGGGGCAGCACTCCTCGAAAGGGTGTCACCTCCGTTACTACTCGTAAAGGGATTAGATGGATCTTAAACGGAACTTGTTTTTATGCGTATTCAACCCGAAAGTGATTGAAATATTATATAGTTATACGCGGTATTAATGTTAATGATAATAAAACGAAACAATAATAAAATGTTAGCGTACGAAAATAAAAGTTAGTAATAACGAAATAAAAATGTTAGAGTTAGTAGTTAATAATAAATAGTATATAGTGTGTGTGTGTGTGTGTGTGTGTGTGTGTGTGTGTTTATAATCAAAAAAGAGAAAGGAGAAAAAGATTAGAGAAGAACCAAAGGGGTTTGATGACACCCTCAACCTACATGCTTAATTGGTCTCGGAAACGGACTCGTAATAGCGGCGTAAGCGCGGGAGTATCGAGGATGTAAGTGGAGTTATGGTGTGTATGGTTAGGGAAAGGATGCTCTCAGGTCTTTGACGAGTTTTGATCCCGGGATTTTGAATGTGTATGTGTGTGTGTAGATGATGGATGATTGAATGTTGAGGTAGAAAAATGTAGGGGATGATTAGGGTTGCTTAGGGTTATCTAGGTTCTGAAAAAGTGAAGAGTAAGGGGGATATTTATAGAAAATGTCCCCCGACCAAGGGTCAGTCGATCGAGTAGACCTACTGCACTCGATCGAGTGGCCCAAAAAAGGCGTCTGATCGGGTTTTGAAGAGTGCACTCGATCGAGTGAGGTCAAGCCACTCGATCGAGTGGGTTAGGCGAGAGAGCCATTTTAGGGAAGCTTTGACTTTTTTGAATTTTGAAAATGTTGGTTGGGCGCTTGTTTCTAGAAGCTTTTGCAAGGTCGATTTTTGATTTGGACCGGTTTTAGATCGTTAAAAGACAGTTTTATTTCCGGTGTCGGTTTTGGCTCAAATTAGTCTCATTTTATTGGAAATGACCCACTGGGCTTGGATTTGAGGTTGGTTTTGAAAGATTTGCAATCCGGTAAATGCCCATGTCGGATACTATTAATTCTGACTCCGTATTCGAGCGTATTAAGTCACGTTTACGTCCGATCATCATTGGGTATTTTGTTGGAAGCTGTTATAGACACTAGCAGGCAAAATTCGGGTGTCTACAGAACCCCCACTCTGACTGAGCCTTGGACAAGGCGAAAGTCAGAGTAGCTACCAGGCCAATCGAGGATTACGACCTGGCAGCCTTCCGGTCGGGTCGTTTACAGTCCATTACACTCGCGTGAAGGGCTCGCCAGCCATAAGATAGAGATCATACCTGAATTCTGTTATTTGGGATAGCTCCGTGGGGACTTGCTTTTGAAGTCCTGAGTGTACCTGTATGCAGATACATCCCATCTTGGAGTTGCGCAGGGACTTGTTTCTGAAGTTCTGGGTGTATCTGTTTGCAGACACATCCCATCTTGGAATTACGCGGGGACTTGCTTCTGAAGTCATGGGTGTATCTGGTTGCAGTCACATCCCAATTTGCATGCGACATTTAGGTGAAACACCGACTCACGCTAGGGAGATAAAAAAAACTTGATGTTCTGTTGGGAAGCACAAGCTGGTACCTGAAATGTTAGATACATAGGCAGGAATAATACATATAACAGATGGAAAGATTGCATACAGAAAATGCAGTTAGCATCTATAGACTGGCTTGCGCTGGGGAAAATGTTTTTTGCTTCATTTTGAAATCGAAGTCCTGACAGCAACTCACGTGCTAGGAGATAGGTTTTCAAAAATGAAAGGGGTAGAAAAGAAATTTGCAGTTTAAACAGATTGAAATTTTGACCTTGTCGAAAAGGATTTTCTCAAATGGCTAAGTTTTGCAAATCTCAAAGCAAGAATTTGAAGAGAGAGGCCTACCAACGGACTCGACTCTGAACGCGACAGGACGAGTTGACAGACACGACTTGAACTCTCGAGGGGTTGGACCATGACTCGATAGGGGGTGGGCCACCTAAGATGACAAGACTCTTAAGCTGCGTTATTCCATAGCCAAGGCGAGTGGCAACGCGGTCGAACATCGAAAAGGGAAGGATGTGTTATAAGGGATTTGCAGTAGTCTGTAATGAGACTGTTTTTGCAGGACTTTAGCTGTGGCAATGCTGTAGTCTAGTGCTCTTTTGAATTTTGGTTTTAGGGTACATTCCCAAAGTGGGTGTCGCTTCGAGTCCCTGACAGATTCTTGTCTTCGACTAAGCCGAGTACTAGGACAAACTATAGAAAGGAGGCTAGATTTTGAATTTATTTTTTTTGGATTATGTGAGTGGATGGAGAGCTTCAGCCAAAGAGAAGCCCCCAGGACGACAAAGCTAACTGTTGAGAACTTGGCAGTGTCGTGATAGGAATGACGGTGCTTTTTCGAATGTGTCAATGTGGGTGGTTATGCCTTTGTTGAAAAGGCTGCCTACGTATTCACGTGTAGTGAAATCAAACCAAGCCGTAGTTCAGTGGATTGAAAGATATGTTATGGTGCCTTGTTTATTATGGCTTTGTGTGAAACCAGCCATAGGGATGGTGCAGGCCAGGCTAGGTGCATTCCCGGTGATGTCTTGATCAAAGGGCTAGAATAGTTAAGATGTTGATCCTGTGACTGTGAGCGTTCTCCGGGGTAGCCCCCAGAGGTGGCGTGAATTATTTGGGCATGTTCTACGCCGACCGCAGGTTGAGTTCCCGTGTTTGGGGCTGGTAACTGGTTTAGATGTTTTTGGAAATGTGGTGCCAGGTAGTAAGTGGCTTTGATGATTCGATATCTTGAGCTCAATTTTGTGGAGTTAAGGCTTCGAGGGTAAGGTATTGTAATGTGGTAGGAAATGGGAAAGTCAAGTAAAAATGACTCGAACTTCGATCGGGTTAGGTTTGATAATGAGGGATCTGATTTCCGTGTCTGTCCCTAATGGTTAGGGTGTATTCTATGGAGCTTGAATCCTCAAAATTCCGGGCTGTCTCTTAGCCTAGGTCTCGAGAAGGTCTCGAGGAACGTAATGTGGGAAGGCTAAATGTGGTATTAGCTGACCAGCCTGATTATCTCTCCCCTATTGGATGGTATAGATATTGATAATTTTTGAATTGACCGTACCCCGGTCAAGGGACTTTCACTTGGGTTGACCGTTGACCATGGTCATGGGTTTTTGATTTTTTTTGGTTGACCTCTTAGCCCCGATCATGGGGTTCTTCATTCGGATTTACCGTGCCCCGGTCAGGGTTTGACTGTACTCTGGTCGAGGGAAAGACCGTATCTGGTCGAGGGATGTAGAGAATTCTTTTTTGATCATGGCCAGCACTTTTATTTTGGCCTTTTGCTTTTTCCTTGGACTTTTGATTTTTTTTGTCCAACTTTTTTTTTCACGGTAATCCCCTCCTATGGTGTTGTGGGTGGATTTGGGGTTGGGCCTATCGGTTGGATTAAGCTTTTGGAGCTAGACCTTTGTATGGTGTAAGCATCGTTGGTGTTTGTGTGAGTGCAACTCGCATTGGAGTACTCTACAGTAAACATGGTGGTTTGGATCTCGGGATTGTCAGCATAATTCCGAGCAAGCTTGGTGGAAACATAGTCCTGAGTTGGGTATTTTTGGCATCACGTCTATAGAGTCACGATGTTTCTTTTTTATTCAGGTCAGACTAACACCTAAGGTAGGGATTGGTTAGTCTTATTGGAGGGGTGTTTATTGTGGGAAGTGAGCTTGCCTTCCGTCTTGAACCCGAACTAGGAGACTACCTAGATTTGGCATAGGATTCGATACCGCTCCTGCTAGGGGTGATTATGTGGCTTTCTATACCAGACATGGAATAGGTAAAGGCAAACATGGGTCTCGGTTCCTTGCAGTCATTATAGATGTGCCTATAATAGTCACGTGCATGTGGTCACAGTGTATGATGGTGTTCATCATGTTCTCGGAAACACATAAGGAAAACAAGTAGTAGAGATAGAAAAGCTGATTTGAAAATAGGACAGAATACAATTGACTCTGAATCTGACATTGAAATTGAAAGAAATAGTACATCCAAGACTCAGACTCAGACTCGGACTTAAACCAAATCTAGACTCTCAGATGATGTCGTCAGTAATCTTCGGCTGAAAGAAAACACGGGTCACGATTAAATTAAATCAACAACCGTAAGGTCCAAGATAGCCTGCGGAATCTCCGAGCTAATTACAATTTCAGTACCCGCGAAAAGACAAAGCCTAGCAACATGATGAGCAACGGTATTGCCGTTACGTTTCGTATGAAAACAGGTGAACGCCTCAAAACAATCTAATAAACCAAAAAGTTAATCGAGGCAAAGCCCCAACGGACTCCGCCATCTCTTCCGTGTATGTACAGCATTCACCACAGTAATCGAATTGCTCTCCAAATGAACGTGGGTGACCTCCATCCTTCTCGCAATTTCCAACCCAAAAACAGCAGCCCTTGCTTCCGAAACTTCAGTGGACCATCGCGCCTTTATACGCTTACTACCTATCCAAGCCACGACGCCGTCTTCATCTCTTCCAACAGCACCCAAACCGATTTCTCCGTCCTCCGAGCACATAGCATCAACGTTCACCTTAATCCACCTCATATTAAGTCTCTGCCACACAGCTCCCCCAACTTGTTGTCTAACCACCGGGCCCAGGTCCACTCTCGACGCATAACCTGAATATTCCCTGACCATAGCCACAAAACCAGCAACTCTAGTAGCAAGAGGGCGTATCTGATTCTCAAAGATAATATCGTTTCTCAACGACCAGGCTGCCCACATAATAGCTAAGAAACGACCTTTGTTCTCCCCTGTTAAGCTCTGCAAAACCCATTCAAAACAATCGGAGAAGCTCGTCCTTGGTACGGCCGCGAGAATGTCCTCAAAGCCACTATCAGACCACACTCCATTTGTAACCGGGCAGTCAATGGTGGCGTGTACACACGTTTCAACAGTCAGCCCACAAAGACTACAGCTTGGATCGTCAATACAATGTCTGTGAAAAAGTTGTTGTCGCACCCCAAGCGTATTAGAACACGCTCTCCACACAAAATGGGCCAACTTGGGCGGTATTTGGAGACTCCAGATTTTACGCCACACACCTCCATCCTGCGAGTTAGGAATAGAAAACCCGTAGTTTTTAAATCCCGTCATCCCTAACCGATAGGCCGATTTTACGGAGAAAATCCCGTCGTTATTAGGCCACCAGAACAATTCGTCCTTAGCCTCATTAACCGAGAGAGGGAGTTCCAAAACAGCGTTTACATCATTTGGCCAAAAAAGTTCATTTAGTCGGCCCAAATTCCACGTCCACTGATTAAAATCAATCAACTCTGCCACCGTCATGTTTGGGTCTGCCTCAAGATTGAGAGTCGCGAAACGAGCACCATCCTTAATAGGCAACCATGGGTCACTCCAGATATGTATATCCTCTCCATTGCCAACCCGCCACTTCAGACCATTGAGCAATAGAGACTTGGCACCCCATATACTCCGCCAACAAAAACTGGGATCGTAACCACGGAACGCCTCGAGAATAGAATTATTCTTGAAGTACCTTGCTTTCAACACTCGAGCCAACAAAGAATCAGGATGAGTATGAATCCGCCAGACCTGCTTTGCTAGGAGTGCTTGGTTAAAAATCCGCATATTACGGAAACCCATACCACTACAACATTTTGGCTGACACAACTTCTCCCATGAAAGCCAGTGTAACTTACGTTGATTAGCGGACGAACCCCACCAGAACCGTGACATCACCTTGTGTATATCATCAATGACTCCGTCAGAAATAGCAAAAATACTCATCAAGTACGTCGGAATTGATTGAACCACAGCATTAATAAGCACCTCCTTCCCGGGTTTTGACAGCAGTTTCTCCTTCCACCCTTTCACATTCTTCCAAATTCGGTCCTGGAGGCTACTAAAAATTACATTTTTCGACCTACCAATCATTGTAGGCATACCGAGGTATTTTTCATGACGAACCACCTCCCGAACTCCCAACTGGCTCACCACCTCATGTCTAATCTGACTCGACACGTTCTTACTAAAAACCACCTCCGTTTTGGCATAATTTATCTTCTGTCCCGATGCTCGTTCGTACTGGCTAATAATATTAGCTATCATTGAGCATTCTTCCGTGGTGGCTCTAGTGAAAATAATTGAATCGTCGGCGAAAAAAAGATGTGAAATTCGTGGAGCACTACGGGAGATACGAGATCCATGAAGTTTTCCTTCCAACACAGCTTTCTTTAAAAGGTAAGAAAAAGCATCAGCACAAATGAGGAACAAGTAAGGAGAAATTGGATCTCCCTGACGGAGACCCCGAGTCGGAATTACCTCACTTGTCATTTCCCCATTAACCATGATAGTATGCGTAACCGTGGTAATACAAACCATCACTCGGTCCACCCAACCCCTGTTGTGTGCTAAGTTTAGACCGTTTTTCCTCTCATTGAGACCCGTTTTTCCCTCGTTTTGCGAGTCTTGAGTGCAATTATCGCCATATTTTGAGTAAATCTCGCATCAGCGTCCCTCTTGTGCGTTTTACGTGTTTTTGGTAGTTTTTCTATCATTTTGATAGGATTTTGCACCGAAATCACGATCGAGCTTCTACGAGCACAAGAGAAGGGAATACCGTCCAAAGAGTGAAGCACACAACTTAAAGTTTAAAGTCATCCAATCAATCAACGAAGAATGAGACAAGAAAGAGGCCAAGAAAAATGACCGGGCGAAATTTCACCCGGTGAAACACCACCGGGCGAAATTTCACCCGACGGTGAAAGCGCCTCCCGAAGATTTTTCGAGACCTCCCCACCGGGCAAATCTGACCGGGCGAAATTTCGCCCACCGGGTGAAATTTCGCCCGATGGAGAGAAGAGCCGGAAAACGCAAAAATGGAAGAAAATCTGACCGGGTGAAATTTCACCCGGTGGGAATTATCGTTAAGTCCGCATGGCGAAGTTTCACCCTATGAAGATGCTAAGGGAGATTGTCTCACTAATGGAGCATAAAGTTGGATTTGGGCTTTAGGTTAAATACCCATTAAGAGATTACTATATATATGTCTACCCTACTTAGTTGCCTATTACCTCTCCATTATGCTAAGGAGGGAAGACATTACACCACTCCACCATCTTATTACACCATCTTAGTAGTAGTATTCTAGTAGAAAATCCTCCATAATTCTAGTAGTTTACATAGTAATTAGTAGTAGATCTACATAGTTTACATCAACAATTCTCTAGATTACAAGTTTGTAGAAGATTATTCAAGTTTTATTTGAAGATTTGTTGGGTTTATTGGAGGATTAGTGACAAGTTCTCCATTTTATTCATCAAAGATTCAATCTTTATTCATGATATCTTCTTATTTCTTGTAGATCTCCATAGTTGGTATACTTCTCTTCCACTCTCTAATCTCTAGTCTAGTTTTAATGTTATTTTCTCATCATTATCTTGTCTAGATCATATTAGTGTTGATAGTTTCATTAGATCTATTTAATATGCATGTTGTAGAGATTTTCCCCTTAGTCAATGTTTTGTTGCTTTCCATAATGATTAGTGGGTAGATTTCTTGTTGGGGAGTTTAGAGATGAGGACTTGGACTATTTGAATTTAGGGGTAATGGTGGGTTGCTTGCATGTTGGTTTATCTTATTTATGGTGTTATGTCATTGTTGTTTTAGTCCGGTCAACTAGACCGACCTTGACTAATTTTTATCAATATGGGGAAACTCGGGGTAGAAATTACCATGACTAGGGACTTACTCTCATTCACCGCGAAAGCGGGTTTTTAGGTGAGTTTATAAATATTGCGACAAAAACTCGATCCCGACCTTCTTAGACTCCGAGTACCGAATCCCGACTTCTCCCTAACACCTTTTCCCTAGATTGACCACCTCTAGCTATCATCGTAGTGATTCCTCTAGTATAGACTCGACCCTTAGAAAACCCCCCTCTAGACATCAAACACGACACTTTAAACCCGTTATTATCACACCGTTCCCTGTGGACCGACCTCGCCTTACCACGATTACTTGTTTATTTTTGTGTGTCATCTCGAGTCTTATAAATATTGTTTTTGATCCCCCGTCCTTCGTTAACGACCGGTCCGATTGGGTGGCGATCAAAGAGGCACCGTTGCCGGGGAACGGCGAGTAGATATTGAGTTTTTAGTTGTTGTGTTTGATTCTTTTCCCTTCTCTCTTTTCCCTAGTACCGTGAGGTGCTAGGAGTCTCATCGTTTAATTGAGTTTTATGCCCAGGAACCCGTCATCGCCCTTGTGGTTCGATCCGGAGCCGGAAAGGACTTTTAGAGCATTGCGTTTTCGGGGAAATAACTCAACCACCATCATTCCACATCCTTCATTATCACCTCCTAACCTTAAACCCATCCTACCACATACACCTTCACCTTCTACACCTTCTACATCATATCAATCTCTTCCAAACAAACCTTCCATACCTTCCACTTCACAAAATTCACCACCATCACCGAAAACTCCACCACCAAATCCATCCCCTCCAAATTCTCCAAATTCACCAAATTCAAATCCACCATCACTACCAATCCAACAAATGGCGACTTTAGCCTCTCATTCCCAACTCACACATGAAGAAACACCTTCTCCCGTCAATTTCGGAGAGATTCCCGAGAATTATGAATTAAAAGCTTCTTTGACTAATGCGGTCCAACAAGACACTTTTCACGGTTTTTCTCAAGAAGATGCTCAAGAGCACATTGCTTCATTCAAAGAGAAATTAGTGGGAGCCCGCCTCAATGGATTAACCTCATGCCAATTACATCGTTTATTATTTCCAAAGACCTTGAGAGATGGAGCTCGTAGATGGCTTCAAGGCCATCCCGCTAACACTTTCACAACATGGGCTCAACTATCTAATGCCTTCTTGGATAAATATTTCCCGCCGTCAAAGACTAACCAATATCGCATGGAGATACAAACATTCAAGCAAGATGAATTTGAAAGCCTAAGTGAGGCTTGGGAAAGATTTAGAGATTTGTTGCGCAAATGTCCATATCATGGAATACCCGATTGGCTAACTACCCAAACATTTTATAACACCCTTTCATCTAGAACCAAGGAGAACCTCAATTCGGCCGCCGGAGGAGACTTCTCTTCTCTCACCGATGAGGCATCTAAAATTCTTATTGAGAAGATGGCAATGAGTGATTCAAGAATGGGTTAATCAAGGGATTCTAGAAAGAAAGTTGAAGTGAACTCATCTACGAGTTCTAACGAATTGAAATTTCAAACGGAACTTGAAGAATTGAAAAAGAGAATGGATGCCATGAGTTCAAAGCCCACTCCTAGAGGTATGTACCAAATTCAAGGGAGTGTTCCACCAAGGCAACCATCACCTCCAAGGAAATTAACATGGGAAGTTCAATGTGATCATTGTGGCAATCATGGTTATGATTCTAGCTTTTGCATTCCTAATGAAGAAGTTTATATTGAAGAGCCAAATGAAGTTCAAGCTATACAAGCATATGGGCAAAGACCTCAATTTGATCCTTTTTCTAATACTTACAATGCCGGCACAAGATTTCATCCTAATTTCTCTTATGGAAATCAAAATGTTCAAAATCCAATGTCGCGTGCCCAAGGGAGTCAAATGAGGTCATTCAATCAAAGTCAACAAAGGCCCTTTAATCAAGGTCCTCCAAAGATGCCCCATATATGCCTCCTCATCAAAGGAGCAACTTCAATCAACAAGCTAGCAACTTCCATGTTCCTAACAACTACAACAATTACCAAAATCAACATAGTAATCATTTCAATCATGGATACAATCAAGGGTCCCAAGGAAATTTCCATGGAAACCAAGGTTACAATCAACCACCATTTAATCAACCCTCTCAATCTTATGGCCAACCAAACAATTCTCAAATTGGTCAAGAGGGACCTTCATGGGAGAGCTATAATGATTTGCAAAGAACCGTTGGGCAACTATGGAATGAACACCAAGATACCAAGGCAAGGCTAAAAGTTTGGGAATCACAAGAAGCAACAAAAGCCTTAGCCGCACCAATTCATCCACCCCATGGTTTGCCCGGCCAACCCCAAAACCCAAGAGATCCTTCGCACCAAGCAAATGCCGTCATTTTGAGAGGTGGCAAGGAACTTGAGGACCCATACAAGAATTTGAACACCAAAAGTACCCCATCCAAAGTCAATCAACCAAGTGCACCACAAGAATCATCTCCCACTTCCCCCAAACAAAACCGGGGAATACAAGCGGAGTTTGATATCCTCCAAAATGTGGAGAAAGAACAAAGAGAACAAAGAAATAAGAAAGAGCAAATGGAAGCGGAAGAAGCAAAAAAGAAAGAGGCGGAGCGATTAGCCGAAGAAGAAGAAGAACCCAATGTTCCACCGCCTCCCACTTTTGTCCCTCCATTGCCTTTTCCCGAGCGAGCTAAGCCACACAAAGAGAATGCTCAATTTAACCGTTTCGTGGATATGTTGAAGAAAGTAGAGGTATCTTTACCCTTCACCGAGGTAATCTCTCAAATGCCCCTCTACTCTAAATTTTTGAAAGATGTCTTGTCTAAAAAGAGAACAATAGAGGATAAAGAATGTATTCATCTCACGGGTCATTGTAGTGCCATTCTTATGAACGAAATGCCAAAGAAACTAGAGGATCCCGGTAGTTTTTCTATCCCTTGTCGGGTTGGAAACGTTGTTGTTAATCAAGCTTTATGTGACCTTGGGGCTAGTGTTAGTTTTTTACCCTATTCCATTGCTAAGAGACTTAGTGTGGGGGAGATGAGACCCACTAGTATGTCAATTCAACTTGCGGATAGGTCTGTCAAATACCCACTTGGGATACTTGAGGATGTACCCGTTCAAGTTGGTAGGTTCTTCATCCCCTCCGATTTTGTTGTCATGGATATGCCCGAAGACACTATTACCCCCATTATTTTAGGTCGACCTTTTATGGCTACCGGAGGTGCTATAGTTGATGTTAAGAATGGAAAGTTATCATTTAACATAGGGAACGAGTCGGTAGAGTTTTCCCTTTCTCAAGCTCTTAAACAACCAATGATTGAACAAATGAATTCCATTGAAGTTATTGACAGTTTGGTTGAGTATAGCTTGATAGATGATGATAAGCAAGAAGAAGAACCATTCGACTCTCCACCTCTCAAAGAAGAATGCTTGCACGATGAAAAGGTAGAACCACTACCGGTGGGTAAGAGTATGGTATCTTCTCCTCCTAATCTTGAACTTAAACCACTCCCCTCTTCCCTCAAATATGCTTTTCTTGAAGGAACTAATTATCCCGTTATCGTCAATGCTACCCTTGATGGACCTCAATTAGAAAAACTTTTGATTGTTTTGAGAAAACACAAAAAGGCCATCGGGTATAGCATTGTCGACCTCCAAGGCATAAGCCCAAATGTTTGTATGCATAGGATCATCCTTGATGATGACCACCGTCCTTCGGTTGAAGGTCAACGTAGGTTGAACCCCACCATGAAAGAGGTTGTCATGAAGGAAGTCCTCAAGTTGTATGAGGCTAACATTATATACCCAATAACCGGAAGTAAATGGGTTAGCCCCGTACAAGTTGTGCCGAAAAAAGGAGGAATGACGGTTGTCAAGGGAGAAAAGGGTGAGTCAATTTCTACTAGGACTATTACCGGTTGGCGCATGTGTATAGACTATCGAAAATTGAACACGGCCACCATAAAAGACCATTTCCCCCTTCCCTTTATTGATCAAATGCTTGAAAGATTGGCGCATCATTCTTATTTTTGTTTCCTTGATGGTCATTCCGGATTTCTTCAAATTCCCATTCATCCTGATGACCAAGAGAAAACCACCTTTACATGTCCCTATGGCACCTATGCTTATAAAAGGATGCCATTTGGAGTATGCAATGCGCCGGGAACGTTTCAAAGATGTATGAAAAATCTTTTATTGAAAAATCCATGGAAGTTTTTATGGATGATTTTAGTGTCCATGGTACATCTTTTGATTCTTGTCTTGAAAATCTTAATCAAGTGTTAGCTCGATGTGAAGAGTATAGACTTGTTTTGAATTGGGAAAAGTATCATTTTATGGTTGAACAAGGTGTTGTCTTAGGTCATATCGTTTCTAATTGATGGTGGGATTTGTCGTGGGTCCCGCCACCAATTATTCAACCAACTAGCACCTAACGGTAGTTAGGGTAAGTCGGGTCGTGTCCACGGAGACGGTATTGCAAGGTTTAGACTAAATCGACCTAAAACGAGACTATGCTACCAAACAAACACAAAGAGCTACTAATTGATGAATTAAGATGAGGGGAGGAGGAAGTAGACTAATGATGAACTATGATGAACTAGACTAACAAATTCTAACCAAACACAAGCCAACTAGCAAACTAAGAGAATGGGTCTAACTAATAAGATGAACCAAATACGGAAAGAAGTGGGTTAGGTCGGGTTCATAAGAATGGTAGGGTGATCGGGTTGGTTATGGGTATGGGTGTCTCCTAGTGCTAGAGTCGGTCCGGGCTCTCGCAACTTAGACCGATTGCCAAGGTAAGTCCGGGCTCTCGCAACTTAGACTATCCTCAACATGACCACAAACAAGACAAACAATGAGTAGAGGAAAACTAGCATGAGAAGCATGGCCACTACAACTCAAACAAGCATATCAACAAACACATGGTGTGTCAAGTATGTGACTAACAATAAAGAGTCACCCTTTACCCCCAATCAAACCCTAATCACCCACAATCTACCCTTAATCCCCCTACTAACCCACAAATAAACTACTCACTCATGGTCAAACTAACTACAACAATGAAAGGATAAAACAACTTCACAACCCAAACATTCATCATCAAGAACAATATAAACAATAACAACAAACACTAAGTAAAGATTCAAACTTGATTCAATAACAATAAACAAGAGAAAAGAAAGATTATACCAACACTAGATGAAGGAAAAGATGAAATCTTGCATTAAAGAGAAACCCAAATAATCCCAAGGTTGTCAATCTTGGAGAAGTCTTCAAGTATCTTCTTAATACAAGCACTAATTAACTAGGATTAACTAAGATTAACTAAGGATTAATGAGAGATTCAAACTAATATGAAGAACTAAATCTAGGGTTTATATGTTGTAGAGAGGCTTAAGAGAGGCTAAACTAATGTAGGATCCATAAACAATACAAGAGGGAAGTATTTATAGGGTTACAAATGGAAGGGAGAAGAAAGAAAGAAATGCGGACTACAGGCCTTTGGTCCCGACCGGGACGGACCATCCCGACCGGGACGGACCCACCATCCCGACCGGGACGGGTTGGTCCCGACCGGGACGGCCTGACAGTGGCACCCTCCAAAGTGCACTTCATCCCCGACGGGATGAGGTGCATACCCGTCGGGGATGAGTCTTGTAGGCCTTCAATATGACCCCTTTTGTTCCTCCTTGCTTCATATGAGCTTCTCATCGATTCTCGGGACTCGGAATCGGGTCTCGGGACTCGGGGTCGATTCCAAAGCATCGAGTCATCGTTCCTTTATCTCGTTGGCTCCAAAATGTGTATGTATCGAGTCGGAATCGCTCCAACTCTTCCAAATTGGTCTCGGGAACCTGAAACGAACTAAAGCAAGCATAAGAAGCCCCTAAACCGCTCCCAAGGAGCGATTCTACAAGGAAAATGGGACCAAAACACTACAAAATAGCCACTACAAACCACACTTATCACTAATAGAGGAGTCGGCGTCGATAAGGCAAAAGTCTCCATGATCGAAAACTTGCCACCACCTACAAATGTCAAAGGGGTGAGGAGTTTTCTAGGTCACGCCGGTTTTTATAGACGATTTATTAAAGACTTTTCCAAGATTGCTAAGCCTTTGACTTCTTTGCTTATGAAAGATGCACCTTTTGTTTTCGATGACTCGTGTTTTGAGGCCTTTTGCAAGATAAAGACCGCTCTCACTACTACTCCAATTATCAAAGCTTCCGATTGGAATCTTCCATTTGAGATCATGTGCGATGCATCCGATTTTGCCGTTGGCGCCGTTCTAGGTCAACGGGTTGATAAGAAGCTACATGTGATATACTATGCAAGCAAGACCTTAGATGAAGCCCAATCGAGGTACACCACAACCGAGAAAGAGATGCTTGTCGTTGTCTATGCCATGGAGAAATTCCGAAATTATGTTACCGGTTCCAAAGTCATAATTCACACCGATCACGCGGCAATTCGATACATCATGTCCAAGAAGGAGACCAAGTCCCGACTCTTTCGGTGGGTGCTCCTTTTACAAGAATTTGATATTGAGATTAAAGACAAAGCCGGATCGGAGAACTTGGTAGCGGATCATCTTAGTAGACTAACGGTTAGTAAAGAGAACAATGAAGAAGATGGTATCCCCATCAATGAAGCTATGAGAGATGAGGCCTTGATGGCCATTGATACTATTACACCTTGGTATGCCGATATCGTCAACTTCTTAGTATCTCATTATATTCCGGACGATTATTCGAAGCAAGAGAGGAAGAAACTACGTTATGAAGCCCGACGCTATTATTGGGACGAACCGTATTTGTTTCGCCGTTGTGTAGATGGAATTTACCGGCGATGTGTTACGGCCAAAGAAGGGCATAACATTGTGAAGCACCTTCACTCGACATCTTATGGTGGACACTTGGGAAACCAAAAGACAATTGCCAAAGCTCTCCAAAGCGGGTTTTGGTGGCCTTCCATGTTTAAGGACATTCGAGCTTTCATTCTCACGTGCGATGCTTGCCAAAGAAGTGGGAATATTACAAGAAGAAATGAGATGCCCCTTCAACCCATCTTGGAGATTGAATTGTTCGATGTTTGGGGCATTGATTTCATGGGTCCGTTCACATCCTCTTTTGGTAACAATTACATTCTAGTCGCGGTTGATTATGTCTCAAAATGGATCGAGGTCGTAGCTTCCCCCACCAATGACTCCAAGGTTGTAATCAAGCTTTTCAAGAATGTAATTTTCCCGAGATTCGGTATGCCTAGAGCCATAATTAGTGATGGAGGCTCTCATTTTAGGAAATATACCTTTGATCACCTTCTAAGGAAATACGGTATCACTCACAAGATGTCACTAGCCTACCACCCTCAAGCAAATGGGCAAGCCGAGATCTCCAACGGTCAAAGCAAGGGAATTTTAGAGAAAGTTGTAAATACACACCGAAAGGATTGGTCATTGAAGTTGAATGACGCCCTTTGGGAATTGAGAACGGCTTACAAAGCGCCGATTGGAACCACCCCTTATCATCTTGTGTATGGTAAAGCTTGTCATTTACCGGTGGAATTGGAACACAAAGCCGAATGGGAAATCAAAGAGCTAAACTTCGATGAGAGTGTTGTAGGAAACAACCGCCTTCTCCAACTACAAGAATTGGAAGAACTAAGACTCGAAGCCTACGAATATTCGAAGATATACAAAGAACGAACTCGTCAATGGCACGACTCTCGAATACTTCGTAAGGACTTCTCCGTTGGTGATAAGGTATTGCTCTTCAACTCTCTCTTTAAGCTCTTCCCCGGTAAGCTGAAATCTAAATGATCGGGTCCATTCGAAGTGACCAAGATGCAACCATATGGATCAATAGAGATATCAAGCCCGGAAACCGGGAAATTTATGGTTAATGGCCAACGATTGAAGATCTACCACCCCGGTCACGTTCGTGAGACCCTTGCTACCGTAAGTTTGGTAAGCTCCCGCTGGGGAGCGTTGTTTAACCCCCTCTCGAAGTTGATGTGGGTTTGGTGGTATCCTCACCAACCACTACCTTGTATATACGTATCATATTTTCTTTGAGTTTGTTAGTTTTTCTAGTTTGAGAAGAATGATTGAAATTGGATTTCGCAATGGAGCATAAATTTGGATGAAGATCAAGCTTTTGGAGAAGTGATGGAGCTCAAATGAAGACCACAAGCATGTTTGTGGGAGATATTGTTATATGTAATGTGGGTCGAATCATATATTCGAATCTTTAGGTGATTATTGAAGAGCCATGAAATGGCAAGGCGGAAAAACGCAGAAAAAAAGACCGTCGGGCGAAACTTCGCCCGGTGAGACTTGACCGGGCGAAACTTCGCCCTACGAAAAGTTGCTAGAAATGCCAGGAACGAAGAAAATACCACCGGGAAAAATTTCGCCCGGTGAGATTTTCACCGGGTGAAATTTCACCCGATGGAGAAAAAGTTGGCAAATCGATTTTCACGACGAAAGTCCGTCGGGTGAAATTTCACCCGATGAGACCCGACCGGGTGAAATTTCACCCGACGGTGTGACTTGGCCGGATCACCTATACCTTCTATATACTCACTACATTTTCATCTCCCTCCAACAATTTACCTCAACATAACTTTCCCTCCAATAATTTTTACACCAAATTTTTACCACTCACTTTAAAACTTTCACTTTCCCTCCTCAAACACCCTTATTTATATCACCTTTTCACCTCACTCATCATTTCACCCTTTCACCCATCATAAAATACTACATTTAATCCTCCATCCATATTTCATCTTCAACTTGGTGAATATTTATTTTGGGTCTTTGAAGAGGGAAGAAGCCAAAGTTTCGGGATTTTTCTTGCAAATTATTATTATGGAGACAAGAGCCCAACGAGCCGCGCGTAAACAAGGTATGGCTTCGACCTCTAATCCTTCTAAGCATTCATCTTCTAGTAAGTCTACTAGGCCTAACTTTTACCTTGTCCTAATACACCTCTAGCTCAAACCTTCTCCGAAAAAGTTTTCGAGAGTACAAGGTGGCCTTGTCCATTCACAAAGAAAATTTTAGGAATTAAGGACGATATTAGAGAGTTATCGTCTAGGATTGGTATTAGTAAACTCCTTGATTTTATGCGTATCATAAATAAAGACCTTACATGTGAGTTCTTACTTCTTAGGTACCTTTACCATCGATAACCCGACCACACCAAGAGAGTTTAAATTTCGCTTGTTTGATAGAACTCACTGTTTAAATGTTTCCGAATTCGGTTTAGCTCTAGGTTTACCCTCATCGGGTACCGGACTAAGTAGACCCCTAAGTGATTCGCAAAGTAGTGCGACTAGGAGAGACTTGTGGAGGCACATAGCGCCGGGTCAACGTGATTTCGAACCCAATTCTAGTTTTACCGCTGAAGTCCGTAACCCTGTTGTTCCGGTTATGGAAGCAATTAACCCGGTTCTAGATCCGGGTTGTATAATTGAGCTACTTGGTGAATAATTGATTGCTCGACTTCCTTGAACCTCTCTTTCGTCTCACTCCCTGGATCGGACCTTCCCGGCGGAGTCGGCCTGCTCCCTGCACAATGAACGCACAGGGCCTCGGAGGTTGTCCGAGGGAACCCTCTCCGATGCCTAAGTCAGCCCGTGAATTGCCTTGATGAACCTAGTTCGTGAGGAGCTAGGTGGCGTTTTTAGGAGTAAGAGTCTAGAGAGAGAAAATCCAACCCCTCTCATGTGGGAAATGGGGAAGTATTTATACCTTCCCACAAGAGAGAGAAGTGGGGGAGGAATGGTTGGACAAAGAAGTGACAAGTGGCGTCTTCTCATCCACCCATTCCTAATTACCTTAGGCGAAATGACGGGAGGGCCCCTGGGGGTACCGACCCTGTCGACCAGGGACTTCCCCAGGGCAGGCGGACTTCGGGCAGTGGCTGCTAGGTTCTAGCAGGCTGGGATGGCTTATGGTCCCAGCAGCCGGCGGCCATCCTTAGCGTTTAATGCCTCTGTTTCAATTTCTTGCTAGAGACTGGTCCTTTGAGCTTTGACTGGAATCATCCCAGGGCCTGCCCAGCAGGCGGTTACTTGACAGGCGGCCGACCCCAATCAATTGGCCTTCGTCAGTAGGAGGGAAGTAAGGCTTTTCTTCTGCTGGCGATTCTTGCTTGGAGGGAGGTTGATTTCCATGTCTGCCAGAGCATTTAATGTTTTGCACTTTCCCAAGGGACGTTATGCTGCTCACGTCAAGTATGCAAAGAGTTGAGAGTGCCTTTTGCAATGATTACACTTCTCCTCTAGGTGGATTTTTGGGAACCGTGAAGAGTTCCCGATTGGTGGCTCTCCTTCCAGGGTGGTTGGAGTGTCATTAATGCCGTGTTTTCTCTTGTATAAAACCACAGCTTCCTCCACTTTTCTGCTTAGCTTATCTTCAATCCTTCCACTTTCTTTGTCTTTAATCATGGTTTGGATTAAAAAGTTTGTAATCCGTCGTGGAGTTAGATATGTTACTTTTATCTTTAGAGGGTTTTGGAGGCTCCGATATGCTCGTGCTGCGTATCGAGCTGTCCGCCGTAGTTGCCGTTCACGGCTTTATTCCTGCCGGACGGGTAAGAAGGCTTCTGCTAGGAGGGGCAAGCGCCTCAAGAGGTCCTCACCTCCTGCTGCGCCTAGGTTTAGGCGCTGCCCCCAGGGAGGGGGCTGTTTTGACAGGGGGTGCCACGAGTGCTTTCCGTGGCTGCACCCCGAACAATTTTACTCCAACCTTTCTGACACTGATTCCTCCTTGGCGTCAGGTCCTTCTTCGCCTGTGAAGAAGAGAGGCTGCCGCACCTGCGACGAATCCCGGGCCGTTCCCTTTGGCAGGGACTGGGAGGACAGCAGCCATGACTCTGATGACAGTGAGGGTCTTGGTTGCCTGAGCGACAAGGATGAAGACGAAGCTCCTGATGATCCTTTCCAGGGTTCCCCAGACTGGGATTGGGGCTCGGATCTCGGGAGTCCAGGCAGTCCTGGGGATTATTCCCCAGATTTGGACGACGACTAGGCCTGCGTAGCAGGGTGTTTGGTTTCTGTCAGGCCGGAATTTTTGGGCCTTATGTATTTTTCTTTTCGTATCTATCTCAAGATGTAACTTTCCCCTTCTGGGCTAATGAAATGAAAATTAATCAGCTTTTTTTTTTCTTTTTTTTTTTTTTTGAATGCTAGAATGACGTCGTCGGTTGGCCTTTCTTTCTGCCGTTTTTAGCTTCTCGAGGCCCCTCTTGGGAAGAGCGAACAGTCCGTGTCCAGTGTGCGACACGTGGGTGACTGTTGAGGCTCTTGTCAGGGGATCGCCTTTTGGGCTTCTTGGGCTTTATATAAGCCCTTCTTCCCCTTCATTCTCTTCTTTTACCTTTCTTGACATCTCAAACTCCTTATACTTCCTGAGTCTTCTTCGTTTTGCCGAGCATTTCTTCGAGGAGCAAGGAATACTTTTTATCACTGTCTTTGGCGACTTTATCGGCGTCTTTAGGTTAGAACTTCTTTAAATCTCTCCTCTTTTTTCCCTTCCATAGCCAATATGTCGCGAGTTCGTCCCCTTTCTTTTAATTCTTTGCTCGGGGGAACTAGTGGCGGCGATGGTGGCCGACGTGACATAGCTTCTTCCTCCGGGGTCGGCCCCAGGGAGGAGGACGATTATCATAGGGGGGAGGGTGTTGAGTCACCCGAGCCAGCTCCCTTTGATGTGGTTGACTCCGACGACGAGGCCCTGGAGGTGGATCCTTCCAGGGTCGCCGGCCCCCTCATCCGCAGGGAGAGGGGGAAGACCTACTTCTTGGACAAAGAAAAGTATGTGGTCCCCCTAAAGACCTACCCTGAGGCCAAAAACAGGGACCTGATTTTGGAGAGTAACGCTGCTAAGGCCATTGAACAATTTTACAATTTCGGGGAAGGGTACACGGTTGTAGTCCCTGGGGAAAAGGACACAGTGTGCTGTCCCCCAGAAGGATGTGTGGCCGTCTACCATAAGGCCTTGGAATTTGGCCTGCGATTCCCGCTGCACCCCTTCCTGGAGGAAACCTTCAGGAGGATGAATGTTGTTATCGCCCAGCTGACTGCGACTGCCATTAGATCCTTAGTAGCTTACACCTGGACCTGCCTTTTCCATGGCGAGGGGCCTTATATTGACGCCCTTCGTTTCATGGTCGGTCTTCAAATGGTGTCCTCATCTGGGGGGGATGGCTCCCCAGGTTATTGGTCTCTGCTGAGGCAGAAAAAGTACGCCTTGGTCTGACCGGCTATGAGCAGCCTTAAAGACTGGAAAAATAACTTTATATATGTCCATAGCGCGTCAGGGTGGAAAATTCCTAGACATTTTAGGAACCATGTCCACACCCGCATGGAGACGCGCGAGGAGTATCACCCACGTGTTGGGGGGAAGGCTCTGGAAGTCAAGCTGAGTGCGAAGGAGGAGATTTTGGTAAAAAAGTTTGAGATTGTGGTGGATAAACATGGGAACTTTGGCCCTGCTTTCTGGCTCCCCCATGCGGAGCTCATCACGACAGACGAGTATTTGCTTCCCCTGGGCCTGATTCCTGGCCTTGAAGGTAGTTCTAGGGATTTTTTGTTGTCACGATTTTCCAGGGACTTTATCTCTCCCTGCTTTTTAGATGACCGCCTTTCCCTTTCTGCAGATTCCTACACTTGGCGCTGGACCAAGAAGCAGGTCAGGAAGTTGGGCCTGAGCGAGGAATTGGACATTCTTTCAAGGCGTCCTCCCCTTCCTGCAAATTTTAGGAAAGGAAGCAAAGCCCTCATGAAGCTCGTGAAAGATTTTGCCGCTGGTCGAAGATTACCTCTCCCACCCCGGCTGCCTTCGTCGAAGCCGGCGACTCCTACCCCTAGCATCCATGAGGGGGAGGCGGAGGTTACTTCAGGAGTTACTCCTTCTCCCAGTCAGAAACAGGGTGCCTCTCCGGCTGGCCCTCGGATTTCGCTGGGAACGCAGCCTGGAAATTCCGAGGGGACTGGGGAGAGTGTTCCTTTGGAATTGAGGAGGAAGAGAGGGAGGGAGGCTCCTAGTGCTGACGTGGTGGACCTGGAGGCGGATGTTGCCACCCCTGAGGCGAAGCGCCCTGCACGTGAGCCTTCAAGAACTCCCTTCCCAGAGGAAAATGCAGAGTTCCACTATACGGCTGGTGACAGTGTGGATGTGTCAGGCTTGCTTTCTGACTCCGGAGCCGTCTTGGCCGATCGCCTTACAAAAATGGTGACCTCAACTTCTCATCAAGTGCTCCAATATATCCAGCGTACCTCCAAGGTTATGCTGGCGTCTGCGGAACTGGCGGCTCTCAGCCGCCTGAGTGATGAGGAACTGACAGTTACTCCTGGGGCTCCTCCTCCTGACCGCCTGGCCATGGTAGAAAGGGATGTCTCCTTGATAAGCTCCTTGAAAGATAAGATGGCAAGGCAAGAGAGAGAGTTAGAGGAGGCCAAGAAGCAGGCTGGTCAATGGAGGCTGCAGGGGGAAATGGCTGTGAAGGAGGTTGCCAAGCTAGAGGCTGATCTGAAGGAGAGCCGGCAGTCGTTGGACCGAGCTAATCTATCCTTGGCCGAGATGGGGCGCCTAAAGGGGAGAGTGACTGACTTGGAGGAGCAGCTGTCAAAGGCCCAGTCAACTTTTGAACAGGCTAAGGGGGAATGGACGAAGGAAAAAGAGACCCTGGCCGAGGAGACTGAGGCTGCAGTGGACGCCAGCTTCGTGAGCGGTGCCAACTCCTCTCTGGAGCTGGTAATGGAGGTGATAGGGGAGATGTTCCCTTCCTTTGATGAGGACTCCTTCCGGAGTCTCTATACCGCTAAGAATGAAGCTCGGGCTGCCAGGCAACCTGAGGCAGATGCCGGCGCTCACCAGGATGCTACGTGACGCCCCATCTCTATTCTTATAAGAGCTTTTGTCTTTCCGTGCTAAGCCAGTGCTTATGGCCATCTTGTTTGTAATATTTGCCACTTTGTCTTTTGTTCTTCAACTTTGTAAAGACCTTTCCACCCTTCATGGGTTTTGTTTGTGGAATATTTCTCTTTGCTTTTTATGGCGAACTGTTTTAAAATTCAGGGATCCTTTCCTTGTTTGTTTAATCGCGCCTGTCACAGCATGTCCCTGGCTTCGTTCACAGTCCAGGGGGTCTGCCCCCTGCCTACCCAGAGGTAAGCAGGGTGGTTTTTGCGTTTTTTATACAAGGTTGGGGGGCCTGCCCCCAGTCCTTGTTAATCTGGCCTGTCCCTGGCTTTTCGTTCGAAGTCCAGGGGGCCTGCCCCCTGCCTGCCCAGAGGTAAGCAGGGTGGCCTTTTCGATTTTTATACAAGGTTGGGGGGCCTGCCCCCAGTCCTTGTTAGTCTGGCCTGTCCCTGGCTTTTGTTCAAAGTCCAGGGGGCCTGCCCCCTGCCTCCCCAGAGGTAAGCAGGGTGGCTTTTGCGTTTTTTATACAAGGTTGGGGGGCCTGCCCCCAGTCCTTGTTAATCTGGCCTGTCCCTGGCTTTTCGTTCAAAGTCCAGGGGGCCTGCCCCCTGCCTGCCCAGAGGTAAGCAGGGTGGCCTTTTCGTTTTTTATACAAGGTTGGGGGGCCTGCCCCCAGTCCTTGTTAGTCTGGCATGTCCCTGGCTTTTGTTCAAAGTCCAGGGGGCCTGCCCCCTGCCTCCCCAGAGGTAAGCAGGGTGGCTTTTGCGTTTTATATACAAGGTTGGGGGGCCTGCCCCCAGTCCTTGTTAATCTGGCCTGTCCCTGGCTTTTGTTCAAAGTCCAGGGGGCCTGCCCCCTGCCTGCCCAGAGGTAAGCAGGGTGGCCTTTTCGTTTTTTATACAAGGGTGGGGGGCCTGCCCCCAGTCCTTGTTAGTCTGGCCTGTCCCTGGCTTTTGTTCAAAGTCCAGGGGGCCTGCCCCCTGCCTCCCCAGAGGTAAGCAGGGTGGCCTTTGCGTTTTTTATACAAGGGTGGGGGGCCTGCCCCCAGTCCTTGTTAGTCTGGCCTGTCCCTGGCTTTTCGTTCAAAGTCCAGGGGGCCTGCTCCCTGCCTGCCCAGAGGTAAGCAGGGTGGATTTTTTGTTGGGGGGTTCGTTTTTCCTGATTTTGGCAACAGGGGGGCCTCCCCCTATTGCCCCCTGCTCGTTTGTGTGTGAATGCGCAAGTTTTGAACAGGCAACGAGTATAAATCTGGATCTTTCTCATTTCTTTATAAGATTTGCGACATCTTTGGGTGGTCGGAGCCGTCGACATTTTTTTGACCGTCCTCCGCCTTTTGTTTCTTAGCAAAAAATTAAAAACTATCCTCGAATTTTTTTTAGACGTAATATTTCTTCAAAGTGTCTACATTCCAGTGAGCATACAGCTCTTGACCTTCAAGGTTGGCGATTTTGTATGTGCCTGGTCCCAGGACTCGAGTCACTTGGTATGGCCCCTCCCAGTTGGCACTCAGCTTTCCATGCTCTCTTGACTTTCCAACCGCCTGCGTCTTCCTCAGAACTAGCTCACCCATCTGAAAGTTTCTCTGTCGGACTTTGGTGTTGAAGGCTTTCCTCATTCGTTGCTGGTAGGCAACGATGTTGGTGCTGGCTTCCTCCTTTAACTCATTTACCAAGTCCAGGGCTTCGACCATTGCAGCTTCGTTTTCAGCTCGGTCGTACTACAGGGAGCGCAGAGAAGGGATCCTTGCCTCAATTGGTAATAATGCCTCTGCTCCATATACCAGACCAAACGGGGTTTGGCCTGTAGACTCTTTCCTGGTAGTTCGGATTGACCAGAGTATACTGGGAAGCTCGTCAGCCCACCTACCTTTGCAGTCATCCACCATTTTCTTCAGGCCGTTCAAGATTTGTTTGTTGGCCGCTTCTGCCTGTCCGTTGGTTTGCGGGTGACAGACGGCTGAATAAGCGACTGCGATGTTGTGGCTTTCCAGCCAGATTCTTAGAGGATCATTATCAAATTGTCTGCCATGGTCAAATACCAACATCTTTGGCAGACCGAACCTGGTGATAATATTTTGCCAGACCACTTTCCTGACCGTCGGCTCAGTAATGTTGGGTACTGCTTCGGCTTCCACCCATTTGGTGAAGTAGTCTATTGCGACAATCAAGAATTTCCTGCCCCCTGTGGCCACCGTGAAGGGTCCTAGAATGTCCATCCCCCACTGAGCGAAGGGGATGGGGGATAGGATTGGCCTGAGTTCCTGGGCCGGGGCATGGATTGATGGGGCAAAGAGTTGGCATTTTCTGCATTTCTGGGTCAGGCTCTTGGCGTCCGCCAGCATGGTGGGCCAGTAGTAGCCTGCCCTTAGGGCTTTGTGGGCCAGGGATCTCCCCCCGATGTGATGCCCACAAATCCCTGAGTGGATATCTTCCAACACTTCAGCAGCTTGATCTGCCCGTAGGCATTTGAGCAGGGGGTAAGTAAAAGATTTCTTATAAAGTTCCCCCCCCCCAATGAGTATGAACCAGGCTGCTCTAGCCTGTATTTTCCTTTTTTGTGCTGCGTCTGATGGCAGGACACCATGTTTCTTAAATTGGATGAAGGGAGTCATCCAACTTTCCGGTCCTTCTTCCACGGTGTTAATTGCCTGACTGGGGTTTGTGGATTTCTCATGCAAGACGTCGACCCATACTGACCTCCGTATGTCTTGTAGACTGGAACTTGCCAGTTTTGACAGGGCATCTGCTCGATTGTTCTGGGAGCGGGGGATCTGTTTGATCTCATATGATTTCAGGCCTGACAACTCTTCTTTTACCATTTCCAGGTATGTGGCCATTGCTTGGTCCCTTGCTTCGTATTCACCATTGATCTGGTTGGCGATGAGCTGGGAGTCTGTCGCCAGGACAATCCGCTCTGCCCCCGCGGCTTTAGCTAGCCTGACGCCTGCGAGTACTGCCTCGTACTCTGCTTCGTTATTAGATGTCGGGAAGACAAACCTGAGCGCATGCTCAAAGTCCGTCCCCGCTGGGCTGGTCAGTACGACGCCCGCGCCTGCGCCATTGGCTGTCGAGGATCCGTCCGTATGCACGATCCACTCCTCGGCAGGGGTCTCTTCTTCCCCTGAGTGGGAGCACTCAGCAAGGAAATCTGCTAAGGCTTGGGCCTTGATGGCTGTTCTTGGCTGGTAAGATATACCTAGCCCACTCAGCTCGATCGCCCACTTCAGTAATCTCCCTGATTTTTCAAATTTTTCCAACACCTTCTCCAGCGGTTGGTCGGTGAGGACCACGACTGGATGTGCGTCAAAGTAAGGTCTGAGTTTTCTGGCGGCAATTATGACTGCGTAGGCGGCTTTTTCGACCATCGGGTAATTTTTCTCGGCTGCCCCCAGCGCATGACTTACGAAGTATATAGGTTGTTGGGTGCCTGCCTCTTCCCGTAAGATAACCGCGCTGACAGTTATGTTGGTCACTGCAATGTAGAGGAAAAGTTTTTCCCCTGCTACTGGTCTTGCCAGGGTGGGGAGCCTCTTAAGATGGTCCTTCAACTGCTCAAAGGCCTCTTTCTGCTCGTTTTCCCACTTGAACTGTTTGTTTCCTTTCAGTATCTTGAAGAAAGGAGTGGCCTTGTCTGCTGATCGGGCGACGAACCGTGCTAAGGCGGCCATGCGGCCCGTCAGGCGCTGGATGTCTCTAATGGTCTTGGGCTCAGGGAGGTCTAGAATTGCCTGAATTTTCTCAGGGTTGGCGTCTATCCCCCGAGAGCTGACCAAGAACCCCAGGAATTTGCCGGAGCGGACCCCAAATGTACACTTCTTTGGATTGAGTTTCATTTTGTAGGTGCGCAGGGAGCAGAAGGTTTCCTGCAGGTCTATCAGGTGTTCTCTGTCTTCTTTGCTTTTTACGATGGCGTCATCAACGTAAGCCTCGATGTTTCTGCCTTTTTGTTTCTCAAACACTTTATCAACTAAACGCTGGTAAGTGGCCCCTGCATTTTTAAGCCCGAATGGCATCATCTTGTACATGTAGGTGCCTGAACTGGTGATGAACGCACACTTCACCCTGTCCGGCTGCCACAAGTATACTTGATGATACCCTGAAAAGGCGTCTAGGAAGCTCAGCATGGTGTAACCACTGGTGGCGTCTACCAGTTGGTCGATTCTGGGGAGCGGATAGCAGTCTTTCGGGCAGGCTTTGTTGAGGTTTGTAAAGTCCACGCACATTCTCCATGCGCCCGACGATTTCTTGACCATGACCACATTCGCCAGCCATTCTGGGTAGTCACAGACCTCAATAAAATCTGCTTTCAAGAGCTTGTCAATCTCTTCCTTAATTGCCGCGTCTTTTTCTGCGGACATATTTCGCTTTTTCTGTTTTACAGGGCGAGCGTCCATACTTACGTTCAGCCTGTGAACGATGCATGATGGATCAACGCCGGGCATCTCATCTGCCGAGTAGGCGAATACGTCTTTGTTTTCTTTCAGCAGCTTGATCAGTTCAGCCTGGTAGGACTCCTCCAGGTCAGCTCCTATTAGGACCTGCCTCCCTGGCTCTAGGTCCACCAGCATGCTTTCGCCCCCTGGCTCCAGGTGGTCGGACGCCTGATACTCGGCTGGGATTTCGCCTTCCCTGCTGGGGGAACTGTCAGCCTTTCTTTTTCCTTTTCTTTCTTTTTCGTGTTCTTGCAGGGCCACGGAGTAGCATTGTCTAGCTGACTCTTGGTCCCCGCGCACTTTTCCTTCTAGTCCGAAATCGGTGACAAATGCTATGGTGAGGGCCCTGATGGAGATGGCCGCCTCGATTTCGTCCAGGGTGGCTCTGCCGATTAGGGCGTTGTAGGCGGATCTTGCATCCACAACAACAAAGGTTGCTCTGACGTTTCTGGCAGTAGAGCCCTCCCCAAAGGTTACGGGTAGGTCTATGACTCCCATGGGCAGCACGCCTGCTCCGCTGAACCCGTATAACGATCCGGGGGCAGGTCGTAAGTGCCTTTTTTCAAGGCCCATTTTCTCGAAGGCGTCTTTGTACAGTAGATTTGTGTATGCGCCAGTGTCTACCATACACCTCCGCACAATGTGGTTGCTAATCTCTAGGGACAGCACCAAAGGGTCACTGTGCGGGTATACTACGCGCCCTGCATCATCAGGGGTGATGCTTAATGTCACTCCCCTTGGACTCCCTGCTTTCTCAGTATAGCAGATATGGTTCCTTAGTTCGCGCATTTGTCTTTTTTGGCTTCTTCGACTGAGCTGGCCCTCAGTGCCCCCTGAAATCACGTGGATCACCATGCGGTTCTGCACTGACCCCTCGGGTTTTTCAGATACTTCCTTCTGAGACTTATTCTTGGCTGCGTAGTTGGCTAACCATCCGTTCCTGATTAACTTCTCGATCTTGTCTTTCAGGTGACGGCATTCCTCGGTGGTGTGGCCTATGCAGTCGTGGAAAGTGCAGAATTTCTTGGGGTCTCCTTTCGGGCTACGAGGCTTGTTCGGGCGATTCCACTTAGCAGTTTCTTTTTCCAGTTCGAAGATCTCCGCCCTGGATTTGTTCAGGGCAGTGTAGCTGTCGAACCTGGGCTGGTAGACAGTGCGCTCCTTCTTGGGAGTGTCTCCCTCTTCCCTCTGCTTGCCTGGCTCATTTCTGCCCCGTCCACCCTGCGGTCCCCCTTGAGGCCTTGTTTGGCCTGCAGGGGTATCCGTCAGGCCGTGGAACTCCTCCTGCAGAATGAACCCTTCCGCAATTTTCCTGGCCATGGCCAAAGTTTCTGGCTGGGCCCTGATCATCTGGTTTTTCATTTCCCCTGGAAGCAGGGAGATTGTCAGGGCGTAGGCGGCGGTGGAATCATCGATCTCCTTGACCTGCTGGTAGGACAGATCAAACCTTCTCGGGTACTCCCTCACACTTTCACCTTTTTTCTGCTTCAGGGTCATAAGATCGAAACGGGTGAGGCGTCTTCTTTTATTCCCAGCATATTGTTCGAGGAAGATCTCGACCAGCTCTATGAAGAACCTGACTGACCCCTGACGGAGGTCTCTGAACCATCCTTGTGCGAGCCCTACCAGGATGGTTGGGAAAACTTTGCACCAGATGGCATCATCTACGTCGTACATGCCCATGTGGCTCTCAAACGCTGCCAGGTGGTCTTCTGGGTCTGTTGTCCCATCAAACTTAATGGTGGGCATTTTAATTTTTGGAATGGGATATTCTTGTACCTTAGGATGAAGTGGGGTTTTTGTGGGCCTGCCTACCAATCGTGACCTGCTTTCCCCAGATTGGTTACCGTGAGTATCCCATTGTTTATGGGCCGGTTTCCTCATACTGGGGGAGCGGTGCCTTGGAGGCGGCTTGCTTGCTGCTTCATCTTCTGTCTCAGGGGAGACTTGCCTGGGTCTTTTCCTCTGAGAGTGACAGAAGCTCTCACCCTGGTGGTACTTAGACTCGAGCGGTTGCCCCCGGTTGAGCCTTGATTGTAGGCTTTGGGATAAACCAGGGGCTGACTGCTCCTTGGCCGCCGGTGTCAGCCTAGAGAAAACTCCGCCTGGCTTTTCTCCCAAGCGTTTTGACATGGGCTCCCTGGGCCTCATTCGCTCCTGTAACCCTCGAGATAAGCCTCCCTGCTCTCCAGACGCTGATTCTGTTGTGTGAATGGAGAACGCCTGCTGGACAGGTGGCTCTGGGTTGCCGGTGGTAATGCGCCTTTGCACATGCGCATACGCTTGTGCCGTCCTTCTTGCTTTCCTCTGAGCATTCCTGGCGGCGGTCCGCCTCGTGCCCCCAGCTTCATCCCTGCTGATTGGGGATGGTTGCCTGGGAGCCGATGCGACCCTGCCTACCAAGTCCTCAGGAGTGAACTCCTGGTTCAGCATCGCAGAGAAGAAAGCGGCTGTCTGTGCCATCTGAGCTGGGGTCAGATTAAGAGCGTGTCCTGGGTGTGCTCCCAGCTCAGGTGTCACAGCAGTGTTAGATCCGCCGAGGAGACTGGTTCCCCCTATCCCTAGGATCGTGGCAGGAGGAATCCTCTCCGACTGCGGCATACCATACAGGGGGGTCACCGGTGGGACCGTCGGACCCGTTCCTGCACTGGCATCAATTATTTCTGGCATGATTGTTTTAGTTTTGTGATTATGAGTGGTTGATTTTAGTGGGTAACTCGTGAGCACAACCGTAAGTTCCCCACAGACGGCGCCAAATTGTTCCGGTTATGGAAGCAATTAACCCGGTTCTAGATCCGGGTTGTATAATTGAGCTACTTGGTGAATAATTGATTGCTCGACTTCCTTGAACCTCTCTTTCGTCTCACTCCCTGGATCGGACCTTCCCGGCGGAGTCGGCCTGCTCCCTGCACAATGAACGCACAGGGCCTCGGAGGTTGTCCGAGGGAACCCTCTCCGATGCCTAAGTCAGCCCGTGAATTGCCTTGATGAACCTAGTTCGTGAGAAGCTAGGTGGCGTTTTTAGGAGTAAGAGTCTAGAGAGAGAAAATCCAACCCCTCTCATGTGGAAAATGGGGAAGTATTTATACCTTCCCACAAGAGAGAGAAGTGGGGAGGAATGGTTGGACAAAGAAGTGACAAGTGGCGTCTTCTCATCCACCCATTCCTAATTACCTTAGGCGAAATGACGGGAGGGCCCCTGGGGGTACCGACCCTGTCGACCAGGGACTTCCCCAGGGCAGGCGGACTTCGGGCAGTGGCTGCTAGGTTCCAGCAGGCTGGGATGGCTTATGGTCCCAGCAGCCGGCGGCCATCCTTAGCGTTTAATGCCTCTGTTTCAATTTCTTGCTAGAGACTGGTCCTTTGAGCTTTGACTGGAATCATCCCAGGGCCTGCCCAGCAGGCGGTTACTTGACAGGCGGCCGACCCCAATCACCTGCTATTCGTTATTTTCCTGAAATCCTTTCCCACTGTCTTTTGCCGTCTACCGATAACATTATCAACCTCAATGTGTGTGTCTTACAATTGTTATGTGACTCTTTACTCGGTAACTCTAATCCCCTTGACCTACCCATTGTCGTGGCGTTACACTTTCATCAAATTATCATTGACCAACGCCCCTCTGTCGACTGTGGTGGTCTTGTGACTTTAATAGCTAAATATTTGGGTTACGCGACCGACCACCTTAAACCACATGACCCCCGTGTCTGGCTTGACGAGGCCTACTTTCCTTCTTGGATTTTTCATGTGCCTGACCACCGCCTTGTCTCTCTTGGCCACGGCCGTGCCTTAATTGTCCCCAACAAAAACCTAACCAATATTTATAACCATCGTAATTGGGACCTACCTCCAGGTCCCTGTGAATTCCGACTGACCAAATCGGGGGAAATAGGAGTTTGGGAGTATGCCGGTGAGGGAACTCCGACGGCTTCCTATCCGTCAAATGACTATTCGACCTAAGCACCCCTACAAGAGTCGGTAGATAATTTGGTTTGTGTATGTTGTGGGTATTTATGTGGTTTGTGTCGGTGAGTCTCAATCATTTACAATTGTATGTCCTTGAATTAATATTGTTCCTTGTTCCTTGCACCATCATTATAATCTTTGTGATTGTTTTGTCTCGAACAAAATTTGCAAGCTATCCCACCATCCCACTGAATAATTTTTGCCGCCGTCGCGGCCTTGGTATTGCTCCCGGTCTCTTGGCGATGTGATTACGCCATTGACCCTTTGAAAAATCCAAATTCAAATCAATCTTTCTCAATTTTTCTTAATCCGGGCTAGGTGATGTGACTACACCTACGCCCATTTTATTTTCTTTGATTTTTATTTTCTTAGCCACTTGGCTAGGGTCTAGGTGATGTGATTGCACCTAGGCCCGCCACTATTTTATCGCTTTATTTATTTTATTTTCCTTTTCTTCTTTCAAAATTTTGAAAAACCCAAAAACATTTGAAAAATCATAAAAATCCAAAAATATTTTTCTTATTTTCCTTTTCGATCTTTCCCTACTTGTCCATTGAGGACAATGTACAGTTTTAGTGTGGGGGAGGAGTCTAATATCTTTTACTTTCTCAAAAATCTTTTCAAAATCCATAAAAATTTGAAAAATGCGAAAAATCAAAAATATTTTCTTTTTCTTTTTCTTTTCTTTTCTTGTTTCTCGTTATGTTTCGTGTCCCGTGTATGGTCTTGTTCTCTACTCTTACAGGTAACCACCACCTTAATAGCATGAATTGAAGAGATTATGAAAGCACCCGCTAGGTAACTTCCTTCCTTCTTTCTTTACTTTCGTAAAGAAGTTAGGTTGTTGCTATTGGAGGCTCTCGAAGTTGAGCATTTTGGTGTTGTGGTTGATTGCGCTTGAATGATGATGGAGTATGGAGTACATGACTTTACTTGTGTTTTCTTTTATTTTTTCTTTTTTCTTTTTCGTGTGTTCCTTTTGCTTTTGTATAGAGTATCTAGGACTAAATGTTTTCGAAAACCCGATTACAAACCTTTTACAAGAGTTTACATTCCATTGTAGATAACCTATTGTAGATTTTGGACCTTGATCTAGTAGAATGACCTTTAATCAATGAATTTGTTGATCCTTTAGCTTGAGTCCACCTTTTCTACTAGAGGTTTACTTCGGGGTTTGCATTTGACCACCTTGACCACCCATGGAGGAGTTAGGCCTTGGTTCCCGCATCCCGTTTTCTAGGTGACCTTGCTCGAATGACCATTGCACCTTTAGTCCAAATTCTCTCCGCCTTTTGTGGGTTATCCGGGAATGGCGCGCGTTCTCAATTACCTATTTTTCCTCCACTTATACATCACCGCAATAAGTTTACACAAAAAAAAAAAATAACCTCCAAGCTTGGTTACAGACCACATCAAAAAGCCAAAAAAGGACAAACCAAAGCAAGAAGAAAAGGGCACAAAAACATGAAAAAGAAAAACAAAGGAGAAAGAAAAGGCGCTTCAAATGAAAAATCGTATCGTCAAAAACATCTCCTTGAAAAAAAAAGGCCCTTTGATTGATTCATCGCTGTGAAGTGCCAACTAGAGGACCGAGTCCCGAGGTCGGAAGATAGCGGTGATGAGTCGATTCACCCCAATAATTGTAAACACTCCACCTTTTTATTTGGACTAGTTTAGGAAATTCGAGTTTGGAACGACCCTCTTGGCTTAGCCAAAGAGAGCGGGACTGCACCTACCTACAGTGTCGAACGAATCCATGGTTCACTTTTTCCACTCCGTTATACGCCTCGTCGTACCCCTTTAGAAGACTAGGAGGACCTAGGCTAAGTTATCAACATCTATATTACTTAATTGTCATAGTATTAGGCTTTGGTCCTTGTTTGCGTGGGTCATCTATCTTGGAAGCCTATTGTTGTTTTAGGTAAGTAATCGGTGTCTTCCCCGCCGTCTCGATGAGGGATTTGGTGTTTTATTTTTGCTTTGGATGCATCTATTCTTTCGTGTTATGTGTTTTTGTTGTGTTTAGTCGCATCCACCATTTTGAGCAAGCCCCAATTTGCCTTGCATGGAAGTACTCTACCTCATGGGTATTTCGATGTGAGTTGAAGGGACGGAGGAGGCTCGTTAATTGCCCCGTATCGGCTTAGCATAGTCTAGCTAGTAGTAGTTGTTGTAATTTGTTTTTGGGTCTTTGCTCGAGGACGAGCAACGGTTTAGTGTGGGGGAATTGTTGTGTGCTAAATTTAGACCGTTTTTTCCCTCATTGAGACCCGTTTTTCCCTCGTTTTGCGAGTCTTGAGTGCGATTATCGCCATATTTTGAGTAAATCTCGCATTAGCGTCCCTCTTGTGCGTTTTACGTGTTTTTGGTAGTTTTTCTATCATTTTGATAGGATTTTGCACCGAAATCACGATCGAGCTTCCACGAGCACAAGAGAAGGGAATACCGTCCAAAGAGTGAAGCACACAACTTAAAGTTTAAAGTCATCCAATCAATCAACGAAGAATGAGACAAGAAAGTGGCCAAGAAAAATGACCGGGCGAAATTTCACCCGGTGAAACACCACCAGGCAAAATTTCACCCGACGGTGAAAGCGCCTCCCGAAGATTTTCCGAGACCTCCCCACCGGGCGAATCTGACCGCGCGAAATTTCACCGGGTGAAATTTCGCCCGATGGAGAGAAGAGCCGAAAAACGCAAAAATGGAAGAAAATCTGACCGGGTGAAATTTCACCCGGTGGGAATTATCGTCAAGTCCGCAAGGCGAAGTTTCACCCTATGAAGATGCTAAGGGAGATTGACTCACTAATGGAGCATAAAGTTGGATTTGGGTTTTAGGTTAAATACCCATTAAGAGATTACTATATATACGTCTACTCTACTTAGTTGCCTATTACCTCTCCATTATGCTAAGGAGGGAAGACATTACACCACTCCACCATCTTATTACACCATCTTAGTGGTAGTATTCTAGTAGAAAATCCTCCATAATTCTAGTAGTTTACATAATAATTAGTAGTAGATCTATATAGTTTACATCAACAATTCTCTAGATTACAAGTTTGTAGAAGATTATTCAAGTTTTATTTGAAGATTTGTTGGGTTTATTGGAGGATTAGTGACAAGTTCTCCATTTTATTCATCAAAGATTCAATCTTTATTCATGATATCTTCTTATTTCTTGTAGATCTCCATAGTTGGTATACTTCTCTTCCACTCTCTAATATCTAGTCTAGTTTTAATGTTATTTTCTCATCATTATCTTGTCTAGATCATATTAGTGTTGATAGTTTCATTAGATCTATTTAATATGCATGTTGTAGAGATTTTCCCCTTAGTCAATGTTTTGTTGCTTTCCATAATGATTAGTGAGTAGATTTCTTGTTGGGGAGTTTAGAGATGAGGACTTGGACTATTTGAATTTAGGGATAATGGTGGGTTGCTTGCATGTTGGTTTATCTTATTTATGGTGTTATGTCATTGTTGTTTTAGTCCGGCCAACTAGAGCGACATTGACTAATTTCTATCAATATGGGGAAACTCGGGGTAGAAATTACCATGACTAGGGACTTACTCTCATTCACCGCGAAAGCGGGTTTTTAGGTGAGTTCATCAATATTGCGACAAAAACTCGATCCCGACCTTCTTAGACTCCGAGTACCGAATCCCGACTTCTCCCTAACACCTTTTCCCTAGATTGACCACCTCTAGCTATCATCGTAGTGATTCCTCTAGTATAGACTCGACCCTTAGAAAACCCCCCTCTAGACATCAAACATGACACTTTAAACCCGTTATTATCACACCGTTCCCTGTGGACCGACCTCGACTTACCACGATTACTTGTTTGTTTTTGTGTGTCATCTCGAGTCTTATAAATATTGTTTTTTTATCCCCCGTCCTTCGTTAACGACCGATCCGATTGGGTGGCGATCAACCTCTCGCAAAACCCAACTTCTCTAGCATCGCTCTTAAAAATTCCCATTCGACCCGCTCGTACGCCTTACTCATATCAAGCTTAAGAGCAATATTTCCCCGCTTTCCTTCGCCACCACGCTTCATGGCATGAAAAACCTCAAAAGCGATAATGGCGTTATCGGTGATAAGATGACCGGGTGTGAAAGCACTCTGTTCAACCGTGATAATATTATCGAGAATATGCTTTAGCCCATTAGCAAGAGTCTACGAGATAATTTTATATAATACATTACACAGACTAATAGGACAAAATTCAGAAATTTTTTGTGGTCCTCGACATTTAGGAATTAATACAACCGAGGACTTATTAATCTTACCTAAATCACGTCCCTCAGACCACCATTGGCGAACAAAACAGCAAAGATCCTCCCCGACAATATCCCAATGCTTCTGGAAGAACAAAGCATGCATTCCGTCCGGACCCGGAGCCTTGTTGGGATGCATATCAAACAGGACCCTCCGAATCTCATCATTATGCAGCGGCCTCAAGAGTTTCTCGTTCATTTCCTCTGTAACTACTCCGGGAACGGCCTCCAGCACCCTCGCCATATTATTTGTACCTTTTGTGGCAAAAATACTATCAAAATAGGACACAGTAGCTTGCATAATCCCTTCCTGATCAGTGACCCAATTTTCGCCCTCTGTTTCTAACCCGACGATCGTATTTCGCTTCTTCCGTTGGCTCGCCTTATGATGGAAGTACTTCGTATTTTTGTCCCCGTCGCGAAGTTCAACCTGCCTGGCCCGAGAAAACCAATAAGTTTCCTCCAGATTACGGAGTTCGTTCAGCTCAGAAACTGTCCTCTGACAACCCTCGAGCATATCTGCCGAGGGTGCACATTTTTGCCACGCTACCAGTTCCCGTTCTTTTTCACTTATTCTTTTTTTTCGATCACCAAAAACACGTCGGGCCCAACTAGAAAGCCTAGTAGCACACATACTTACTCGTTCCTCCATCGTTGACCCATGTCCCCCCCGCCAAGCTTCCTTCACCACCTCATGACACTCAGGCTTAGACAACCAGAAGGGCTCAAATCTAAAATGATTTGCCCTCCTACGGCTAAATACACGCCAAGAATGAGCGATAACAATCGGAGCATGATCTGACGCATATATAGGAAGATGACGAACTATAGCCTCCGGGAAAAGGGCTTGCCATCCAAGATTACCTATCGCGCGATCAAGCCTCTCCCTCACCAGAGTAGACGCACGTCGACCACGTTGCCAGGTGAACGGATTTCCTTGATAGCCCAAATCAGCGAGTGAGCAATCCGTCAAAGTTGACCTGAAAGCCTCCATTTCCCTAGTACCCCTGACCATCCCCCCTTCCTTCTCGTCTGCACTTAGAATTTCATTAAAATCACCGAAGCAAACAATAGGATCATCTCGCTCCTCACATAGATTTCGCAATAATTGCCACGTTTTATACTTCTGGCTCGCACCTGGCCAACCATAAATTCCTATCGCAAACCAGTTATGTGAATCATTATCTCCTTTTGCCTCCACACAAATATGATTATTATCATAGGACACTAATTCCGCTTCAACATTCTTCCACCATAAACCCAAACCTCCCGACCTACCATTACTGCTAATACAAAGACCCATATCGAAACCACATTTGTTACGAACTTTTAATAACTCACTACTCCTAATCATCGTTTCCATAACGAAAACGATGTCCGGGCCCTCCTTCCAACACCAATCCTGGAGGGTATTCACTGTCCGAGGATTGCCCAGACCCCGACAGTTCCAACTGAGGATTTTCATTGTTCTTCGCGGGATTGCTCCCCGGCAACCTCCGCTACTTGGGTAATCAACCCGGATTGACTAGTTGATAGCCTGACTATATCCCCTCCACAAACCTTCTTATAAACGTTTTGTAACTTCAACTCCTTGCACTCCTCCCCACACGAACTCCTTTTCTTAATACCGCGCCCCACAAATTCCACCCCACTATTCTCCCCCTCCAAAAGCCTACTCCCACCTCGACCCCTTTGCGCCTTGAAGAACTTCCTTACCCCTAACACACCCTCTGTCGGGACACTATTAGAACACCCCTTCGTACTCACGATAGTTGTGTTCGGGAGGAAAGACTTAAAACTGGACGTAGCGGATGACACCTCGTCTTCCCGCGGTAAAAGATCGGACTTTTTATTGTCCCCATTCCTGCAAACCACCGTCCCATGAATCGACACTCCCCTGAGGATATCAACCATATGTTGAACCTCCTCTTTCTCCAACTCTTGGGCCTCATCATCCTCATTTTCCTCAGGAAAGAGTGTTCGGGCACATGAACTCCTTCCTCGATCCTCCCCCCGATGCGTTCGAGCCACTCTCCAGGGGGATGCACGTAAACCCTCATCATATCTCCTTCCCATCCCTACTGGCCCTTTTCTCGCCTTACACTCCTTCTCACCATGTCCTATATGCCCACACACGTAACAAAACAACGATAGGCCTTCGTAAGCAATACGTACATTCCAACTCTTACAAATACGTTGAAGGTATTTGGTGAAACCCTCTGTTGGATATTGGACCATGACTTTTAAAGTCCGCATGGTAGTCTGAAGTTCAGTATTATCAGAATAGTTTTTAGCGAACTCGATAGCCACATCTTCCCAAGTAGGGAACCTTTTTGTATAAGCCCATAGAACCAGGCTTTTGGGTATTTCCCGAGGGATGCGCCAAACAAATTGATGAACATGTCGGCTTTGACCCCCTTGATTGATTGCCATGAATTGTTTGAAAGCTCGGAGATGTAATAATGGATCCTTCGTCCCTTTGAATATGGGTAACCCCCGTAAGTTGAGATCCTTTGGTAGTTTCTCAATAATAGGTGTATAGTCTCGGGAGTTTTTAATACGAATGTTATTCCCTTGAAGGGCGTGGAACTGTTGTTCGAGCTCACGCACCGTGCTGATCAGTTTGGCAAATGGCCCAGTATTTACCGACTCAGAATTGAAGTCTTGTCGTTCATTGATAGTTAAACGAGCATTCGTGGCTTCTAGGTTGGTTCTTATGAACCCTAGTTGGGTTTCAAGGATGGCATGCTTACTAACCATTGTCTCCAGCAAGGCCTTCAGTTCATCAATGGTGTTTTCCATGTCCCTATTCCCGGTTGTGGATGCCATATTCTGCGAGAATACCCACGTAATTAGAAATGTTGCTTCGGAACTCGAATACACCAAGGCATAGGAAATAGCGCGAGAGGAAAGACAGCTCCTGTTTGACTCGGGTTAGACTCTCTTAAGACAAATATGTAGGGTGCGATTCTCGGAGTGACTGTGATTAATCGCTTCGTCGGAGAATAGCCCCCAGGTGAGACTAAGGACTCTGATAGGACTTAGATGGTGTGGCATCTAAGTGACTCTAAAGTGACACATGTGAGACAATACGTGTAGGACCCGACCCTTAGAGCAACCGTGATTGATCGCTCTGCTAAAGGATAGCCCCCGAATGGGATCGAATGTTAAGACTCGAGTGCTGGACGAGTAACCCTTAGATGTAAGGATCACGAACCTTTTGTTATAGGGCTATGCCTTGTAAAAGGTTGACTCGGCCTCGACGAAAGGCAGACAAGGTAAGGGAAGAAACTTGCGATATGACATCGGCAAAGATTCAACGCTAGAGACCCTCAACTTGACTTGAATATGGATGGCCCTGTGATTAGGGCAGACCCTTAAGTTAAAGGGTTCGCGAATTGGGGTGACTCGACTAACGGATTGAAAGACGGGCGAAATTCCTTTAGGAAAGGTCGTGGGGACCATCGTGTTGAAGAGAAAGATCGCGCGGGGCTTTCTAGTTAGGACTCGAGTGTTTAGACGAACCTTCCATTTACGAGTGTATGACTCGTGTTGGTCGGTTGTGCCTTTAGGATAAGGCGGACTAGGATGGGGAAGAAACCCATGATGTAGGATCGACGGAGTTCCGATGCTATAGATTTTCGACAAAATATGAAAAGACTCGACACACGGATGATGGTAGGTCCTATAATAAGGAAGTTTTTGAAAAATGATTGAATTTTGAAAATTGAGAGGACGGTCCCGAAATTGGCAGTGGGCCAATAGGATCGGGCATTTTGAAATGTTGGAATGGTTGCGAATAAATTCGCATTTTGAAAAATTGGGAGGCGAGCCCGTCTTTTGAAATTGGCAGCATGCCGACAAGATCGAACTTTTTGAAAAGTTGAATATTTGAAATTTTGAAAAATTTGAATATCGAAAATAAATTTTCAAAAATTTGAAAATTGAAAATAAGATCCCGAAGATTTGAAAATCGAAAACGGCATATTGGAGATTTGGAAATCGAAATAGAATTTTGAAATTTTGAAAATCGAAATGGAATTTTGAAAATTCGAAAATCGAATAGGGATCGGAAATTCGAATATTGAAATGGATTGCATGCCAGCTAGAAAATAGGCTTGTTTTGAGTCAAATCTTAAGTCTAAATTTCGGCAGCATTTTGAGTTTTTGAAAATTGGATATCTTGAAAAGATGGGTCCCGAAACGGACGGTATTTCGGGTTTTTCAAAATTTGGTATTTTGGAAAGATGCTTTTTTTTTAAAAATGATGGTTTTTGAGAAATGACACGGAAACCAAGTAGCACGTAGTCAAACAAGCATTATGACGACAGCATGTATGCTTTACGCTAAGTCTCGATCGGTCAAAATTAGGTCTATACCAACAACAACGGCTTTCTCGTAAATCAGGACGGACTTCCTATGCCGAATTGGTCTTAGAACATGCCGCGAAACCCATACGAGTTCGGCCATAGATGGCTTTAGCGCACCCATTTAGGAATGCACCGCGGTATAGTGGGACGTCGGTCACAAGTAACCGGCCCGGGAAAAATTTGGGTTATGCATGAACCATCGAACTAAAACGCGTACATTAATATTCGAACGATTTCTTTTCAAGTCTCACCCTAGGAACCCCGATGACAAGTGGTACATCGGGTATCCCCAGCGGAGTCGCCAAATTGTGGACATTACATAGGTCCACCCTGACGCGGCCACGCGCGGGTTTGGGTAGGCAAATGAATCTCGTGGTAAGATTGATCTCGGATTGAAATTTAAATCGAAGTTAGGAGTCGCCACCGAATTTTATGGGGATTCGGACCCGTTCGAACTCACTCTACACTTAGGCATTTCGTGTACAAAACACGAACCGCTTTTAGTGCTAGAGCTTATGAGATCGTCCCTTTGCATTACGATACCGACGCCGAATTATCGGGAATCGTGCATCAAATGACTCTCGTGTGCCAACGGTTTCAGACTCCCGGAAACCATGGTTCTGAGTAAGAGGTGAGGGTACGTGTTGGGAAGCCCACAAAGGACACCAACCCCGCCCGCTCTTTAGTGGCCTCTACTAAGATACCGTTCGATTTTTGTGTACGCGCGTTAGTTTGATGATGAAATGTTATGCAAACAATGTTTTTTTGCTAAGCATGCGAATTGTATGTTAAACTACGTCGTTTTAATGCATTTAATCTATCGTCGAAATTTTTTAGCAAGCGATGTTCATTTAAGGCAATAAATGACAAACATCGAAAATAGAAAATTCGTAAATAAATTACAAATTACACGGGCGGAATACAACCCGGAACTTACAATACAACGAGCGATAAAAAAAATCGGAGCGATCAAAAGTGTAACGATAATATAGATAGGATTAGAATAGATAACGCAATGCATGGTTTTGAAAGATAAGCACGTGATAGTCTTGACACGTGACGACTAAAAGTCGTAAAAAGAATTTGATTAGGCTTACGGTACTTAGAAGGCTCACGGTTTAGGCATAATAAAGGCCACTCGATCGAGTCATGGGGGAGACTCGATCGAGTGCCCCTCGTGAAGACCCCCTGCCTGTTATTTGAGGGGTCACTCGATCGAGTGAGCCAAGACACTCGATCGAGTGCTCTCTGTTCGAGGTGCTACTCGATTCGGAAAAGGTAGCAATTCCGATTTTTATTGTTTAAATTGATAACTAGCCAAGTTACGTGAAAATATTACACAATCTAAACGCGACTCGGTTTACGACGCTCGAAACATATATTGTATGATTGCAAGATTGGTTATCGGTTATTTTGAAATAAGTTTTTTGAAGTTGACTAAAATTTGACTAGGACGAAATTGATTCCCTCCACGTCACGACACCGTTACTAATCCTTACGGATTATGTGATGTTCGATTTTCACGTCAACGGGTTTCGTGCTAACCGTGATTGATAAAGACTCCTCAAGCGCGATATTTGACTACGGAGTCAATATCGGTCTCTTAGAGTACGCTTTGAAAAATGATATCGAATATGCTTAATGACAAGTTTCCGCAATCACATCACGCCCTTGAGTGTTTGGGGTGGCGCTCCTCGAAAGAGTGCCACCTCCGTTACTACTCGTGAAGGGATTAGAGGGATCTTAAACGGAACTTGTTTTTAAGCGTATTCGACCCGAGAGTGATTGAAATAATATATAGTTATACGCGGTATTAATGTTAATGATAATAAAACGAAACAATAATAAAATGTTGGCGTACGAAAATAAAAGTTAGTAATAACGAAATAAAAATGTTAGAGTTAGTAATTAATAATAAATAGTATATATATAGTGTGTGTGTGTGTGTGTAATCGAAAAAGAGAAGGGAGAAAAATATTGGAGAAGAAGAAACAGGGTTTGATGACACCTTCAACCTACATGCTTAATTGGTCTCGGAAACGGACTCGTAGTAGCGGCGTGAGCGCGGGAGTATCGAGGATGTAAGTGGAGTTATGCTGTGTATGGTTAGGGAGAGGATGCTCTCGGGTCTCTGACGAGTTTTGATCTCGGGATTTTGAATGTGTATGTGTGTATGTAGATGATGGATGATTGTATGTTGAGGTAGAAAAATGTAGGGGATGATTAGGGTTGCTTAGGGTTATCTATGTTCTGAAAATGTGAAGAGTAAGGGAGGTATTTATAGAAAATGTCCCCCGACCTAGGGTCATTTGATCGAGTAGACCTACTGCACTCGATTGAGTGGCCCAATAAAGACGTCTGATCGGGTTTTGAAGAGTGCACTCGATCGAGTGAGGTCAAGCCACTCGATCGAGTGGGTTAGGCGAGATAACCATTTTAAGGAAGCTTTTAACCTTTTTGAATTTTGAAAATGTTGGTTGGGCGCTTGTTTCTAGAAGCTTTTGCGAGGTCAATTTTTTATTTGGACCGGGTTTTGGGTCGTAAAAAGACGGTTTTATTTCTGGTGTCGGTTTTGGCTCAAATTAGTCTCATTTTATTGGAAACGACCCACGGGTCCTGGATTTGAGGTCGGTTTTGAGAGATTTACACTCCGCTAAATGCCCACGTCGGATACTATTAATTCTGAGTCCGTATTCGAGCTTATTAAGTCACGTTTACGTCCGATCATCTTCGGGTGTTTTGTTGGAAGCTGTTATAGACACTAGCAGGCAAAATGCGGGTGTCCACAAAGTTGTGGACGTTACGTATGTTTACGACGTGTCGTGGATTTAGTATCCACGCACATAAGTCGGACTCGACGTTATCGAAGTGCATAATTAAAAGTACGGTATGTAAATTGTGTTTAGATGACAACCTAGTGACGATACGACTTCTAGCGGCGGATCCTCCTAACTTTCCTATGGCAATTCCAGTAGAGCTTCGCTACGGTGAGTCGAGGTGGCTAGTCAAACACGGGTGCCCATTTTCATTCGTATCGAGTCAATAACTCGAGGAACTACGAAGAATAGTGTTGATTCGTGAATCAGAGAGAAAACTATCGAGTGGATCATGCCTAATGTTGGAGTGCGACGCTAAGGAAGAGCAAGGAGCTCATAGAGAGGAGAGGGGAGATTGAAGTTATGAATTGTGTGTTGAAATGAGCGGAGAAGGGGAGTATTTATAGTTTTTCTCATAGTTCAAATCGAGATCTCAGGCGCCTGGTGGCGTGCGACCCAGGGTTGGGGTGCCTGAGGTGAGTCGGTGCAATTCCAAGGCACCTGGAGCAATTCCAAGGCACCTGGAGGGAGGCGGTCGAAATATAGAAGATCCGATTTGAAAACTTTCCAAAGCAGAGATTATACGTAATCTTGGTGTTTGCTTGGGCATTAAGAGTTCTTCCCTTGACCTAGCGCATGTGCGCCGATGGGCCTCGGGCGCGCGTCTCGAGGCTTGCTCGGCCTGACGCGTTGACTCGTGTTTGACTTTGCGTGTTTCGGGACCAATTCGGAGCCCCGGTGTCGGAATTGACTCTAATTAGTCTCGACGCGACCATAATGACACGACTAAGACCGTCTTGATGTTGAATTAAGTTTTCCAAGTAATTTTTGATCTGTTCTATAGAAAAACCATCTAAAACATCGTAAAAATCGCGTCGTGTTGCAGTCCGATCATCATCGGGTGTTCGTTGGGCACTCCTGCAACCACCAGGTCCATATCTGGGTGTCTACACCCGTATAAAAATATTACTACGTATTTCATAAAATTCTGAAAAAAAAATAATTATTTCTTACTCCCTCCAAATTTATTTTTCTTCCCTCTTTTTAGATTTGTGAGGAATATTTAATTGAAACGGGAAGAAATATAAAAAGACGGAGGGAGTACTATTTTTGAGAAATTTTAGTCTCTAATACGTAGTAAATAATTGTTAATTTACCTATTTTCGGATCGGGGGTTATGACCCAAAGTATTCGGGTCATTATCGGGTTGGATCACTTTCGGATTTGGGTCATTTTCGAGCGGGTTTTTGCAGGTGGATTTTCGGGTGAGGTTAGTTTTTGACGGGTCTAAGTATGAGCATGTTCTTTTCAGTTTATTTAGTTAATCAAATATGAATATTGCACATACAGAATAATATGAAAACTTCTTTTCTAGTACTCCCTCTCATCCATTCAATTCTTTACACTTACTATAAATGGACAATCCAATCAATTCTTTACATTCCCTTTTTGGAAAAACACTTTACCCTATAATCCTTATATCCTTACTCTATTTACACAAAATGCCACTACTTTTTCCTTACTTTAAGTTTGGTGGACCCATAAAATCATCTGATTTACCAATAATACCCTTACTTTTACCACTTTTCTTAAAAATTGTGAAACCCCCATGTTAAGGATTGAATGGATGGGAGGGAGTATTACATAGTGAGTATACTTTTTGGAGTGGACATATAATATATCTCATTCATAATCTTTACTTTTAGATCAATTTAATATACTGTATAACACAACTATAAAACAAACCCATGAATTTTCACAGATCATAAAACTAGTTAATTAATGTTGATTAAAAGCTCAAAGGAAACTGACCAATTGTTTTACGGCTTGTTTGTGACGAAAATATTCATCTTAAGCTTAAGACGGGTCAAATATATGGGATAAGACAAACTTATGTGCTTAGGGTATAGGAAGAGTTTTTGACATTTTCCTAATTGGATATATTTGACTCATTTGAACGTTATAACGGATATGCTCATCGCAAAGAAGACCAGTTGTTATTTTACTACTGTTCCATATAAGATAGGCTAGATATGTAATACTTCCTCCGAGTTCCTATTTTTGTCTAACTTTCCTTTTTGAGCTGAGTTTGATATTTGTTCCACTTTCCTTTTTAGGCCATCAATTTATAATTCACATTTACTCTCTCATTTTTCCTACTCCCCCTTCTTTTTTGAGACACTCATTTCCCTTTCCTTAATTTTCATCCCAACAACAAATGGGACAATAATAGGAACTCCCAACAGCAAATGGGACAATAACAGGAATTCGGAGGGAGTACTCCGGATGTACCAATACCATCGCCATGCAACATCCAGATTCTCCGATATAATCTTATCTATGACGTCCTTTCATCAACCAGGGTGTCACTCAAAAGATTTTGGTATTTTGTTCTCTTTTCTGGAGTCCGCCTCGAGAGTCAAGAACGAGTAGACTATTATCTTTATATATTACCGTAAAATGGCCCCTCGTTGCCTCAATATTGCACTCTTTGTTATTACTATTCGCTTCATCCATCCTTTAACTTCATGGAGTAGGTGACTCCAAAATTAAGGGTATAAATATATGATGAAAAAATGGAAGCTGAGAAAAAATGTGGGGTCAGAACATCCAATGACCACTCATTTCAGACTAAAATAGAAATATTTCAAACATAAAGTTTGAAAATGGACAATCAAAAGAGGAAAATAAAAAATTATAAAATGGATGGAAAGAGTACTAAGAGAATAAAACAGCTGGCAAAAAAAAAAGAGAATAAAACTTATCTTATGTGTCATACTCGAGCAGCCACATAAAACGCATATACATCTCTATAATACTCTGTGATAACAGTCAATCTATTTTTCGAAAAAACCAGCAGCAGCCGCATACGGAATACCCCACATACGGTAGTGGACAGTGGTCTATCTATCTTCAGACAAAAACAAAGGTCTTGGAATCCTTGACATTACCCAATCAAGATCACATCTGTGACAACAGAAATTTTGTAACCCATACAACCCAAAAATGACCCAATAACCTACGGAAAAACCGACTTCCTTAATTTCTCGCTGCACTGACAAGGCTCTCTCCTCGTACAATGAATTAAATTCAGATACTGATTACTGTTACAAACCGGGGCACCATTCTATGTTCTCCCATTCCACCTTCACATCTCTACCTGTCAATAAATAAAACCTAATCGTATGAAAAAAAACCTTGAAATTTCCCCCAATCACGTCAATTCACATTAAGTAAATAAAAGGGGAATACTCTGGGGAAAGTCAATCAGAGTGGAACTGATGAAGAAGAAGGTTGTCCGCTTTCGGTAGCCAGCTTCAATCTTTGATGGTGTTCGGAAACCTTGTAATCAACGATCTCCGCAAATAGTTGATTGTCTAAGGAGCAATCCGGTCGGCCATAGACGGCAGCTTGGATGCTGGCCACAAGCTTGGCTATTTCACGGCCAGAAAACCCATCAGTCTTTTTCGCAGCCTCACGAATGACATCCTCAGAAAGATCTTTGATTGTTATTGTCTGAGCCTTCTTTCTGGTGTTAAATACAGGGCCCCACTTAGATTCGTTCCCATTTCCATTTTTGCCAGACAGATATTTGTCCACATAGAGCTTGATCAACTGGTACCGCTCCTCTTCACCGGGAAGCGGGAATTCAATCACTTCGTCGATACGGTCAGTGACTGCACTATCGAGATCACCTGGTCGATTGGTCGCAAGCACGAGGACTATGTCTCTTGACTGGTCTCCTGTCCGGAAGAGCAATGCATTTAGAGCACTTCTCTGAGCTTCACTCATGTATGTGCTGTTCCGCCTGTAAACAAGAGAGTAAACATTAACACTCAGAGTTCACAGGTGCTATCTATGAGGGTCAACAACTATTCGACGATGCACTAATGTAAATCCTCCAAGTGATGTTTAAACTAGATAATGGGTGATGGCCGGTAACTTACATGATGTGATTTATCAATCTTATTTGCTGCTTCGGTCTAAAGGGAGCCACACCAACTGTTTGATGTAGACATATTTTTGAAGCAAGGTCATATTTATTTAATCTAATTTGTAATATACTTACTAAGACGAGGACACTATTTATTAGTATTACCTAAAACTACTAGTAATTCATCATTCACCTATGCTACAACGAGTAATGCACCTTCTAGCACTACTATACATGCAAAGCAAATCACTCCGTATAACACGTGCCGACTTATTAGCATGCCATGCAAATATATGCTTATTATAAATCTCAATCAGTTCCTAACATGCAACTAAATTTTAAACAGTTCTTTTTCCATCATGGTTATGAATACAGTAACAAATTTGACGAGTACATGTGGTATGTATTCCAAACCTTCTAAATCCCAATTCACGATTTTACTTACAAAAGGAGGTCGGGTTATGCCCATCAACCAAAGCACTCGCACAAATTAGAGGTGATCATGGGCCGGGATGGGACGCGCTTAAAGTAAAAAAAAACAATCCAAGCACATGAGCTGGGCTGGGCCGGTCCATTTAATTGGGCCTTCTTAAGGAGCCTATACCCGGCCCTAGAGGGCTTTTAATGGGTCAAATGGGCTTTTTGGGCCATGTTATTTGCATAGGCATATTGTTAGTTTTTTACCAAACATACAAATTTATAATAATACCCGTAACTCGTCTATCACTCTCGGTACAATACAAATTGATAGAGTAACAAGTATTAACAAGTTATTTGAAAAACTAACGAGTAAAGTAACAATTTGACTTCTCCTTACCATATTTCAATACATCATAATAATATAATATGAATCTCGGTTGGGCCTTAGGGCCTTAAGCACGGCCCATATCCAGCCCAATTTTTAGCATGGGCCTTTGGGGCCAGGCGTTGGGCTTTTATGGGCCTAAAATCACAGCTCAAGCCCTCTTAAATATCGGGCTAAGCCGGGTTGGGCTTATGGACCTGGACTGTTTGATCACCTCTAGCACAAGTGAACTCTCTAAAGTTGTCTTACATAGTTACATACTAGTTGGAAAGCCCGTGCGATGCACGGGCCGCTTGTCAATGACATTGATAATGACACGTAGTTGTATGATTTCATAAATTGGTTAGACGACGTAACAGTAGTAAGTAAGTCGAAGGTAAGAGTATGTTCATGACTTTTGGAATGGAGTTAGGAACTCAAGGGGTTCTACTTCCACCCTAACCCCTTGGAATCTCAATCCAACCACATAGGCCCTGTTCTTTTCGACTGAAACAGGGCTGAGCTGAGCTGAGCTGGTCTGATAAGAGCTGAGCTGGTCTGAAATCACAGCTCAAGCCCTCTTAAATATCGGGCTAAGCCGGGTTGGGCTTATGGACCTGGACTGTTTGATCACCTCTAGCACAAGTGAACTCTCTAAAGTTGTCTTACATAGTTACATACTAGTTGGAAAGCCCGTGCGATGCACGGGCCGCTTGTCAATGACATTGATAATGACACGTAGTTGTATGATTTCATAAATTGGTTAGACGACGTAACAGTAGTAAGTAAGTCGAAGGTAAGAGTATGTTCATGACTTTTGGAATGGAGTTAGGAACTCAAGGGGTTCTACTTCCACCCTATCCCCTTGGAATCTCAATCCAACCACATAGGCCCTGTTCTTTTCGACTGAAACAGGGCTGAGCTGATGGTCTGATAGGAGCTGAGCTGGTCTGATAGAAGCTGAGCTGGTCTGATAGAAGCTGAGCTGAGCTGTATTAAAAGAAGCTGAAACTAATAACTACTTATATAAATTATCTAATAATATTTTAAAAAATGAGAAAAAATATAAAAAATTATAACACTAAATAATAATAATAATAATAATTAATTAATTAATTAATAATAATAATTAATTAATAATAATAATAGTAATGATAACAAAAACAACAACACAGTACTCATTCTAATTCATTTGATTTCTACTTTTGTTTTTTTTAGTACTTGGCAATACAAAATGTTATGCATATATCTGTGATTACGTAATATACAAAATTTTAAATTTTCATATTCTTAAATCTTAATACAATACAAATAATACTCATATGCTATATTGTGTGTGTGAGTTGTAAATATTTGAATGTAACATCTATTTCAAGACCTCAAAATATTATGGAGTGCATAATAATATTAATAATTTTTATAATAACAATAATGATAAAAAAATAGAAAATAATAATAACAATAACAATAATAATAACAATGACGATGATGATGTCGACAATGACGACGATAATAATAATTTGTTATTATTATTAACATTAAGAGATACAAGTAATAAAAATAACAACAACAATATTATTATCATTATTATTATTTTTTATGAAAAGAAACTTGCATTAATATCGAAATGCAATAATAACACCAACACCAACAACAATAATAATAATAATAACTTATTGTAATTTGTTTCGATCTTAATGCAACTTCCGTTTCATATAAATAAGTAAATATTATTATTATTATTATATATTATTTATTTATTTATTTTAGGAGTTGAAAATATTGGAGCTGGGCTGAAAATATGAGAGCTGAGCTGAGCTTATAGGAGCTGGGCTGAGCTGATACGAGCTGGGCTGAGCTGATAGAAGCTGAGCTGGTCTGAAACGGGCTGAAAATAAGCTGAAAAGAACAGGGCCTTACCCCATGATTCCAATTCCATCCCCCTTCATGTGCATCATAAAGTCATTTTACAATCCATTCTTGGATTCAACCAAACAAGTATGGATAAGCATTGGGTTCTAACTCCGTAACTCCCTAGTTTTAGAATCCGTTCCATTCCATTCCAATTATTTGAACCAAACGACCCCTAATAGAGTAATAGCAAAGGAATACTATCCACATACGTCAATGTGTTTCTAGTGAGTTAATTAATATATGTGTTAATCGTCAAATTAAATTATAGGCATGCCGCATGCATTGTAGTTAGAAATACAAATTAAAGTTTTTTTTGTTGATATCTAAACACGAATGATTTCTCTTTTCAATCATCTTACAATCCTGAGAGCATTTTTAAGACTCAATGTTTTTTAGCTAATATCCAAGGACAAATTATTAAGTACAAGTATTATTTGTAATATAGAATTTCCTCACTTCATAATTTTTCGATGTGGGATAGTTTTACTTAAGTTCTTAAGAACCTCTTTTAAGACTCAAAAGAGTTTTGGTTGATATCTAATGACGAATTATTGCTCTTATTTATAAAATAAAATTTCATTAAATTGTTATAATTTTTCGATGTTGGATAATTTTACTATTCTTATACTCCCTTCTATTCAGAGTATTCCTCCCCAATTTTTTTTTGGGGAAACCTAGGAGGGGAGTAAAATAATAATAAGGGTGGAAATAAAGTAAGAGAGATGAATAGAAAGTGGGGTATGAAGTGTAAAAGGTGGGTATAAAGTGAAAAGGTGTTGGGTTTAGGTGTGGAGGAAAAGAATAAAGAATTGAAGGAAAAATAAAGAATGATTAAAATTATTTCCAAAAAAAGGAAGTGGTAAGAAAACCAAATTAAGCTCAAAAAGGAAAGTGGGAGGAATACTCAGAATAGGAGGGAGTATGTAATAGATTCAACAGTTATTCGAGTAAATAGTACTCGTAATAGATTCATCTTAAGAATTTTTTTAGAAAATTACGATCACCTCATCTTAACTTTTCAATGTGGAATAAATTTGTACTTAAGTTTATAGTCTTAAAAACTTTTAAGACTCAAAACATGTTTTGTTGATCTCTAAGGACAAATAATGATTACTCGATTTTACATAAGTTTACATTCTTCTGAGGTTTTTTTAAGACTCAAAAGATTGTTAACGAATGACTATTCTTATTTAATAATATAAAAAAATTCCATCAACACATCATAATTTTTTGATGTGGGATAATTTTACGTAGCTTTATAGTCTTAGAAACTTTTTTTAAGTCTTAAACGATTGTTGGTTAATACTTAAGAACGAATGTTTACTTTGTATAATAGAATTTTATCACCTCATTATAATTTTTCAATGTGTACTGTGATAATTTTACTTAATTTTGTAGTCTTATTAAAAAGAGTTTTTAAGACTAATTTTTTTGGTATTAATGACGAATGATTACTCTTATTTATAATATAAAATTTCATCACCTCATCATAATTTGGTGAGATGATTACTTTTATTTGCATAATAGAATTTCATCGTCTTATTATAGAATTGATTACGCTTATTTCTTATTTATAATATAGAGTTTTCATCACCTTGTTATAATTTTTCGATGTGGGATCATTTTACTTAAAATTGTAGAAACTCAAAAGTTTTTTTTATTGATATATAAGAATGCATGATTAGTCTTATTTAAATAATACCGAGTGTAGAATTCCATAATCATAATTTTTTTGATGTGGATAATAACTATCTTAAGAGCTCTTTTTAAGACTCAAAAAAACACATGATTACTCTTATTTATAATATAGAATCATCATATTAATTTTTTTATGTGAGATAATTTTAAATTTGTAGTCTTATTAAGAACTTTTTTAAGACTCAAAAAGTTTTGATCGATATTTTAAAACAATGAGTACTCTTATTTATAGTATAGAATTTCATAACTTCATTATAATTTTTTGATGTGGATAATTATTTAAGGTTTATAATCTTAAGAGCTTTTAAAGACTCAAAAGATTTTTGATGGATATCCAAGGACGGATAATTACTATCATTTATAATATAAAATTTCATCACTTTATTATAATTTCTCGATATGGTACTATTTTTATATGTAATAAATTCATCATTTTTTCGAGCAAATAATATGAAACAAATAATATGAAATTTATGCTCTAATGAAAAAAATTTCTACCACGAATCTAATTATTTCATTTTTATAATTTGTTAATGATTAGTCTTATTTACAATATAGTATTTCATTATCATAATTTTTTTATGTGGATAATTCCTGTCTTAAGAACTCGTTTTAAGAGCCAAAAGAATACATTAGTACTCTTATTTATAATATAGAATAATCATCTTATTTTAACTGTTTCGATGTGGGACAATTTTAAGTTTGTAATCTTAGTAAGAGTTTGCTTAAGACTCAAAAGGTTTTTAGTCGATATTCAAAAACAATAATTACTCTTATTTATATTATAGAATTTCATAATCTCATCATAATTTTTCGATGTGGGATAATCACTTAAGGTTATAATCTTAATAGTTCTTTATGACTCAAAAGATTTTTGGTGGATATCTAAGGATTGATTATTATTATTATTTATAATATAGAATATCATCACCTTATTATAATTTGTCGATGTGGGATAACTTTACTATCTTTATATGTAATAAATTCATCACTTTTTCGAGCAAATAATATGAAATAATATGAAACAAATTATATGAAATTTATACTCTAATGAAAGCATTTTCTACCACGAATCTAATTAATTCATTTTTATAATTTTATTTACGATAACTTTTTGTTAAACGAAATTTAAAGATTTGAAGATGCAAATTGTAAAACATTACATTAATATAGTAGCTTAAATGTTTATCGTAATAATTAAATATCTTTACTTGATTTTTTATTATTATTAATGATACTTTCCTAAATTGAGTTTTGATGCAACAGACCAATCATATCGTTCGAAAAGTTCCTCCTTCATATCTAAAATTTCTATCACCTTATCATAATTTTTAATATAGGATAATTAATTGAGGTTTATAGTCTTAACAACTCTTTTTTCGATTCAAAAGACCTTTGATAGATATCAAAAAACGAATGATTACTCTTATTTATAATATAGAATTTCATCATTATATTCAAATTTGTCGATGTGGGATAATTTTACAACTGTTATATGTAATAAATTTATCACATAATGTGAAACAAATAATATGAAATTTATACTCTAATGAAAGCATTTTTTACCACGAATCTAATTATTTCATTTTTATAATTTATTTTACGATAATGTTTTAAAAAAATGAACTCTAAAGGCTTTTACCTCAGAATTGTAAAACATCACATTAATATAATAAATTAAATATATATTATAATAATTAAAAGATTCTCTAATTGATTTTTTTATTTATTTATGATTCTTTCCTAATTTGAGGTTGGATGAAACGGACCAATGAGATCGCTCGAAAAAAGCCTAAAATATATATAGAGAGAGAGATAGGTTCAAATAAGGTCAACAATTTTTTTAAGTCTATATTAAAGTTACAGATGACATACAATAAAGTTGCATTTGTTCAAAATTGATATGTAACTATAACATTCAGCACTTTTATCACTTCAAGTGATACACTTATCTTGTGTAACTTTAAGCACTTTTTGTGTAACTTTAACACTGAAACTTAGGAACTTAAAAAAGTTGTTGACCTCTCTCTCTCTCTCTATATATATATATATATTGATTCTTAAAATTGATATTCAGTTGTCATACCTTGCTTCCCAACCCCAAAACAGAGTGTCTCAATATTAACCAGGCAATACACTAAACTTATTTTAAAGCCTATTGTACTTACTCGCAAAGGAATGCGTCGGCCTCATCGATGAAGAGCAGTAAACCTTTCTTTGATTTTTTAGCCCAATCAAAAATTTCATGGATCTTGGTAACAGCTTGTGGACCCAAAGGTGCAACATCACCTCCAGTCATCATGGCATAATCCAACCCCTAACCAACATGTAAAATAGGCAAGTGAGACAGAATATATGGAAATTATGTCATTCAAAGAGGCATTGGAGTGGTAAGAATAGCAGTCTAAATGAAGACCTCATATTCATAGTCTGACATCATGAATAAGCAAATAATATACTCTGTAATACATAAATATGAGATTGCTGGGGATCGTGGAACACACATACCAACTTGTCATTAATTAACATGTCCAAACTAAAACGGGATGAAATAAGACAGCAATCAAGCCAAAGCAAGGTAGTGCTATTATTGTCTTATTGTCACATATCAATCTGTCTAAGAATTGATCAACCAATCGTAGAAGATTGTATGAAACAAGTAAGCAATACTCAGGGCTTGATCTCAGACTACAAGACAGGTACGGCAATACAGCATACTAATCATTCCTCATAGAAAATAGTAACAGGGGGCTGTCATCTTTTCTAATTTATCCACTCTCAAACTCACAAACATCGGATAAACTCGCAATCCAAAACATATAGACTGCTTCTAGTTATAGGTGGATCAGTAATCGTATTAAATTTAGTATAAATACTCCTCGTAACAAGTCAAAAAATACTGGAATATTAGAAGTATATTCTCTTAAAAAACTGGAGATTGACGTCAGAAATAAGGTTCTCAGAGCTCAAAGGATCAAACAACACAAGTGGAGGGCCAGCAAATCTGAAAACGATAAAAATAACTCACTGATTCTAAGGGGTGAGACAACTTACCGATTTTCGAGCTATTTCCCTAGCAACTAGGGTTTTACCCGTGCCTGGAGGCCCATAAAAAAGCATATTACGGAAAGGTGCTTCGTGAGCTTTTGTATTTGCTGTAGCTCGAGCAAGTTGCTCAATTCTTCGCTGTAATGACTTGTGAAGAACAACATTATCAAACCCAGACCTAACTGCTGTATTGGTAGTACCAGCTGATGTGCTAAATTTCAGAAAATTTTGCTGCCCACGTGAAGGCAATGCTAATGAAGGGAACTTAGACATTGATGATTCTCGAATCAAAGATGGTTGGCCTAGTATTCGATTAATGTAGCCCCAGGACACTCTAGCACCTTCTCTGCAAGAGCATCAAATATAAGATGACAAGATTAAGATCACAAGGAAATCTCTACCATTGAACGTTCAATGCATGAAATTTGTTTACATAGAAACACCATACATAACTTTTTAGGTTCTCATAACTATTTGATTCGTTCCAAAGGAACATAAGTTGCCTATATGGGAATCTTCCTTGTGTATCAAATGAAGGAATCTTGATATGAAGTAGCTCGTAGAAAACTTAAAACTTAACTATGGATGGATGGATGGATGGATGCAACGAGCAATCATAGAAGCAGGTACCTCGTTGTGTAAACTCCAGCAGCCAGGGCCGTAACTCCACCAACAGTCATAAATAACTTACTTCGATCAGTCAGTAAATCTCTAAGACCACCTGCAGAAAAACCATCAAACAATGCATATAAGGCTTTTGAAACATAGCAAAAGTCACTACATATGGAAGATTTGCAGCCATTCCCACATGTACAAAAATAGAAGTTTGATAGGTTAACTACGTCTTGTGGAAGAGTGAAATTGGATAATAGTGGAATAACATCCACATTGCAAAAAGGCTAGCTAATAGCACTGACTTCCAAAAGCAGATGCATGCAAAGATAACACCCTAATGGGTTTAGTTGTTTAGGTATTCTTTGTTTGTCATGGCGAAGAGGGGAGAGATGAATCAAACCCACAACAGGAAACATTGACAGTAATGCAGCAACATGAACACATGCTAAATCAAAATTAAATTAACTAACTTCAACATCATGAAGTAACACTCAAAATGAAACCTACTAATGTTATCTGAAATATAAAACAAATTGAATGCTTGCGAGGAAGTATCAGCTAAGCCCATAGAAAACACACATGTTCACACATACATCACGCTCCATTAAATCGATTAAGTTTAACATCATGAAGCAGGTCAAGCAGCACACAACATGAAACCTATTCAGGCCATCAGAAACATAAGACAATTTGAAAGCTTGCAAGTATCACCTTCAATATGACCAAATGTTGTATTAATCGCTGCAAGCCACTTTTCTTTTTCCCCACTCATCCGGTCTATAAGCATTCTCCTATTGTGATCCTCTGTCAATTTTGCTTCATGGGCCCGAGCTTCGGCTTCTGCCATGGCTTTCACACGAATGGTCTCCTGTTCAATTTGAGCTCTCTCTTTCTCGGTCTGACGCTGTTGAGCCTGAATCTGCTCCTCTGTGGCTCTGTGTGCTTGTTCTTGACGCAAAGAAGATTCCTCTTGCATTTTGACCAGTTCAACATTATTTCGTCTCTGAGTTTCATGATCATGCTGCAAAACGTGTCACAAAAACTATTTAAACCAAATGAATAAGAAAAAAAATTACAAAAAAAAAATTGGCGGAGATGGCTACAGAGACAAATGAAACAGCTTCAGAATTACTCTCCTTCCTTTTCATTTAGCCTCATTTCTAAAATTTTGTGAGGGGACGTTTGAATAGTGCGGCTAAATCAAAAAGATGGAGGGGGTACAAAAAAGGCATGAGCAATAGAATGTGACTAAATACAAACCCACAGCCAGATAAAAAAGAATTGTGAAAGTCAGTAAAGAATGAATGGGTAGCAATTAAAGGCAAGAAATTGCGAGAGGAAGATATTTACTTGCATTCTTTTTCTGGCCATTTCATCTTCCTGTCGCATCACTTGAGCTTTAATTTGGGCTTGTTGCTGATACAATTGCCTCTGTTCTTCAGCCAAAGCCTGGCGCCTTTCCTGCCAAACAAGACGTGTGTTTCTTGGTCATCAAACTTACACGAAATTATGCCATTTTGCTTCTTTAGAACTCTCCATCAACACCAAATAATGTAGAACAAGGATAGCAAAGCTTGTCTATAATCCGAACACGTAATTAGGTCAGGCACATGATCAAAATACAAATCTTGACACCTCAAGATTAACTATCTAGACATTCCTTCGCATGACTGCCACCATTGTGGAAGGAGAGGGGTGAACATAATAGCGTGAATGATAACTCGAAATGTGTGTAAAAAATTCACTCTCCAAACATACAATTGAGGCCACAAAGGAGACTATGATGCTCGCTGGGTTCAAAGCAAGCAATTAAAGCATCAATCTAAATCTATTACAGTTTTGTTTGGTTCAAAAGGAGTGACACAGGTGACTAGGAACCTAGGATCACCTCTCATGACTTTACCAATTAAGTTGATTGGCTTGCATGTGCTCTCAGCCTCTCAATCTATACAGTGATAAGCACAATAACGAGATATTCCCCAATAACAATCAATCTCTCTTGCAAAACACAGAACTGTAACGACTTTGTTAAACAATGCTTATATTCCTAAATCCCATAGCCCATAGTCCATCCACTAATTCCAGACGAAAACATCTTAGCCTAATGCGATGAAGTACAAAGAAAAAATAATGTTCAATCTACAATAGCTTGTCTCCAAACACTCAGATTCTTCACAGACCTATATTAACAGAACAACCATTGAACGAAGAACTCTACACTTGGAGCATGAACAAACTCTACCTATTTTGCAGCGGCAGTATATAAGCGAAAGAGAAGAGAGAATACAGAATACAGAATACAGAAACTTACCAAATCTTTCTGAGACTGGTTAACATTCATTTTAATCTTATCCACTTCAACCTCTTTTAATCGAGTCTTCTCCTGACCCCTCATTAATTCAAACGCCTAAAATTATCAATTCACATGCATAATCATCAACATCAGTACCAATCACAAACGCCAACTCACAAAGTTTTACAACATAGTAACCAAAAATGTCACCTGTTTTGCCAGAGGAGAGCTGTTAATTTCGCGGAGAGCTTTGGCGCCGCGCTCCAGCGCATCAGGATCGAAACCGGAGGAGCGACCGCCAGAATCCTCGACGTCAGTGACGTCATTCTCCGGTGAAGAAGAAGAAGGTTTATCCGGCGGCGGAGAGCGAGACTTGGAGAAGGAGGGGAACCAAGACGAAACGTCGGCGTGAGAGTGGTTCGAAGATGCTGATAGAGACGCCGCCGCAGCAACCGTGGCCGTGGCGGCGAGGGTTGAGAGTTTTGATGTCGACATTTTCTGGAAAGAGGAGTTTTGGGTATTAGGGTTTAACGTTTGAACTTTGAAGGGAAGTTGGTACCTGTGACTTGGGAGCCATGGGATGGGAGGGGAAGATTGGCAGTGTGGGGACGAGAGGTTTTAGACGTGGGGAGAAAGAAATACGAGTATTAGTACTTTTTTCACAAATGGCTAACCAGATTTTGTCAAGTGGGTCGGATAGTCGGGTACCGAGTTGGATCATTTTCAGTTTGAATTAAATATAGGAAAACTTGATGCTTGTTGTGAAATGAATAGAGAATAGAAACAAGATAAAGATAACGTAAACGTAAGAGAACTAATGTACTGACCCGTGAAAATTCACAAGGTTTTGATGTTTTCATTGTCATTAGAAAATATCGAAGATAATTAATATGCAGTGTAACATAAAGACTTTATTGCATGGTACATTTGTTAAATTACTGAATTTAGAAGAATAGTGTAATACCCGTGAAAATTCACGGCGTTGAAGCGTTTTTTTGCATAAAAAAGGCAAATTATATTCCATATGAAGATGAACGGAAAGACGATATTGGTTAAAATAATATCTAAGTCAAATAACCCACATGAGTAGGTGGATTTCACCTAATTTCAAAAAGTGTATGATAAATAATGTAGAAGATATCGTAAGTATAACGACATAAGACGTCGAAATGAGTACTTGTAAAATAGTCGTTTCACACAATTTATAAAAAAAAGGGAAAATGAAAACAAATTATACTCCTGAAATAAGGAAATTTAAATCCATAGTTACCAATGTATTGTATGTCATTAACAATTTAAGGTTGTCATTTATTCATTCAACATCACTACAATTCTCATATCACATTAATTATTTTTATTAAGTAGTTTTGTCGTATTCGAACTCCCTAAGAAGAAAATTTTAATATTTAAATTACGAAAATAATTAAAAACATTTTTTTGTATACTTATGTACCAATATATTTTAGAAAATGATTACCCGTAATATTTATACATTATTGAGATAAGAGTCGATAAAAAAAATGAATAATAATTTTCCTGTGGTAAAACTTACTAATATTTATATATTTTAGAAAATGAATACTCGATATTTATTTATTAGAAAACTAATTAAAAACACGAATGACTCAAGCAAGTGACGACCCTCAATATGTATTATGTTTATACGGAGTACAATTTTAACAAAAAAAATTGGAGTGGTGTAGTGGTAGAGTAGTTGAGTTTTGATGTGAAGGTCCTGAGTAGCTAGATTTCTAAATGATGGATTGTCATTGTGCCACGTCACTGATCATGGTGTTGGTTTATTCATCCCTTGTTCATTCCATCAAGCAGGAGCGGATCCAGCAGGGGCACCCCAAGTGCGCACCCTTGGGTTTCCAATTTCTATTTTTAATGAACTGTACATTCAATACTTATATGTTTTGCGCGCACAAATGTTAATTAAATATGTAGTGGTGTAGTGGGAAGTTGTTATTCTTTCAACCAAGAAGTCATGGGTTCAAGTCCCCATTAGCACATTTATTCACATAACATTGTTCATTGTGATCATTTTTGTAAGTATATATGATAAAAATATGCCTTCAAACATACATAGGCATATTTTTACTTTAAAATAAACTAAATATTTCATATTGATACGGAGTATTTTTTGGTTAAGATAATCGATAAGTATATATTATTTTATCAATTTTATATTAATTGAATATATTTTCAAAATTATAATAAATGTATCTGTTTTAAGGTCAGATGTGTCTGACTCTAACTATGCGAGTAGTTATCGAGTGGGATCACTTTTCGGTTCCGGGTTATTTTTGGGCGGTTATTTGAAGATTTATTTCGGGATTTTTTTGAGTCAGATCATTTTTGACAAATTTAGTGCACTCCCTTTCTAAATTTTCTGGGTCCGCCAATGGATATATATATATATATATATATATATATATATATATATATATATATATAGAGTAAGGCTCTTATGAGTCCCTTACTCTATATGAGTCCATGAGTCCTCATCCCATCCGTTGGATGAGATGAGGATGGATGGACATGATTCATTGCATTAAAAAAAAAAAAAAGGGAAAGATTTACGTTCCTAAAATAGATCCCAAGAATTTAGGAAACAATAACCACTCCATCACGTTCATTCATCATTCATCACATTCATTCATTAATTCAACCGTGAGAAAAAAAACCCTATCTTCATCACGTTCATCCTTTCATTCAATCAAAATTGTGCACGAAAACGCGTTACAATGGATCCAGAATCAGTATCATCTTCTTCAACAATTGATAAGCAATCGTCTGAGTATAACAATGGTGAGTTTCAATAATAATTTGACGTCGATTTTCATTGTTGCTATTACTTTCATTGTCGATTTTCATGGTGAGTATAACAATTGTTTTTTCTTCATGGATTTCAATAGTCATATTGCTTTCAATTTGCGTTTTCATATCAATGTTTTATCGCGTCGAATTGCGTTTTTTTTACGTCGATCTTCATGTTTATAGTGCTTTCATTGTCATTTCGTATCACAGTTTCGTATCAATTTGCGTTTTTTTGATGTCATTGCGTTTTGATATCACAGTTTCGTATCAATGGTATTTTGATATCTTGATCTCTATAGATTACAGGTCTTTATGCTTTTTATTAAGATTTTCCCTGATATCCATTGATTCTATTTTTTTTATTTCAGTTAACGCAGATTCGTCGTTGAAGTAACATGCCTTCTGAGTTAAAGTAACACTTAATTGCAATTACAGTAACACAAATGAACGTTCAGGAAAAGAATTTTTATGATATGCTAGAGTAACGTATTGTACACGTTAGGGTAACACCACTTATGAATTACAGTAACACATTATTTACATTGATGTAACGCTGTTTGATTTTGTGCAGGTAGTTGCGCCAGAGATGCGAACGCACAAGACAACACTGGAAAATGTGGAATTTAATTCGTTTGATTAATTATGGATTAATATTATGGTTCATTGATATTATTGTTTCACCGATATTATTGTTTTGCTTTATGTTGAAGCATGCATGGCATTGAAGTAACACAAGTAATGAATTACAGTAATACCTACTTTTAATTAGAGTAACACAAAAATGTAACACTAAAAAAGGGTTTTTGGCGCTGACGTTGGAGTAACATCTTTTTAGAGTTAAAGTAACGCAACTTAGGAGTTACAGTAACACTTATGCCCATGGGCCTGACTTTTCTTAATTTTTGGCAGGAAGCATTGGTAAAGAGCCGAATGCACAGGAATGGTGCAGAGATGTGGGTGAGATTTTCACTCCGTACTGAAAAAGACACAGAGGAAGACGAGGATGAACAAATGTTTTGATAATACTCGTGTTCTTTGAATATTACAAGAATTTTTTCTTTTTTCCTGGTTTACACGAAAAACTAATGTTGTACACATTTGTGCAATTAACACTATATTTATTTAATAAATGTGTTTTTGGTTAGAGTAACATCTCATGTGCGTTGAAGTAACACTATTAATTTGTTACAGTAACAGAAAAAATGCATTGTAGTAACTGAGGACAGCAGTGTTGTTCATTCATTGAAAGAGTACCAATATTGGTGATTGCAATATCATTGTACTAACGGCATTAATCACTTAAAGTAACATAATTTGTTCATTAAAGTAACACACACAGTGCTTCGGTGTAACACACAGATTGTGAGACCAACGAAAATTGTGTTAATTTCAATAATCCCCATAGTAACACCAACAGTGAATTAGAGTAACAGGTGCAGCTGGTCATTGTAACAGAGTTTCACAGCTTCAATGTACTGGTGATAGTCAAAATACCAATGTAATTAGACAGGTAACTAAAGAATAGAGACCATTAAATCGTAGTTACAAAAGAGATGACATGATTCAGTAAACACGCTATTTTTTTCGGCCCTTTGTTGGCTTGCTCATGGGACCGTCGATGGTTTTTTGTCTAGTGTTCTCATACTTGGCTACGTTTTCCAACAATTGCGATCGTACAGTGTTCCTGTCTGCCAATAGAAGTGTGGAGTGACATAAGAAGCAGATTAGAGTAACAAATGTACACAATTGAGGGTTTACAAGGATTCAAAGTATCACGAAGATGAGAGTTAAAGTAACACCTCTTATGCATTACAGTAACACATGGTTGTCTTTGAAATAACACCGTACATCAAACACAGTAACGAAGCACCCCTTACAGTAACACATCAAGTTTATTACAGTAACAGCGTATGTGCATTAAAGTAACATTCGATATATGTTCGTCTGTAGTTGAATTCAATTACACGAAACAGATGAAAACCCAGATAGCAAAACAGTCTTCAGTGAAAAAAATTAATTATATGGCACAGACGCAGCAAAATTAATGAATCAATAATTAGCGAAAGAGGTAATGAAATATAACACAGATGTAAACAAAACCTAGATCTTCAGTAAAATAATAATCTTGCTCGAGTTGAGGACAACGATTGAATTGAGTTGAGCGACATAGTTCAGTTGAGCGAGTGCTCGAGAATCCTAGAGTTGAGCGAGCGATTGAGTTGAGTTGAAGGATTGAGTGCGAGTTGAAGGATTGAGTGCTCGGGTATGCCTGAGTTGAGCGCAAAAGTTGAAGTTGAAGTGGAGCGATTGAGTTTGAGTTGAGCGTTTGAGTGTAAGGCTGTGATTGAGTTGAGCGAATAAAATTGAGCGAGATGAGAGAAAAGATGAAGATGAAGGGTTTTCTTAAGCGGACGTTTGAAAGCAAAAAAATAAATGAGATGAGAGAGAAGGTTGCAGTTGGCGCTAATCTAGGGAGGAGGAGGATTTTTTTATTTTTTTCCAAAATTTGGTAGTTACTACCTTAATTACCCTATACAATCTCACTCATCCATCTTGTTTAGATCAATGGCCAAGATTAGGACTCATGGACTCAAAAAAAATAAAAGGACTCACTTGATCTTTACTCTATATATATATATATATAGAGTAAGGCTCTTATGAGTCCTTTACTCTATATGAGTCCCTAAGTCCTCATCTCATCCATTGGATGAGATGAGAATGGATGGACGAGATGCTTCCAATTATTTGCATTAAAAAAAAAAAAAGATTACGTTCCTAAAATAGCTCCCATGATTTTAGGAAACAATAACCCCATGATTACGTTCATTCATCATTCAGTCATTCACCTTGCAAAATTCATCAAAACCTAAAAAAAAAAAAAACTTCCATCATCACGTTCCGTCATTCATTCAATCAAATCTGGGTTCAAAATCCCGTTACTATGGATTCAATGAGCGCGACATCATCATCAACTGTTGAAAAGCAATTGATCGAGTATAACAATGGTGAGTTTTGATATTTCTTTCACGTTTTGCTTCAATTATAATTCGGCGATCGACTAACAAAAATTAAATTTCTTTCACGTCGCTTTGGCTTCGTTTTTTATGTCAATTTTCATGTTAATATTGTTTTCATTGTCATCTCATTCATCATAGATTCATATTGATGGTTAATTGATATTCATGTCGATTTGGCTTCCCTTTTTACATCAATTTTTATGTTGATATTGTTTTTTCATTCATCATAGATTCATAGTGATGGTTAATTGATATTGATTCCATAGTTTTATGTTTGTTATTTGGGTTTTCAATGAGGTCCACTGATAATATTGTTTTGTTTTCTATGAACGCAGTCACGATGTTGAAGTAACATACGCTCTACATTACAGTAACACTCCATTGCAATTACAGTAACACACTGAACGTTATGAAACAGTTTTTGATGATGATGTTAGAGTAACGTACTTTACCAGTTAGAGTAACACAATGTAAGAGCTGAAGTAACACATTGGCTGCATGGGCGTAACGCATATGTATTAACGTTACAGTAACACTTAATTGCAATTACAGTAACACACTGAACGTTGAGAAACAGTTTTTGATGATGATGTTAGAGTAACGTACTTTACCAGTTAGAGTAACACAACGTAAGAGTTGAAGTAACACATTGGCTGCATGGGAGTAACACGTTGTTTAATTTTGTGCAGGTGATATTGGAAGTGATGCGAATGCACAAGACAACACTGATAAAGGTGGATGAGGATGAGGAGGATGAAGTGGATGACGACGACGAAAATGAGGAAACTGAGGAAGACACTGAAGAAAATAAGGAGGAACATGTGTTTTGAGAATACTTGTGTTTTTGGTCATGATAAAAATATTTTTCTTTTTTTGTTTACAAGAATAACTGATTTTGTACACATTTTTTACAAGTAGCGTTGTGCGACGTAGCAATTAACTCTATATTTTATTTAATACATGTGCATTTGGTTAGAGTAACATCTTTGTTCTATTGGAGTAACATCTTTCGTCAGTTAGAGTAACAGACATAATGCATTAAAGTAACTGAGGACAGCAGCGTTTAAACAAATGATTACCAAAGTAATTGATGATAACTTGGATTGGAACCATTCATTACCAAATTAACGATTGTCGTTCTTTAAAGAACGATATATAATGCGTCAGAGTAATTAATGATAATAACATTGTTTAACCATGAGACAAAGAATAACACCATTAATTACTTGGAGTAACATCATTTGTTCATTAAAGTAACACTTATAATACGTCAATGTAACACGGGTGTGTAGCCTTGCTTGAGTTGAAGATGAAAGAATGAGCGGGTGTGTGTTTTGAAAGAAATTAGAAGTCGAGAGATTGAGTCTGGGATGATGAAGATGAAGAGTTTTAGTTAGGCGGGTGAGTTTGAATGAAAAAATTGAATGTGATGAAACATAATCAAGTAAGTTAGATGGTTGGAGATAATTAAGGGAGGAGAGAGGATTTTATTATATTTTTTCCAAAATATGTTATATATTACCTTAATTACTAGACTCAATCACCACCATCCATCTCATCTAAATCAATGGCTCTAAATAGGACTTATGGACTCAAAAAGAAAAAAAGGACTCACTTGATCTTTACTATATATATATATATATATATATATATATATATATATAGAAAGAGAGAGAGAGATAGGATCACATAAGTCCTACTTCATTATATAAGTCCGTAAGTTCCATTTTCATCCTTTAGATCAAAATGGAATGGATGGTTTAGATTTGATGATGTTTAATTATTCCTAAGTGACCTCTTTTTTTTCACCCTCAATATTCCCACCATATTCATTTCAGTATACTTCCAACTCTCACTCCTCATTACTCTCACCTTTCCTATCACCATTCTCACTCTTCATTCTTCATCCTTCATTCACTGTTTTTTTCCCTCCTCCATTGAAGAACAATAAAAAATCAATTGCTCCAGAATCTCTTCATCATCAATCTCAGTAAAAGATCGGGCGAAGAATATACATTTTCCCCTTCCCAAACGTCATCTCATCTACATTTTTCCCTAAAATAAAACAAGAATAAGTTTGATCTTATTGTTTTACAGTACCTCAAAAATAGCAGCACTATGAAATCGAAGAGGAATAATGAAAGATCCTTCTACTGAATGCAAAAACTTCATAGATCAACTTGTTGTAAGTTTTCCTTCTTCTTCTCACTTTATTCATTTTATCTTCCTTCAATTGTTTTTCTGCTTATATTTATCTTTCAATCATTCTTAGGTTTCCGACGATGTCGTTTTAGATCTCTCTACAATCACTCACCAAAGTATAAAACTCGGCGGCAGCCTTCGTCAGGTTATATTTTCTTCTCATAGGGTTTACTTTTTATTTTCATCAATTTTTTTAATCGATTATGCTCCTATGGTAAGCTAAGTGATGCTATTACCCTTCTAACTTTAGTTAAAGAAGTAAACTTTATCTTTGATGATTTCGTAGTCGATTTCGTAGTTCGTGATTCGCATTGAAGTCGTACTGGGTTAAAAATATAAATAGATGTTCTATACATTGAAGTGGTACAAGTAATCATCTTAATAGAATTAAGTCTCTTTTTTGTAAAATTAAATTAAATACGGTCGTAGTGTAAATTTGAGGAGTTTCTTATATGCAGTAAGTGGGATCGATGGTTTTAAGGACTTGTGGAGGCGTGCCTGATTTGTGTAGGGGTAGAGAGGTTCACTTATACTACACTATCCGTCAATAATCTCAATTTATTTGTCTTATAAGCTGATTATTTAGTGTTTTATTTGTCATTTTCTTGTATAATATTCTCAATTGGTTTGTCTTATAAGCTGATTGTTGTGCGTTTTATGTGTCATTTCATGATGTTTATGTGATATTGTGTTTTTTGTTGTTCATTGCATATGTGTTAGCCGAGATGTCGTCCAAAGGTCAAATTATTGGAGTTGCGGAAAATGAGGCGGTAGCGAAGGAAGATGTCGATAATGTCCTTGTCAGATGTAGGGGACGAAGACTTGTGAAGCTGATTTCGAAGCTCAATGAAGTTTAACGTCACTTTGAATGGTCAATATATATGAAACTTCAGCTGACAACAAATGTAACTTCAATAATATTTAATTGGAACGAGGATAGATTATAGTTGACTTAGAGATAGTAATGGTGGAGAAACAATAGTTTAACTTTAACTGCTAAATTTGTAACTTCATCTCTATAACAACAAAACTTTAATAAATATTTGTTTTCGTACTGTTGTAAACATTCAAGTGTATGTATTGAAACTTCAATACATTTTTTTTATAACTTCAACTCAATTGTTTTGAAACTTTAGTATCCATAACTCTAGGTGTATGTAGAGGAACTTCAACTGTATTGATCTGTCACTTCAATTGTTTAAGTTTGTAGCTTCACTTTAATTGGTCAATATGCAACTTCAATTACTTTATAACGTCACTTTAACTGATAAATTTGTAAATTCATCTCCATAACAACATAAGTTTAATCAACATTTGTAACTTCACATATTTTGTAACTTTACATATTTTGTAACTTCAGTTCATACGTTTTGTAACTTCAGTTCATATGTTTTGTAATTTCAGATCAATAAAATTATATTATAGCAATAACGAAAAATACAATAAATTACATATTAAAAATAACAAATAAGAAAGAGATAAATAAAAGGGTTGTTTAACGACAATAATATCAACTATAGGTCGTCTTCCCAAAATAATACCAATTTCAATAAATCCGAGAATAATATATATTATTGGAGTAGTTAAACAAGAATAGTATAAGTGATTTTATAACCTGCTACATCAGGTCACCTAATTAATACTTGACCTGCTACTTATCCTCTATCCTCCTCCTTAGACCCGGATAACGGGTGAACTGTGTCGGGTTAGCTTCGGGCCAGGTCACTTTCGGGTTATAATAATCGGGTTGACTTTGAGTCGGGTCGGATAATTTCGGGTCGAGTCATTCTCGGGTTTGTTGTTTTCAACTTTTTTAGGGATATCGACTAGTTTTCTATAATAACCGTCGGGTCAGTTTCGAGTTAGCTCGGGTCAAAATCATGCTTCAGTTCGGGTGTAGGGTCGGGTTCGGTTTGGCTTATTTGGGTCGGGTTAGTTTTCTCAAGTCTACTCCTCCTTACTTCTCTTCTTCATCCTCTCTCTCCATTACTCTTCATCATTCTTCCGTTTTTTTCTATACGTTTCGTTTAGATTAACGTGTTGATTTTGGTGTAGGATTATGTTGTTAGTTAGATTTGGTGAGGTTGACGGAAGAGGAAGGCCGAAGACGTTAATGACGTTTAATGCCTCGTACACTGAGTAAGTGAAAAAGAGTGAACATGAAACAAATTAAAGGCGAAAAAGCAAGGTGAACGAGTTCTACCGTTAACTGGTCATCTATACTACTCTGATTTAACTACTCCAAAAATACATATTATTCTCAGATTTATTAAAATTGGAATTATTTTCGGAAGACGCTCTATAGTTGATATTATTGCCGTTAAATAAAATTAAAAGTGAAAAAGGAAGGTGGAAGGGTTCTACAGGTAACCGGTCACCCATACTACTCTCGTTTAACTACTTCAATAATATGTATTATTCTCAGATTTATTAAAATTGATATTATTTTGGAAAAATGCCCTATAGTTGATATTATTATTGTTAAATAACCCTAAATAAAATTATTTACTACGTTTATTCGAAGTTATAGCACTTCAAATCATGCAAAAAAATACTCCTACTAAGAAACAAAATGGACGGTGATGAAGATGATAAAACGAAAGCAGAACAAGAAGAGAGGAAATTAGAGATATTAAAGAATTCTGATTTTTTTTTTAAAAAATTATGATTGTATGGAAGAAGAGAAAAGATGATTATTGCTAAAAAAAAGTTAATTAGTGTGTAAGAGTTATTGGTTATTGGTAGAAGAGTAATTAGGAGTTAATTAGTGTGGGGGAAGGAGAGAGAAAGGATTAGTAATGGTAGTAATTGCTACCTAGGAAGTGTGAATTAGGGTGAAAGTTTGTGTTTTTTTATCAAATCTCAACCATACATCATCCCTCATCCAATGGCCAACAATAAGACTTATGGACTTAAAGTTAGTCATGACCTTACTAGAACTCATCTCTCTCTCTCTCTCTCTATCTATCTATATATATATATATATATATATATATATATATATATATATATATATATATATATATCCTTTACATCTTAAAAAGTGAGAAGTTGGGGCACTATAGCTAAAGCTACAGTGGGGCAATAGTAACTAAAAAAAACCCCAGACAAACAGTGTGTTCTTTTGCCTTTCTTCGTCTTCTCCTTCTACCACTCTCCTCCAAAATTTCAGAATCTCTCTATTCCTCCTATTTACTTATCTCTCTATTCCTCATCTTGCCTTTGATTTACTTTTTTTTCTCTCTTGATTTTTGTTTTCTTTTTCGTTTTTAGGTTCCTGATTTTCGATTTTGTTGCCAATGATTTTCGTTTGGTTGCCTCTAGTTTTCTTTTTTCTTTTTTACCTTTGATTTTCGTTTTTGGGTCCCTGATTTTCGTTCTGTTGCCTTTGATTTCCTTTTTTTTGGCTTTGATTTTCGCTTTGGGGTTCCTGATATTGCTCTTTTTCCTTTTCAGGTTGTGGATCGGGATTATAGGGCTTCTTCTTCTCCAGTTTTTAGGGTTTTGTTGCCCTTGATTATTTGATTTTTGTTTTTTTGCCTATGATTTTCGTTTCTGGGTTTATGATATTGCTCTTTTTTCCTTTTAGATTGTGGATCTTGGATTATAGGGTTTCTTCTTCTCCAGTGTTTAGGGTTCTGTTGCCCTTAATTTTTGTTTTTTTTTTTTTTTTCGTTTTTGGGTTCCTAATTTTCGTTATTTAACTTTGATTTTCGTTTTTTTACATTCTTCATGTTTCTCCTTCCACGTCTTCAACTATACGCATCCTTGATAACTGGAATCGACTTGTTCATTTAGTATGTTTCCCAAGGGGATGGATCACATGATGATGGGTCTTCAACATGAGAAGTTAGGGGCTTCCAAGTAGTCCACTATCTCCATGAACAGACTTACTTCTCCATGAATCCAGTTTTGTAGTTCACTATACGAACTTGATGGTATTTTATCTTTTGAGCTATTTTTTCTAATACCTTCGAAAATGTGACACATCCTTACTATTTTGATTTAGGTTTGTGAGATTCTTGAGCACGCCCGAGGTTTTGGAGCGATTTCTAACGATTGAAAGGGAGATTTCGCAGTTGGAGAACTCAATCAAGTCGTTCGAAACTTCAAATGTTGATATTGATGTACAAGGTATTGAAATTCTTTTGTTGATGTTGTTAATTACTTTGCTTACCGTTACTTTAATTCGTTTCATTTCGACTTTGTAAAACCCTAATTGTTGGGGATGAGAATTTAATCATGAATAACTGGTTACCCTTTTACTGATTTCTTGTTCATTCAGTTCTTTTTTGCTGCATTTGGTGTGTGCTTTCGATTTCCGGGTGTGTTAGGTTTGATTGATAGAGTGATTGTCTCAAAGTTTGCTGCTTTTGTCTTTTTTGTATGAAAAAATGCAACTTTGGATGAAAATTACACTTGTTAGTTGATATTTGCATCTTGTTTTAGTTCAATTTGGCTGCTTTCATTGTGGTTAACCTCAATGAATGTGTTGTGCTCATGAAAGTTTATGAGTTACGAGGTATAATGCAAAGAATGTAAGAAGTATGTGATCATAATTCGTAAGTAATTAGTACTCTATATGACACAATACTGAAATCGGGTTTGAGTTGATTAGCATGATTTGACTGTACAATGGAGAAATTTAACTACTCCTTTGTCATTTGTTTAGTCACGGAATAGTTCAGATGTTAAACTGTAGCTTCAGCTATATGGATGTCTTGAAGTATCTTTCTTGATTTAATTTAATATTTCGTCATTTGTAGCTTCAACTTTCATTCTCTAGCATTTCTGCACAACTCTTACTGAACGTTTAGCTTACTATGATGAACATAACAGAATCATGGGTCAAGGTTTGGGATTTGCTCAAGTGGATCAGTCGATTGTGGCTATCCGAGAAACATTTGGGAAGTTTCACAGTATTCTTGAGCCAGGATGTCACTGTCTTCCCTTGTGCCTTGGGAGTCAGGTAGCTGGTTATCTCAGCTTGCGAGTGCAGCAACTTGATGTTCGATTTACGGCGTCTGTCTACCTAGCCACGAACAAAGAAGAACCACCCTTGTATCATTTACAAGTGTGGACATGACATAGGTCCACCCCGACGCGGCCACGCGCGGGTTTTGGGGGGCGAATGAATCTCTATATGAGAATGGATCGAATTGAAATTTAAATCGAAGTGGAGTCGCCACCAAACTTTGTGGGAGTTCGGGCCCGTTCGAACCCACTCTATGTCGTAGTGGGCCGTGTACAAAATACGGCCCATTTCCGATGTCAGAGTTTATTGGGCTCGTCCCTTTGCATTGCGATACCGATACCGTCACTACCGGTTATCTTGTATTGAATGACTCTCGTGCGCCAACGGTTTTGGGCATCCGGAAACCGAGATTCTGACTAAGGGGTGAGGGTACGTGTTGGGAAGCCCACTAAGGACACCCAACCCCGCCCACACGTTAGCGGCCTCTACTAAGATATCGAATGACTTTCTAATACGCGTGTTAGTAGTTCGGTGAAAATGCTATGCAAACATTGTTTTCCCTAAGCATGCGAGAAATTGAATGGGTTTCTATGTCCATTTAATGCAACTAATTCTAACGTCGAAGTTAAATTTAGCATGTGAGTTCATTTTAGTACAATAAAATAAACAAAAATAAATTGACAAGAAAATAACAAACTTGTTAGTAACGGTATAACGATAATAACAGTTTGCGAATAATGTAGTATGATGCATGGTTTTGAAAAGAATAGTAGGTCACGTGATGGATTAACACGTGTTGACCGAGGTCAAGGAAAAAAATATATCGAGATCTAAAAAAATGTTTTGTCTAAAAAAACGATGTTCGAAGAATAATAATAAAAAAGAGCGAAATTGTTTTCTTCGGAAAATTGATGATTTTATTAAATCGCGTACAAATATTGCGTAATTTGCACTCGACTTAATATTTTCGATATTCGTCGTATTCAATATTCGATTATGAAATCGATATTAAATACTTGGAATAATTTATACTCGATTTTAATTTTGATGCTCGTCATATCCCATATCCGATTATTGAATCGGTATGAAATGCTAGAGCGAAAACTTGAAGAAAATAATATAAGTCGTTTTAAATTAACTAGCACGATATAAATTTTCTCCGCGTTTATTACTGTCGTAATTAATTCAATTGAATTAGAGGACATCTATATTAGCATCAACGGAAATCGTGTTAATTAATTTATTTGACTAAATCATTAGATTCGACATCCAATTATGGAATTGGTATCGAATCTAATAGATCGACACCTTAAAAAAAAACTCACCTTGATTCCCTCCGCATCCCGACATCATAATTAATTCTTGCGAATTGTTTGATGTCGGATCCGCATCAACGGGTTTCGACCCTCATTAAAAGATGCTCGATAATTTTGTGTTTGACGAAATATGGGATTGAACTAAATCTACGCGAACGGAAATAAAAATTATTATTGAAGTTGACTCGTTTCAATAATCAAGTGCTAGGGTGTCAGGATAAGCAACCGGCAACGCTGTGTGCAGTACACTTGTATATTCGGGTTTCCTTATTTCGACATTCTTCGCACTCGACACAAATCTACGAGTATTTTAATGTCTTTTGATACCTACGATATTAACGGTATTATGACGCGAATAAAATAATAAAAAAAACGACAATAACGACAAAAGACGCGAGGAAGACGAGAAGGGAGAAGAAAAGGGGGTTTTTTCACCCTCAACCTACATGTTTCTTACGCTCGGACGGGACTCGTAGTGGCGGCTTGCACGGGAGTATCGAGTATGTAGGCTAAGTTGTGGTGGTTTGGGGTTTTGAATTCCTAAAGCTAGGTTTAGGGTTTGATTAGGGTTGAAATTAGGGTTTGAGTTTGATGTTTATTAGGGTTCTAAAAAAGTGTGTAGTTGATTGTGCATGGGGATGTTTATATAGGCATTGCCCATGTACTTTGGTGTCTAGGGTTTTGTGCCCTGACGGACTTGACCTGATGGCCCGTCTGAAGGTGGACTGTTGGTTTTGCTTCTTGAGTTGGACTTTTTGTAGTTGAGTGGCTGCTTTGATGTGTCTCGGAAACGACTTTGACCAGGGTTGACCCAATCGCTAAAAGTCGGTTTTATTTCCGGTGTCGGTTTTGGCCCAAATTAGTCTTGTTTGACTCGGAACGGTCCGTTGGGCCTGATTTTGAAGTCAGTTTTGTGAGATTTGTACTCCGTAAGTGCTTAAGCCAACGACTAATGGATTTGAGCCCATATCCGAGTGCGTAGAAACACGATAGCGTCCGATCATCATCGGGTGTTTTTTGGAAACTGCTATAGACACCTGGCAGACAAAATGCGGGTGTCTACAACAAGAAAGGTGCAAGAAACTGTTTTTATTCAGAAAAACTCAAGTATATTCTTCCTTCACTGGTTTATTCTACTCCCTCGTCATCCTTTTATGCATTCATGTGATGTAAAAGATGGTATTTTTAGTGATATAATGTGATCATGTTTTGTGTGAAGTAAGGCCCCTTTCGGGTTGATGAGAATTTTCCCAATCTCGGTGGAAGCATATGTGGTTCTTTCCTTGCTATACAAGAAAACTTAACCATTTGACTTTTGCTAATCTATATCACTAACTAGGCTTTTTCCAAATATTGTACTGAGTCATTTTCAGCATGAGAAAAGAGACTATAATCTATACCACAGACTAACAGAGTATGGCGAATGTAATACCCCGTATTTTTCAAATAGTACTCCCTCCGGTTTTAAATTATTGCCCCATTTCAATATAATACTCCTCACATATACTACCCAAATGGGGCAATAATTTAAAATCGGAGGGAGTATTAAAATTTTAAACATTTATTTAAACCAAGTTTAACGGTTGACAAAATTAATTTCGTAAATAAAATATTTTATTTTCGTTAAATTAAAAATTATTCCGTATTTAAAAAGATGAAAATTTATTTATCGTATTATTAAAATTTTTATCTTTTGTTAAATAAAGTTTAAAACTCGAAAATATTTTTAATATTGACCTGTCGTTTTAACATTTTCGCGTCTCGTAAAAAATTAAAAAAGATTTATCGAATTCTTAAAATAATAATTTCTTATAAACTATTGTCCCATAATATTATTTACGGTCTATTTTACTTACCGACTCATAAATGTTGTTTCAAAAATAAATTTTACGGTTTCCATTATTTTAACCTCGTACTTTTACATTTCAACTTTTTAAGAAAGAAAGAAAAACGTTTGTACGAGAAACGAATCGGAACTCAGAAAATTTGGGCCTCCAATTGAACCTCCACGTTAATCTCCTACTTCTACTACCCTTTCTACACCTAGCTAGTAGCCTACCACTAACCTAAGCTACGTATACACTAATCTAACCTATTAGTCTATTATTACTAACTAACTATGGCTGCTACTACTACTATATATATAGACGGAGCAATATGTATATTCTTACTACTACTCCTGCTCCTAATTATTAGTACTACTCCCACTTACTCGGTTACTCTTACTACTACTTACTGTATTATTATATATATACTACTACTTACTATACTATATATTCCATACTATATATTATATTTAATCCCTCGTCCTTTTCTATAATTGGAGCATCGGGGAAGAGGAGCTGCCCAGTATTTGGTGGGATCACTTTTCTAGAATCACATTTGGGTCAAATCATTTCGACTTTTAATTCTTAATAACGTTAATAAATATTCCGTAATAGCTATTAAGGTAACCAAACTTTTCTTCTAACAACATTTCTTATATATAAGTATATTATGTTAGTAATTTAATAAATTGCTTACTTAAATATTTAGGCTTATTTGTATGACTAAATTACTTATGATATATATAAATGTTACGTGATATTTTATTATGACTAAATTTAACTTGACTAAATTATCGCCTGTTTAATTTATTATTTATTTATCACATTTACATTTTTGTCTATATGAAATTTAGAAAATGAATAAAAGAACTTAAAAGAATAAAATTTACTTATATCATTCTATCGATTTATTTTTATTTGCTTTGTATATTTATTATATGTACTTTATGTTTTGTATGTATTTTATATAATTGTAATTTTGGTTTTTCTTTAGTATTTTTGGATTTGTAGAATAAATTAGTAACTTACAAAATATTTTATTTTAATAATACTTTAATTATTATTTTTATATATAGTAGAAAATTATAAATTTATTTCATTTTGAGATTTTTACACGACATATATAAATATTTAAAAATGATTTTACGTCAAAATTTTGTAAATCGATTAAGTACGACTTAATTTATATTTTTAATAAACTTTTATATTTTTCAGAAACTATAAATTTTAAAATAATATTTTAAAATTATTAATTTTATTTTTATATAAAATTTGATTTCAAAGAATTTACTATTTTAAAAAAATATTATACGATATTTGGGATATAATGTTTCGGGTGACACTTGAGGATTAACGTATAACGTTGTCACACTGAAAGTAAGTATTTGAGGATTTGACTGTTTCAAATGAGTCCGACCAACTATTGAAGGTCACCAAATAAAATACTACTTGTTCACGGGCAACTTTTATATAAAGTTTACGATGCGAGTCTGGGAAGAATAGCTTGTGTTGGATCCTACCATGCATGGTGTTTCGATTGCACTTGTAATGAAAAGCAGACTCGGAGGCTGCGGTCCAAGAGTCGACCTCGTGTTTAAGGTAGTCGTCCTACGGCAGTGAGTTCTGCGGTTCAAGAGTTTGCGTAGGGTATGTGGCGCACATATAGACAAGTACTTGAGCAGTATTACCACCAAGGTAGCGGGGGCAGAACAGGATTCTGAAAACTGCGGGTTCCCTCTTGGTGATGCAAAGAATGTAATCATCAGCTTTCATTTCAGCCCAGAGTCCCGTTTGAATAAACCTCATAATATAATAGAAGTTCGGGCCCAATTGAGCCTTATGGGTGAGATGTAAACCTCTACGAGTCGGTACTACGGTTACTTCTATTGGTGAGATGCAAGCCAATATGGAGTAGCGGTGTTACTAGGAGCCACGACTCGTGTGTTTATTCTCTGTTTATGTGAAAAATGATTTTAAAAATCAAAGGGCTGCCAATGTCCCATCTTTTAAACTTTACCGTTTTCATCACCTCACATGTTGATTAACTGAAGCAAAGGAAACTATCTGTCACGTGATATCCTTTAATATTTTTATAAGCATATTATTTGTTATTCACATGATTATCTTATGTGTATGAGGTGATATTAGATGAACGGTTTGGTTGCTGTCCCGCTGTAGACACCCGCATTTTGACTGTCAGGTGTCTATGGTAGTCTCCGACAAACACCCGATGATGATCGGACGCAAACGTGACTTGGTATACTCGGACTTGGGCTCGGAATCAATAATATCCGACATGGACTTTTAGCGGAGTAATAATCTCACAAAACAGACCTCAAATCCTGGCCCAGTGGGTCGTTCCGAGCAAAATAAGACTAATTTGGGCCAAAACTGACACCAAAAATAAATCCCGTCTTTTAGCGACCGGGTCAAAACCCGGTCAAGGACGAACCCGTCACACAAACCAGCCAAGTTCAGCTTCTAGAAGTTGGCGCCCAAATCAGAATTCAAAAAAGCAAATCAAATCAAGAGTCAAACCCTTCCTAAATTGACTCAACTCACCCAACTCCCTTCACTCACTCTATAAATACACCCTTAACCCTCATCATTTGAGGAGATTTTTTAAAAGTTTTGAGAGCTGAAAAAGAGCCTTTACAACCCTCATTTTACCCTACAAATTCTACCCTAATCTACCTAAACATCCTACTCTACAAACCCCAAACAAAACAACACCAAAAACCGAGCCATTTTGCTCTCAAAAACCGACGGCACACACACACACATATACACACCATAACTCACGTTCATCCTCGATACTCCGGCGTCCCGTCGCTATTTACGAGTCTATTTCCGAGGCCTATACCAAGCATGTATGTTGAGGGTGTCCTAAACCCCATTTCGACCCTTACTACTTTGTTTCTATTTACATTTTCGCATTATTTATATTATAATTATACTAGTATCGTAACACTAACTTTTAACATAATACTAACATTTTTATTTCTCGTATACTAACTTTACTTTTCGTTACTAACACTATAACACCGCGTATATATACATATTAATACTAGTATTCGGTTTCAAATACGTTTGACTACGACGATCGCCTAAAGTCCGTCTAATCCCTTTACGAGTAACGACGGAGGTGGAGCCCTTTCGAGGAGCCCCGCCCCAATGTTCTCAAGGGCGTGACGTGATTGCAATCGGTCGTAGTTGAACACATTCGATCCCATTTCAATTAGTACGAAACCCGTTGACACGAAAACCGACATCACATAATCCGGAAGGATTAGTTTCGATGTCGTGACGTAGAGGGATGTAATTTCGTTGCTAATTCAAAGTTCCTAATCTAACAAAAATATAAATCGAGTAAATAAACCCACATTGGCGCATGATTATAAAAATTGACGATTTTTTTCGACAAATAAAAAATACCCGACCAGACCCCCATGCGAGTCGCACGCCGGTCAGGCGACTCGCGGGGAGGCCTGTTTGGCCGAGCTCCGTTTCTCGTTTTCTCGACTTTTTACCCTTTTCGGTCCTTACATTGATACGCGACTTTCGCGACATATTTCCATATTTTGAGACTCGTCTTTTTTTACGACTTTTAGTCAACGCGTGTAAAGGCCATCACGTGAACCCATTTTTCTAAAACTCATGCACATCACGACACTCAAAACGACTTTGATCGACGGTCTCACACTATTAATTTTTGTGTCGACGACTCTTTAGTCGTATCCGACACATAATTAACTTAGACTCCATTTCTCGAGGTGATAAGTCGGGACAAGACATCGAGGTTCGAGATCGGGTTAGAATCACGCCTAGGTCTCGAACCTCCGTCCTTTGATTAATATGCAATATAATGCGTAATTAATTAAGGTTGGTCCGTCTAGCTAATTCACGAACTAGTGAGTATTTATTACATACGGGTCTTTGTCGAGTCGCGTGTTTTATTCTTCACTTTCCTTATTTAGTTTATTATTTCTTCTAATCGTTATAATAATCGTTGGATTGTGAATTCCGGGTTGTATTTCCGCCCGTGTAACTTGTACGTTACTTATTTTCGAGTTTCGTTTATTTACTTGCTTATAGCTTTATAAATGAACCTCGCATGCTAAATCACTTTGACCATAATTAGATGCATTAAATGACGTAATTCATATATAATTCACATGCTTAGCCCGAAAACGCTGTTTACATATCATTTCTATCATTTTACTAACGCGCGTACACGAACACAAACGGTGTCTTAGTAGAGGCCGCCATGTGCGGGCGGGGTTGGGTGTCCTTAGTGGGCTTCCCAACACGTACCCTCACCCCTTACTCAGAACCTCGGTTTCCGGATGCCCGAAACCGTTGGCGCACGAGAGTCATTTTATATACGAAAGCCGGTGTAAACGGTATCGGTATAATAATGCAAAGGGACGAGCCCCATGAACTCCGAAATCGAAGTGGGCTTACTTTGTGTATAGCCCATGACGACATAGAGTGGGCTCGTATGGTTCTGAATAACCACAAAATTCGGTGGCGACTCCATTTTGACTTAAATTTCGAATCCGAGAACAATCTCACCACGAGATTCATTCGCCTACCCAAACCCGCGCGTGGCCGCGTCGGGGTGGACCTACGTCATGTCCACAATTTGGCGACTCCGCTGGGGATACCTGATGTACCACATGTCATCGGGGTTTCTAGGGTGAGACTCGAAGAGAAACCGTTCGAATATTAATGTACGCGCATTAGTTTAATGATTCATGCATAACCCAAATTTTTGCCCGGGCCGGTTACTTGTGACCGACGTCCCACTATACCACGGTGCATTCCTACATGGGTGCGCTAAAGACTTCGATGGTGGAACTCGTAAGGGTTTCGCGGCATGTCCTAAGACCAATTCGGTTTAGGGAGTCCGTCCTGTATACGAGAATACTATCGTCGTTGGTATAGACCCTATTTCGACCGACCGAGACTTAGCGTAAAGCATACATAAGCGTCGTTATAATGCTTGTTTGACTACGTGCTACTTGGTTTCCGTGTCATTTTTTCAAAAAACCGTCATTTCAAAAAAATGCATCTTTCCAAAAATACCAAATTTTAAAAAACCCGAAATACTGTCCGTTTCGGGACCCGTTTTTTCAAAATATCCAATTTTCAAAATTCGGAATGCCGCCGAAATTTAGGATCAACGATTTGACTCAAAATATCCTTTTCTTTAGTCGGCATGCCGTCCGTTTTAACTCTCGAACTAGATGAACGTCGAAATCGTGCCCTCAACAATATCCAAATCTACCAGAAGAGGATCCAACGGGCCTTCAACAAGAGGGTAAGGCCCAGAAACATTAAAGAAGGGGATCTAGTCCTTAAGTCTATTCGAGCTTTACTACCGGTTGATCCAAGGGGAAAATTCAAACCCAACTGGGCTGGGCCATATCTGGTAAAGAAAATACTATCAGGGGGAGCAGTGATGCTGACGGACCTGGACGGAAATGAGTTCGTCAACCCGACCAACCTGGACCAGCTGAAACGTTACTACCCTTAGCCATTTCTCAATGTCATTAGCAAAATTTATCAAAATCTTTTTTACGAAAAGCAAGTCAATGAGCTAGAATTATTTATTCTACTGTCACAAAACATCTTGAACCAATAGTCTTGGTGTAATTCGAGATCGCAAATTTTACTAAGCTTGAACTACGTTTGGTTTGATTCTGGTAATTGCGGATACGTAGGCAGCCCCTCAAAAGAGCACAACCAATGCAATCAAGAAATGACAGGAACGGTTTAATAATAAACTTTTTATTAATTAAAAAAAAACCCCCGATAAACTCGGGAAATTACAAAATGCAGGAATTAAAAAAAACACACGACCAAAAAAATAGTAATAATACTTAAATAGTAATAAAGCTGAAGGACTCGGCATTCAGGGCATCTTGCCCTTCCCCTTGTCCTTGGCCTCCTTAGCCCTCCACTGGCGACGACGCGGAGGGGAGCGTTCCCGAATCACCACGGGAACCTCTCTGGCTCGGGCTCGCCCGTTTGAGCCCGAATCCTCCATCACCTCGATAGGCCCAAATCGGGCCCTCACGGCCTCAGGAAGCCGGTCACGCGGACCCAGTCGGTCCCGGGCCGCCAGCTTGGGCCCAAGGCGTCTCTCCAAATCAGTCTGGGGGCTTGGCCGCCCCCGTTTGCTGCTAGAACCGACCTCCTTAGATCGAGTCTTAGTTTGTGACTTAAGACCCGATTCTTCCCGGGCTACAGCTTCAGGGATATCTCCCCCAACGAAGAGATCCCTGTTATCTTTCGTCGTCTCGCGGCGAACCAGTTCAAAGGCCTCATCAAGGTTCAAGGCCTTGCGAGCTTCCTCGGACTCCTCGGAAGTCCATTTCTGGTAAGCCCTTGAAACCCAAGCGGATTGGCAAGGGCTGGGTATAGTCCATGTGGGACGAGTGAACCATCTTTGCAACCAGGTGTCGCACATAGCGTCCGTCAGTTGGAGCGAGACGCTGATAATGGATTCAGTCTCAGGAATACGCTGAGACGAACCGAACTGCCTCAGGATGCGGTCCGGGTAAATGTGAACTGTCCAGTCAAGGGACAGAATCACCAAATAGCGAGCTTGGTCTCTCTTGGCCAGCCCCGTCAGCTTAGAAAGAAACCACCAAGCGACGGTCCACCTCATGAAGGGACCCCCGTGGAACACCAGCTCCTCATCCCAGTAAGCTCGGTTTATTAGATGACTCGAGCTTATCCGCCGCCTTCGGGAGCTAATCTGACTGCTCTGATAGTTGGGAATGCTCGGAGGGGGCTCTATGATTGATAGCCGCTCCGACAGCCATATCTAAAAAGAGTACGCGAATTTTATAAGCAACAGAAGGGTTCGCCGAAAAAAAAAAAAAAAACGCGAGATGTATACCTGAAAAATACGGGTACTCCCCGTCAGTGGTCGGGTTGGGTCAAGTCGCCTGGCATCCAGACCCATGATAATCTCCCCAGTGGCTAGCCAAGCAGGGCTATAACCAGTCTCCATCTGATCAACCACTCCAATCAACCTAATTTGACCCCTGCACGAGTCAAGTTCCATCAGCCCTTCAAAGACATAACAGTGCAGCATGCAAAAGGCGAACGCCCTACGTCTGTGAGCAGGGGTGACCCTCACATCCCGGCTATTCATAAACTTGTCGTCCAGGTCGAATAGGGAAACAGTATCTCCCCGCACCATCCGATCTATCTCGGCATGAGACAGGCCTAAGAATTCCATTAGCCTCCTCCTCGGGTCCGGGTAGAACGAGGAAGTAGCAGGCTGAACAGCTGGGCCCCAACCACCTATGGCTGCGACTTCCTCGGGAAGAGGGCATATCTCTCTCCGCGGGAACGCGAAGACGTGATGGGTAGTATCCCAAAACGACAGACAGGCGTCCAAGAAGTGTGGGTCAATTATCAGTCGTTGGAAGGGAAACAGATTGACAATTCCCATCTGGGTCAGCCGAATCTTTTCCTCGTCCCGAAAGTATTGGGACCAGGCAAGAAGCATGGCGGTCAAGTGGTTGATACCCATGACAGAAGTTTCTAACTTTCTTAAAAGTCTAAAAGATTTTGAGAAGTATAAAAGAGAATTTGAGTTAGGATGCAAAAAGCTGAAGCAGGGAAAACCTATATTTATAATAGGAAACCCCACCTGTAACCCTACTGCCATGCCTCCTCAGCAGACATGGGCCCTATGCGCGCGCAGGCCTGATTTCAAACAAGAAATCCAGAATAGGAATCATGTTGTCCCGAGCTTTCCTAAAAAAAAATTTCCTAAAATTTTCTGTGGCAAGAATTGTGATAACATTCTTTTCAAAAATTGTGGCGTTTTCAAAAATTCGGTATCTTTCCTCCCCAGCGCAAGTAAGTGTTTTGCCTATGTGTTACATACAAATTGTTATGTGTCAGCATACAGGTACACTCCAGACTTCAGAAGCAAGTCTCCGCAGAGCTATTTTATCCCCCCAGCATAAGTCGGTGATTCCTCCGAAATGCTACATCCAAGGCAGGATGTGTCGGCATACAGGTACACCTACATCCCCAAAGGCAATTTTGACTCCCCACGGAGCTACCATCATCAGGACAGGTATGATCCTCTGCTTATGGCTGGCGAGCCCTTCACGCAAGTCTACTGGACTATAAACGACCCGACCGGAAAGCTGCCAGGTCGTAATCTGCGATTGGCCTGGTAGCTACTCTGACTTTCGTCTTGTCCAAGCCTCAGTCAGAGTGGGGGCTCTGTAGACACCCGCATTTTGACTGCCAGGTGTCTATGGTAGTCTCCGACAAACACCCGATGATGATCGGACGCAAACGTGACTTGGTATACACGGACTTGGGCTCGGAATCAATAATATCCGACATGGACTTTTAGCGGAGTAATAATCTCACAAAACAGACCTCAAATACAGGCCCAGTGGGTCGTTCCGAGCAAAATAAGACTAATTTGGGCCAAAACCGACACCAAAAATAAATCCCGTCTTTTAGCGACCGGGTCAAAACCCGGTCAAGGACGAACCCGTCACACAAACCAGCCAAGTTCAGCTTCTAGAAGTTGGCGCCCAAATCAGAATTCAAAAAAGCAAATCAAATCAAGAGTCAAACCCTTCCTAAATTGACTCAACTCACCCAACTCCCTTCACTCACTCTATAAATACACCCTTAACCCTCATCATTTGAGGAGATTTTTTAAAAGTTTTGAGAGCTGAAAAAGAGCCTTTACAACCCTCATTTTACCCTACAAATTCTACCCTAATCTACCTAAACATCCTACTCTACAAACCCCAAACAAAACAACACCAACAACCGAGCCATTTTGCTCTCAAAAACCGACGGCACACACACACACATATACACACCATAACTCACGTTCATCCTCGATACTCCGGCGTCCCGTCGCTATTTACGAGTCTATTTCCGAGGCCTATACCAAGCATGTATGTTGAGGGTGTCCTAAACCCCATTTCGACCCTTACTACTTTGTTTCTATTTACATTTTCGCATTATTTATATTATAATTATACTAGTATCGTAACACTAACTTTTAACATAATACTAACATTTTTATTTCTCGTATACTAACTTTATCTTTTCGTTACTAACACTATAACACCGCGTATATATACATATTAATACTAGTATTCGGTTTCAAATACGTTTGACTACGACGATCGCCTAAAGTCCGTCTAATCCCTTTACGAGTAACGACGGAGGTGGAGCCCTTTCGAGGAGCCCCGCCCCAATGTTCTCAAGGGCGTGACGTGATTGCAATCGGTCGTAGTTGAACGCATTCGATCCCATTTCAATTAGTACGAAACCCGTTGACACGAAAACCGACATCACATAATCCGGAAGGATTAGTTTCGATGTCGTGACGTAGAGGGATGTAATTTCGTTGCTAATTCAAAGTTCCTAATCTAACAAAAATATAAATCGAGTAAATAAACCCACATTGGCGCATGATTATAAAAATTGACGATTTTTTTCGACAAATAAAAAATACCCGACCAGACCCCCATGCGAGTCGCACGCCGGTCAGGCGCCTCACGGGGAGGCCTGTTTGGCCGAGCTCCGTTTCTCGTTTTCTCGACTTTTTACCCTTTTTGGTCCTTACATTGATACGCGACTTTCGCGACATATTTCCATATTTTGAGACTCGTCTTTTTTTACGACTTTTAGTCAACGCGTGTAAAGGCCATCACGTGAACCCATTTTTCTAAAACTCATGCACATCACGACACTCAAAACGACTTTGATCGACGGTCTCACACTATTAATTTTTGTGTCGACGACTCTTTAGTCGTATCCAACACATAATTAACTTAGACTCCATTTCTCGAGGTGATAAGTCGGGACAAGACATCGAGGTTCGAGATCGGGTTAGAATCACGCCTAGGTCTCGAACCTCTGTCCTTTGATTAATATGCAATATAATGCGTAATTAATTAAGGTTGGTCCGTCTAGCTAATTCACGAACTAGTGAGTATTTATTACATACGGGTCTTTGTCGAGTCGCGTGTTTTATTCTTCACTTTCCTTATTTAGTTTATTATTTCTTCTAATCGTTATAATAATCGTTGTATTGTGAATTCCGGGTTGTATTTCCGCCCGTGTAACTTGTACGTTACTTATTTTCGAGTTTCGTTTATTTACTTGCTTATAGCTTTATAAATGAACCTCGCATGCTAAATCACTTTGACCATAATTAGATGCATTAAATAACGTAATTCATATATAATTCACATGCTTAGCCCGAAAACGCTGTTTGCATATCATTTCTATCATTTTACTAACGCGCGTACACGAACACGAACGGTGTCTTAGTAGAGGCCACCATGTGCGGGCGGGGTTGGGTGTCCTTAGTGGGCTTCCCAACACGTACCCTCACCCCTTACTCAGAACCTCGGTTTCCGGATGCCCGAAACCGTTGGCGCACGAGAGTCATTTTATATACGAAAGCCGGTGTAAACGGTATCGGTATAATAATGCAAAGGGACGAGCCCCATGAACTCTGAAATCGAAGTGGGCTTACTTTGTGTATAGCCCATGACGACATAGAGTGGGCTCGTATGGTTCCGAATAACCACAAAATTCGGTGGCGACTCCATTTTGACTTAAATTTCGAACCCGAGAACAATCTCACCACGAGATTCATTCGCTTACCCAAACCCGCGCGTGGCCGCGTCGGGGTGGACCTACGTCATGTCCACACCCGCTCAACGGTCTCTCTACTCTATTTATTTGTGCAGGTCTAAGACGTTGGGGAATCAAGCGAGAGAGATTTAATAATATGTTTAGTTTAAAAATGAAATTTATATTCTGTACTAAGTGAATCAAGACTATGTAATTAATAGTCGTTTATTATTGTAAGGATCCGTAGCGATCCGGATTTATTTACACTCTGAGATAATTTTAATTAAATGACTTAGATAACTTTCCGCATTATCTATTATTTTAAGTCATCGAAAATCCGGGTTGTTACAGTTGGTATCAGAGCGACCTTGTGACCGTAAGTGAGGATTGAGCTTCATTTACCTAACGAGGAGCGCGCCTGGGTAGACTTACTAAAATACTAATACGATATTAGATCACTAAAATGAGAGATTCACTTAAAAACAATTAGGATCCTATCAAATAATTTATCGGGGTAGAATTGTCATTAAGGGGAAATATGATATCTACCTGTATAATTGTTGGCATGTTATATGCATAATTGTTTGTAAATTGACTGCCTAACCTTTAGCCTATTGGCTAGTTGTAGACACCCGCATTTTGCCTGCTAGTGTCTATAGCAGTTCCCGACAAAACACCCGATGATGATCGGACGTAAACGTGACTTAATACGCTCGAATACGGACTCAGAATCAATAGTATCTGACGTGTGCATTTAGCGGAGTGCAAATCTCTCAAAACTGACCTCAAATCCAGGCCCAGTGGGCCGTTTCCAATAAAATAAGACTAATTTGGGTCAAAACCGTCACCGAAAATAAAACCGTCTTTTAGCGACCGAGTCAAAACCCGGTCAAAGTCGAATCCCGAGACGAACCAGCCTCACAATATGTCCAAATACACAAAATGAATCAAGTCACAACAACCAAATCATTCAAAAAAGTCAACAAATCATTCCTAAAATATCTCATCCTAATTGATCCACTCGATCGAGTGGATTGACCCACTCGGTCGAGTGGAGCCTCAAAAAATGAACCAGATTCATTTTCAAAGGCACTCGACCGAATGCACTAGGGCCACTCGATCGAGTGACCCTAGGTCGTGGGGTTCTCCTATAAATACCCCATCAACCCATCACATTGAAGAGACTTTTTCCATCATATTCTTCAGCCAACTTTACCTTCAAAAAACCCTACATTTTTCAGCCATATCAAGTTACAAATCATCACCATTTTCGACATCACCATATACACATCCTCTCTACACACACACATACGATCAAAAACTCGAGATCAAAACTCGCCAAAGACCCGAGAGCAACCTCTCCCAAACCAATCACACCATAACTCCTCCTACATTCTCGACACTCCCGCGCACACGCCGCTACGTTACGAGTTCGTTTCCGAGATTAAGCATGTAGGTTGAGGGTGTAATTCAAATCCCGACATCTCTTTCTCCTTTCTCTTTTCTTTTTGATTATGTATATGTATGTATGTATGTATGTATGTATGTATGTATGTATGTATGTATTATTATTATTATTATTATTATTATTATTATTATTATTATTATTATTATTATTATTATTATTATTATTATTATTATTATTATTATTATTATTATTATTATTATTATTATTATTATTATTATTATTATTATTATTATTATTATTATTATTATTATTATTATTATTATTATTATTATTATTATTATTATTATTATTATTATTATTATTATTATTATTATTATTATTATTATTATTATTATTATTATTATTATTATTATTATTATTATTATTATTATTATTATTATTATTATTATTATTATTATTATTATTATTATTATTATTATTATTATTATTATTATTATTATTATTATTATTATTATTATTATTATTATTATTATTATTATTATTATTATTATTATTATTATTATTATTATTATTATTATTATTATTATTATTATTATTATTATTATTATTATTATTATTATTATTATTATTATTATTATTATTATTATTATTATTATTATTATTATTATTATTATTATTATTATTATTATTATTATTATTATTATTATTATTATTATTATTATTATTATTATTATTATTATTATTATTATTATTATTATTATTATTATTATTATTATTATTATTATTATTATTATTATTATTATTATTATTATTATTATTATTATTATTATTATTATTATTATTATTATTATTATTATTATTATTATTATTATTATTATTATTATTATTATTATTATTATTATTATTATTATTATTATTATTATTATTATTATTATTATTATTATTATTATTATTATTATTATTATTATTATTATTATTATTATTATTATTATTATTATTATTATTATTATTATTATTATTATTATTATTATTATTATTATTATTATTATTATTATTATTATTATTATTATTATTATTATTATTATTATTATTATTATTATTATTATTATTATTATTATTATTATTATTATTATTATTATTATTATTATTATTATTATTATTATTATTATTATTATTATTATTATTATTATTATTATTATTATTTTTTTTTTTTTTTTTTTTTTTTTTTTTTTTTTTTTTTAATTTTAAAAAAAAAAAACGGAACTTGCATTAAACACCAGAACAAATTACAAGAAGTTAGAGGGAAGCCGAGATACTATCTGGGCCCCCACTCCCTTAGCGATTGCAAAGCTAATTCTAGTGAAAATATGAAATGCCGCACGCGCTCCAGCATCCTGAGATAAAGCAAATTTTCGAACCCGCTGGAGCAGAGAAACAGCATCCGTGTCGAGCTCGCCGAGAGAGGAGAAGGAGAAAGGTAAGAAACCATATCCGATCGCAGTGCAGCGTGCCTGATACTTGGCACACTTACGACGGGCAGCATCAGCAACGACCCGTCCGGGCTCGAAAGCGGTGAGGCCAGTCTGAGTCAAGGGCGAGGACCCAGTCAGATCAACACAAACATCACGCCCCTTGTCCCACGAGTAAAGCAGGAGGTCGGCTGGTCGCAAGGGCTTGTCGTTATCGTCGCAGAGGCCAATCTCCACCTCCTTACCTGCAGAGATCCCAGTTCGGAAGCAAATATCCAACAGTGTGTCCCGAACAAGGTTATGGCGATGTTTAATCCCCACAGTACCAGCACACGAAACCGCGTGATCACCAAAAATATCGCCTCTGAGGCCCCTGGAGCAAGAAGAGCAGGTCCCGGAAAGCGGAAACAGAGGGACTCCAAGGCGGTAGCTGAGCACACTGCGATATGTCCGACCGTTCATGGTTTGCCCGAGCCCAGAAATAGGAACAGCCCTCAACCAGTCCGAAGAATGGTCCCCCTGCTGAGATTTCCACAGGGCAACCTCTCGAGGAGTCAAGGAGAAAACAGATTCTGCCGCTGAAGCAACCCTCGTGAAATATATATCTGCCAATTTCTTCATAAGTTTTGGGGCAGCGATCTCAGATGGGTTACTCAAGAAGGCAGAACCGGTGGCCTCAACGAACCCACTCAAGGCAGACTCAAAAGCAAATCCGGGGGCAGCGATCTCGGAGGGACGAAGCAGCTTAGCTTGCAAATCGGCAGACTGGAGGTGAGAAGCAAGGAAGGCAAAGTGAAGGGCATCCGCCGCAGCAAAGACACCGAGCCCCCCAAGAGAAAAGGGGAGGGTAGCCAGCCGCCACTGCCACTCCCCGAAACCGGGTCCGGACGCCGCGACAATACGCTCAAGGCTAGATCGGAGCGCAGTGTCGAAAGAAAGGTGGGCCGACCCAAAAGCAAGGGGAGAGCAAGTGCGCAAAGCAAAGTATAATTTAGAAATACCTGTGCACGCCCGAAGAAGAAGAAGAAGTAACTCACACTGGGGATCCTCAATCGTAGCAACCAAGTCCATGAGCTCTATAGTACGGGCGACCCTCTTCGAGACAAGAGCGCCACTGAAAGCTGGGCACACGCTGACCGGTCCCCCCAGAACCTTAACACCGTGCAAGGGCCTGGCAATAGAGGTAGGGAAAACACCATCACACCTGCTTCTCGGATCTTCGACAGGCCAAAAGACCTCCGTCTTCGTAACATTGAGGTGGAGGCCAGAACGGGGGCCCTCCTCCATGATCATCTGAAGAACCTTCCCCACAACAAGCGTATCCCCAACAATAGTACCGTCATCGAGGTACCAAGCCTGAAAGCAAAGAGCAAAGGAATCCCTGATCCTACGAACCAAGGGATGCAGGACCAGAGAGAAAAGGAGGGGACCTAAAGGGTCACCTTGCTGAACCCCCTGGCAAGAACGGAGGCAGTGCTCCCCGTAGTAGAGCCTAGCTGGGCTGGAATAGCAAAACTCAACACAGCGGGATAGGGCAGGACACTGACGACGGACCTCTCCCAGCATAGTCTCTCTGTCGACCAAGTTAAAGGCATTCTGGAAATCGACAAGCAACATGGAGAGACCCACATCAGCGCCGCGCTCCTCGACAAGGCGGTTCAAGGAATGCAGAATAGCCTCACCCCCGCTAGAAACACCTACCCCGAATTGAAGGCCCTCAAAATAGCCACTCAAAGATGGCCCAACCAAGAAGGCACCAACCTTGGAGACAAGGCGCCTCCAGATGGTGCCCACAGCAATAGGACGAACCCCTCCCCCTGGCTTAACGAGCGGGGTAAGCGGAGCACTGGCAATGTACTCACCTAGGACCTGCGGACACTTCCCCTCGAGAAAAAAGTTGACCACCCGGGTGCCCACAGCAATTATTATTATTATTATTATTATTATTATTATTATTATTATTTTTTTTTTTTTTTTTTTTTTTTTAAACTGGAACTTGCATTAATAACGAAACAAATTACAAGAAGTTAGTGGGTAGCCGAGATACTATCTGGGCACCCACTCCCTTAGCGATAGAAAAACTAAGACGAGTAAAAATAAAAGCAGCCGCTCGAGCTCCCGCGTCCTGAGAGATAGAGAATTTCTGAATCCGCTTGAGTAAAGCAGCTGCCTCCGCGTCAAGCTCCCCTAGAGAAGAGAAAGAGAAAGGTAGGAACCCGTACCCAGTCTTGGTGCACAAATCTCCATACTTGGCGCACTTGCGCTGAGCAGCATCAGCGACCGCGCGGCCAGGCTGAAAATCAGACATCGCGGACTGAGTCAAAGGGGACGACCCTGTCAGATCGACACACACATCGCGCCCCCTATCCCAGGAATACAGAAGTAAATCCGCCGGGCGAAGGGGCTTGTCGTGCCCATCAATCAAACCGATATCCACCTCCTTACCGGCCGAAATACCAGATCGGAAGCAGATATCCAAAAGGGTGTCGCGAACCAGGTTATGTCTATGCTTAATACCAACGGTACCAGCACACGACACAGCATGGTCCCCAAAAATGTCCTCAACACAAACCCGGGAGCAGGCAGAGCAAGGCTTAGGTACCGGGAACAAAGGGAGCAAGGCTTATTATTATTATTATTATTATTATTATTATTATTATTATTATTATTATTATTATTATTATTATTATTATTATTATTATTATTATTATTATTATTATTATTATTATTATTATTATTATTATTATTATTATTATTATTATTATTATTATTATTATTATTATTATTATTATTATTATTATTATTATTATTATTATTATTATTATTATTATTATTATTATTATTATTATTATTATTATTATTATTATTATTATTATTATTATTATTATTATTATTATTATTATTATTATTATTATTATTATTATTATTATTATTATTATTATTATTATTATTATTATTATTATTATTATTATTATTATTATTATTATTATTATTATTATTATTATTATTATTATTATTATTATTATTATTATTATTATTATTATTATTATTATTATTATTATTATTATTATTATTATTATTATTATTATTATTATTATTATTATTATTATTATTATTATTATTATTATTATTATTATTATTATTATTATTATTATTATTATTATTATTATTATTATTATTATTATTATTATTATTATTATTATTATTATTATTATTATTATTATTATTATTATTATTATTATTATTATTATTATTATTATTATTATTATTATTATTATTATTATTATTATTATTATTATTATTATTATTATTATTATTATTATTATTATTATTATTATTATTATTATTATTATTATTATTATTATTATTATTATTATTATTATTATTATTATTATTATTATTATTATTATTATTATTATTATTATTATTATTATTATTATTATTATTATTATTATTATTATTATTATTATTATTATTATTATTATTATTATTATTATTATTATTATTATTATTATTATTATTATTATTATTATTATTATTATTATTATTATTATTATTATTATTATTATTATTATTATTATTATTATTATTATTATTATTATTATTATTATTATTATTATTATTATTATTATTATTATTATTATTATTATTATTATTATTATTATTATTATTATTATTATTATTATTATTATTATTATTATTATTATTATTATTATTATTATTATTATTATTATTATTATTATTATTATTATTATTATTATTATTATTACTACTACTAACCGCTAACACTAACATTTTAATTTCGTGTATACTAATTCTCTAATCTAACACTTTTATTTATCGCGATCTAACATTTTTTATTTATTGTATCTAACACCTAACATTTAATTTTATCGTTACTAATTTTTATCCTTTCGTCATTAACATATTAATACCGCGTATATATATATTTATATAATATTAAAGGATCTTAACACGTTTGACTACGACGATCATCCAAAGTCCGTTTAATCCCTTTACGAGTCACGACGGAGGTGACACCCTTTCGAAGAGCGCCGCCTCAATGTACTCAAGGGCATAACGCGATCGTGATTGCTCATAGTTGAACGCGTAAGACTCCATTTCTAAGATTAGTACGAGATCCGTTGAGGCGAAAACCGACATCACATAATCCTTTAGGATTAGTATCGATGTCGTGACGCGGAGGACTATAATTTCTTCATTAATCAAACTTTTCAATCACATAATAGCATATTTCATAAAATCTCGATAACGGTCTCATAATCGTATAATACACGTTTATGACATCGAGAACCGAGTTGAATTTAAATAATGCAATGTTTTTATTTAACTCGGTCAATTATCGAGTTCAAACAAATAAAAATGAAACGAGCCATGCCTCGTACAGGGGGCACTCGATCGAGTGCCATGGGCCACTCGATCGAGTTGGACCCCAAAAACTGGGCAGTAGCGGCTTCGAGTGTGCACTCGATCGAGTCCATGCCATGACTCGATCGAGTGGGTCCTGTAGCCCAGTAATCCGAGAGCTATAATGCAACATTCGAGCCTCGTCATTATTTTACGACTTTTAGTCGACACGTGTAAAGTCAATCACGTAGTTCTAATCTTCAAAACCCATGCATATCACTATCACTTAAAACGACTTTGATCGACGGTCTCGCACTATTAATCTTGTGTCGACGACTCTTTAGTCGTATCCGACACATGATTAATTTAGACTCTATTCCTCGAAGTGATAAGTCGGGACAAGGCATCGGGATTCGGGATCGGGCTAGCACCACGCCTAGGTTCCATATCTCTGCCCTTTGCTTAATACGCAATATAATGCGTAATTAATCGAAGTTCGTCCATTTGCACAACTTACGGTCTAGTTTATATTATACGGGTCCGTTTCTAGTTAACATTTGCCGCTTATAATTCAATTATTCTATTTTATTGCTCGTTGTATTGTGAATTCCGGGATGTATTCCGCCCGTGTAATTTGTAATTTATTACGAGTTTTCTATTATTTGATGTTTGCCATTTATTTATTTAAATGAACATCGCATGCTAAATCACTTTGACGTGAATCAAGATGCATTAAATGACGTAGTTAATCAACAACTCGCATGCTTAGCCCGAAAACGCTGTTTGCATATCATTTAATCGTTTTACTAGCGCGCGCACACGAACACGAACGATGTCTTAGTAGAGGCCGCCATGTGCGGGCGGGGTTGGGTGTCCTTAGTGGGCTTCCCAACACGTACCCTCACCCCTTACTCAGAACCTTGGTTTCCGGATGCCCGAAACCATTGGCGCACGAGAGTATCGAAAGCCGGTTTAAACAGTATCGATATTGCAATGCAAAGGTACGAGCCCCATAAACTCTGAAATCGAAGCAGGCCGTACTTTGTGTACAACCCATGACGACATAGAGTGGGCTCGTATGGTTCCGAATTACCATAAATTCGGTGGCGACTCCAACTTTGACTTAAATTTCGAACCCGAGAACAATCTTACCAAGAGATTCATTCGCCTACCCAAACCTGCGCGTGGCCGCGTCGGGGTGGACCTACGTCATGTCCACAATTTGGCTACTCCGCTGGGGATACCTGATGTACCACATGTCATCGGGGTTCCTAGGGTGAGACTCGAAGAGAAATCGTTCGTATATTAGTGTGCGCGCATTAGTTTAATGATTCATGCATAACCCAATTTTTTGCCCGGGCCGGTTACTTGTGACCGACGTCCCACTATACCACGGTGCATTCCTACATGGGTGCGCTAAAGACTTCGATGGCGGAACTCGTCTGGGTTTTGCGGCATGTCCTAAGACCAAATCGGCTTAGGGAGTCCGTCCCGATTCACGAGAATGCCATCGTTGTTGGTATAGACCCTATTTTGACCGACCGAGACTTAGTGTAAAGCATACATAAGCGTCGTTGTAATGCTTGCTTGACTACGTGCTACTTGGTTTCCGTGTCATTTTTTTCAAAAACCGTCATTTCAAAAAATGCATATTTCCAAAAATACCAAATTTTGAAAAACCCGAAATACTGTCCGTTTCAGGACCCGTCTTTTCAAAATATCCAATTTCAAAAACTCGGAATGCTGCCAAATTTTAGACTTACGATTTGACTCAAAATAGCCTATTTTCTAGCCGGCATGCTATCCATTTCAAATTTCGAATTTTCGATTCCCTTTCGAATTTCGAATTTTCAAAATTCAACTTCAATTTTCAAATCTTCAAAATTCCACCTCGATTTTCAAGTCTTCGAGATTCCGTTCTCGATTTTCAGATCTCCGAGATGCCGTTTTCAATTTTCAAATCTTCGGGATCTTATTTTCAATTTTCAAACTTTCGGAAATTTATTTTCGATATTCAAATTTTCAAAATTCCAAATATTCAACTTATCAAAAAAACTCGGCCCTGTCGGCATGCTGCCAATTTCAAAAGATGGATGGGATCGCCTCCTCAATTTTCAAAACGCGAAATTACATGCAACCATTCTAATATTTCAAAATGCCCGGTCCTATTGGCCTGCCAATTTCAGAACTGTACTCTCAATTTTCAAAATTCAATCATTTTTCAAAAACCTTCTTTATTATAGGACCTACCGTAATTCGTGTGTCGGGTCTTTTCGTAATACGTCGAAGGTCTTTAGCGTCGAAACTCCGTCGATCCTACATCACGGGTTTCTTCCCCATCCTAGTCCGCCTTTTTCTAAAGGCATAACCGACCAACACGAGTCATACACTCGTAAATGGAAGGTTCGTCTGAACACTCGAGTCCTAACTAGAAAGTCACACGCGATCTTTCCCTCCGACAGGACGGTCCCCACGACCTTTCCTAGGGGAATTTTGCCCGTCTTTCAATCCGTTAGTCGAGTCATCCCAATTCAAGTCCTTTAACTTTAGGGTCTACCCTAATCACAGGGTCTATCCTTATTCAAGTCAAGTCAAGGGTCTCTAGCGTCGAAACTCTGCCGATCTTACATCGCGAGTTTCTTCCCTTACCCCGTCTGCCTTTTCTCGAGGCCAAGTCAACCTTTTACAAGGAATAGCCCTGTAGCTAAAGGTTCGTGATCCTTACATCTAAGGGTCACTCGTCCGACACTCGAGTCTTAACAAAACCTTCAATCTCACTCGGGGGCTACCCTTCAGCAGAGCGATCAGTCACAGTTGCTCTAAGGGTCATGTCTTACATGTGTTGTCTCACGTACCCCGCTTTTGAGTCACCTAGATGTCACACCATCTGAGTCCTACAAGAGTCCTTGGTCTCACTTGGGGGCTATTCTCCGACGGGGCGATTAATCACAATCACTCCGAGAATCGTACCCTACATATTTGTCTTAGGAGAGTCTAACCCGAGTCAAACCAGAGTTGTCTCTCCTCCCGCGCTATTTCCTATGCCTTGGTGTATTCAAGTTCCGAAGCAACATTTCTGATTACGTGGGTATTCTCGCAGAGGATGGCATCCACAACCGGGAATAGGGAGATGGAAAACACGATTAATGAACTGAAGGCTTTGCTAGAAACCATGACTAGTAAGCAGGCCATGTTTGAAACCCAACTAGGGTTCATAAGAGCCGACCAAGAGGCCTTGAATGCTCGTTTAACTGTCGTTGAAGAACAAGACTTCAATTATGGGTCGGTAAATACTGGGCCATTTGCCAAACTGATCAGCACGGTGCGTGAGCTCGAACAACAGTTCCATGCCTCCCAAGAGAACAACATTCGTGCTGAAAACTCCCGAGACTATGCACCCATCAGTGAAAAACTACCAACAGATCTCAATCTAGAAGGGTTACCCATATTCGAAGGGACGGAGGATCCATTACTACACCTCCGAGCTTTCAAGGCGTTTATGGCGATCAAGGGGGTCAAAGCCGAAATGTTCATCAATCTGTTCGGCACATCTCTCGAAAAATATCCAAAAGCCTGGTTCTATAGGCTTAATACAAAAAGATTCCCCACTTGGGAAGATGTGGCTACCGAGTTCGCTAAAAACTATTCTGATAACACTGAACTTCAGATTACCATGCGGACTTTAGAAGTCATGGCCCAAGATCCAACAGAAGGTTTCACCAAATACCTTCAACGTTGGCGGGCTGAGAGTGTTAAGCTGATAGACAAGCCCAGCGAGAAGACACTGGTGGAGGCATTCATCAACAACCTCCTACCCTCCTACCGCATCCATCTTAGGTATGCCGGCATTTCAAACTTTGCAGTGCTTACCGAAATGGGCACTAGGATTGAAGACGATCTTCGACATAATGAAAATCTGGGTAAAGCTTCTACCGAAGGCTATACTGGACATCCATTTGAGTCCTTAGAAGCCGAAGATTACTGACAACCTCATCCCAGAGTCCAGATTTGATTTAAGTTCGAGTTTGAGTCCGAGTCTAGGATGTTCTATTCTTTCAATTCCGATGTCAGAGTCAGAGTCAACTGTATTCTGCCCTCTTTCCCAAATTCAATAAAATCAACTTTTTCAATCTCTCCTATATGCTTCCTTATGTGTTTCCGAGAACATGATGAACACCATCATACACTGTGAGCACATGCACGTGACTATTATAGGCACATCTATAATGACCGCAGGAACTGAGACCCATGTTTTCCCTTACCTGTTCCATGTCTGGCATAGACAGCCACATAACTACCCCTAGTAGGAGCAGTATCGAATCCTATGACAAATCTAGGTAGTCTCCTAGTTTGGGTTCAAGACGGAAGGCAAGCCCATTTCCCACAATAAACACCCCTCCAATAAGACTGATCAATCCCTACCTTAGGCGTTAGTCTGACCAGAAGCAAAAAAGAAGCATCGTGACTCTATAGGCTTGATGCCAAAAATACCCAACTCGGGACGATGCTCCCACTAAGCCTGCTCACATTACTGAGATCCAAATCACCATGCTTACCGTAGAGTACTCCATCGCGAGTTGCACTCACACAAACACCAACTAAGCTTGCTCCTTACAAAGGTTTAGCTCCACAAGCCTAATCCAACCGATGGGCCCACCCCCAAATCCACCCACAACACCATAGGAGGGGATTACCGTGAAAAAAAAAACAAAAAACAAAAACAAAAAAATTCAAATACCCATGACCGTGGTCAACGTTCAACTCAAGTGAAAATCCCTTGACCGGGGGACGGTCAATTCAAAATTTATCAACGCCCATACCATCAAATAAAGGGGAGAAACAATCAGTTGGTCAGCTAGCACCACATTTAGCCTCCCCACATTACAACCCTCAAGAACTTCTCGAGACCTAGGCTAAGAGACAGCCCAGAATTTTGAGGATTCAAGCTCCATAGGATACACCCTAACCATTAGGGCCAGACATGGAAATCAGATCCCGCATTATTAAACCTACCCCGATCGAAGTTCGAGTCATTTTTACTCGACTTCCCCCTTTCCTACCACATTACAATACCTTACCCTCTAAGCCTTAGCTCCACAAAATCGAGCTCCAGATTTCGAATCATCAAGGCCACTTGCGACCTAGCTCCACATTTCCAAAAACATCCAAACCAGTTACCAGCCCCAAACACGGGAACTCTACTTGCGGTCGGCATAGAAAATGCCCAAATAGTTCACACCACCTCTGGGGGCTACCCCGGAGAACGCTCACAGTCACGGGATCAATATCCTAACTGTTTTACCCCTTTGATCAAGACATCATTGGGAATGCACCTAGCCTACACCATCGCTATGGCTAGTTACACACAAAGCCCTAATAAACTAGGCAACATAACATATCTTTCAATCCACTGAACTACGACTTGGTTTGATTTCACTACACGTGAATACGTAGGCAGCCTTTCAACAAGGGCACAACCACCCACATTGACACAAATATAAAAAAGCACCATCATTCCTATCACGACACTGTCATGTTCTCAACAGCTAGCTTTGTCGTCCTGGGGGCTTCTCTTAGGCAGAAGACTCCCATCCACTCACATAATCCAAATGATTTTCAAAATCTAGCCTCCTTTCTATAGAGTGTCCTAGTACTCGGCTCAGTCGAAAACGAGAATCTGTCGGGACTCGATGCGACACCCACCTTGGGAATGTACCCCAAAACAAAAAATTCAAAGAGTACTAGCCTACAACACTGCTACTGCTGCAGTCCTCCTATAACGCATCTTTCCCGTTCCGATGTTCGACCGTGTTGCCACTCGCCCAGGCCGCGGAATAGCGCAGCTTAAGAGTCTTGTCATCTTAGGTGGCCCACCCCCCTACCGAGTCACAGTCCAACCCCTGCGAGATGCCAAGTCGTGTCTATCAACTCGTCCGGTCACGTCCAGAGTCGAGTCTGTCGATATGTTTCTCCCTTCAAATTCTCATTTTAAAAATTTGCAAAACTTGGCCATTTGAGAAAATCCTTTTCGACAAGGTCAAATTTCGGTCTATGTAAACTGAAAATTTCTTTTCAACCCCTTTCAATTTTGAAAACCTATCTCCTAGCACCTGAGTTGCTTTCAGGACTTCGATTTCAAAACTAAGCAAAAATCATTTCCCCCAGCGCAAACTAGTCTATAGATGTTAACTGCATTTCCTATGTGATATCTTGCTATATACTATGCCTGCTATTTCTGCCTATGTATCTAACATTTCAGGTGTCAGCTAGTGCTTCCCAAGGGAACACCAAAAGCGGTGTTTCTCCAGGAATGCTACATCCAAGACGTGATGTGTCGGCATACGGGTACACCCAAGACTTCAGAAGCAAGTCCCCGCGCAGCTACTTTACTCCCCAACATGAGTCGGTGTTTCACCTAGATATTACGTGCAAATACAGGTGCACCTAGGACTTCAAAGGCAAGTCTGACTCCCCACGGAGCCATCGTCATCAGGACAGGTATGACCCCTTTTCTTATGGCGGGCGAGCCCTTCACGCGAGTCTAATGAACTATAAACGACCCGACCGGAAGGTTGCCAGGTCGTAATCCTCGATTGGCCTGGTAGCTACTCTGACTTTCGCATTGTCCAAGCCTCAGTCAGAGTGGGGGCTCTGTAGACACCCGCATTTTGCCTGCTAGTGTCTATAGCAGTTCCCGACAAAACACCCGATGATGATCGGACGTAAACGTGACTTAATACGCTCGAATACGGACTCGGAATCAATAGTATCCGACGTGGGCATTTAGCGGAGTGCAAATCTCTCAAAACTGACCTCAAATCCAGGCCCAGTGGGTCGTTTCCAATAAAATAAGACTAATTTGGGTCAAAACCGTCACCGGAAATAAAACCGTCTTTTAGCGACCGAGTCAAAACCCGGTCAAAGTTGAATCCCGAGACGAACCAGCCTCACAATATGTCCAAATACACAAAATGAATTAAGTCACAACAACCAAATCATTCAAAAAAAGTCAACAAATCATTCCTAAAATATCTCATCCTAATTGATCCACTCGATCGAGTGGATTGACCCACTCGGTCGAGTGGAGCCTCAAAAAACGGACCAGAATCATTTTCAAAGGCACTCGACCGAGTGCACTAGGGCCACTCGATCGAGTGACCCTAGGTCGTGGGGTTCTCCTATAAATACCCCATCAACCCATCACATTGAAGAGACTTTTTCCATCATATTCTTCAGCCAACTTTACCTTCAAAAAACCCTACATTTTTCAGCCATATCAAGTTACAAATCATCACCATTTTCGACATCACCATATACACATCCTCTCTACACACACACATACGATCAAAAACTCGAGATCAAAACTCGCCAAAGACCCGAGAGCAACCTCTCCCAAACCAATCACACCATAACTCCTCCTACATTCTCGACACTCCCGCGCACACGCCGCTACGTTACGAGTTCGTTTCCGAGATTAAGCATGTAGGTTGAGGGTGTAATTCAAATCCCGACATCTCTTTCTCCTTTCTCTTTTCTTTTTGATTATGTATATGTAGGTATTATTATTATTATTATTATAATTATAATTATAATTATTATTATTATTATTATTATTATTATTATTATTATTACTACTAACCGCTAACACTAACATTTTAATTTCGTGTATACTAATTCTCTAATCTAACACTTTTATTTATCGCGATCTAACATTTTTTATTTATTGTATCTAACACCTAACATTTAATTTTATCGTTTACAAATTTTTATCCTTTCGTCATTAACATATTAATACCGCGTATATATATATTTATAAAATATTAAAATTCGGATCTTAACACGTTTGACTACGACGATCATCCAAAGTCCGTTTAATCCCTTTACGAGTCACGACGGAGGTGACACCCTTTCGAGGAGCGTCGCCCCAATGTACTCAAGGGCATAACGCGATCGTGATTGCTCATAGTTGAACGCGTAAGACTCCATTTCTAAGATTAGTACGAGATCCGTTGAGGCGAAAACCGACATCACATAATCCTTTAGGATTAGTATCGATGTCGTGACGCGGAGGACTATAATTTCGTCATTAATCAAACTTTTCAATCACATAATAGCATATTTCATAAAATCCCGATAACGGTCTCATAATCGTATAATACACGTTTATGACATCGAGAACCGAGTTGAATTTAAATAATGCAATGTTTTTATTTAACTCGGTCAATTATCGAGTTCAAACAAATAAAAATGAAACGAGCCATGCCTCGTACAGGGGGCACTCGATCGAGTGCCATGGGCCACTCGATCGAGTTGGACCCCAAAAACTGGGCAGTAGCGGCTTCGAGTGTGCACTCGATCGAGTCCATGCCATGACTCGATCGAGTGGGTCCTGTAGCCCAGTAATCCGAGAGCTTTAATGCAACATTCGAGCCTCGTCATTTTTTTACGACTTTTAGTCGACACGTGTAAAGTCAATCACGTAATTCTAATCTTCAAAACCCATGCATATCACTATCACTTAAAACGACTTTGATCGATGGTCTCGCACTATTAATCTTGTGTCGATGACTCTTTAGTCGTATCCGACACATGATTAATTTAGACTCTATTCCTCGAAGTGATAAGTCGGGACAAGGCATCGGGATTCGGGATCGGGCTAGCACCACGCCTAGGTTCCATATCTCCGCCCTTTGCTTAATACGCAATATAATGCGTAATTAATCGAAGTTCGTCCATTTGCACAACTTGCGGTCTAGTTTATATTATACGGGTCCGTTTCTAGTTAACATTTGCCGCTTATAATTCAATTATTCTATTTTATTGCTCGGTGTATTGTGAATTCCGGGTTGTATTTCGCCCGTGTAATTTGTAATTTATTTACGAGTTTTCTATTATTTGATGTTTGCCATTTACTTATTTAAATGAACATCGCATGCTAAATCACTTTGACGTGAATCAAGATGCATTAAATGACGTAGTTAATCAACAACTCGCATGCTTAGCCCGAAAACGCTGTTTGCATATCATTTAATCGTTTTACTAGCGCGCGCGCACGAACACGATGTCTTAGTAGAGGCCGCCATGTGCGGGCGGGGTTGAGTGTCCTTAGTGGGCTTCCCAACACGTACCCTCACCTCTTACTCAGAACCTTGGTTTCCGGATGCCCGAAACCATTGGCGCACGAGAGTCATTCTATATACGAAAGCCGGTTTAAACGGTATCGATATTGCAATGCAAAGGGACGAGCCCCATAAACTCTGAAATCGAAGCGGGCCGTACTTTGTGTACAGCCCATGACGACATAGAGTGGGCTCGTATGGTTCCGAATAACCATAAATTCGGTGGCGACTCCAACTTTGACTTAAATTTCGAACCCGAGAACAATCTTACCACGAGATTCATTCGCCCACCCAAACCTGCGCGTGGCCGCGTCGGGGTGGACCTACGTCATGTCCACACTAGTTTAAATTTATTTTTGATCAATACGATGACCAAGATGGAAGACGTTGACATTCAGAGTCATCAACCGCTCAAGACCTGGACATCCGCATTGTGGAACATCAGTAAAGACTTTGTCCAAACCAACTATAGGAACTAACTCTAACTGAATCACGTTGAAGAATCAAGTCAAGTTAAGTTGTCAAGATTGAGCACACACAAATATCAAGTACGTGCTGACACGTATAGTGTAGTATACCTCGAGTCCTAACCATGTGTCGACTTATATCTAATCGAGACTCTAGTGACCTACATACCTACCTACCTCGTATATCGGAGATCACGTGTTTACTTAACCCGTATCATTTCGAGAATGAACCCTTTTGTCTATATTAATTTCTCAAATAAATACCTTCGACCATATCTTCAAATTGTGTTCATCCTATTATTACTTCCTTCATTTTCAAAACCAGTTAATCTGAATTTTACCTTCAGCTTTAACCTTCAACCCTTCAGTTATGACCCGTTTACTTGAACCAAACTATTTCATATCCACTTTTTGTGATTGGATATCATTCTCATTCATTCACCAAGTTAAGACATTTCTTGAATTGATCATCATGATAATCCTTTGTTCATATCCTATTGATTTCCTAAATTCGTGGTGACAGTTTTTAGCCTTAGCTTACTTCATATTATAAATTTTTGAAAGACTCAATTCAACCTTTAACCCTGACCAATTTATCTTGAATTCTGTTTTACCTTCAATCAACTTATTGATCTGTTATATATTCTTTGAATCAACCTATCACAATTTTATTCAGTTATCTAAGAAATTTGAACCTCATACAATTAATTTTCACCTTCAAAACCCAGCTTGATTTTAAAATTTCTTTTTGACAAATACCAACTTCATCTCCTCTTATCATCGAAATAGAAGATCTATGATAGAGTGTTTGTCATTCTATTACTAAAATTGTCATAATCATTCACACCCTTTCTAATTCTTATGACTTTCACTTTGTTTCCTGGATTCTTGTTTTAACCAACCTTACCTTCATACTTAGTCTTGAATTTTTTTGCCATGTATCTCCGGGCGAGTAAACATTAACCTATCTTACTTACATAGACTATGATAGAAATTTTGTTTAGAACCGCTGACACTATGGTATAGTACTAACACGAGAACGTAGATGACGCACCAAATATGCACGAAGCAAAGAAACAACTCCACAAAATCATACAGAAGAACAAACCGCAACAAGATGAACCTGTTCGAGTTATTTGCAAAGGATGTCACCAAGAAACTTCAATACAGAAGCATGATCATGGACTATACCAGGGAGATGACCACCGAGATCATTATGCTAAGAACGTTACTAACCTAGTATTTGTTTTGCTTACCTAAAAAATTTTCCGACCCTAGAACACTTACATAATTGGGGACTTTGAGTCACATTTTTGGATGTCTTATGTGTTAACCTTGCAGAGCAGTAACCTATCGCGAGACTTAGATCATGGTATTCTAACCTAGGTTTTAACCACCATATTATGAGAGGAGAGAGTATACTCTTGAAGTCGAGTGATATAGATCAATATCTTTTTTTGGGAGTTAAGTATTCGAGAATGCTAAGAGAACGATCATAGATCAAAATTATTTTGAGGTTTACCATTATATACATCGAATGTTATTTGGAGGAATTATATGTTGAACATACCTTGTCGGATTTGTAGAATCCAATTGATTGATTTAATGATTTGTAAACAATATTTTGGGGAATCCCTAGGAAATACCGTATATGCTTTTGGGAGACAATTTTATTGAAGAATGATTGATAGTATTACAAACCCTAAGTGTCATAATTGTAAAGAACACTTGTGAACCAAGAAATTTTTGATATGAAGTTAAGATTAACCTGTTGTTTGAAGAATAAAACAACATAGAAACAATTTTGGAATTTTAAGAAATTTAGAAAGCCAACATGAGAAATTGAGGATTAACCTTGTCTTAACCGACAAAAATACTTGAGGATCAACCTTAGAGATCAGCTTTGTTGACGAAAAATGTTGATGTCGTCATGTTAATCTTCTTTAATGGATTTTTATGTTACGAGAAACTTGTAATACTTGTATTACCTATAAAACAACACCTTTCAATTTTAATGAATATAAACATCATGATATTTTGGAGATAAGACAAACCTAAACCAAATCTCGAGAATGACCCGAGATTGAATAGTGCCAGTATATGGGAGTTTAGAATCTACCGTTGATCAATAATACCTACCGTACTAATTTGGGATGTACCACCTTTGTAAAACCTTTGCGGAGAAGCCAGATACACGAGCAAGCCAGTTGCGAGTTGAGGCGTTTATGCGAGAGGAACCCTAACACTTCATTTTATTCATGTAGTGTTTTAAACCTTTGTTAATTGCCTAAGTTATGCCAGAAATTTCGAGGACGAAATTGTTTTAAGGGGGGTAGATTGTAATACCCCGTATTTTCAAATAGTATTAAAATTTTAAACATTTATTTAAACCAAGTTTAACGGTTGACAAAATTATTTTCATAAATAAAATATTTTATTTTCGTTAAATTAAAAATTATTCCGTATTTAAAAAGATGAAAATTTATTTATCGTATTATTAAAATTTTTATCTTTTGTTAAATAAAGTTTAAAACTCGAAAATATTTTTAATATTGACCTGTCGTTTTAACATTTTCTCGTCTCGTAAAAACTTAAAGATGATTTATCGAATTCTTAAAATAATAATTTCTTATAAACTATTGTCCCATAATATTATTTACCGTCTATTTTACTTACCGTCTCATAAATGTTGTTTCAAAAATAAATTTTACGGTTTCCATTATTTTAACCTCGTACTTTTACATTTCAACTTTTTAAGAAAGAAAGAAAAACGTTTGTACGAGAAACGGATCGGAACTCAGAAAATTTGGGCCTCCAATTGAACCTCCACGTTAATCTCCTACTTCTACTACCCTTTCTACACCTAGCTAGTAGCCTACCACTAACCTAAGCTACATATACACTAATCTAACCTATTAGTCTATTACTACTAACTAACTATGGCTGCTACTACTACTATATATATAGACGGAGCAATATGTATATTCTTACTACTACTCCTGCTCCTAATTATTAGTACTACTCCCACTTACTCGGTTACTCTTACTACTACTTACAGTATTATTATATATATACTACTACTTACTATACTATATATTCCATACTATATATTATATTTACTCCCTCGTCCTTTTCTATAATTGGAGCATCGGGGAAGAGGAGCTGCCCAGTATTTGGCGGGATCACTTTTCTAGAATCATATTTGGGTCAAATCATTTCGACTTTTAATTCTTAATAACGTTAATAAATATTCCGTAATAGCTATTAAGGTAACCAAACTTTTCTTCTAACAACATTTCTTATATATAAGTATATTATGTTAGTAATTTAATAAATTGCTTACTTAAATATTTAGGCTTATTTGTATGACTAAATTACTTATGTATATATAAAAATGTTACGTGATATTTTATTATGACTAAATTTAACTTGACTAAATTATCGCCTGTTTAATTTATTATTTATTTATCACGTTTACATTTCTGTCTATATGAAAATTTAGAAAATAAATAAAAGAACTTAAAAGAATAAAATTTACTTATATCATTCTATTGATTTATTTCTATTTGCTTTGTATATTTATTATATGTACTTTATGTTTTGTAAGTATTTTATATAATTGTAATTTTGGTTTTTCTTTAGTATTTTTGGATTTGTAGAATAAATTAGTAACTTACAAAATATTTTATTTTAATAATACTTTAATTGTTATTTTTATATATAGTAGAAAATTATAAATTTATTTTATTCTGAGATTTTTACACGACATATATAAATATTTAAAAATGATTTTACGTCAAAATTTTGTAAATCGATTAAGTACGACTTAATTTATATTTTTAATAAACTTTTATATTTTTCAGAAACTATAAATTTTAAAATAATATTTTATAATTATTAATTTTATTTTTATATAAAACTTGATTTCAAAAAATTTACTATTTTAAAAAAATATTATACGATATTTGGGATATAATGTTTCGGGTGACACTTGAGGATTAACGTATAACGTTGTCACACTGAAAGTAAATATTTGAGGATTTGACTGTTTCAAATGAGTCCGACCAACTATTGAAGGTCACCAAATAAAATACTACTTGTTCACGGGCGACTTTTATATAAAGTTTACGATGCGAGTCTGGGAAGAATAGCTTGTGTTGGATCCTACCATGCGTGGTGTTTCGACTGCACTTGTAATGAAAAGCAGACTCGGAGGCTGCGGTCCGAGAGTCGACCTAGTGTTTAAGGTAGTCGTCCTACGGCAGTGAGTTCTGCGGTTCAAGAGTCTGCGTAGGGTATGTGGCGCACATATAGACAAGTACTTGATGAGTATTACCACCTAGGTAGCGGGGGCAGAACAGGATTCTGAAAACTGCGGGTTCCCTCTTGGTGATGCAGAGAATGTAATCATCAGCTTTCATTTCAGCCCAGAGTCCCGTTTGAATAAACCTCATAATATAATAGAAGTTCGGGCCCAATTGAGCCTTATGGGTGAGATGTAAACCTCTACAAGTCGGTACTACGGTTACTTCTATTGGTGAGATGCAAGCCAATATGGAGTAGCGGTGTTACTAGGAGCCACGACTCGTGTGTTTATTCTCTGTTTACGTGAAAAATGATTTTAAAAAATCAAATGGCTGCCAATGTCCCATCTTTTAAACTTTACCGTTTTCATCACCTCACATGTTGATTAATTGAAGCAAAGGAAACTATCTGTCACGTGATATCCTTTAATATTTTTATAAGCATATTATTTGTTATTCACATGATTATCTTATGTGTATGAGGTGATATTAGATGAACGGTTTGGTTGCTGTCCCGCTCAGCGGTCTCTCTACTCTATATATTTGTGCAAGTCTAAGACGTTGGGGAATCAAGCGAGAGAGATTTAATAATATGTTTAGTTTAAAAATGAAATTTATATTCTGTACTAAGTGAATCAAGACTATGTAATTAATAGTCATTTATTATTGTAAGGATCCGTAGCGATCCGGATTTATTTACACTCTGATATAATTTTAATTAAATGACTTAGATAACTTTCCGCATTATCTATTATTTTAAGTCATCGAAAATCCGGGTTGTTACAGCGAATACCGGGTTTTTGCATACCAACAAGGCAACAACGTTTTATTTAGTTTGTTTTGTTGCTCTCTTGTGAGTCATACAGGGTGAAGGGAAATAAGGGGTACGTATGACACTATGTGATATATACTGGCGTATGATGTGAGTGACGATAAGACACTATTTGAACTCAGCATGGTCATACAAGATTTCGACATTGGACATCACGGGTCATCTTTGGAGGCATGAAAGTTCTAAAGATCAAGCACATCAAGTCGTGCTTACAAGGTAGATAAGGAGGATTCTTAGCTACAGTCAAGCACACGAAGATCCAATGTAACTACTTAGGAGCAATTTGAGACAGTTTTTGTGTTGTATGGTCATTTTATTTTACGCTATATATAGTGACAATGTTTGAAGTTTAAGAGGGTGTATAGTGAGACTGACTGAGGATAAAGTAAAATATACTCCAGAAACCGCACTTTATATTGACCGTCATCATGCAAAAAAACCGCACCTTCTATAATTGGGAGTTCCATGTTTTAGACTGTTGTGGGAAAGTAGAAGCATAATTTCTCAAAGGTCAAATGACGAGGTCGTTGAACATTTGCACTTACGCATTTTTAGTGTCTTTTCCCATACAATCTCTCTTGCCCCGGCACATTACAATTGCGATAGGTTAAAAGTTTTAAAACACAGAAAATTGTTAAAAAAACATTTTCTAATAACTTTTATAAAAGACGTCTCATGTAATGGGATAATTACTAAATTAATTTAAGAAAATTAAATGTAATAAGAGTATGTGTTATCTTAATTTAATTAATGTGAGACGAGATTTCATCATGTAAATATATTAATGTGAAAATGATTTGTTTGATTGTTAATTACTCCGATAAGTATAGTATTACTATGATAACGATAATAATATAGGAGTAAAGAATAGTTTAGATTTAGTGGAGTACGTAGATAATTAGGTTCATTGATCAAATTTTCTAAAATTTAGGAAAACCAACATAAAAATCGTGGAAGAAAGATTTTGCAATGCGGGCTATTTCTTCTCTCAATCATCTGATCCGTGTCATTTTACTGTCCTAATGTAATAAAAGTTTTATCATTATTTAAGCGGGAAAGTAGTGATTGAACCTCTTTACTTTGCTCAATTGTGAAATCAAACCCCTTAGCTATTGATTGGAACAATTAGACCTCTTACCTTTGCGAATACGTGAACTTGAACGTTTTTTCCCTGATCAATAACTCAATTTCTCGTCAATAGTAGAAGTTTGGGGGTAGGTATGAATAGAAATCGAGGGGGTGGGGGTGCGAGCAGTGCAGGGAGAAGATTGTGGTTGAGATAGGCTGACAAATGTGAGGGGAGGTAGAGGAAGATGATACCCTCACTAAACTAGATGATAGAAGCAAGTTATATTTAAGGACGAAAAGTGGGAGATGAAGGGGAAGGGAAAATGATAAAGAGGAATATCGGAGGGAGATAGGGAAAAAAGAAGATGAGAGGGTAAATGAGCTATAGAGACAACAAAATTATACACATCCAACTTTTAATGCTCTTCCCACCCAAAATAGCATAATTTTTTTTGGTTGGATTAAAATAATGAAAAAATAATAAGGAACTATGGGTTGGTGATGAAAAAGTAATGAAAAATAATAAAGTTAGTGTATAAATGGATTAAAATAATGAAAAAATATGGACAAATAGTGAAATAAATGAAATGGGAAGAAGATAGGAAGTTGGATGAAAATTGTAAGTGGGAAGAAGATAGAAAGTTGGAGGAAGTAACAAAATCAAGTGGTATGTAGTGATTGAATCTGGATAATGACGATGCAGATGCTGAGAAGAATGAGGGAAAGGGGAAGGACATGGTGATGTGAAACTTGTAGATATGGAAAATTAATCTTAGTAGATTGACGATTAGAATCAGGAAGAGGGAGAGCATTAAGGTAGAGGGAGATGGAGGAGAAGGGTGTGAGGATGCGAGCAAGGGAAATAATTATGATTGTAGGCCGACAAAAGTGAAGAGAAGTGGGAGGGGAGATTAAAATAGATTTAGTATGTAAATAGAGAAGTAAGAACATGAATAAAAGCAACGTTAGAGGAGGAGAGAAGAGGGGAGAGTGCGAGATCGGAGGAGAGGGTGAAAATGGTAGGGATAGAAGGAGACAAGAGAAGACACTCTCATTAAATTATATGCAAAAAAGTCAAATTTAAGTATTGATCTTAAGTAACGAGGAAGAGGAGAATGAGAGAAAGGGGAAGGAGAAGGGAATGTGGTGGAGGTAGTGCAGGGGAAAAAGGAAGGGGAAGGAAATGTGGTGGAGATGGGGCAGGGAAAAAAACTAATTTTAGTAGACGGGGAAAGAGAAACATGAAAAGAAAGAACGTCAGAGGGAAAAGAAGGGGATTCAAAATGGGAGGAGTAAAAGGATTTAAGGAAACGACACCGATATGAAGCATGTGATTATGGAAGACTAATCATAGTAGATTGACAAGTATGATCTGAAGCAAGTCATATTTAAGGACGAAAACGGTTGAAAGAAGGGGATGAAGAAAGGATAAAGAGGAATATTGAGGGAGATAGGGAAAGAAGAAGAGGAGAGGGTGAATGAGCTAAAGGGACAACACATTCGCTAAACTAAATAACAAAAGCAAGTTATATGTGAATGTGGAAGACTAATCTTAGTAGCTTGACAAGTACGATCTGAAGAGAGAGCATTAAGGTAGAGGGGGTGGAGGAGAAAGAGGAGTGCGAGAGAAGGGGTAGAAGAAGGTGAAAAGTGACGCTCATACTGAGCTAGATGACAATAACGAATCATATTTAAGAATGAATTTTATATGATGACGAGGAGAAGAAGACAAATGGGAGGGGGAAGGAGAAGCATGAGAGAAAATGGAGGAAAATTGATCTTAGTAGACGTGGAAGGAGAAACATGAAGAGAATGGACATTAAGGGGGAAGAAGGAAAAGGGAAGTGAATGAGGAGGCGATGTAAAAGAAGTTAAAAGGACAAGACGCTCTGTGAACTAGACGATAAAAAGAAAGTCATATTTAAGGATGAATTTATGATGAGGAGGGGGAGAGGTGGGGAAAAAATGAGAAAGAGGGGAAGGAGAATGGGATATGGAAAAGGTGGGTGGACTGTGATCTAATGAAAAATACACTAAAGTCCGGTAATATAGCTCAAACTAATGGGAGAGTCATAGCGTTTCACATTTTTAATTTAGCATTGAGAATTGTATCGCTCTCCTTAATAACAAAGGAAAAAACGTAAGCTCTTCTACCATTTGTAGATCTACCACTACAGCGTTGTCAAAGAAGTGGGTGCAATTATATCCAGAATTCTACAAGGACTAGGAAGCTACTATGCATCCCAAAAAATGAAAACATTTTGAAGGTCCCTAGCTTGTTTGTTGTCTCTATTTGTTGTATTAATGTTTGTTTTCTGAAGAGTGTGTTTTATGTTAACACTACTACAAAACATACAAAAGATTACGGTTCAAAAGCGTCATTGAATAAGATTATAACCGTCATATAGGTCACCGTGATCGTTGATAATCAATCACGGTTTAAAGCGAGTCAAAACATCCTCTTTGTTGTTATCAAAGATCACGGTTGAACTATAGAACCGTCATTGTTGTAATACTTCCAGAGCACGCTTTCTCTCTGAAACCGTCATCTTTGTTATTCATCTAAAAGAGGACAATACCTTGTCAAAACCGTGATCTTTGTTGCCCTTCAAAAACAACATGTTTCATTGTTAAAACCGTCATCTTTGTAAACAAAAATATTTAACAAAATCACAATTGGTTTGTATCATACAAACTAACCGCAAATTTATTACATATTTTTGTTTACACAATCTGTTTTCAATTATTTGGACCATGTAATACCTCCTACAATCCAATAGAGCCGAACATTGAATTCCGACAAATAAAGTTACTAATGAAACCTGGATTCCATGAACTTCAATATACAAATCAATATGAATTGACAAAAGAAACTTCACACACATGAAGATGATTGCAAGAACTTCAATATCTACAAACAAAATACATATTCTTGCAGAAAACAAACCAAAATACATCAAAATAGCAACTATAAGTGCATGGTCTTTGCAAATCAGTGAGCAAAGTCGATCCACTCCAAGTGCTCGATGACTTCGTGTAGAAATTGCGGATACGCTGGAAAATGAAGAAAACCCATAAATAAAAATTTGTTATTAACTAGCCATATAGTTTTGATAAGTTCCACTTGAATGTAATAAATAAACATCACAAAAGTACTACTCCGTAGTTGACGAATTTAAACGCCCAATTATTAATCCACCAAAAGTTAGATTTAAGCATTAAAACATGAAGTATATAGGAATTGATTTGGCGCTATAAGCATAAATTTGGATAGAAATTCATCTTGGCTAACCTAAACTTCAATAACACTTATTAATTTGACAGATAAACAAGGCATCATTAGACTTGGAACAAGGATCAAAGGATTTAGAATATAAGTTGGACCTTTACAGACTCGAAACATCTGAATATACCTGAAAAGAATAGGAACGGAAAGAAATAATATGATCAAACAATACGAACGAAAACATTAAAAAAAATGAGTGAAGATACCAGAAAGCCGACACGTTGCCTTGTGTGCTTACGTTTATCCCAAGAGGAACCAGCATACTGAAAAAAGATTAAAATAAATAGAATACGACTTGAGATTATGAGGCAATAACTAAAAATGCTCAAAATAATTATCGTGCTTCTTTTCAGCGTGAATTAGGTTTCATTCGATTGAAGTATTCCATATCGAATGAGACGACATTTCTTATGAGCAATTGGTATATTATAGGACACTAGCCCCTTCCTTAGCTTGGGGATACCAAAGTTCTAACTCGACTAATCAAACTTTAACATATTCCCCATTACCAAAAGAATAGCATCACAACGTGGTAATATACTACAACATCAAATCCAAGCTCGTTATGTCTAGTGAGTAGTTAGTGTTCAGATTAAAAAAATATAACAAAACAAAGCCAAAATGAACTTACCTGTTGAGGAGTTGTGCATTGATAAACAAGAGTTGCTTGCGAAATTCTCTTTAAGCATCGTTGAATTGAAGGGAGTTAAGGTGGTCGATGATGTTCTCGGTCAATGATTCCCTGCGGAACCTTTGCTACTACAATAATAAGAACACACCTACAAAAGCAAAAGCCAAGCATCATTTGTGTAATCCCCTAGAAAAATCTAACGCGATACAATGGTGGAAACACTGTAGAGTCGGGATTATAACACGCTGTAACTATGTTTAGATAAAAATTTAAATGGTAAAGTCAAACATTAGGCCTTAAATAAATTGACCCAAAATGAAAACATTCCACAAAGAGAGTTTAACAATCCATAATACAAAATTATTAAAATTAATCGAGCAGGGATCATGTCTGCCCGCTAGCCCACACCCGGAAACATGCATATCTGTCATGTTAAAAACATAACAGCCACAATCAGTGAGGAGCGACGTCAACGTTCTCCCAGCCGTATAACAGGATTTTAAAACAGTAATTACTAATATAGGAAAAATAGTCAAAATGGAAAACAGTAAAACAACATATTAAAATAAGCTTTCAGCGCGAAATGAAATAATTAAATGGGTTTCCGAAGAAACATAAAAATATTTGCCAACCTGCAAACCAATTTATACTGATAACAATAAAAATATTCAAAATGACGTTATGGATAGAATTAATGTAGAATCTAGACTTTCACTAGGACAATACTAAACTAGCTTCGAGAAATTAGTCAAAACAAATCAGACTTCAGTCTCTAACTAGGCAACTCAACCATAACAGGACTGCGTGCAGCGAGGTCCTGACTTAAGTAATGTACACGCCTCCTGGACACCAACCGTAATCCAGTTCAACCCGACGACGACTTACACGATGCGATATCTAAGTTTAAGGTCAAAATATACACACTCCTGAACACAAACCATGCTCAGTTCAACGACCAATGTGTCTCAACATAGACACACCAACTTTATAGTTGATGGCAAAACGTACATCCCAGACTATATTACTCTAAACCCACACTTATCCTTATTCCATAACTCCAAAACAATCCATTATCGATATTTAAAAGATGTATTCAATACAAACAATAGGAGAACAAAAGAAAAAGGAATCACTTTCCAAAAGAGGAAACTTTCTATTTTAGAAAACTTCTATTTTTAGAAACTTTACCAAAAATAACATCATATCAAAATAGCGAAAATATTAGTTTATACTAACATCACATTTTTAGTAAACGATATAGATTTAAAAAAAACTAATACTTTCGACCTTAACGATATTAATTACCAAAGTGAACATTTAATTTTATGAAATTATTAAAATATCGTATAAGCGTTATAAAATGATTAAAAATGTCTTCAATATTTTAATATTACTAATTAGGGTGTTTTCAAAAGTTATAAAGCTAAAATTTCCTAATTATTATTAGTTTCAACAATAAAATTAAAAATAGGATTTTACGGCAAACATCAAATTAAATATTTGAACGTCTTTATTTAATTAAACCAACAAATATATTTAGAGTATGTTAAGGGATGATTTAACTCTTAAAGTTTCAGATTTAAATACTTTCAAAATTGCTGGAAAAATAATTCTTTTAGGTAAGACTAAGCATTTTAACGATAAATCACAATTTGTCCGAAAATCAATACTTATTAATTAAAGACTTTAATAAATAGTACAAAAATTACGTAAAATATTTAAAATATATTTATTGACATTCTGTCCAGAAAAGAAAATTTTCCAGAATCCTAAAACTCGGTTTTTAAAGCGTTTTCTCGTTAATCGTCCAATTTCGACAATAACGATTAATAAAAATAGTAATTACAAAATTATTTAAGTATTAATGTCTAAAAATAATTATTAAACCTAAAAATCACCATTTTCCAGATTATACTAATTTCCAGATTTTCCAAAGTTCCAGATTTACCAACTTCCGTCAAAACCGTCTTTAAAACCCGTTTTCACAATTAACGATTCCATTAATAAAACTTATCGTTCCTAACATTTTTTTAAGGCACTAAAAATCATAGAATTATATTTTAATATGAAATCATCAGAATCATAATTTTTCCAGATTTAAACCAAAGACCAGAAATCGAGAATTTAAACGACAAACACGGTTTTAACGATAAACGATGATTTAAATTGATTAATTAATTCATCCACTTAAGAATTCCGAAAATTTATGAAAAAATTCAGAAAATTCTATTTCATCAGAAAGTTTCACCACGTCAAAAATAAGATTAAAATAAAATGTTTAAGTACTAGAACTAAAAATCGGCTTTTAATCATTTTTGTCCGATAACGGTAATAATTCAATAATCAATATCAAAAATATCAGAAAAATACTAAATTATTAAAAATCATCAAAAACAACATTTTTCCAGAATATAAACATATATTACATGTTTAGGCCGAATATTACGATTTTACAAATTAATATGACGATTTAATCGTTAATCTCGTAAAAGCGATAAAAATACCGAAACATGCAAATTTTCAACTTTTAAAATTTTTCCAGATTTTATGACATACATATATTGCCAAAATAAAATATAAAAATATATACATGCAAATACTCAATTAAAATCATGAAATACCGAGTAACATCGACGTTAACTCTACTCCAAGTCTGAATCGATTATATACTCGTCGAACTCGGGATCATCCACAAAACCTACATCACACAAAAATCATGGTAGAAAAATACCATGAGAAAAACTAAGAAAATCAATGGTAAATAACGATCGAAAACCCATCGATTATTACCTTAACGATAGGATCGGAAAGAGGATTGATTTTACGATAAAAATGAGACGATCAAGACTCGATTAGGGACAAAATTGGGCTGGAAAATATGGCTGAAACTCATGGCCAATATGAAGGAATTGAAGAGTATTTTCTTTGTTTAATGTGGTTGAATGAGAATGAATGAAAAGAAATGAATTGTGTGAATTGTGTGAATGAATATGATCTTAAAAATTGATGAAAACAATGTTAGATACACTTAAAAAAACCAGCCAAAATGGATTAACAAGGGAGAGTGAAGAGTTTTGCAATTAGTCACCAAATTCATTAAGGTAATAAAAATATCTAAGGCTTTAATCACTTTATAAAACCAAATGAAAAAAAAGGAAGATGTGTGACCATGGGTGTCATGGTCTAAAAAGGGGCCAAAAAGTGCTTCTTTTAAATGTAGTTTGATAAAAATTAGAATCGTATAATTACTAAAAGCATTTCAAAGCAATTCGAGTAAACCTCGCGATAGAAAATAATTATTTACGAAACTTTGTAATAAAATGATTAAAGGCTAAATTTTTCATAAATAAAAATATTTCTTAGTTGGAAATATTATATAAATGTGTTTAGACATTTTTAGGAAAAGAAATAACATAAATCCAAGCTTAAAACGTTAGTTCGTAGAAAAAATAGGACTCCTCGCGAATAAATAAATAGTTTGCGATGCAAATTTTATAAATAGATCAGGAAAAAAATAACAGAGTCATGACGGAGTCATAACGGAATAGGTAACAACGCATAGAAAATTAGCGGGTGTTACAATTTGCATCAAGCATCCCACAACTGCAGCAACGCTAAGCTCTGACCTGATTCATTCATATAATAATAATAATAATAATAATAATCAACATTACTTCGCATCTTACCTTAATCCAAAAGCGAAGAGTGGTGATTAAACAAAGAGAATGGAGAAAAAGACGAGCCTGAGGGAGGACACTGAGGAGTGTCCATAGAAAACGCAAGAGAAAGGGAGGGTGTGTCGCGGTATATGATCTGGATGATCGGTATGCCCTTGGGATCATCGCAGATGGCATTCGGTGTAACATTCCACTTATAAATTTATAATCACAACAATCAGAAACAATCATCAATTAAAGTCCCACAAATGTGGAACAATCATCATCATCACGTCTAAGAATCTATATACTAGATATTTAGTTTTTGAGTTAAGGCAATAGAAAGTAGATAAATACCTGCGCACATGGCAAGAAGGGGAGTTTAAAGAGCACAAAGACGAGGCAACTGCAGAGCTTTATGAACATCCAATTCCACTGAAAAATCCTTGGTTTTACCCAATAATTGACACAAACAAATGAGTTTAGTATCCAACATTGTAGCTAGCTCAGAGCAACATGTTTTTCAGGCTTTGTCTTGTTGCTTCCTTTTTCTACGTATGTCAAGCAATCTGATATGTTGCTTCCTTGCAAACTCCTGGTGAAACTCGAAGAAGGCGTGAAAAAGGGGATAAGTTTCACATAGCTAATTCAAGCAGAATCCAACACCCATCCACAAGACGTGCTTGATCACGTACCAAATCCATCCCCCAAAAAACTCCGAATGAGACATAGAAGATTTGTTTCAACGCACGGTATATCACTAAAGCATAAGGCATGGGTTAAGACATGACAATAGTTGACATAGTTGTTTCATTGTTTCAACTTCACAATCAAGCATCAAAATACTTGGATTAGAGATTTAGGGTTTGAGATGTCACTATGTAAGACATGGAAATTAATGCCTAATCCAAAAATTAACCAAACATTCCTAAGAATTCAAGAAAAAACAAAGGCAATTGATTAAAAGCTATTATAATGCAAAATTAAAGACAAACTCAATCAAACACACAATTTCTCGACAAAATTAGAGCCGATTCTCATCAAAAAACGAAAAAAAAACTGAACAAAAATTAAAGGAGTAGGCAAGTAACCAAAAGATGAACGAAGGTGGATTGGAAAAGTGTGATGGATCGGCGAGGATGAACGAAGAGATGAACGAAGGTAGACAGATGAATATGAAGTGCGACTTAAATGAAGAATTGGAGAGTGAGGAAATCAAACAATTTGAATGCATTCAGCAACAAATCATCAATCCGCAAAGCATCAATCATTCAATCAATCAGTGATGAACAAACATTCGAAAAACCCTAATACGATTTATAATTTAGAAATTAGAAACGATGAATTAAGAAAAGAAACACATACATACATGAAAATGGAAGGAATTCGATAATGGTGGTGTAATTGGTCAATCAATTGCGTTTGTATTGATTGATGGTGGTGTAATTGATTCTCAATCAGTTTTTGGAGTCGCTGATTGTTTTGTTGGGGGAAATGGAAAGAGGTGAGACGGTGGCAATATTTTTGTTAATGAAGTAAAGTGAAGGAAAGAGGTGACGTGGTGTGAATGGATTTCAGAGGGGGATTAATAATAAACTCCGTATTAAGTTGGAATAAAATATTATTGTTAGGAAATAAGTGTCTAGCAATTGTCCTTTTAGACCTTGAATTGATTTGTTGCTGATATCTTTTCTAAAGTTGATCTTCTTGTTTTGGTAACATAAGATTGTTTGGTTTTAGGAAAGATTGAACCGTGTTTCCTAATTAGTTTAGGTAACTAGTTTAGGTGGAATAATAATATATAAAGACCTAATTAGTTTCTAGGTTAATTAGAACAGAGAGATGATTTGAGAGCACAATATAGAGGGCTGATCTGTGAGGTTTTCTTGAGGGAAAACTCAGTTTGTTCCGAGTCTCTATTATTTGGTGGTTCTATTGATCTCGTCTTCGTTGGAGACCGTTGGAGTTTGTTCGGATCTTGGGTGGCCGCAAGATCGTTTGTCCTTCGTCTCGTCGGTGAGTTCGTCGCAGGTCGACTCAGTCTGGGTAGTCTCTTTCCAATTTGAGATTACTATCTGGTTGGTAGAATTAGTAGTACTTTTGGCTTTAGCTGTGGGCTATTAAGCACGTGTATTATGGTCTACTGTTGTACTATTATCTCCACAATAGTGAATTTGGTCTCCTTGTCGGTGTGGACGTAGCCAGTGATTTTACTGGTGAACCACGTAAATCTGTGTGTCACTTTATTATTGTTTGCTATTTATTTGTTCTTCTCGCGTAATTAACAAACCGTAGGTAACGGGACGCCTCCGTTACAACAAACTGGTGTCAGAGCTTCAGGTTGTTCCGCTTCCACTTTTGAGCTTCTGGTTCGGCTTCCGCTGAGTTAGGCGTTATTTGGGTTTGTTGGATTTTTTGGTGAGAAGATGTCTGGAGCAACAATTTTAAAGGTTGATAAATTCACGAGGAGTAATAGTTTTGGGTTGATAGGCTTGGGTGAAGATGGTAGTGTTGGCGGTAAGGTGGAGTTTTCATCTGTACGGGTCGAACTACGTAATTCTGAAGACAAGCTATCGACGGTTGTTTCCGCTTCTCCATGAGGCGGGCTCCTAGGTGGAGCAGACCCGTGCCTTGGGTTAAAAAGGCAAGACCCGTGCCTTGGGTTAAAAAGGCAGGACCCGTGCCTTGGGTTAAAAAGGCAGGACCCGTGCCTTGGGTTAAAAAGGCAGAACCCGTGCCTTGGGTTAAAAAGGCAGAACCCGTGCCTTGGGTTAAAAAGGCAGGACCCGTGTCTTGGATGAAAAAGGCAGGACCCGTGTCTTGGGTGAAAAAGGCAAGACCCGTGCCTTGGGTCAAAAAGGCAAGACCCGTGTCTTGGGTGAAAAAGACAATCAGAAAGGAGAATAATTACTATTGACTAAAGACCGTTGAAAGATGCGATCGTTCAGGTCAAGGTGGAGACTATTAGGACAAGTAGTGACTTGAGAATCGACTGTTCGAAGCTGCACTTTGAAGATTGGTTCGGGTTGGACAATTCTAGTCAAGGTGGAGATTGTTAGGAAATAAGTGCCTAGCAATTGTCCTTTTGGACCTTGAATTGATTTGTTGCTGATATCTTTCCTAAAGTTGATTTTCTTGTTTTGGTAACATAAGATTGTTTGGTTTTAGGAAAGATTGAAGCGTGTTTCCTAATTAGTTTAGGTAACTAGTTTAGGTGGAATAATGCTATATAAAGACCTAATTAGTTTCTGGGTTAATTAGGACAGAGAGATGATTTGAGAGCACAATATAGAGGGCTGATCTGTGAGGTTTTCTTGAGGGAAAACTCAGTTTGTTCCGAGTCCCTATTATTTGGTGGTTCTATTGATCTCGTCTTCGTTGGAGACCGTTGGAGTTTGTTCGGATCTTGGGTGGCCGCAAGATCGTTTGTCCTTCGTCTCGTCGGTGAATTCGTCGCAGGTCGACTCAGTCTGGGTAGTCTCTTTCCAGTTTGAGATTACTATCTGGTTGGTAGAATTGGTAGTACTTTTGGCTTTAGCTGTGGGCTATTAAGCACGTGTATTACGGTCTACTGTTGTACTATTATTTCCACAATAGTGAATTTGGTCTCCTTGTCGGTGTGGACGTAGCCAGTGATTTTACTGGTGAACCACGTAAATCTGTGTGTCAGTTTTACTATTGTTTGCTATTTGTTTTGTTCTTCTCACATAATTAACAAACCGTAGGTAACGGGACGCCTCCGTTACAACAATTATTATTAACATTTATGTCACTTTAAGGAATAAAACGACCTCTTTGTTATATCATAGAGGTCAGTTTTCCATCCCACCTGGTTTCTTAGATAACAGAGTACGGTTATTTTGACCAACCGACCTCTTTGTTATACATAAGATCTCACTTTTCTAGCCCAACCGTCCTAACTGTTAATTTTTTATCTAGAGCACGGTTCCATGTGTGACCGTGCTCTAATAAGCGTCATGGTAGGCTAGAATTGTAGTGGTAGTTTTTGCTTTCTGATGCATTACTATGTTTTTGCGTTGCATGGAAAAGATATTTGACAAACTCCCCTCTAACACTGAGAAGGCTAATGTGTCGGTAGTTTGCAAGAAGTGAGCTCAATTTTTTTTGCTGGATACAGATGCGCCTCGGTGGAATGCTGATTACGATAAAAGGCTGCGACCTGTGCACCGTAATGGAATGACGTCCATTTATAAGGGCTCTAAAGAAGTTTCACGGAAATGTTGGTGCTATCTGACTGATAACATGCATGCTAGGACACTACTACATAGATTCCAGCTAGCGTCAGACAGTAGCCCGAACCTGGACATTATTGAGTGCACTCCTGAAGAAAATGACGACGAAGTTCCAGATGAAGAAATGTCAACAGTATATATAACAGCCAGAATGTTAGTTTACGAAGATGAAATCGGAATGCTCAAGTAATATTTTCTAATACGAGCATCATTATAACACTTATGTTTTGTGAATGCATGTATGGTAGCTTAGTTTTTTAATGACCATATTTTTTGACTTGCCATTCCTCTCATCCTTTTCTTCTGTAGCCAACGACAGTTTTTTCTCTAACGGGAAAGCTATGCTCTTCTGTGCTTAAATCGACATTCGTTATTGTTCTCTCTTCAGAATTCTGAATTAGAGCAATTAACAAGCTCAACGGTTTCGTTTAAATACGGACGGAGTACTTACCTTCACTTACATTTTAGTACATCTACGAATGTAACATGATAAAAAACAAAATAAAAATATAAGAATCGCACACACTTCTTATAAATAAAAAAATACAAAAAGAATATTCTAATATAGTACAAATAATAAAGAACTACGAACATCAAAATCGAAAATACAGAGTAGCAAATTATTGTTCATTTTTCCTGATTATTCCTGATTGCTCGTATATAATCTGATGATCTAATTTCAAATGTAATTCGAACCCGACCTGTAACCCGAAATGACTCGGCTAACCTAAATCTGACCCGACTATCTTTTATATATTAAAGTAGAAACATTTAAAGCTTTAAGAATTACCCACCTCAGCTCCAACTAAGCGCTTATTTGTCTTTGACATGGCAGTGAGCTGGCGTTATTAAAAAAAATCAATTTACAGAAGAATAGGTGGTTGTGTACGTATATTCCATTGGAAACACCCCACCAATGTAGTGGAGTGCAGTTAACCCGTTAACCATCATCCATCACAGTCTATGATCTTTTATATATTAAAGTAGAAACATTTAAAGCTTTAAGAATTACCCACCTCAGCTCCAACTAAGCGCTTATTTGTCTTTGACATGGCAGTGAGCTGGCGTTATTAAAAAAAATCAATTTACAGAAGAATAGGTGGTTGTGTACGTATATTCCATTGGAAACACCTCACCAATGTAGTGGAGTGCAGTTAACCCGTTAACCATCATCCATCACAGTCTATGATTCTCTTATATGTTTACTTCATCTACCATTATGGTTAATACATTTTCCCTGTTACAAAGCATTTTTCTAAAAGCTGCAATGGTGTTCCAATTTCTTCATTTCTTCAATATAATGGCGCCATACCAGATCAACTCGAAGAACTTCAAGCGTCGATTATCGGCGTTGTACCACCTGTACACGAATCGGAAGTTGAATGTCGGGGCTGTGGGGGTGATGCGGTCCAATTTAGGGGTTTCAAACCCCATCAATTGAAACCCATCAATTCAATTCCTGGGGTCCAATTTAGGGTTCCTTGAATTAATAATGGTGTTTTAGTTACTATCCAGAAAAATAAATCATATGGGTTTTGTTGTAGATCAAGTCGACGTCGAGAAAAGGTAATTATGAATTTATTCATATTTCCGTCTTTTTCACTTTCATTCAGGTTTGGTGAATCAAGTTGATTGGTAATATAGTAAAAGTGGTGTATTGAAATGTCATCTGAATGGAATCGTCAATAGTTGATTGAAGTCGTTCAATAGTTGCATGGAAACATAAGAAAAGAATGGGGTCTGAGTTATGTTCATTGATCTTGATATAATAGATATGAATGAATTGGTGAATTTCGATTAATTGTTAATGAATTGAGTGTTTGGTGATGCTAATCTTAATTCATAAGGTAGTTGTTTGATAATGTTTGTGACACATTCAAAATAAATTGGTTATTTAATTCAGTGAGTGCACGAGAAAATCCAAGATAAAGTTCCCAAAAAAGTAACGATTTTGGGTTGTTCATTTCAGTGATTCAACGAAAGACGCTAACAACAAATGATGCTAATAAATAAAGGAAGCTTGGCCTTCTCTACTGTTAATGAGGTTAACAAGATGCTACTGGTGAGGTGATTCTTACTTTCTTTTGTTATGTGTACTGTGATGCAAATATGGTGTATCAAGTTGGCCCTTCTCTCCTGTTTTCAGTTTACATGCTACATCATACCAATATTTCGTACTCCAATCCATATCACTTCATATCCAAATTTGTATTTGACTTACTGAAGGTGATAGTCCAAGGGTGGAGATTACCAGGGTGTTCATAGTTTCATTTATTATTAACAAGCTATTATGAACAATAATAGCTATTTACTTTCATTTAGTAAATATGTATTTAGTAGCTCTGTTGTTTGGCTTTCCGTTTGCTCAAAACTTCTATACTCTTGTACTATAAATTGATACTTTGATCAATGGAAAAAGGCAAGAGTTTACAGTTAACAAATCTTAACATGGTATCAGTGAAACAATCAACAAAATTAAAATCCTAAAATCATCTACCCTAGCCGACATGTCTAACGGGGACGGAGCCAGTACTAAGATTGACGTCACGTCCCCGTACTACCTTGGTCCCGGTGATAAACCCGGTGATTCAATAACCTCTATCCGTCTCACATTAACAAACTTTGCTGAATGGTCTCATGATGTTCGTGTTGCCCTCAAGTCACGCCGCAAATTTGCCTTCGTTAATGGTACCATTAACGAGCCTAAAACCCCCTGTACGCAAGACGATTGGGAAACAATCCACTCCATGTTGGTGTCGTGGTTGTCTCACACAATTTCTCCTGAAGTTCGTTCGCTATTACCCAAATACGAGAATGCTAAGCGCTTATGGGACGATTTACATGAGCGGTTTAGCGTCGTTGATGGTTCTCGCATCCAACAATTAAAAGCCAGTTTGCAAGAATGTCGTCAGAGCAAAGGTATGGCTATTGCTGTTTACTATGGAAAACTCTGTCAATTGTGGGACGACCTCGATCGTCACGAACCTATCATTGAATGTAAGTGTTGTACCACTTGTACAAGTAGTAAGAAATATGTCGAGCGGCGTGAATCTGACCGCTTACATCAATTTTTAATGGGCTTGTTGTCGGGTCCATATGGCAACCTTCGCTCCGTCATTTTGTCACAAACGCCCCTTCCATCGGTTGCCCGAGCATTTCAAATGCTCACACAGGAGGAAAGGGTTCAGGGGACAGAGCATTCCTCTGACCATACTAATGACACTAATTCTGCAGTCTCCAGTTTCAATGTTGCTTCTAATACCCGACCCTGATCTAAACACCCCTCTCAAATGACTCGTTCGGAGCGTCAACTGCTCTACTGTAGCCATTGTACTCGAAACGGGCACAATAGAAGCATGTGCTTTGATCTCATGGATGAAAAACCGGCCTGGTGGTACGAATTAAAGGGGCTTCAACCCTCCAATCGCGGTGGAGGTTCAAGTTCGGGTCGTGGGGGAGGTCGTAGTGGATCTGGCCGTGGTGGCCAAGGTGGTTCTCGTGCACAAAACGATGGCAATCGTGGTGATACAAACACCACTTGGTCTGAAGCCCGCAATACCGTGAATTCAGGAACGGTGTCGAACCCAGCCACATCTCAATCCGCCTCTCAAGCCACTGCCTCTTTGGTAACAGTTTATGGTACACCATCGCATACTCACTCCGGTAAGTGGTTAATTGATTCTGGTTGTTCTCATCATGTCACGGGTAATTACTCTCTTCTTTGTGATATTCGAGATGTTCCTGTTCGGGTTGTGGGCTTACCCGATGGTTCAAAAATTCATGCCAGTCGTGCGGGATGTGTACAACTTACCTCAACCATTACGTTAAATCCCGTACTTTATGTTCCTCAGTTAACTTGTAATCTCATCTCAACCTCGCAATTGAGTGACGATTTATATTGTGAATTTGTAACAAATTCTGCTATTTGTCTTATTCAGGACCGGGATACGAGGGCGACGATTGGCACGGGTGAAAGACTAGATGGACTGTACTATCTGTGTACTGAGCCGAAAGAGACGGATTATGTGAGGAATGTTGCGGTGGATTCTCTGGATTTGTGGCATACTCGGCTAGGACACCCTTCCGAGCAAGTTGTTAAATTGCTTCCTTTCTTACGTACTAGTAAACAATCTTTATCAAAACCGTGTGAGGTTTGTCACCGTGCTAAACATTCGCACCTGTTGCTAAGATGACCACCGTCCGTACTTTCCTAGCTGTGGCTGCGACCAAAAATTGGTATATTCATCAAATGGACGTGCATAATGCTTTCCTTCACGGTGACTTGAATGAAGAAGTTTATATGAGGTTACCTCCTGGTTTTCAATCTCCTGTCCCCGGCCTTGTTTGTCGTCTGCAAAAATCTTTGTATGGTCTTAAGCAAGCACCTCGTTGTTGGTTTGCCAAGTTGGGTGTGGCTTTAAAGGAATATGGGTTTGTGCAAAGCTATTCCGATTACTCTTTATTCATTTATGTGAAAGGGATGATATGTTTACATGTTTTGGTATATGTAGATGACTTACTCATTGCTGGAAGCGACATGTCTGCTCTCTCCACTTTCAAAAATTATCTTAGCTCCTGTTTTCACATGAAAGATTTGGGCGACCTAAAATATTTTTTAGGCCTCGAGGTGGCACGGAATGGTTCTGGAATTTTCTTGTCCCAACGCAAATACACTCTTGATATTATTGAAGAAGTCGGCCTCCTTGGTTGTAAGCCGTCGCCTACGCCTATGGAACAACATCACCAACTCGCTAGTTCGTCTAGTAATTTACTCGATGAACCTGAGAAGTATCGTCGGTTAGTTGGTCGTTTGGTGTATCTCGCGGTCACTCGCCCTGATCTCGCACACACCATCCATATCCTTTCTCAGTTCATGAGTGCTCCACGACAGGAGCATTGGAATGCCGCTATGCGCACAGTCCGATATTTGAAGGGGTCACCCGGACAAGGTATACTGTTGAGTTCTTCTTCCAAATTACAGTTATCAGGGTGGTGTGACTCCGATTGGGCTGCCTGCCCTGTGTCTCGTAGGTCCCTCACGGGCTGGTTCGTTTTTCTAGGTGATTCTCCGGTCTCGTGGAAGACTAAGAAACAACCTACAGTGTCACTCTCGTCAGCCAAAGCCGAGTATCGTTCTCTTGCAGCTATCACTTGTGAAATAAAATGGTTGTGTGGTTTGTTGGATTGTTTGGGTGTCAAGCTTGTCTCACCGACACCCATCTCGTGTGATAGCAAACCCGCGTTACATATCGCTCACAACCCCGTTTTTCACGAGCGTACCAAACACATCGAAATAGACTGTCACTTTGTTCGTGATGCTATTCAACAAGGTATTATTGCTCCGTCACATGTTTCTACGACTGTCCAGTTGGCCGACGTGCTTACCAAAGCACTTGGCGTATCTCAGTTCGTTGCATTAGTCAGCAAGTTGGGCATCTTGAATCCATACGCTCCACCTTGAGGGGGGGTAACAAGCTATTATGAACAATAATAGCTATTTACTTTCATTTAGTAAATATGTATTTAGTAGCTCTGTTGTTTGGCTTTCCGTTTGCTCAAAACTTCTATACTCTTGTACTATAAATTGATACTTTGATCAATGGAAAAAGGCAAGAGTTTACAGTTAACAAATCTTAACAATTATCTCAAGTAATTTTTGTGCAACTCCTTTTGTTATATTTGTATACATTTTATAGTATCACATTGACACATGCCGCATGCGACACACGATGCCTTCGATCTGAAGAAGAAAAATTATCATTTCATTTCTAATTATAAGCAACATTTAATTTCATTTTCTCTCTTTTTCATCTAATAGTCATGTCATCTGTAATTTCCCACAAGGAGAGGGTCATGGGTTAGTACTTTGTATTCTACAATCTACACCACCAAATTGAGAAGCCTACGGATAACGACATCGCAATACGGTGATGCGCCATGATAGAATAGTACCACAGTTCACTAATTTGCGGTACCTTTTAAGAGATTTAGGTTTAAGGAGCATTGTTGTTAATTTGATAATTTCTCACTCTTGATTTGTAATCATTGATTTTTAATTGGAATGTTTTGATGATTGTTACCTACAAAGATGACTTCGTTGAGCTCAAATAATTTCGTTGTTTGTTTTACATTATTTAGTTTGATGGATTTTCATTTTTCATCTTTATTTTTATTTTGAGAGTAATTGGAAAGTCAATCAAAGATTTAATTTAACCAACAAATTTGTAGGCACCCACATTTTGATCGCCAGGTGTCTATAATGGTTCCCGCCAAACACCCGATGATGATTGGACGCAAACGTGCTTTGATGGACTCGGATATGAGCTCGTAATCGTGGACATTTGGTTTAGGCTTGTTACGGAGTACAAATCTTACAAAACGGACCTCAAATCCAGGCCCAGTAGGTCGTTTCGAGTCAAATAAGACTAATTTGGGTCGAATCCGACACCAGGGGTAAAACCGTCTTTTAGCAACCGGGTCAAACCCGGTCAAAGATGTTTTTCCCGAGTCACACGGACCAGCCGTGACACTACACGTCCGGTTTGGACTCAAACGCTACAAAAATCAGCCTCGAAAATATTAAACAAATCCATTCAAGGATAGAACTTGATCTCAAGTGGAATTCTATCCGAAAACTAAAGCAATTACCGACCGAGTGTCAAACACTCGGCCAAAGCAACCAAAACAGCTGAGATGCTCGGCTTCTTCACCAAGAAACGAGACTCTGGCTCCCCTTCGAACTCTTACATTTCCTATCTAATCGGTATTTCTTGTTGTCCAAGCAAGATACCTCTCCTAAACCTCTTCGCCTATAAATATGACCCTCCATTCAACACAAAAGAGACGGAAATTTTTACGAGCTATACACATCAACTATCCTCATCAATCACACATCGAATATTCCCACATACAACCTCGTTACACTAAGCAATTCTCGACGAATCCAACCCGACAAAACCGACCCATAAACCAGCCGAAACTCGTCACATCACACGACCAAACCGACACCCCGAATTCATCCCACATCATCTCGACGCTCCCAAGTCTAAGCCACTTTCCGACGAGCTCAATTCCGAGAAAACAAAGCATGTAGGTTGAGGGTGTAAAATCAAACCCGATTCTTCCCTTTTTCTCTTCCTTTCTCTCGTCCTCTTTCTTTTTCTTCTCGTTGTGTCGGTCCTTTTTTTTTTTTTTTTTAATATGGGTCGTTGTCGCATCCTTTTATTTCTAATATCGATACTACAAAAACTATTTTCATATATAAACGTTCTTAAAATACGATATTGATTCTCTAATCGAATATCGTATCTAACAAAGAACAAAATTAAATCTCGTTGATGCTAAAAAGTCGTTACATCTTTTTAAACAAAATACGACGATTTTAACGCGGAGAGAATTAACATTTTTTTTCTTCTTTTCGTCCAATTTCTTTTCTTTTTTCAAAACAATTTTCAAAACGTTTTTTTTCACTTTTTTTCTAAAATCATTCTAACTATTCGATATCGATTTCATAATCGAATATCGAATACGACGAATATCGAAAATATAAATCGAGTATAAATTAATCCATATTCGTACGCGATTTATCAAAATTAGCAAATTTTCGAAAACTGAACCCGAGACAGCCACCCGCGTGAGTCGCGCCCCTTCCCGGGCGAGTCAAGCGGGCTGCTGTGAGCCGCGGCCTTCTTTTCGTTTTTTCCCAATTTTTTCCAGCATCGTTTTCTCATATAAAACAGCGGTTTTCTCGGTATATTTTCAGATTTCGACAAAGTATTTTTCACGAGTCATAAAACCTTTTTCGAATCATACATATTATCGTATTTGCATCTTTATTCAATCGTTACTAACTCGTTTTCTCGTGTTTGTAGCAGTTTGTTTTATTTCTTTTGTTTTATTAGACTAAAACGAACTTCACATGCTAAATATAACTTTGACGTTATTAGTTTAACATGCATTAAACGACTTAGCAACCCATTTATTTTTCTTCTCTCACATGCTTAGGGAAAATAATGTTTGCATAACATTCCACTATCGAACTAACACGTGTACACCAGGCCAAAAACGAACGATATCTTAGTAAAGGCCGCTAAGTGCGGGTGGGGTTGGGTGTTCTTAGTGAACTTCCCAACACGTACCCTCACCCCTTACTCAGAACCATGGTTTCCGGATGTCCGAATCCATTGGCAACGAGAGTCATTCAATACACAATATATATCCGATAATGTCGGTATCGGTATCAAATGCTAAGGGACGAACCCGATAAACTCTGACATCGGAAATGGACCATATTTTGTATATGGCCCACTACGACATAGAGTGGGTTCGAACGGGCCCGAACTCCCACAAAGTTCGGTGGCGACTCCTACTTCGATTTAAATTTCAATTTGACCATCTCATATGGAGATTCATTCGCCTCTCCAAACCCGCGCGTGGCCGCGTCGGGGTGGACCTATGTCATGTCCACAAAATTATTTAGTGAAAATGGTTTCAGCGAAGTTTGCGTCATTAATTTGAAATAAATTTCTCTTATTTCTTTTTTATTTTTGTAGGTACAAAAGCCGGAAATTTTCTTCTAATTGGTCAAACTGTAGCATTTGTTATATTTGAAGAAGAAAGGCTGGAAAGTAAGGATGATCATGCTAGAAAGAAAGGGCTACCACTTGCGGAATGATAACTGAGAACTATTGGTGGACGAAGTAAGGTGTCTACAATTTATCTCACGGTGTATTTACGAGAGAAAAAAAATAAGTGCAGGCTCATCCTTTTTTTTTGTTTAGGAAAGGCAATATCCGAAAAACTCGAAATCTTATTAAGAGTCATTAAATCATAATTTTTTTTTAATTTGAGCAACTATAGAGTGAGTAATTTTGATTACTAATCCATCTGTTGGTTCATATTCATGTTGAATATGACATTAAACCTGTTATATTCATACTCAATAATGACTTATTTTTCATTTTTTATCTTTTAAGTCTTTTGTTTTCATGTATGATACTGCTCAATATTTCCCCTCCTTTTGATGACAGTACAGTTAGAATTTAGTCCGACTTAATTTATTACATTCAGATTCAATCATCCTGAATTGAAAGGATGGAGCATTGTTTTGATGAGTAAGGTGATAGTTTTTCACTCTTCCATGTCATCTTTTTTTCTTTTCTACGTCTACTTAAAATGTTAAGTATAAATGGTTCATGTCAAATCAATAGCACCTTATCTTTTAACATGTGTGGTAAATAATGTTCTTATTGTTAGTTTTGTACCATGTCTTACTTTACATAGGATTGATTATCGCTTATAATTTTTTTAATCTTTTGGCTTTAAAATGAAGAAATAGATTACTAAAATGTTGAAGAACTTTTTTTAATTCACAATTCAAAACACTTAAGAATGTTGGGTTCTTGATATCTTATGTTGAAAAGGTATAAATTTTTTAGGTTCGAGTCCTGCGGTGTGCATTTTAAAAACCTAAGAAAAAAAACCCTACTTGAGGCGACGACAGACGATCTTCTCCGGCATCAATGGCTAGAGGATCATCTTCGAAATCGCCTCAATTTAGGAACATTACACAAAGGCAATCTAAGAGGAGAAGCAACAGTAGTAAGGGGGAAGGAAAACTAGACATGGCAGTACCAAAGAAACCTATTATGGAGGAATGTACGAAGGAACGCTCCATGCAAGATTTGATGGGCATTCCTGCGTATGAGCTGGACTCAGATGATGATGGCTCAATTGAAACTATACAAGAGGATTTGGACACTTTCGAACGTGAGATGGAGGAGGAAGTGGCCATTAACGATCATGAGAAGGAGGAGAATGATGCACCATGGATGACAATCCAGGGGGGCAAAGCAATACCTGAGACAGTTATCAATGAGACTGCTGCACCATTGCTAAAATTGACAAGGGAGGATGTGCAGGATGAATTGAATTATTGGCAATATGCTGTTTTCGGCTTTGTAATTGGTGCTAATCCACCATGGCAAGTCATGGAGGGTTTCCTTAAACGCATCTGGGCAAAGCATTCCATCGACAAGATATCATTTCTCCTGGAATGAAGTTTTCTTGGTTCGATTTGAAACGATGGATATGAAAGACGCTGTTCTAAAGAGTGGATACTTTCTATTTGACAACAAACCTGTGGTGATCAGACCCTGGACTCCACAAGCAAAGTTGGAGCGTGAAGAGGTGAAGCAAGTTCCAATATGGATACGATTCAATAAGCTTCCTCTCAAGTTTTGGGGTGCAAGTCTGGAAACGATTGCTGGCTTAATAGGACAAAACTTGCCGCGTTTCATTCACTTCATGGATGAACAGGAGGTTCGTGTTACTATAGAGGTGGATTATGAATGGAGGCTGATTCTGTGTTCAGTATGCCAAAAGTTGGGTCATTCTTAAGAAGACTGCAGGTTTGCTAAGAAAAAAGAGGATTCAAAAAAACAACCACCTAAACAATGGAAGCCAAAGCAGGTTGTGAAGCCTCATTCCAAAGAAGATCCAAAACATATTTCCAAACAGGTTGAGAAGCCTGTAGGGGAAGTAGACAGGGAACCTGCTAAGATTTCTGCAGCTGAGAACATAAAACTGAATGATAAGGCTCAGGATAATTTCCCACCTTTGAGGATTCAAAAGACTCCTAACATATTGAATGCTTTTGAGGGGGCTGCTGAAGAAGTAATTCCTAACAGTCCATCATACTTATAGAAATTGACAGGGGGAAAGGAGATGAGTACGTTGAAGGAAAAGGCCACTAATTCACCAACAATATCATGTTAATGACGATAGGATTTTGGAATGTTCGTGGTATGAATAGGAGAAATAAGCAAAAGGTAATTAATAAGTTTTTGCAGGATAATAGAGTTAGTTTGTTTGGCTTACTTGAAACAAAGGTCAAGCCTACCAATCAAAATAAAGTTATCAATTTGATGTTCTCTTCTTGGAGTATGACTTCTAATTCGCATTTGCACCTTGGGGGGAGGATCTGGGTGATTTGGGACCATAATAATAAACGCTATGTTCAGCCTATTATGTACTCTATACAACTCATACATGTGAAGGTACATGACCTGATTTCTGGGTTGATGGTTGATATAACTGTAGTGTATGTTTTCAATAAGATACTGGATAGAGAGAGTCTGTGGAAGGATTTAGAGGCTCTGGCAAACCAAATTCAGGGACCATGGATGATCAGAGGAGATTTTAATTGTGTATTGAGAGCGGAGGAAAGGCTTGGGGGAACTTTTGATCTTGCAGAGGCGAGGCCTTTCCAGAGTTGTATTGAGAAGTGTGATGTGATGGACTGCTCGGCTGATGGTGCTTTTTTCACGTGGAATAATAAACAACAACCACAGGACATAGTGTACAGCAGATTAGATAAATGCTTAGTGAATGCAGATTGGTTGCAACAATTCCCTAAGGTAAGAGCGCATTTCATGCCAGAAGGATCTTTCGACCATACCCCGTGTCTTTTAAGAGAGGCTACTGAACTAGGTGGAATCAAAAGGGCTTTCAAGTACTTCAATATGTGGAGTAGGAGTCCTAATTTTGAGAGTATTGTAAAATCGAGATGGGAGACGCGGGTTGAGGGGCATCTAATGTATCAAGTTGTCAAAAGGCTTCAAAGCCTAAAACAACCTCTCAAGGCACTGAACAGAGAACACTTTGCTGACATAGAAAATAAAACCCATATTGCTCAGCTGCACCTAATTCAGAAACAGAAGGATGTGCTGCAAGACCCAATTGATATCAGGCTGAAACAGGCTGAATATGAGGCGCATAATGAATATCTCAGTCTTGATCAGGCGTTAAAAGAATTTCTACAGCAGAAGGCTAAAGTGATATAGCTGCAGGAAGGGGACTGTAATAGTGCTTATTTCCATGATTTTTTGAAGGCCAGACGATGCAGGAATATGGTGTCTTCGATTGAAGACCAAGAGGGCGGACATCATACAGATAAAGAGGGTATTCAACAGAGTTTTCTGAGATACTATGAAAACCTGTTGGGTAAGAAAAGCGCCACTGTTCCTATCAGGAAAAAGATCATCGAGCATGGTAAATTATGTACATGGGAACATGAGCAGGTACTGTTACAACCTGTTTCTAATGAGGAGATAAAAGAATCCATCTTCAGCATTCCAAATGATAAAGCGCCAGGTTCGGATGGCTATTCGAGCAAATTTTTCAAGGATACATGGCATATTATTGGGGATGACGTGTGCGCTGCAATTCACGACTTCTTTAATAATGGGAAGCTGTTGAAACAATTAAATACTACAGGGGTGACTCGTATCCCAAAAACTTCTAGGTCTACCTCAGTTCTTCAATTCAGGCCTATAGCCTGCTAGAATGTACTCCCTCCGTTTCAATGAATTGTTTGCCTATTCCATATTGGGGCGTCTCAATGAATTGTTTGCTTTTCTATTTTAGGAATGCTTTTTATGTGTAATTTGACTATTGGCTCCACATGTCACCTCCTAATTGGATCTCTTGCCCTTGGTGCCCAAAGCAAAGGCAAACAATTCATTGGAACGGAGGGAGTATTATATAAATGTATATCAAAATTATTTTGCAGCAGACTGAGCAAAGTCCTTCCCGAAATTGTGTCACCAGTCCAAGGGGGTTTCATTTCAGGAAGAAGCATCATTGAGAACATCTTAATATGTCAAGACTTGGTAAGGCTCTATAATAGGAAGTCCATCTCTCCTAGGTGTCTTTTCAAAATTGATCTTCAGAATGCATACGATACGGTAGAATGGGACTTCCTATTCCAGATGATGCATCAGCTAAATTTTCCAAACAAATTCCAGGAGCTAGGCAAGCAGTGTGTTACAACAGCGACTTACTCTGTTAACTTGAATGGGGATTCCTTTGGTTTCTTCAAAGGGGGAAGAGGTCTAAGGCAAGGGGACCCTTTATCCCCTTTGTTGTTTACACTATGCATGGATTATCTCACAAGACTCTTGCAATACACAACCACTAATATGGACTTCAGTTTTCACCCTCTTTGTAAGCCTATTTGACTCTCTTGTCTTATGTTTGCAGATGATTTACTTCTTTTTAGTAAAGGAGATGTGAAGTCTATGATGGTCCTTCTAAGGACATTTTCCACCTTCTCCAAGACTTCGGGCCTTCAGATGAGCAAAGGAAAATCGAATGTTTATTTTAATGGAGTCAAGGAGCATACTAAACAGGATATTATTCAAATATCTGGATGTAAAGAAGGTCAGATGCCTTTTAGATACCTTGGTATCCCTATTAAACCCTCTAAATTGTCTGTTAAAGAGTGCTATCCTTTGATCGAGAAAGTGGTGGAGAGAATCAGAGGCCTTGGGACCAAGAAACTAAGCTACGTAGGTCGACTGGTTCTGGTGAAATTAGTCCTCTCTACACTGCATAATTACTGGGCATCTATTTTTATTCTACCTAGCTCGGTCATAAAACAAATTGATTCCATATGTAGGAACTTCCTATGGGATGGAACGTCGGATTATGGAAAGGTGTCGTTGGTGTCGTGGGTCAAAATTTGTACTCCATACAAAGAAGGGGGTCTAAACTTGAAATAATCTAGTTCGTGGAATATGGCTGCTATCGGAAAATTGGTCTGGTGGATTGCAAACAGCCCCAACATGATGGGTACAATGGATTAATCTTGTGTACTTAAAGGGAAGAGATTGGAATAATTATGAACCATCCCAAGACACAAGATGGTACTGGAAGAGGGTGTGCAAAGTTAGAAATAGAATCAAATCAGAAGCAGATGCGGATAACTGGAATATGCGAGGAATGAATGAGTATTCGGTAGCAAAAGGATACAATTGTTTATGGGAAAAGAGGAACAATGCTGGCTGGTACAGAGTTGTTTGGAATAGGTGGACAATCCCAAGACATGGGTTTATTGCATGGTTGCAGCAGCATAACACGTTGAACACAAATGACAAACTAAGACAGATGAACCTGAGTACTGATGATGCGTGTTACCTGTTCAATCAGCAAGCAGAAACTGTACAACACCTATTTTGTAGATGTCCGTACAGCAGGCAGATATTGAAAGGAATAGCAGAATGGCTAAATTTCAGTCATGATGTCGAGATTGAAGCACAAAGAAGAATGCGATTTAGAGGGACAAAGCTCCAAAGGGCCATAAAAATGGTGGTATCAACGCGGTCATATATCACGTTTGGAGGCAACGTAATCAAGCAAAAATTGAAGTTAGTATGAAGAGATCGACTCATGTAATAAAGGAGATTAAAAATGAGTTTACTAGTTTTGTTAAAAACAAAAATCAGAAAGGGCTTAGTGACAAGGACATATCCTTCATTTTGAGGATTACTTGTTAACTAGCCATATTTGTAAATTTTGTGATTATCTATACAATTTTACCCTTTAACAAAAAAAAAAGATATAAATTTAACCATTAGTTTTATAGAACCTCAGTTTTTTCCGACCCTCTTCTTTACGGTATTACTCTTACGAGTGTTTTTGAATATTTTGATTGATTCTAATAAATGTCTTTTTGAAAAAAAAGTTGAGGCCATGGAGTTAGAACTTTGGGATGCAAATACATTTCTCAAAGGATATATCAACATATGTGTAGAGAAGGAACAACAAATCAAACTTTTTAATCCTAATTTTATCGATTATATGGAAATTCAATTGTTAAAGTATTAGCTTTTGGTGCTTTTATTTAGCATTTTTTATAAGGCTGCAATTGGAAGGCCTATATCCATAAAGTGTATTGATTCTTAAGAGTGTTTATAGGCTATACTTAAACAAGGCGATATGGAAAGTTAGGGCTTCATTGTTTTCTAAATGATTTAATTGGTGATTGACACAACATTTTTGGTAAAGTTGAATGGAGTTTGATTAATAACTTAGTGCTTGAGTATGCAAAGCCTTATTTTGTCAAAACTTGCAAAAAAAGACCTTCAGAGTGACGGTTTATAAACAACGTTATTGAGAGGACTCTCATTTGATAAGGGGGCGTTATGTAAATTCCATTTTTTATGTTGTGTTCTCACAAATTTGAGTTAGTAGATGGTGGTCTCTCGGTAGACATACTCAAGTTGATATTAACAAAAATAAGCTACTCTCCCGTTCAATGGAACGGAGGGAGTATAACATTCATCGTAAAGGATGATGAACTTATTATGGATATATTTGTTTATGACGACTTTTGTTAAGTATGTCGAAGACTCAAAATTGATCACCTGGTGAATTAAATTTAGTCAACTTTTACAATCTATTTATCCCTTATTCAATTTGTTGAATCATGAAATTTTCATCATTTGTTCTTGCAACTATTTAGATTGATTTTTTCAGTGAAGTTGATTAAGATATACTCATCGGAGTATTACGATAATGTCTCCTCGACAAACAAAAGTTTGGTAGTGTAAATTAGTACGGAGTATGTTGATCATCAGCTGTGATGTAATTTGTAATTATATATCTTAATAATTATGTTAAGACTTCTAAATTATTTTATTTAAATGATGCAGAATTATATCAATACTCAATGCACCATGGAAAGAAAAATAATGATTATAATTGATGTAAACTCTTTGGCTTATACATACATTATATATGGCATTATGAGTCTCTGAACGAGGGCGCAAATTTAACTTTTTTGCGAAAATTTTACAAAAAAAAAATTCACTCTCATTCCCAAGAGCATGATTTCATTTTTCCATCTTGGTTAATGTATTTTCATTTATGATATTACGGCTTGGTTACTTTTTAGAGATTCGGTAATTCTTTTGATGAATATGTCTTCTTATTGGTTATTGGTAGCATTAATTTAAAAATGAGGTAGGGCTAAATCATCTGTGAAACCATTACCACATATAGTTGAAATCGTAAGTTCATAAATATTTAGGAAGCAGCTAAAAAGAAATTGAATTATTTTGTCAATATTCAAGTTTTGTTTACCATGATAATTTAACCTTAGGGGTTAACTTACAAAGTTATCCACCATTGATATTGCAATAGAGAGATCATATTTAGAAATTTCATATTACAGAAGAAAGATCATATTGACAGAGTTCATATATTATTGGCATTACGACAAAACAAACTACTGTATATATGTACGACGATCCAAGGAGTTACTTAGACACAAATTTGTGTAAAACACAAATATGTTTACCAAATTGTGTTGCATATTTGACCCTTTGTCAGAAGGGAACTTGATTAGAGGTAAAATATACTCTGTATGTTATATGCTATATAAACGCACTTCCGATACTACTATGAGTGATTATAAGTTTATAACATACATAAACGCACTACTAATGTCCTATATCAAGAAGTGTATCAATATTTGTAATTTCATATTTGTATATCTATGCAAATATTTTCTTTTGTAATGTTTTCTATAGATTTACATTTTCAATTACATGTCATTTTCAGTTTACAAAATCTGTCAATTTTTAGTATTACTTATTTTGATCTCAGCGATTGCGGTTTGGATTGGTGTAAACTATTCATTATTTTGTCATTCACTTCATCACGCATTTTTTTATGCCACCGTGCAATTTGCACGGGTTTTAACCTAGTTATTATACCAAACAGGTCGATATTTGTAATTGTTAAGAATAACAAACTCGAAAATTACCCGAATCTCAAATAACCCGACCCACCCCGCTTACGTCATAAACACACGTCAAGAAACATAGACCTAATCGGCTGAACGCGTTGCACCTAAACATTTCACATGCGGGAGAAAAAGTACTCCAATCTCGCGATTTCGCTAACTCGGTAACGCCTCGGACACCGCGCGCATCGCGCGCGTCTACGCAACTAGTATTACATAGTACATCGTAGGGTTACATTGTAATGGGCTACATATAACACCCCTGATTTTATAAAATAAATTAAATTAAAGTTATATATTTTTTATTTTATTTACGATTTAACTCGTAATTCTTAAAATTATTATAAAACGAATTTATCGTTTAATCGTTTCAAACTTCTAAAATTCAATTTGACTCGGAAACTCTTCTTATATTTAAAATATATTTTTTATTTCTGTTTCGATTCATTTTATACATTTAATTTAATTCTTATTGATTTCGACGATTTAAATCGTAAATTCTTTATATTTATTTATATTTAAGTTTGAATTTTTATTTTCGGCTCGAAGCTCATTTATTTTATGTTTCGTCAAAACATTTATTACCTTTTCTCGAAAAATCAATTTAATTCACTTTATCAAAAATTTATTATTTATCGGGAAATACTCCCTCCTAGTTTTTTTTATCTTCCCTCTTTCCTTTTTGACACTAGTTGGATAATCTTCCCTCTTTCCATTTTTGGGTTGTACTTTAATCATTTCTTTATTCTTCTTTCAATTTTTTATTCTTTCCTTTTCTCACAAACTCCACCATATTTCTACTTTATACCCCACATTTTCTTACTTTAATCAATTCTTTATTCCTTTCTTAATTTTTGTGCCAAAAAAAAGAGGGAAGATCAAAATAACTAGGAGGGAGTACTATTTTATCGTCTATTTATTTCTATAAACTTCGTTTTCGTATCGAATACTTTATTTACTCGCTTTATTTGGCGGCCCGATTATTTATTAATTTTATTGACTCGTTTTAATTCGATTCGTGGGTCAGTCAACTTATCGTTACTGAACCCGATTCATTTAATTGACCCGTATACATCGTATACGTATCATCTCGGAATCCGTACATTTTGGTGAATTGTTTTCACCCCACTGCATTTAACGTATACCCCCCCTATACGTCCCTCTTTTCCTTTCACATCTCATGATTCACTTCCTCCTCTTTATTTCCACCGCTTCAGCCCTCTCCGTCTCTCTTCACATTCAACGCACCCTTTTCCTTCTTTCTTCTTCATTTTTTTCTTTATCTGCCAACTTCTCCCTTTCGTCTTGGTCTTCACGCACCTTCTTCGTTCTTCTTCTATATTTCTCATCAGCTGTCCGCTTCCTCCTTGTTTTCCCGTCTCCTTCTCGATATTGATGGCGCTACTGCTCTATTTGTGGGACGCTTCTGCTGCTGTTCTGTTACAGTCTGCTGTTTCTAGCCGCTGTTGCTATTGTCGCCTGTTTTCGTTCCCCATCAGCATCATCGTCATTTTATTGCTGTCCCTATTCTGCAGCCACCTTCGTTCACAAGTCCTGCAGAGACTACCTTTTATTTTAAATTTTCTATGGATGACTACTTTTTTTTTAAAACAAAGCTTGCAAAAATTCAATCAAGCATAAATATTTCAGACAAACATTATTGTAAGTCAATCCTACAAATAGCTCTTGATCCCAAAACATGAATTCATCTTTTCTCAGCTGTCCTACAAATAAGACAACTGAAATTGATAGATTATCATTTATCTATACAACCTTTGTGAAACAAATTGATGGGGGTCGACTTCTGGCTGACTAGACCTAGTCGGCCATCTCCCCCATCCTAGACCTTGCCGGCTGCCCAAGGGCCTTAGTACCCATGGGTCTCGTCCGGACCTCGCCGGCCAAGGAATGCACCTGGACCGTCAGGGCTGGACTGGACGGCAAGCCTGCCGTCAGGGCCCAAAGGTATCTTAACATGCCTATAACTACAAGACCACATGCATGCCACTAACCAAGGGTTCACAAAATAAGCACAAAAGAGCACTTATCTCACTAGAATAGAGGTAAAGACTCACACTTAGACTTAATTCCACCAAAAATCCCATCACTGACTTGAGCGTCAGAGAGGCAACCTCGGACGACCTCCGAAGCCCATGTGTGTTGCTTGTGTAGTATCCAGACAATAAGCTACACAAGGACGTGAGTCAGGGAGCACCCAGCCGGCCAACACGAGCTGGGAAGGAGGAATGTTTGGATCCCCAAACAATTTGGCCCCGTCTGTCGGGAACTTGAATAAAAGTTTTCCTACTCTCAAAAATCAATCAAAACACCAAGACATGACTGATCAAGGCACAACTAGCACCCCTCAGGAAGCCGGCACAAGCACCAACCCCAAGCAGATAGAGATCTCCTCCCAATGCGCGCAGCCAAGAGGCGCCGACAAATGGAAGGAGCCAGTGGCTGAGACCACCGTGCCAGCAGTGATAGCCTCAGCCCAGGCGCCGACGAACATGCATGTTCACCCCTGAGCAGCTGTTCGCCGCCCAACATCTCTTCCCTGAAGGCGTCGGCCCCCACGGCTGTCGCAGCTCCAATACAAGCAGCCCCGGAGACCATCGGCAAAGTCCCCCAAGGGCTAACGTCTCGCCTAGGGAGCTGTTCCCTGAATAGCTGACCTTCGAGGAGAGGAGGCTACAATACCTGAAAAAATGTGAGCACTTGGCCAAGGAGAGAATCGAGCACAAAAAGAGGAAGCAAGGCTACATGCCCCGTGGGCCATCACCCCATCATCTGGGGGCAGGACAAGGTATCCTGACACCTGTCGTCATTGCAAGGCAAAGAGTCACCGACTCTCCTCCGCAAGAGAGAAGGTGGGAGAGGATCAGGAGTCACACCCCCGCCATGCGCCATAGGCAGGGCCCTAACTTTAGGAAGGCCAGGAGGAGCCATAGCCCCCAAAGAACGGTTCACCACCGTCTCGGCCAAAGAGAGAGAGAGATGACAGGCCCTCGAAAACTCTGAGAGACCGGTTGGGCAAAAGAGAAGAGAGAGACAGACCTGACAGCCCAGGTGGGCGCGGTTTGGTATTCACGCGGTTGACGAGCAGGACCGCCGATAGAGACAGCGAGTACACCCGTAGGAGTGCGTCCCCAAAGCAGGCCGCCTCAGTTACCCATCACTCCAACCGAAGGACATACGTGACCCTGAGAGTGGAAGAGGGTGAGTCCAATTGGACGACTCCACCCGCTAGGAAGACCCCACGGAAGGGGCGACCCAAGGGTGAAAGTGCCAAACATTCAGTTTGACGGGACGACAGATCCCGAAGACCATCTGGCGGCATATGAAAGCTATATGGCCATGTACAAACTCGACGATGCCGTCTGGTGTAGGGTGTTCCCCACCACCCTCACCGGGTTTGCCCAGTCGTGGTTCAGAGGGTTGCCAAGGGCGTCCATTCGTACCTTCAAAGAGTTTGGCACACCTTTCGTTGACCAGTACGCCGACAGCCGCTGCAGACAGATCGTGACAGTAGACCTCATGACGATGCGTCAAGGTCTAAAGGAGACGATCCGGGAGTACGTCAGGAGATTTGACTTGAAATGCCAGCAAATAAGAACCGTGCATGCATCAACGGCCACCTGTGTCTGGACTCACACCATGCTCGACGACCCCCTTAAAAGCCATTTACTGCGCGAGAGACCAACGTTGTTGGTAGAAGACAGACGTATAGCAGCGGGATATATGAACAAGGAAGAGTACAAGAAGTGGCATGAAGATCTGTCGCCACCGAAAACTTGTCGTCCTCCCAAAGAGAGGGCCACAAGTCCGGTAGAGGATAAGGAGTCGTCCAGGAGGAACATAAGCCGTGGAGAGAGGATAAAACAGAAGACGACATACATTCCAAGATTTGAACATTACGCCACGCTAAACTGACCAAGAGCGGAGATCTTCGATATAGAGAAGCACAGCGGAAAGTGGGGGAACCCCAAGTGGCAAGGTTTGGACCTAGGAGTGATCAAAGCAAATATTGCGCATTCCACGACCTGAAAGGGCACATCACTAAAGAGTGTCGTAACCTGAGGGATGAAATCGAAAGCCTCATACGCCGAGGCTCGTTGGCGGCGTACAAAGCAAGGAACCAACAAAACAACAACAACAACAACAACAACAACACTGACAAAGACAAGGACAAACCCAAAAGGAGAAAGGAAACCAATGTCATCCACGCAGTAAACGGCGAGGCCCCCAGAGGTGAAAGAAGCCGGCGGGAGGTTAAGCGGCACTTGAGGGAGTTGTCGCAGTACATCTGTTAGGCTGATCAACCAAAGCCGGTCGCCATCCTGACCCTCAGCATCACAGTCGACAATTATGGGCGGGTAGTATACCCCCACAGTGACCCGTTGGTTCTAGCCGTCAAGATCAGCAATCACCTGGTCAAGAGATGTGTGATAGACACCGGTGCCTATACCAACCTGCTATACAGAGAAGCCTTCGAGCAAATGGGACTCGACAAGAGGCATCACAAGTCGACGACCGGCGCGCTGTACGGATTTTTCGGTAACCGGTATGATACTAATGAGGACGATAGATCTTCCCGTCATATTTAGAGAGGGAGTAGCGGCCAAGACGGTGATGACCCAGTTTGTTGTAGTGGACGCCAAGTCGGCCTACAACGCGCTGATCGGCCAGATAACCCTCGACGAAGTACATGCCCTGGTGTCCATACGAGCCCTGACACGTCACTGGCAATAACACCGTAGGCAAGCTGTACGGCGACCAAGAGTCGGCCAGGTCTTGCAATTCGGTAGCCCTGAGGAGATACCAAGGAGAGATGAAGGGTAAGAGAAAAGCCGACTCCAGCCCCGACGACAGAAGGGCCACGACCTCCAAAGCGCTCAGAATCACCGAGCCAGTGGCTCCCGTCGCTGAACGCCTAGAGCCCGAGGGGAGAGCATGTTGATGAAGCTAGAGTCGAGCCGACCCGTACTAGTAGGAGTCGATTTAGAGCCAGAGTACCAACAACGCCTCGTCAGCCTACTCAAGGAAAACGCTGACGTATTCTTCTACTCGGTGGACGAGATGCCAGGGGTAGACCCCGAGGTTACAGTACATAAGTTAAATGTTGATCCAGCATGCTAGCCGGTCAAACAGAAAAAGAGGACCATGTTGGCGGAGAAAGACGATGCCATCCGCGAAAAGGTGGAAAAGCTACTGAAGGCAGGACTCATTGAACCATGCGACTACCCCGAATGGCTAGGGAATGTGGTAATGGTAAAGAAATCATCAGAAGCCTGGCGTATGTGTGTCGACTTCACCAACCATAACAAGGCATGTCCAAAGGATTGCTACCCGCTGCCAAGGATTGACCAGTTAGTGGACGCCACCAGTGGCCACTCCATGTTGAGCTTCTTGGACACCTTTTCTGGCTACCATCAGGTCTTCCTATGAGGGTCGGATAAGGTCAAATGCACATTTGTCACAAGCGTCGGCACATTCATGTATAAAATGATGCCATTTGGGTTGAAGAATGCCGACGCCACCTACCAGAGGCTGGTGGATAAAATTTTCCAAGGTAGCGGGGCAGGAACATGGAAATGTACGTGGACGACGCGATCGTCAAAAGCAAGGAGGACAAGAAACACCTGGACAACTTCAAAGAAACGTTCCTGTCCTTGAGGAAGTACAAGATAAAGCTGAACCCTAAGAAATGCACATTCGGCGCAAGGTCGGGAAAATTCCTAGGTTTCTTGGTAAGCGCCAGAGGAATAGGCGCCAACCCGGAAAAAGGCAAAGCTATACAAGACCTGCCGGAGCCAAGAACGATAAGGGACATCCAAAGGCTCATGGGGAGGATGGCCGCCTTGGCGCGATTCATCTCTAGGGCAACCGACAAGTCCACCCAAATTTTCAAGGTGCTAAAGGAGAATAAACAATTCAAGTGGGAAGAAGAACAGAAAGAAGCATTTACAAAATTAAAGGAACACTTAAAGATGCTGCCAACCCTAACGCGACCGACAGAAGGGGAAAAATTGTTCGTATACATCGCTGTTACCAATGTGACGATAATTGCCATCATACTCAGAGAAGAGGATAAAACCCAACAGCCGATCTACTTCATCATTCATACGTTGGGGCTGACAGAGAGAAACTACCCAATGGTGGAGAAGGCGGCGTACGCTGCGGTGATAGCTGCCAGAAAGTTACGCCTATACTTCGACACACACCCAATAACGTCCTAACAAACCTGCCTCTTAAGGCGTTAGAAAAAATCGAAAAGTCAGGGCGGATGCTGAAATGGGTCGTTGAGCTAAGTGGCATTGAGATCGTTTACCAGTCAAGGACGGCAACAAAGGCACAAGCGTTGACCGACTTCTTGGCCGAATGCTCGCACTCAAAAGAGGATGACTCCCAAGCAAGGGTATGGGAAGTGTTCACCGACGGCTCGGCTACCAGCAACGGCTCATGCGCTGGCGTCGTCTTAACCAGCTCCGACGGGGAAGAATTCGAGCACACACTGAGGTTCACTTTCCAGGCGTCCAACAACGAGGCCGAGTATGAAGCCATCATCGTAGGAATCCGCCTAGCCAGAGCCGCTGGTGCCGAGCGAGTCATCGTGTCGACAGACTCCCAGCTAGTCACAAACCAGATCAACGAAGAGTTTGAGGCTAGTGAGCCGTTGATGGCGCTATACTTGGAGAAGGTAAGGTAAGAGTTATCCCAACTAAATTCATATAAAGTAAAGCAAATACCGAGATCCCAGAACAATCGGGCCGACGCCTTGTCCAAGTTGGCAAGCTCCAGCCTGCAGAACATCCGTCGATCTGTTTGGGTGGACGTCAGACAGAAGAAGAGTATCTTGCCGGGTGTAGAGACCTAGAACAACATCCACAACATAGAAAGCGAGGACGACGAAGACTGAAGACTACCCATTATATAGTACATAACAAGCAAGAAGCTGTCGGGTGACCCAACAAAGGCCAGGCGCATGCCGACCACGGCGTCGAGGTACATGATGATAGAAGAACAACTATACAAGAAGGGGGTGTCGGCACCCATCCTAAGGTGCTTGAAGCCTTGGGAAGCGGCTGAGGTGTTGGATGACATCCACTCAGGTATGTGTGGCCACTATATAGGCAGACAAAACCTAGCCCACAAAGCGGTGAGAGCCGGCTACTATTGGCCGACCATCCTGCACGGCGCCAGGGAATTGACTAGAATGTGCCGCAATTGCCAGATCCATTTGCCGGTAATCCACGCACCAGCCAGAGAGTTACAACTAATCCTGAATCCAATACCCTTTGCACAGTGGGGGATGAACATCTTAGGACCGTTTACCACAACATCTGGGGAGCCAAATTTGGGGTGCCAGAAGTATTGGTCTTCGACCACGGCCGTTAGTTCGACAACCCCCCAACAAAGAATGGTTAGGAGGTCTAGGAATTGCAGCATCCTACTCTGCCGTCTGCCATCCACAAATGAATGGCCTAGCTGAGTCAGCTAACGAACATATCCTCAACGGGCTAAGTAAGATGTTGGAAGACCTCAAGGGGAGGTGGGCTGATGAGCTTCCCAGCATAATTTGGTCCCTAAGGACCACTCAAAAGGCGGCCACCAGCCTGTCACCATTTGGCCGCGTCTACAGAGCGAAAGCTTTGCTCCCAATAGAGATGCGCATCCCGTCGGCCCGCAGCAGATACTTCCTAGGGGATGCAAACGAGGCGGCTATGGCTGAAGCCCTAGACCTGGTGGACGAGACCAGGGATGAAGCGTACGTCAACCTCGTGGAGTACCAACAACGTATGAGAAAGGCATACAACAGATGGGTGAATCACAGAAAATTCCAGGTGGCAGACATCGTCCTGAGAAAGGCGGCGGTAGTCGGAAAGGCCAGCGAGCATGGAAAGCTCAGCGCCAACTGGGAGGGTCCGTATGAGATCACCCAAGTCATGGGGCCAAGCACATTCAAACTCAAGGACGGCGAAGGGCGCGATCTGCTGTCGCACTAGATTGCGGACACCATCAGAAGGTACTATGTCTAGGGGCGCGTAGGCCAACATTTTGTTTTCTGCTGGCAGGGAACGTTCAGGATTGTCGACGGCCATGCCTTCCTGTGTTAAGTTTCCAAAAACTCTTGAACACATTGGTATGGAAGGGCTTTTCTTTGTCATCTACTTGCTCCTTGTTCATTACTCTCTCAAGCAACAAGCAGAGAACAATAAGGGGGGAGCCCTACTCAACTTAGCATACTTAGCATAAAGAGTGGACACCCCATCAAAAATGGCTAAGGGTCCCCCATCCATAGAATGGGGGCATAAGTCAAAGTCCGTCTGGATGCCATAGCTTCAGAAGACAATGGCTAGGGTCCCCAATCCATAGAATGGGGGTGTAAGCTCAAGTCCGGCTGGATGCCATAACTCCAGACGACAATGGCTAGGGTCCCCCATCCATAGAATGGGGGCATAAGCCCAAGTTTGCCTGGATGCCATAGCTCTAGACGAAAATGGTTAGGGTCCCCCATCCATAGAATATGGGTATATGCCTAAGTCCGACTGGATGCCGCACACCAAAAGACAATAGCTAAAGGTCCCCCATCCACAGGATGGGGGGCATAAACCCAAGTCCGTCTGGGCGCCATAGCTTCAGACGACAATGTCTAGGGTCCCCCATCCATAGAATGGGGGCATAAGCCCAAGACCGTCTGGATGCCACACCCCAGAAGACAATAGCTAAAGGTCCCCCAACCATAGGATGGGGGGCAAAAGCCCAAGTTCGTCTGGGCGGGATAGCTTCAGACGGCTAAGTCTAGAAACCCCCATCCATAAGAAGGGGCAAAAAACGCACTGCAAAAAAATATAATAAGTAAGAGCAAGGAAACAAGATATAAAGAAAAATATGAAATTGCATAAAGTAATGGTGCCACAAGCGCAAGAGTTAAGATTACAAGATACAAAATCCATGCATCAAAAGTGCAAAATAAGGCAAGGATTATTAAAATCGACAGTCGTCCCCATAGGATCAAGCGCCAGCTACTACAAAAGAAAAAGAAAGATAGAGCCATAAAGCATAAAAGGTAGTATCATGCCACTAGTTGCCAAAAGGGCTGGTGATGGAGATCCACAAAAGCCTCAGAGGGGAGCCGACGAGCCAGCCGTATCAACTCGCTCATCGACCACAACCTCATTCCCCGCCCTAGAGGCGCAAGAGGCACAGGAGGACGACGACCCACTTTCCTATTTGGAAGGGGAAGATGGCTCGGCAGCAGCCTCCCCCGAGGCAGTGGCATCCTCAACATCGTCAGCCTCCTCAATCTTCACCCTCGCCGCATCCAGACGATCGTAGATGGCCGTATAGCGAGCCCAATCAAAGGTAGTTGGGTCCATTGATAAGTGTGTTATGTAGTGCTTATTTCTTGTGTTTGGTCCCGGTTTCTCTTGTAGAATCGCTCTTTGGAGCGGTTTTGAGGCTACTTATGCTTCTTCTAGCTTGTTTTAGGTTCCTAAGGCCTATCTTGGAGAAATGGAACGATTCTGACTCGTTTTCGACACACGTGGAGCCAACGAAGAGAAGCGACGATGACTCTGTGGCTTAGACTCGATCCCGAGTCCCATGGAGCTCACTTGATGATATCCCGAGCACCGAGCATTGATAAGAAGCCTAGGAAGAGCAATTAAGGACCCATCACGCCCAGGAAGGACCCATCTCGACCGGGACGAGAAGACAAGGAAAAGACGAGCTACTAGAGGGTGCTCCCGGCCGGCCTTCCCGGCCGGGAAGGACCCAGTTCTACTCGGTTTCATTTCTTTCGCCTCTCTTACCCATGGAACCCTATATATACCCCCCCTCTTGTATTGTTTTAGGACTCTACCTTACACTACTCCACATTACACGAAACCCTAGACATACTTTAGGTTAGATTAGCTTATATTAGTGTAGATTAGCTTAATCTTTCCTTAATCTCTCCTTAATATTAGTTTAATCTTTGTATTATTGGAATTCTTGAGGATCTCTATCAAGATTGACAACCTTGGTGGATGTATTTGTGTTTTCTCTATATATGCAAGATTTCGTCTTTTCATCTCCTTTCTAGTTTGGTATAATCCTTCTCCTCTCTTTTCTCTTAATCTTTCATAGTTAGTAAACTTTTCATCTTCATTTATTGTTTGTTGTTCATCCTTGTTTAATCTTCATAATGAATGTTTTTGTTCTTATGTTGATTTCTCTTGTTTATGTTAATTTTAGTCTAGATATGTATCAGTAGTCCTTTTTCTAGGGTTATTTGGGGGATGGGATGCTTTCAAGGGTGATTAAGGGTTTGTTTAGATTGTTGGTAGAAGTTTTGGTTGCTTCTTAGTTGTATGCATAGATCATGTTTGATGAAATGCTTGAATGACTTGTAGTTGCAAATACATGTTTTCTTGCCTTCCTTCTTGTGACCTTGTATGTTGCTAGGATAGGTTCTTGCGCGAGAGCGAGGAACCTCTAGGACGGTTTTGGAGCGAGAGTCCGGATTATGCCTAGATAGCTTGACTATCCCTTCATTCTTTCTTTCTCTTGATCATCTCATCACCTTTGAACCCGACCTAATCCTAGTTCTTTCCTTATTGATTTCTTCTTCATCTTAGCTATTATTCCTCTAGTTAGTTGAATCTTTTAGCTTTAGTTATTATACTTAGTTTTTTCTTAGTCATAGTTTTATCCCTCTTCATTGTTTTAGTTGTTTAGCTTTGTTGACATAGTCTAGTCTCTAGGTGAACCTTTGTCTAGACCGTTTTCAGTCTTCGTGGATCGACCCGACTTGCCCTAGCTACCTTGTTAGAAATAGTTGGTTTTATTTGGTGTCGGGATTCATGGCAAATCCTTGCCATCAATTTGGCGCCGTTGCCGGGGATGGTGTTTGTTTAGACTTTGTTTGCCTATTTACTTGACTTTGTCTTTGTTTTTGTGTTCTTCTTTGTGTTCCTTTGCTTCTTGTGTGTGTGAAGTTTATTTCCTTCTTGTCTAGTGCCCAAAAAGCACTAGACTTCTCACGTTTGCTCCTAGTCTACAGTTTATGCCTAGAGGTGGTGATCATCCTCTTCTTTACAACTCAGAGCCGAAAAGTTTTTTTTGAAGCCTTCGTCAACGGACGGTTGCAAGGCTGAGAGGTTCCTAACCGGGTACAAGCTAAGATTTCGAGCAAAACTTGGAGATTGATCTAAACTCCCCACCTATAGAGGCCACCATAAATTCCTCTTCTCCCTCTATGAATCGAGACTATGCCATGACGTCTCCTAACTACTATCAAGCTTCATGGGGTAATCAAGAAACCCGTGGGTACGAGTTTCAAGGACATGGAAACGGCTTCCAACAAGTGAATGCTTATCAATCCTACAATCATGGTGGTTATTACTCAAGTTATCATTGTGAACCCATCATGTTTCATCATGTTTCTTCACATGGAAGCCAATCTCCCCAAAACCCACCATATTACCCTTCACCTCAACCTCATTATGAGCCCCAAAACCCACAATACTACCAATCATCTCAACCTCATTGCCAACCATATGATGCCCCACCCCTTGGGCATCGTCAATGTTTTCAAGGAGCATTTCAAAACCCTAATGACCACCAAATGCCCAATATGGAGTTATATCAATCGATTCTTCAAATGCAAAAGAGTCAACAAGAAATGACCATCCAAATGCGAAAGGAACAATATGAAATGATGGCCCAAATTCAAAGGGAAAACGAGGCATGTAAAGCTAGATTAAATGCTATAGTGGCTAAAACCTTAATGCTTTTAACTCGAACTTCACAACTTGATGAAGGATGTTCATTTGGGGAAGGGGAACAACCCAATAATGAAGCCGCTAATGAAATCCCTTTGAGAAGCGAGACTTGCTATGGAGAACCTCAATTGTCTACCCAAGATGAGACAAATGAGGAAATGATCCTTGATGAAGGCATTGCTAGTGAAGAATTGGAAGATGTTAGTGGGAATTTGAAGGGTTTCATTGATGATAACACCGATAAAATAGAGGAAATTCAAGAGTTTACTCCCTCCATTCTTGTTGAACCTTCAATCCCCTTCACTTGCCATTCTTTTGACCTTCATGCTGCTTTTAATGAGCCTATTATTGAGGAAGAAGGAGTTGGGAAAGAAAATCTTTGGGATGAGTTGAATGAGGTGATAGGAGTTGTGAAGTCATGGGATATGAATGATGAAATCAAGTCGCCCATATGTGAAAATCCAATAAAATACTGTGAACCCCTTGTGTGTAATTTGGATCTTGGTTTAGAAGAGATTGAAACCACTTGTATGAGTTTTAAATCTCTTCTTATCGATGATGTGGGGAAGAACGATGTTTTAGGATTTGGAGATATTGGGCCGGAACTTGTTGATGACTTGAGAATGATGGATGAAGAGAAGAGGGCTACACCCCCTTTTGACTCTTGTGCTAGAAATTCGAGCTTTGGTTATGCTAGGAGACGGTGCTTAGGGAGGAAGAGGTCACTAAAGCTTGTCGGTTGGAAAGACCCCGGAGCCCACATGAAACAAGATAATGGGTCTTTGGATGACTACTTCTCGCTTCCGACTTGGAAGCTTTGGAGGATAGCTTGGCTCGGTACTCAATAAGCCCTCATAATGATGTGGCTCGTGCCTTTGACTTGCTTCTCCGAGCCCTTGAGGGCTATGGATAAGAATGAAAAATCCACCATTCTTGGTTTGACGGAGTTCCTCAAGAACCGTCATGTTGTATATTCCTCTTTCCTCTTCTTTTGAGTTTTTGTATTTGTATTTGTGTGATTTGATTGTTTGATTCTAGGATTTGTTTTGTTTTGTGGAATTCTTGTCGTTTTGGAATCTTCTTGAGTGATGTGAGGGAGGGATTTTTGATGGAAATTATTGAGCTTGCTTGTTAGGTTTGAAGTGAGATGAAGAATCATTTTATCTTCCCATCACTAAACACCGAGTTTCCCCTTAAATCCCAACTTAATTACACCTTTGCAAGCTCGATGCTCCAACAATGAGACTACATTTAGGAAGAAGAGGAACAACGATGATGAAGACAAGCAAGGTGCCGATAATGATCATTGAGACGATGGAGATTGTTGAGTTGCCAACCGTTTGGTAGGCGCGACTCTCTTTTCTTTTCCGTATTTTATTTGCTTAATCTTTCTTTGTATGTTCCCCTTCTTTTTATGCATTTGGTGTCACGGTGGCCTCGAGGCCTTTGTGGTCTTTGCTCCCGATTCTCGATGACGTGATTACATCAAGAATCATTTGAAAAATCCAAATTGACAAGATATTTTCACTTTTTCTTTATTTATTTCCCCTTTTTTGTAGAATTTAGTCGGATTTGGACGGAATCACGGCTAGGTGACTTGATTACACCTAGCCCTCCCCTCCCATTTCCTTTTATTTTCTTCTTTTTATTTCTTCCCCTATCCATATCTTTTCTCGTCTCGGCCCTTGATGACTTGATTACACCCCGGCCGGACACATTCTACACTTTCTTCACTTTCATTTTTGTTTTTTAACTTTATTTTCCCTTTTTCTCTTCTTTTTAGTGTCTTCCACACACTACCGATCGAGAATGAGGACATAGCTCGGTTTAAGTGTGGGGGAGCGATATCTTAGTCTAGATTAGTTTTATTTTCGTAGTTTTTCGAAAAATCTTAAAAACCCCTAAAAATTTGAAAATTTTCCAAAAAACCGAAAAGATTTTCTTTTGTGTCTTTGTGTCGTATATTTGTTGTGTTGTGTGTGTTTTGCCTCCCCATTTCCTTGCAGGTTGCTCGATCGCCGTGAATCTCGAAAGGCTCTCAAGACACCCGGTAATATCCTTTCATTTCTTTCTCCTTTTTCCCTTTTGTGGAGTTTGGAGGATGTTTTGTGATTATGTATGCTCGGGTGGAGCTTTTTGAAGTTTGTGCGTGGTTGATGTGGTTGCTTGTTTGGAAGTTTTGGGGTGGTGTTTGTTTATCTTCTTTGTGTATGTTTGTTTTAATTTGTTTTGTTTTGTTTGTCTCTTTTTCTTTCGTCTTTGTTTTGTCTTGTATAGTTTGTGAGTCTGGTGTAGAAAATGTTTTCGAAAACCCGGTTTTGAGGCTATTGCGCAAGTGTTTACTTTCTTTTTCTAGTGATATGAATCGATTCTTGGACTTTAGTCTAGTAGAATGACTTTAAATCAATAGTTTCGTTGGTTTCTTACCTTGAGTCCACATAGTCTACTAGGAATTTACTACGGGATTTGCATTTTGATCACTTTGACCACCCACGGAGTGAAAAGGCCTTGGTTTCCGAGTCCCGTCTCTTAGGTGACCATGTTTGAAATTGATTGATTAGTCCAAGTTTTCCCCTTTTTTTGTGGGTTTGAAGGGAAAGCGCGCCCCCGACTTACCTATTTCTCTACCTTCTACACATTTCCACAAATAAGTTGCATCGCATTGAGGTTTCTACACTTGCTTGGTTGTGATGAGCGCATACAATACAAAATTTAGCCAAAAGGGCAAACCAAGGCAAAAAGAAAGAAAAAGAAAGAAATGAATGAAGAAAAAGAAAAGGCACAACAAATCAAAAACGAAATACAAAAGAAAAAAAAGAAATGGCAAAAATGCAAATCAAAAGCAAAATATGAAAGAAGAAAAATTCCAAGAAAATCATTCACAAAAAAACTTCCCCCTAAAAAATAAGCCTTTTACCGATTGTTATCGTGAAGAGCCTACCAAAGGACCGAGTCCCTAGGAAGGATGATAGTGGTAATGGTCGGTATTCCCTCACTTTGCAACCATATCCACCTTTTTACTTGGACTAGTTAGGCTATTTTTGAGCATGGGACGACCCTCTTGGCTTAACGCTAAAGGAGGCAGGGTTTCACTTTACCTACAGTGTCGACTAACTCCGTGGTTCATCCTTTTTCCATCCCGCCTATCGTCCCGTAGTACGTACTTAGAAGGTTAGGAGGACCTAGGTAAGTTACCAACGTTTTTATTTCTTTGTTATCATGCCATTAGGATTTTGTCCATTTCGGTTTGTATTATTAGCTTGGGAACGTTATCACTTGCCTTGAGTCCTTAACCTGTGTTTCTTTCACCGCTTTGTTGAGGGAAGCGGTATTTGTTTCTTCTTGGATGCAACCTATTGTCCGTTTGTTTGTTTGTTGTTGGTTTGTTTGTGTGTTTTCGTGTTCGGTTGTATCCACAGTTTTGTCGCAAGACCTCACTTGCCTTGCAGAGAGCACTTTTCCTCCAAGTGTTCTCGCGTGAATTGAAAGGGCGTAGGGTGCGCTAATACCCGCTCGGTTAGTAGTCTAGTTTCTTTTAGTTATTAGTTAGTTCGTGCTTACTCGAGGGCGAGTTAAGGTTAAGTGTGGAGGAGTTGATAAGTGTGTTATGTAGTGCTTATTTCTAGTGTTTGGTCCCGGTTTCTCTTGTGGAATCGCTCTTTGGAGCGATTTTGAGGCTACTTACGCTTCTTCTAGCTTGTTTTAGGTTCCTAAGGCCTATTTTGGAGAAATGGAACGATTCCGACTTGTTTCCGACGCATGTGGAGCCAACGAAGAGAAGCGACGATGACTCGGTGGCTTAGACTTGATCCCGAGTCCCATGGAGCCCACTCAATGGTATCCCGAGCACCGAGCATCGATAAGAAGCCTAGGAAGAGCAATTAAGGACCCATCACGCCCGGGAAGGACCCATCTCGACCGGGACGAGAAGACAAAGAAAGACGAGCTGCTGGAGAGTGCTCCCGGCTGGGATCATGACCTTCCTGACCGGGATGGGCTCCTTCCCAACCGGGATGACCTTCTTCCCGGCCGGAAAGGACCCATTTCTGCTCGGTTTCATTTCTTTTGCCTCGCTTACCCATGGAACCCTATATGTACCCCCCTCTTGTATTGTTTTAGGACTCTACCTTATACTACTCCACATTACACGAAACCCTAGACATACTTTAGGTTATATTAGCTTAGATTAGTGTAGATTAGCTTAATCTTTCCTTAATCTTAGTTTAATCCTTGTATTGTTGGAATTCCTGAAGATCTCCATCAAGATTGACAACCTTGGTGGATGTATTTGGGTTTTCTCTATATATGCAAGATTTCATATTTTCATCTCCTTTCTAGTTTGGTATAATCCTTCTCCTCTCTTTTCTCTTAATCTTTCATAGTTAGTAAACTTTTCATCTTCATTTATCGTTTGTTGTTCATCCTTGTTTAATCTTCATAATGAATGTTTTTGTTCTTATGTTGATTTCTCTTGTTTATGTTAATTTTAGTTTAGATATGAGTGAGTAGTCCTCTTGCTAGGGTTATTAGGGGGATGGGGTGCTTTCAAGGGTGATTAAGGGTTTGTTTAGATTGTTGGTGGAAGTTTTGGTTGCTTCTTAGTTGTATGCATAGATCATGTTTGATGAAATGCTTGAATGACTTGTAGTTGTAAATACATGTTTTCTTGCCTTCCTTCTTGTGACCTTGTATGTTGCTAGGATGGGTTCTTGCGCGAGAGCGAGGAACCTCTAGGACGGTTTTGGAGCGAGAGCCCAGATTATGCTTAGATAGCTTGACTAACCCTTCATTCTTGCTTTCTCTTGATCATCTCATCACCCTTAGCTTGAACCCGACCTAATCCTAGTTCTTTCCTTATTGATTTCTTCTTCATCTTAGCTATTATTCCTTCTAGTTAGTTGAATCTTTTAGCTTTAGTTATTATACTTAGTTTATTCCCCCTTCATTGTTTTAGTTGTTTAGCTTTGTTGACATAGTCTAGTCTCTAGATGAACCTTTGTCTAGACCGTTTTCCGTCTCCGTGGATCGACCCGACTTGCCTACCTTGTTAGGAATAGTTGGTTTTATTAGGTGTCGGGATTCACGGCAAATCCTTGCCATCATTCATCTCCACCAAAGCATCTCTGCTGACACGGGAAATCACAGCTTGACCCTTCGCGTAGCCGGCACTGAAGGGCTCATTGGCCTCTGTCTCTATGGCGGCAAGGGCACGGTTGCTCTAAGGATCATGTCCTATACGAGTTGTCTCACGTGTGCCACTTTTGAGTCACTTGGATGCGACACCATCTGAGTTCTATCAGAGTCTTTAGTCTCACTCGGTGGATATCCTCCACCCGAGCAGTCAGCCATGGTCATCCTAAGGGTACCCTACATTCATCCTACACCGGCGTCCTTATAATGCTTTCTTTGAGTCGTACATTTGCTACAAACACTCGAGTCTCCTAAAGGTTTAGGTTGCCATGGTTAGTCTGAGCACGCGACGCGGTTAAACACGGTCGCCCCATTTTTGTACTCACCCTCATGCAGCTCAAGTCTCATGGTTGAGTCCAAGCCATGGTCCTTACCTTGTCCAGGTCAACGTTCGAGTAGCCATTCGCTTAGGCTATGAAATAGCGCAACTTAAGAGTCTTGTTATCTCAGGTGGCCCACCCCCTACCGAGTCACGGTCCAACCCTTTGAGAGTCAAAGTCATGTCGGTCAACTCGCCCTGTCGCGTCCATAGACGAGTCAGTCGGTATGTATCTCTCTTCAAATTCTTGCTTTGAAATTTGCAAAACTTAGCTATTTGAGAACCTCCTTTTCGACAAGGTCAAACTTTGCTCTATTAAAATGCAAATATTTTTTCTAAGCCCTCAATTTGGAAAACCTATCTCCTACCACGTTAGCTGCTGTTAGGACTTCGATTTCAAAACGAAGCAAAATTCATTTTCCCTAGCGCAAGCTAGCCTATGGATGTTTAACTACATTTCCTATAGGCTATCTTTCTATCTGCTATATCCGCTATTTCTGCTTGCGTATTTAACATTTCAGGTACCGGCCTTTACTCCCCAATGGAAGACCCAAGGCGGTGTTTCTCCTAAAATGCAACATCCAAGATATGATGTGAATGCATACAGGTACACCCGAGACTTCAAAGGCAAGTCCAACTCCCCACGGAGCTATCATCATCAAGACATGTATGAATTCTATCTTATGGTTGACGAGCCTTTCACGCAAGTCTAATTAACGGATTATAAAAGACCCGACTAGAAGGTTGCCAGGTCGTAATCCTCGATTGGCCAGGTAGCTACTCTGACTTTCGCCTTATCCAAGCCTCAGTCAGAGTGAGGGCTCTGTAGACACCTGCATTTTGACTGCTTGTGTCTATAGTAATCTCCAACAAAACACTCGATGATGATCGGACGTTAACATGCATTAATACGCTCGAATACGGTCTCGGAATCCATAGTATCCGTCGTGGGCGCTTAGCGGAGTTTGAATATCCTAAAACCGACCTCAAATTCAGACTCAGTGGGTCGTTCCCAATAAAATAAAGCTAATTTGAGCTAGAACCGTCACCGGGGCTAAAACCGTCTTTTGCGACGGAGCCAAAACCCAAAGTCAAAAACCCGAGAACGAAAAAAACCTTGCGCTGCGTCCAGGTACAAAGCAAATCAAGTCAAAATCAAAACAAATCAATCAACCAATCAAATCAAATCCTACCATAAAAAACCCGAGATTCCCTCCCCCGGTCAAGGGCACTCGATCGAGTGCCTAAGGGCCACTCGATCGAGTGACCCCCTAAAAATCGACCAGGGATCCTCCAGTAGGGCACTCGATCGAGTGCACATAGGGCCACTCGATCGAGTGACCCTAGATGGGGTTTGAGTCTATAAATACTCCCCCACTTTTCCACATTTCACGACAACACCAACTTTTACAACCTTTCAATTCCCTCATTTCACTTCCTCCTTTACTTAACTAGTGTCACAAGGAATCACCATACACACACATACGCAAACATCCCGAGACCAAGCCTCCCGACAATCGAGAAAACCATCTCTTCAACCATACACACCCCAACTCATCCTACGTTCTCGATGCTCCCATGCCTAAGCCACTACTAGTCGAGCCCGTGTTCCGAGACTAAAAGCATGTAGGTTGAGCGTGTAAGCAAACCCCAGTTTATCTAATCTCTAATCCTCCTTTAACTCTGCATATTAATCGCTAACTTTCATTTACGTTCCTAACATTTAATTTCTATATATTAACATCTAACATTTTATTTTTATGCACCTAACTTTTTAATTATCGTTCCTAACATTACTAACAATCTAACTACTAACTCGACTATAAAATACTCACCTTTAACTTACCGAATACAAAAGGTGACGAGATAAGGAAACACGGACACAAGAGTATTGCACTCGCGTCGACGGTCGCTTATCTCGTTACCTCGCGTAATTGGTTGTCTAGGGTGAGTCAACCCCTTTAAAATGACTTTTACATTTCCGTCATATTAATACCGCGTATATTATTATAAAATTATTTTCAAAACCGATTCGATCAACGTTCAATGACGCTAAATAGATTGTCATCGGTTTAAAAGCTAAATTATGACATCGAAACGCAAAGGACTTAAGTTTCGTGACGACGAATCGATTTTTTTCCAATCAAGTACAAACAATGATTGAATTAGCATGAAACTGATACTCATTCTAGTTCGGTTATTTTCAATTTCATAAAAATCACTCTAAATGCTTGATATTGGTTCAATAACTGAGCATCGTGCATGAAGAGTTATCGAGGGTCGGACCAACATAAATCGCTTAATATTTATGATTGGTTCAACCATGTCTCGTTCCGACCCGCAAAGACGCAAAATGGGTCATTAAAAAAACGAGTAGCGACCTGCTACAAAGGGCACTCGATCGAGTGCCTATGGGCCACTCGATCGAGTGACCCCCTCAAAAATGGGCAGGGGTTTTCACGAAGGGCACTCGATCGAGTTCCCTCAAATGACTCGATCGAGTGACCCTTGTAGGCCACCAACGTGAGGCTAAAAGGTCAAAGTCCCGCCGCCATGTTTACGACTTTAAGTCGACACGTGCTAATTCAATAACGTGCTTCCCTCTTCAAAACTCATACATCACATTGTATTCTATTTTATCACTTTTACGACTTTGAGCCATGTCTTGTACGACTAGTCCTACGTCGACGACTCCTTAGTCGTATTCGATGTACTATTAGCTTAGATATCAATATTTCGCTATGATAAGTCGGGACAAGACTCTAAGGCTCGGAATCAAGCTAGCATTACGTTCCGCTCTCATAAGCAAACGCGTGTCAAAGCCTTCGTCCTGCAATCAATATACAATATAATGTGTACTTGATCGAAGTTCGTCCATTTATTCGATTTACGGTTTCAATTCATGTCGTCTATTTACGAGTCCGTTTATAGTCCATAATTACCATCGCTAATCCGATTTTCTATATTGCTTGTTGTATTGTGAATTCCGGGTTGTATTTCCGCCCGTGTAATTTATAATTTATTTACGAGCTTTATTTCTATTTTATCACTTTTACGACTTTGAGCCATGTCTTGTACGACTAGTCCTACGTCGACGACTCCTTAGTCGTATTCGATGTACGATTAGCCTAGACATTAATATTTCGCTATGATAAGTCGGGACAAGACTGTAAGGCCCAGGATCGAGCTAGCATTACGTTCTGCACCCATACGCGATCGCATGCCAAAGCCTTCGTCCTCAGATCAATATACAATACAATGTGTACTTGATCGATGTTCTTCCATTTATTCGATTTACGGTTTCAATTCATGTCGTCTATTTACGAGTCCGTTTACAGTCCATATTTACCGTCGCTAATTCGATTTTTTATATTACTTGTTGTAATGTGAATTCCGGGTTGTATTTCCGCCCGTGTAATTTTTAATTTATTTACGAGCTTTAATTTCGATGTTTACTATTTATCGCTTTTAAATGAACATCGCATGCTAAACCACTTCGACGTAAACCGAGATGCATTAAATGACGTAGTAACACGTACTATATTTGTGTATCATAAAACAATGTTTGCATAACATTTCACCGAATTACTAGCGCGCGTATTAGAAAAACCCAATTGATATCTTAGTAGAGGCCGCTATGTGAGGGCGGGGTTGGGTGTCCTTTGTCGGCTTCCTGATATGGCTAAAGTCGTATTACCAAATCAAGTTATCCTAATACTACTAACAAGAAGCTAGTGGTAAGTAGGGAATTGTATCCGCAGGGGGAAGGTCAAACTGTTAGAAGCTACGGCGATTCTTAATTGCTCAAAGGTTGAGTTGATTGATTAACTAAGACTAGAAATACATAATCGAAATATGAATCAATCAATTAAAGGAAAATCTAGGGCTATGGGTTCACAATGAGTAGACAATGATCATGCGAGAATAAACGATAAACACACAAACATGCTAGTTAGCTATAATACGTCTTCTCGGATCGAAATCAACCTTGGAAGACACTAACGGGCTCTCGCTACTTATTAGGCTTCCTACCGAATCACATGTGGGGTCTAATCTCAGCTCGGCTCTCGCACATGAACTGAAATTTCCCTAATTTAATTAACAAGTTGTGGCCTTTAACAAATTAATCGTCTTTTAGAACATGTAAACAAGGCACTAGCATATTTATGAATTCATCAAATATTCAACAAGAACTTAAATTCTACCCATCGATCCCCCTTGACCCTAGCAACAAAATTAGCTACTTATAATTAAATTAACACAAAATAAACAATTGATAATGAAATGCATAATGATCGATATGGAAAAAGGAAAACTAATGAAATCAATACTAGAATAAAAATAAACGATTCAAAGCATAAAAGATGAATAATTAATTGAAACTAATTGAAATGATTACCAATTGGAATTGTAGCAAGAACAATTGTAAATCTTCAAGGTAGAGAATGAAAAAGTATTCAACTTCTAATACTATGCTTAGGGTTCTTAGGAATGAAAAAGGTACATTCAACTGAATTACAAAAGCATTCCTACATAGCCAAAGAAAGAGGAAGTTGAAAAGACACTACCGCTATGTCGTCCCGAATAGGGATGAAGGTCATCCCAATTCGGGATTAAAGTCGTCCCATGGGACGAAGGCCGTCCTTAATAGAGACAACTGAAACTTCCAATTTCGCACTATGACTTCCATTTTGCCGTGAAATAAGATAATAGGGACGACATCCATCTCTAGGGACAGACCTAGGGACCAACAAAAAGAACTCATCTAGTCTTCTAAACTTCATGATATGGTTCCAACTTGACTCGGGATCATTCTGTGACATCCACGAAACCTCGATAACAATGCCTAGCTTGTGGATAAATAATCACGACCTCCGTGTAAGCTATGATGAAAGGGAAAAGGCATCCCTATCGCCTATTTTCCTACAAAACACTACAAAACACACTAGAGGAGAAGATTAGTTCCCAAAACTGCTCCTAAGAGCGCATTCAACACGATAAATACATGGGAAAACGGAGGATAAAAGCATATAAAATATTAACACATCAAAATCCCCCAAACCGGACTCTTGCTTGTCCTCAAGCAAGCATCGTCAAACATGACAAAACAAGAGCGGTAAACAAAACCAAGAATCCCTGAAATGACAAATCGCCTTGACAAGCTTTAGCAAGTTCACAATTCAATCTCAATTCAAACACGGGATGCAAGATACGCACATAAGGTTTAGAATTACATGGCAAAAATATGAGGAAGACAAGTACTAAGACATTTCAAATCTTGCATGATCTTTATTGACATCGGACTCCTCATGGGTTCACTCTTCACCCATTTTGTGAACGGGGAGTATATTGTGAGAACACTCACCTACTATGACTCATAAGAATGCTCCCGTGACGTAGGATGGTAAATATTCCCAATTCCATTGACAATTTATCACAATTTGCACAAAAGAAGCTAAGAAAAGGACAAGAGAAGGCTCAGGTGAAGGGTAGAAGGTGGAAAAACGTTATGGACATGTGGAGCTAAAGTTAAACTAGCAACAATCCAAACGCGCTAAGAATGCTCAAACCACGACAAACACCACTTAGTTATTATTACATCAATACAAAACAAAATATGTATCAAATTGTAACTTTAACCAACATCACTTCCCAATTCAATATTAATTATAAACAACTTGGAAGTAACATTATCTTTTCTTTCACTTCTTTCTTCTTCTTTTTTCCAACTTTGTTTTCAACATTTTCCTTTTTTTCTTCAACTTCATTTTTCATTTTTCCACAAAAGAAACCTCGAGAATCAACAATCCCGGAAAAACAATTCTCACATTATTTTCAACATTCACCACAATAACCTTAATGAGCACCCATAACGCATCCGACAATTACTAGCTTAACAAGGTAGGCATGATATTTGTAACTAAATAACGTGGGATATAAAATTAAGCATGTGGGCTCAAAAGGCTAAGATATTATCAACATGTGAGAAAACAACCGCGTAGCTTCAAGTGCAAATTGATAAAAAACATCACGGAAAATGGAACAAAAACCATTCATGTGCGTAATTATGCAATGCATACAATGAGGAGACCTACTCTCACCTAAAGAAGATCGATTAAACATGAATCAATCCAAAAGGCTCGCATTTTGTAGCTTACCAACGTCAAGGATCAAGTATACTTTGTCTTAGTCTCATCATCACATACAAAAATGCCAAAACATCACCAAGATGTACAAATCTTGAAAACCAAGCTTAAAAAGATATATGAACGGAAAACTACAAAGCTATGTGTTGTGTGCTAAATTTAGACCGTTTTCCCCCTCATTTAGACCCATTTTTCCCTCGTTTTTCGAGTTTAGAGTGCGATTATCGCCATATTTTGAGTACTTCTCGCATTAGCGTCCCTCTTGTGCGTTTTACGTGTTTTTGGTAATTTTTCTATCAATTTTGATAGGATTTGGCACCGAAATCACGATCGAGCTTCCACGAGCACAAGAGAAGGGAAAACCATCCAAAGAACAAAGCACACAACTTAAAGTTCAAAGCCATCCAATCAATCAACGAAGAATAAGACAAGAAAAGAGGCCAGAAATATGACCGGGTGAAATTTCACCCGATGAAGTACCACCGGGCGAAATTTCACCCGACGGTAAATGTGTCTCTCCGAAGATTTTCCGGGCTTCTCCACCGGGCGTAAATGACCGGGCAAAATTTTGCCCACCGGGTGAAATTTCGCCCGATGGTAAAAATGTCCAAAAATCGCAAAACTGGAAAAAGTCCACCGGGTGAAACCACTGGGTGAAATTTCACCCGACGGTATTGCGTGGTCCGTGTACGATAGGGCGAAGTTCCACCTCATGAAGATTAAAGGATGATTGTCTCACTAATGGAGCAAAAAGTTGGATTTGGGCTTTAGGTCACTACTACAAAACAAGTCTATTGCAACACTTTCAATGCAACACTTTCGGAAAATGTTGCAATTTGCGCAACTAAAATTGAGATGCAACAGTTTCTAAACAAATGTTGCATTAAATTTATAAATGCAACACTTTCTTAAAAGTGTTGCATATTATGCACTAGAATAGCAACGTTTCTAACAAATGTTGCAATTGAATACAAAAGACAACACTTTTCATATATGTTACGGAGTAGTTTTTTTATCAATCCCATAAGAAACTATTTTTAAATTCGAATAATAGAAGAATAAAAGAATATCGACAAAAAGTAATTCATATACTCCCTCCGGTCACAATTTATTGCCCCATTTCATTAAAATACACCACACAAATAATTATGAAATGGGGCAATAATTTATGACCGGAGGGAGTAATTAATTACTTCAAATGGTTGTTGTGACAAAAAATATATTTCATGACTAAATATTATCTTTAGTGTGATATTAATTAGATATCGAATTTAATTATCAGTATAAACTAATTTGTTATCGATAACGTTTGAAAAGTAAAAACCACAAAAATTACATCTTATAACAAAAGTATATATCTTATACTCTCATGGTATTCACCCATGAGAGTCATGACTCAACTTTAGACATCACAAAGTTGACCTGATTCGATGAGACTGACCTGATATCCGATATTGTCCGACCAGAGTATGAACAAAACTCAAATTGACTTGACCCGACTCGAATCTTGACAACTCAAAGTTGATCTGACTTGAAATGATCTGACTCAAAACCACTTTATATAAAAATGACCAGATCCAACATGATCTGAAATACCCAATATGATCTGGAATTGCCAGATATTTGGTCATACTGATATTATACAGAGTATATCAACATAAAAAGTTATTGGTTTTAATGTTTTGTAATAGTAATGTAAATAAAATTTTGAAAATGTTTTAGGGTAGTCGAATTAGAACAAAGTACGTAGCATTATTTAAAGTGTAACACGAGTAAAAAATAATCTAAGTTAAATATGAGCCAATTAAAATGACCTAAACCGAAGTGAGCTAAACCCGTGACATGCGTGACATGAGTACACGAGAAAAAATGACTCAAAATATGAAATAACTCAACCGGCCCGAATTTCATTCAATCTTTGATTCCATCAATAATCACAATAGATCTGTGAAATTCGTTCGCCATTACTCTATTACCAAAACCTTTCGTCCCTAACCACCGTCATCTTGTGTCGCCTATTCCTCACCCACCATCGTCTCCTATTGGTTTGATTTCTTTAGGTGGGTCTTCAGTCTTCACCTCTTAATTTTGTTGATTTTGATCCTTAATATTCCGAACAGTTGTTTATGCATGTTTCCATTTCTTAATATTGATTGTAAAGTCTAGTTTTGAATTTGGGTTAGGTATGAAATAAGGTTGATAGGCTGCTGGAGATGAAAGAGTTCAAAAGTAAATGTTCTCCTTGTTGGTTGATGGCAAGAAGTAGTGTTTTTGCTTTTCCCTTCTTTTTGTTATCCCACATAGGTGAGGGAAGGAACCTTTTTGTTCCTTATAAGCCTCTATTTTCCTTTGGTCTTTAAGTTGTGAGAAAGTGGGCCTTTTATGGTGAGTGTTGTGGGTTGGGCTTGTGCAAACACACACGCACGCGCGCATGTGCCCGGCCTGGCTCGGTCTCGGGCTCGGGTTTGGGTTTGGGTGGAGCACCTGCGGTGCGGGCTGTGCCCGACTTTTACACCTTTTTTGGGCCTTGGGTTCGTGTGTGTGTCTACATTCTTTGGGTGGAGCTGTGTGTCCAGGTTCAGTATTTGGTGTGGACTTATCCAGTCACTTATGACTGTTATATTGGCCATTAATGGGGTTGATTGCGTTTTAATGGCCATTAAGACTGACGTTTTTTGAATCAGTCTTACCTATATATATACCTGCTGCTTCACACTCCAAAAACACAATCAACACTCTTCTCTTACACTTCTATTCCTCTACTCTTTCTATATTCTGGGTTCGTTTTTGTCGTTCCAAGTTCACTAACTCGAGTGGTCGAATTCTGTGAGTTGCAGTGTTAACCTTGGGAAACTACCGGCTCCGTAGACGATAACCACCTGTGTCTTGCCGATACAGTTTTCAAGGCAGTGGTCTCCTTACCACGGTGCTGCACAGTCCATTTCATTGCCTGCCCGATTGTTGCCTTCGGTTCTGTCGCCTTCGGTATACTACTGCTGCTGTCTTCTTCAGCCTGTTGCTGCATCTGCTGCCTCCGGTTTTATCTTCCTTCTTATCCTCTGCCCTTTGTTGTCACGGTTCTGCTATTACCTTCAGTCGTTCTTTTCTTTTTATTGTTGTTTCTCGCGTCCAACAATTTGAAAACTATATTTCTATATCTGTGTCGCGAGTCGGGAAAACAAAAATAAAATAAAAAGGCTGTTGTGTCTGCTAAGTTCGCTCCTGATTTATCGAAACTTGAACCTCTTGATGGATTGAATTATAAGAGGTGGGCTCAAAAACTTTTAGTGTTTTTCGAACAATTAGAAATTGATTATGTTCTTTTTGAAGATGAACCTGTTTTAATTGTTGCGTCCACCGCGACCACACCTCCTTCCGCCGCCACGATTAAATCCAATGAGGAAAAGGTTAAGAAATATGACAAGGATAATAAGACAGTTAGATATCATCTTCTTAATCACATGACCAACACCCTTTTCGATTTGTTCATGGTCCACAAATCTGCTAAAACCATTTAGGAGTCTTTAGATAAGAAGTATGGGGCCGATGATGCAGGCAAAAAGAAATATGTGGTGGGTCAGTGGCTTGGGTTTCATATTGTAGATGACAAACCGATTATGGAACAAGTTCATGTGTATGAAAACTTGTGTGCTGATGTTACAAATGAGGGTATGAAACTTGACGAGGTCTTTTTAGCTAATGCGTTGTTAGAAAAATTTCCTGCGTCGTGGAGTGATTATAGGAACCACTTAAAACACAAGAAAAAGGATCTATCGCTTCAAGAGCTCATAAGTCATATGAGGACCGAGGAAGGTAATCGCCTCAAGGATAGGTCTGTCTTGTTGTCATCTGTCTCTACCAAAGCCAACCTTGTTGAAGCCAGGGGTCCATCTCATGGCAATAATAAGGGTAAGAGTAAGATGGGTCAGAGTCAGGGTCAGGGCAAAGGTAAAAAAGGGAAAGGTCAAGGTGCCAAGGGAAAGAATCAAGGAAACTCCACCAAACCAGTTCCCAAGATCTTCAAGCCGAATCCAAACGTGGTGTGCTATGTGTGTGGGCAGACGGGTCACAAAGCATTCCAGTGTCCTCAAAAGAAAGCTGGTCAACCCGCTCAAGACAACATTGCTGAATCAGATGATGATATTATTGCTGCAGTGGTGGTAGAGGCCAATCTTGTGGCGAACGCGAGTGACTGGATTCTGGACACAGGAGCATCAAGACATCTCTGTGCCAACAAGGACCTGTTCGCTGAATTTGAAGATGTGGCTGATGGTGAAAAGGTCTACATGGGCAACTCTTCCTCTGCGCTGATCACAGGAAAAGGCAAGGTCTTTCTTAAACTTACCTCTGGGAAAACTCTTTCTCTTCATAATGTTTTGTATGTCCCTACTTTGCGTAGAAACCTAGTGTCTGGTGCCTTGTTAAACAAAGTTGGTGTGAAACTTGTTTTTGAGGCTGACAAGGTAGTAATGTCTCGCAACGGGGATTTTGTGGGCAAGGGTTATCTCAGTGGGGGACTATTTATTTTGAACATTGACTCTTCTGCTATTAATAATAATACTTCTGCTTCTGCTTATATCGCTGAGTCTATTGATGTTTGGCATGCTAGATTAGGTCACGTGAATTATGAATCGGTTAAAAAATTGAAAGCAATGTCGCTTATTCCTTCTTTAACCACCGAAGTCTTCACTAAATGTCCTAGTTGTGTAGAAGCTAAGTTTACTAAGAAGCCTAGTAAACCTGTTAAAACTAGACATACGAGTCTTCTCGAGTTAATTCACACCGACCTAGCTGACTTGAAGAGTACTATGAGTAGAGGAGGTAAATTTTATTATGTCACTTTTATTGATGATTACTCTAGGTACACTAAAGTGTATTTACTTAAGAATAAAAGTGAAGCTGAAGAGATGTTCATTAAATACAAAGCTGAGGTAGAAAATCAACTTGACAGAAAGATTAAAAGAGTCAGGTCTGATAGAGGTGGTGAATATAGCTCTAATTATTTAATAGATCTTTGCAAGAAAAATGGATTAATTCATGAGTCTAGCCCACCTTACCAACCTCAGTCCAATGGAGTAGCTGAACGTAAAAACAGAACCTTAAAGGAAATGATGAATGCTATGCTTTTATGTTCTGGCCTTTCTGACGATATGTGGGGGGAAGCAGTGCTTTCAGCTTGTCACATTCTTAACAGAGTACCTCATAAGAAATTAGACAAGACACCCTATGAATTTTGGAAGGGTTATGCCCCTAACTTAGGCTTTCTTAAAGTGTGGGGGTGTTTGGCTAAAGTTGGTTTACCAAGTTTTAAGAGGCCTACTATAGGATCTAAGACATATGACTGCATTTTCATTGGTTATGCTCAAAACAGTGCTGCTTATAGATTCATGTCATTGAATGATCGTTCTATTTCTGAGGCAAGAGATGCCGAGTTTTTTTAGCATGTTTTTCCTTTAAAGAAAGTTGTTGATTCACCTCCTGATTTGTCTGATATGCCTGTTAATCCTGTTAATAGTTCTTCGCATGCTAGTAGTAGTAATGATCATGCTAGTGAACCTAGAAGGAGTAAAAGGCCTAGAATTGAAAAGAATTTCGGAGATGATTTTATCACAACGTTCTTAACTGAAAATGCTAATGGTGATTGTGCTTGCTTTGAATTCGTTTCTGCTTTTTTAATAGAAGATGACCCAAAAACGTATGATGAAGCTATGAGATCCATAGATGCTATTTTTTGGGAAGAAGCTATTAAAAATGAGTTAGATTCTATTGCATTTAATCAGACCTGGGAATTGACAGATTTGCCTAAGGGGAGTAAACCCATTAGTAGTAAATGGATTTTCAAAAAGAAACTGAGGCCTGACGGTACAATAGAAAGATTCAAAGCTAGACTTGTAGTGAGAGGGTTTACACAAAAGAAAGATATTGATTATTTCGATACCTACTCACCTGTGACTAAGATTTCCACCATTAGAACTCTTATTGCTCTGGCTATTCATGATCTTGTTGTTCATCAAATGGATGTTAAAACTGCTTTCTTGAATGGTGACCTAAAAGAAGAGATCTATATGACACAACCCGAGGGGTTTGTGGTAAAGGGTCAAGAGAGCAAGGTGTGTAAATTGAGAAAATCGCTATATAGTCTAAAACAAGCACCTAAACAGTGGTATGAGAAATTTCACAACACTTTGATTGAGGATGGCTACATAACTAACAACTCTGATTCATGTGTGTACTCCAAGATGTTTGGATCAGACTGTGTAATTATTTGCCTATATGTTGATGACATGTTAATTCTTGGTAGTAATTTATTTGTTGTAAATAAAACAAAACAATTTCTGTCGTCACGTTTTGAGATGAAAGACTTAGGAGAAGCTGATGTTATTCTTGGAGTCAAATTGATCATAAACTCATCTGGAATATCCTTAAGTCAATCTCATTATGTTGAGAAAGTGTTGAAGAAATTTGATAGTTTTGATGTGACACCCGCTAGAACTCCTTATGATGCTAGTATACCTCTGTGTAAGAACTTGGGTGAGAGTGTATCCCAAAAAGAGTATGCTAAAATTATAGGAAGTGTGATGTTTCTCATGAACTGTACTCGACCTGACATTGCTTATGCTGTTAGTAGGCTAAGTCGGTATACACATAACCCTGATAATGAACATTGGAATGCCCTTCATCGTTTACTAAGATACTTGAAAGGAACAGTTAATTCATGTCTACATTTTGGTAAATATCCTGCTGTGTTAGAGGGATTTACTGATGCGAACTGGATTAAAGGTAATGATGAAACAAATTCTACTAGTGGTTATGTGTTCACCATGGGGGGAGGAGCTATATCGTGGAAGTCTGCGAAACAGACTTGTATAGCAACCTCCACCATGGAGTCTGAGTTCATTGCTAGCTCTTGAGCTGGCAAGTCAAGAAGCAGATTGGTTGAGAAACCTACTAGCTGACATACCAGTGTGTGGGGGGGGGGGGGGGGGGGGACAGGTTGCACCGGTCTCCTTACACTGTGATTGTCAAGCAGCCATCGGCGTTGCCAAGAATGATGTCTACAATGGTAAGAAAAGACATATTCGGATCAGGCATTCTGTGGTGAAACAATTCCTGAAAAATGGAGTGATTGCAATAGACTTTGTGAGGTCTGAACGCAATCTTGCAGATCCTTTCACAAAAGGATTACCGAGAAGAGTAGTTCTCGACTCGTCGAGGGGAATGGGGCTGAGATCCTTAAGTCAAGATTAGAGTTTGAATCTTGATGGGGTCAAAAGCTTACATTCCAATGGCGATACATAATCCATAGCCAGTATTGGTGGTGCTTTGAGACGCACTTGATGGATTGTGTGAATGAATAAAGGGTGGACATAGGTCCTTAATGGCTTACATGAGATGTGATATTGAGAAGCACTAGGCCACCTACGTGTGTGTAATGGTTTCGCCATTATCTAGTGGAGAATGAGAAATTCACTAGAGCACACACTAGAACCAAGGTAAACGCATGGGCTTGAAAGCGTTGCACTTAGAAATTGCGGAACGACAAATTTTTGAAGGTATGATATGTGTTGTGGGGGTCTCAACCGAAGCTCAATTAGGAATTCAAATCAAAATATATTCACTAGTTGTAAGTAAGTTGTTGCCTCACTTCACTAAAACGTCAATTCAAGTCGTTAGACATTGAACGTTAAGTATCCAGTCCTTCCTTACCCAGAATCTCTTTTTCTTTTCTTTCTCTCCTCTGTGCCATCAGTGGGGGATTGTTGGTTGATGGCAAGAAGTATTGTTTTTGCTTTTCCCTTCTTTTTGTTATCCCACATAGGTGAGGGAAGGAACCTTTTTGTTCCTTATAAGCCTCTCTTTTCCTTTGGTCTTCAAGATTTGAGAAAGTGGGCCTTTTATGGTGAGTGTTGTGGGTTGGGCTTGTGCAAACACACATGAACGCGCGCGTGTGCCCGGCCCGGCTCGGTCTCGGGCTCGGGTTTGGGTGGAGCACCTGCGGTGCGGGCTGTGCCCGACTTTTACACCTTTTTTGGGCCTCGGGTTCGTGTGTGTGTGTCTACATTCTTTGGGTGGAGCTGTGTGTCCAGGTTCAGTATTTGGTGTGGACTTATCCAGTCAATTATGACTGTTATATTGGCCATTAATGGGGTTGATTGCATTTAATGGCCATTAAGACTGACGTTTTTTGAATCAGTCTTAAGGCTCCTCTTACCTATATATATACCTGCTGCTTCACACTCCAAAAACACAATCAACACTCTTATCTCACACTTCTATTCCTCTACTCTCTCTATATTCTGGGTTCATTTTTGTCGTTCCAAGTTCACAAACTCGAGTGGTCGAATTCTGTGAGTTGCAGTGTTAACCTTGGGAAACTACCGGCTCCGTAGAGGATAACCACCTGTGTCGTGCCGATATAGTTTTCAAGGCAGTGGTCTCCTTACCACGGCGTTGCACAGTCCATTTCATTGCCTGCCCGATTGTTGCCTTCGGTTTCTGTCGCCTTCGGTATACTGCTGCTGCTGTCTTCTTCGGCCTGTTGCTGCATCTGCTGCCTCCGGTTTTGTCGTCTTTCTTATCCTCTGCCCTTTGTTGTCACGGTTCTGCTATTACCTTCAGTCGTTCTTTTCTTTTTATTGTTGTTTCTCGCGTCCAACACTCCTTTCCTATTTATGAGTTTTCAGAAATTTTAGGTAAAGATTTTATCTTTAAATTAAGGCTTTGTCATGTTTTTTATTTCTTACTGGAAGTGGGTCATATTCTTTCATTCTGTAAACATTGTTCATAATTATATGAATTAGTCATTTCAATTTCATAGAAACTTAATTTTCAGATTGAATGTATCACCTCATTTCGACTTCCCTCTTGAGAATCACCTTATTATCTTTCTAAGAAATGTCATCTTTTCACCTCTCAACTTGATTTTATTCTTCGGAGTTTGAAAATGGGTAAGCCCGTTTCTTTTGTGCTGCTCACAGAGTCACATGTAAAGGGAAGCATCCGTTCGGAAATTCTAAACGATACTAAGGTGGATCTTATGAATTACAACATCGTTAGAGGTAATTTGTTATATTTTTTCCTGTTCTGCAGGTTAAGAACTAAGAAGGATGTAGTATATATGTGCCTATGGCGTAATTGGTTATTGATCCATGTTTCTTCAGGTATCTCGATGCAAGGATAAGGTGGTTGTCTACGACAATGAGAAAGACAAAATCAGATGGACCCCAACCCATTGCGACAAAATTCCGAAAGGCAAGGTAGTCGCATAGTGAAAGTTGCCATATAGTCTTATACACATATAATAGTCCTATACACATAAATCATCTAGTCTAGTAGTCCATAAGTACAGTATGGTTCATAAAATGGCCTATTATATTCATAAGCTAGTAAACATATTCTTATCAGATTGTATTATTAGCAACTTAAATTAGTACATTTGGGGATTAAATTCATACTCCTCCTTCCACTAATAATAATTTTCACCTTTTAAACCCTTCATTTTGCTTATGTTCTTGTCTATTTAGCTGACACCACACTTAATCATAACCTACCTCCGTTTTCGAACCCTTGAGTCAGTTGTGTCGTTTTATTTACTTGTCTTTGTAATTTATTAAGATTCATCGTGCTAGGCAGTTTTATGAAAAGTCTTGTACCCAATCACACCTTTTATGATGTTGAATACCCAGACAACTGCTTCTTTAAACTGACCGAATATAATCACCACCTCAAAAGCTTTAGCAAAAATCTTCAGGACCTCGTCCTTTATAGAACCTCGTGGTAATTGTTTTCGTGTAACGATTAGCTTCTTGGATTACTAATCGTTTAGAGATTGAAAGTTCGATAGCTTCTCCACTTTATTGTATCGTGTCTCCTTCTATAGAAAATACTCTATATTACTTTTCACCTAGAGGCTGGTAAGTGACCTAACGCTTCCCTTTCATTTATCATTCTTGGTTTTCAGCATGTTATAATAATGCTTGGGATTGCACTTATGATTCCAACCATACTTGTTCCTCTAATGGGGGGGGGGGGGGGGGGGGGGGGGACCGGTGAGAGTTTTAACTTCAGTTAGTCGCTTAGTATACTGTCTTATACTAATATAATATTTAAAATGTTTTTATGTGAATTTGACAGGTTGAAAAACAGAAAGTGATACATGTTTTTTTTGGAATCGAGCTTGAATACGCTATTAAAGAGTTTATTCGGGTGCAAAATATCATTCACCCCCATGAGCCTTTTTGTTCCAGTCAAGTTCTTTTGTTTACTTAGTAATTGAGGAAAGAAAGTTGAATTTGCATAGCCAGTGGGGATTATGGAGTTGCTCAAAGCCAGTTTAATTGATTGAAGACTTATATGTGCTTTTTATTCCTTGACTTTCTTAATTTTTAAACATCTTGTGGCATTATACCTACCGTGATTAAATACTTTTTTTTTCTTGTCATAGGCGACCCTTCTGGTATGTAAAGATACAACAGTAGAAGCAAATTTGGATTCACTAAAGAGTGTACGATGTTAATTTGTTAATTTATGCAAACGGCGTCCGTTGGATGACATTTTTTCATTTTGACATTTTTTCATTTTGACAGTAAAGAGTGTACGATCTTTTTCGTTTTGACATTTTTTCAATAAGATGTACGAAACACGAATATTGATTTTTGGATGATTAATGAACGTCTCTTGTGGCACAATTAATTATTATTTTTGTATCAGTTATTTTGTATGTGCGGATATTATTTGTAACAATTAAATTAAATAGGCGTAAAAATTAAAATAAGGGATTTTCTACGTGGTACCCCTAAACTTTTTACTTTTCTACCTTGTACCCCACACTTTTTACATGTATACATGGTACCCTTGTACTTTACTAAAAGTTTCTTTGGTACCCTAAACTTTATTATTATCTTTATTGGTACCCCTAAACTTTTTCCTGTCAAGTTTTGGCAACAAATTACCATTTTATGTTCAAGATTAAAAGTTAAAACGTCATTTAACATACCTAATTAACCGATAATTGAACTTAAACTAACAATTTTGTACGTGTTTGCAGTTATACTCCTAATCTAAATGGATTATATTTTTGACGTTATATCGTCAAGTCAAATGATAACACTTAAATTAAGCTCAATTACTTGTTAATTATCTAAGTTAAATGATATTGAAGTCTTAATCCTAAGCTAAAAACATAATCTAATGACAAAACTCGATGGGAAAAAAATTCGGGGCGCTAGTTAAATTAATAATAAAATTCAAGGGTACCATGTATAAACATAGAAAAGGTAGGGGTGCCAGGTAGAAAAGTGAAAAATATAGGGGTACCGCGTAGAAAATCCCTTAAAATAAATTTATATTATCCATTGCATAGAAATTGAACTGGTGTTACGTTCGACAAAATTGGATATGTTGCATTAGTACTAAAATGATGTTGCTTTTATGTTTCATTCAGACAGAAATATGTTGCATAATATTTAAATAAGTGTTGCAAAATTTTGAAGGGAAGGAGAAAACGTGTTGCATTTATATATTTAAAATGTTGTAATTGTTTCTCAAGTTATGTGTTGCATTAGGGGATCGTTGCAACATTCTTAAGAAATGTTGCATTTTAGTAGAAAATGTTGCATAAAGTGTTACCTTAGGCTATTGCAACGGAGCTTTAAACAGCACACTTAAAAATGTTGCTTAAACTATAAGGCAACATTTTAAAGGTCATATGCAACATTTTTGGTGCGTTGCAATAGATCTTTATTGCAGTAGTGGGTTAACAACCCATTAAGGCATTACCATATATACAACTACCCTAGTTAGTTGGGCCTATTACCTCTCCATTAAGCTAAGGAGGGAAGAAGTGAAAGGCATCCATTAGTAAACAATTCTATAGTAATCTTAGTAGTAATCCTCCATAATTCTAGTAGTTTACATAGTAATTTAGTAGTAGATCTTCTTAGTTTCTCATCAACAATTCTCTAGATCTCCATCAAGTTTGTAGAAGATTAATGTTCCAAGTTTTATTTGAAGATTTGTGGGGATTATTGAAGGATCAGTGACAAGTTCTTCATTCTCTTCATCAAAGATTCAATCTTTATTTATGCAATCTTCTTATTTATTGTAGATCTTCATAGTTGGTATATTTCTCTTCCACTCCCTAATCTCTATATTTTATTTATATTGTTCTTGATTATCCTCTTGTTAGATCATAGTTTCCTTATTTTCTCTGGATCTAGTTAGTATGCACAATTTAGTTAATTTCTCCCTTATTGATGATATGTTGTCTCCCATCATGATTAGTGAGTAGATTTCTTGTTGGGGGGTTTAGGGATGAGGACTTGGATTATTTGAATTAAGAGATGTTGGTGGGTTGTTTGCTTGTTGGTTTATCTTATTTATGGTTGTTGTGTCATTGTTGTTTTAGTCCGGCCAACTAGACCGACCTTGACTCATTTCTATCAATATGGGGAAACTCGGGGTAGAAATTACCGTAAATTTGAGAATTGCCCTTTTTCGCCGCGAAAGCGGGTTTTTAGGTGGGTTGGGTGAATAAACCAAAAGGTGGTATTCTCCCTTTATCAATGTTGTGACAAAAACCCGATCCCAACCTTCTTAGACTCCATTGTCCGAATCCCGATTTCCCCTAACACCTTTCCCCAGATTGATCAGCCCTAGCTACCTCCATCGTTATTCCTCTAGTGTAGACTCGACCTTTAGAAACCACCCCCCTCTAGATTCCAAACACGCCGCTTTTAACTCGATATAACATTTCGTTCCCTATGGACCGACCTCGACTTACCACGATTACTCTAGTAGTTTTTGTGTTATTACGAGTCTACAAATATTGTTTGACCCCCCGTCCTTCGCTAAACGACCGATCCGATTTGGGGAGCCGCCAAAATGGCGCCGTTGCCGGGGAGCGGCTACTAGTTATTGAGTTTTTAGTTGTTGTGTTTGGTTCTTTTCTCTTCTCCCTCTTCCCTAGTACTGTTACGTGCTAGGAGTCTCAATGTTTAATTGAGTTTTTACGCCCAGGAATACGTTATCGCCCTTGTGGTTCGATCCGGAGCCGGAAAGGACTTTTAGAGCATTTCGTTTTTGGGGAAATAACTCAACCACCATCATTGCACATCCTTCATTATCACCTCCTAACCTTAATCCCATCCTACCACATACATCTTCTACATCAAATAATCCCACTTCAAATAATCCTTCCATACCTTCCACTTCACAAAATTCACCACCATCACCATCGTCACCAAAAACTCCACCACCAATCAAAATCCATCCCGTCCAAATCATCCAAATTCAAATCCACCATCACCACTAATCTAACCAATGGCAACCTTAGCCTTTCATTCCCAACTCACACACGAAGAAACACCTTCTCCCGTTGATTTCGGAGAGATTCCCGAGAATTATGAATTGAAAGCCTCTTTGTCAAATGCGGTTCAACAAGATACTTTTCATGGTTTCTCCCAAGAAGATGCTCAAGAGCACATCGCTTCATTTAAAGAAAAACTATTAGGAGCCCGTCTCAATGGATTAACTTCATGCCAATTGCATCGTTTATTATTTCCAAAGACCTTGAGAGATGGAGCTCGTAGATGGCTTTAAGGCCATCCCGCTAATACATTCACAACATGGGCTCAATTATCCAATGCCTTCTTGGAGAAATATTTTCCACCGTCAAAGACTAATCAATATCGCATGGAGATACAAACCTTCAAGCAAGATGAATTTGAAAGCCTAAGTGAGGCTTGGGAAAGATTTAGAGATCTATTGCGCAAATGTCCACACCATAGAATACCCGATTGGATAACTACCCAAACATTTTATAACACCCTTTCATCGAGAACCAAGGAAAACCTCAATTCGGCCGTCACAGGAGACTTATCTTCCCTTACCGATGAGGCATCTAAGAATCTTATTGAGAAGATGGCAAGGAGTGATTCTAGAATGGGTCAATCGAGGGATTCTAGAAAGAAAGTTGAAGTGAACTCATCTAAGAGTTCTAATGAATTGAAACTTCAAGCGGAAGTTGAAGAATTGAAAAAGAGAATGGATGCCTAGGGAAGGCGCCCCCGACTTACCCATTTCCCTACCTTCTACACATTTCCACAAATAAGTTGCAATTTTGTTGAGGTTTCTATACTTGGTTGTGATTGAATGCCTACAATACAAGATTTATTCAAAAGGCAAACCAAGTCAAAAAGAGAAAGAAAAGGAAAAAGAAAGAAAGAAAAGAAAGAAAAGATAGAAGAAAAAGAAAAGGTACAACAAATCAAAAACAAAATACAAAAGAAGAAAAAGAAATGGCATAACAACTCAAAAGCAAAATACAAAAGAAAAATGCCAAATAAAATCATTTCACAAAACAATTCTCACCCCCTCAAAAATAAGCCTTTTATCGACTGTGAGCGTGAAGAGCCTACCAAAGGACCGAGTCCCTAGGAAGGATGATAGCGGTAATGATCGGTCTTCCCTCACTTTGCAAACATATCCACCTTTTTACTTGGACTAATTAGGCTATTTTTGAGCATGGGACGACCCTCTTGGCTCATCGCTAAAGGGGGTGGGGTTTCACTTTACCTACAGTGTCGACTAACTTCGTGGTTCATCCTTTTTCCATCCCGCCTATAGTCCCGTAGTACGTTCTTAGAAGGTTAGGAGGACCTGGGTAAGTTACCAACGTTTTTGTTGCTTTGTTGTCATACTATTAGGATTTTGTCCATTTCGTTTTGTATCACTAGCTTGGTAACGTTGTCAGTTGCCTTGAGTCCTTAACTGGTGCTTCTTTCACAGCTTTGTTGAGGGAAGCGGTATTTGTTTCTTTTTGGATGCAACCGATTGTTTGTTTGTTTGTTTGTTTGTTTGTTTGTGTGTGTGTTTTCGTGTTCGGCTGTATCCACAGTTTTGTCGCAAGACCTCACTTGCCTTGTGGAGAGCACTTTTCCTCTAAGTGTTCTCGCGTGAGTTGAAAGGGCGTAGGTTGCATTAATACCCGCTCGGCTAGTATTTTAGTTTTTATTAGTTTAGTAGTTAGTTCGTGCTTACTCGAGGGCGAGTAAGGGTTAAGTGTGGGGGAGTTGATAAGTGTGTTTTTTAGTGCTTATTTCTTGTGTTTGGTCCCGCTTTCTCTTGTGGAATCACTCTTTAGAGCGGTTTCAAGGCTACTTACACTTCTTCTAGCTTGTTTTAGGTTCCTAAGGCCTATCTTGGAGAAATGGAATGATTCCGACTCGTTTCTGATGCATATGGAGCCAATGAAGAGAAGCAACGATGATTCGGTGACTTAGAATCGATCCCGAGTCCCATGGAGCCCACTTGATGATATCCCGAGCACCGAGCATCGATAAGAAGCCTAGGAAGAGCAAATAAGGACCCATCATGGCCGGGAAGGACCCATCTCGGCCGAGATGAGAAGACGAGAAAGACAACTTCTTGTGGGGCCATCCCTACCGGGACCGACATCATCCCGACCGAGAAGAGGATAACCCCGCTCGGTATTATGCATGATCCCGACCGTGATGGTCCGTCACGACCGGGAAGGGCCCAGCTTCTACGAAACTTCATTTTCTCGCCTCCCTTATTCATGCAACCCTATATATATACCCCCCCTCTTGTATTGTTTTAAGCACACTACAACATCCACAAAACCCTAGACTACTTTAGGTTAGATTAGCTTAGATTAGTGTATATTAGCTTAATCTCTCCTTAATTACTCTTTAATCTTAGTATAATCCCTGTTTCATCTTTTTATTATTGAAGACTTTTTGGGTTGATCTACTCTATTGACAACATTGAAGATCTTCCTTTGGGTTTATTTATGCAAGATTCAATCTTTTGCCTTTCATTTGTGTTTGGTATAGGTTCTCTTCTCTTTAATCTTCTTTACTTTAGTTTTCTCTTGTTTATGTCCTTGTTTGATAATACTCAATCTCATATCATGAACCTCCATTGTTATGCTTGTTTTGTGATGTGTGTTGTGGTTGTCATCTTGAATATGAGTGAGTAGATTCCCTTTATAGGGTTAGTAGGGGGATTGGGTGTTGATTATGAGTGATTAGAGTGGAAATTGGTGGTGTTTGATGTTGTTTTTGTTGTTTCCTATTGCCTTGCACTCTACATGTTTGATGAAATGCTTGTGAGACTTGAGATGATTATTCCTTGTTTTTCTTGCCTCTTCTCTTGCATGTTCTTGTTTGGTTGATGGGTTTGGTTCCTCCACTAGTAGCGAGAGCGTGGTGGGGAGGCCCCTAGGCCGTTTAAGTAGCGAGAGCCCGAATGTAACCTAGGCTACGAAGCATGCTAGCACCCTCGTTTCCTTCTTTTCATCCCCTTGGCATCCATGAACCCGACCTAGCCCTAGTTTCCTTCTTATTGATTTACTTCGCGTTTCATTATCACTAGTTGCTTGTTTTGCCTTCTTATTTATTGTTATAGACTCTAGTTTAGTCATTAGTGCCCTTGTTTTGCTTGAACCTAGTCTAGAATCGTAGCTCACCTTAGTCCGACTTACCGTCCCTGAGGATTTCGACCCGACTTACCCTTGCTACCAAGCCTAGGTTAGTTGGTTTATTTTGATCGGTGGGATCCACGACAAATCCTTCCCGTCACCATCTTATCCCACTAGACAATTCCGTCTGGCTTGACGAGGCCTACCTCCATACTTGGATCTTTCATGTACAAGATCATCGCCTCGTCTCCATTAGCCATGACCGTGCTTTAATAGTCCCCAACGCACACCGAACCAATATATAATTGCCACAATTGGGACCTACCTTTAGGTCCTAAAGAATTCCGACTGAACGAGACTGAGTCGGGAGAAAGGGAAGGTTGGGAGTATGCGCACTACACGTTACCCGAAGGTCGTGTAATCTACTACCTTTGTGAGTTAGAACCCACCGGGGGCATACAACCCTATCTCGGGACATCGACGGCTTCTTGTGCGTCGAATGATTACCCAATTTAGACCCTCTCCCGGAGTCGGTAGGTAGTGTTGTGTGTTGTGTTTGTGTGTGGGTTGTGTTGGTGAGTCTTTAATCATCTATAATTGCATGTCTTTGGATTAATCTTGTTCCTTGTCCCTTCATTTTTATAATCATTGTGATTGTTCTAACTCTAACCAAATTTGCAAGCTGTCCCACTAATCCGATTGTTGTGGCCGAAGCGGCCTTGGTTTTGCTCTCGGTCTTTAGGCGATGTGATTACGCCATTGATCCTTTTGAAAAATCCAAATTTTACTCATTTTCTCAAATTTTTCTTAATCCGGGCTAGGTGACGTGACTACACCTACGCCCAATTTTTCACCCTTTAGTTTTAATCTTCTCTTCTTTTATTTCATTTTCATTTTCTTAGCCACTTGGCTAGAGTCTAGGTGATGTGATTGCACCAAGGCCCGCCACTATTTTATCGCTTTTTTTTTATTTTCTTTTCCTTTTTCTTTTCTCAAAAATTTCAAAAAATCCAAAAACATTTGAAAAATCATAAAAATCCAAAAAGATTTTTCTTTTTCGTCTTTTTCGATCTTCCCCTACTTGTCCATTGAGGACAATGTACAGTTTTAGTGTGGGGGAGGGATCTACTATCTTTTTTTTTCAAAAACCTTTTCAATAACCATGAAAATTTGAAAATTTCGAAAAACCAAAAACATTTTCCTTTCTTTTTCTTTTCTTTTCTCGTTTGCGTTATGTTTTCGTGTCCCATGTATGGTTTTGTTCTCTACTCTTACAGGTAACCACCACCTTAATAGCACGATTTGAAGAGATTACGAAAGCACTCTGGTTGGTAACTTCCTTCCTTCTTTCTTCTTTAATTTTGTAGAGGAGTTAGGTTGTTGCCATTGGAGGCTCCCGAACTTGAGTATTTGGGTGTTGTGGTTGATTGTGTGCTTTAATGTTGATGGAGTATGGAGTACATGACCTTACTTGTGTTTTCTTTTATTTCCCTTTCCTTTTTCGTGTGTTTCTTTTGTTTTTGTATAGTGTGTCTTGGACTAAACTTTTTGAAAACCCGATTACAAACCTTTTACAAGAGTTTACATCCCATGGTAGATAACCCATTGTAGATTTTGGACCTTAATCTAGTAGAATGACTCTTAATCAATGAATTTGTTGATCCTTTAGCTTGAGTCCACCTTTTCTACTAGTGGTTTACTTGGGGGTTTGCATTGACCACCCATGGAGGAGTTAGGCCTTGGTTCCCGCATCCCGTTTTCTAGGTGACCTTGCTCGAGTGACCATTGCACCTTTAGTCCAAATTTATTCCATCTCTTTATGGGTTATCCGGGAAAGACGCGCGTTCTCGATTACCTATACATCACCACAATAAGTTTACACAAAAATAACCTCCAAGCTTGGTTTCAAACCACATGAAAAAGCCAAAAAAGGGCAAACCAAAGCAAGAGAAAAGGGCACAAAAATATGAAAAACAAAGGAGAGAAAAGAAGCTTCAAATGAAAATCGTATCATCGAAAAACGTCTCCTTAAAAAAAAAGCCTTTCGATTGATTCGTCGCCGTGAAGTGCCTACTAGAGAACTGAGTGCCGAGGTAGGAAGATAGTGGTGATTAGTCGATCCACCCCAATAATTGTAAACACTCCACCTCTTTATTTGGGCTAATTTAGGAAACTCGAGTTTAGAACGACCCTCTTGGCTTAGCCAAAGAGAGCAGGACTGCACCTACCTACAGTGTCAAACGAATCCATGGTTCACTTTTTCCACTTCGTTTTACGCCCCGTAGTACCCCTTTAGAAGATTAGGAGAACCTGGCTAAGTTATCAACATCTTTATTGCTTAATTATCATAGTATTAGGCTTTGGTCCTTGTTTACGTGGGTGATTTATCTTGGAAGTTTATTGTTGTTTTAGGAAAGTAATCGGTGTCTTCCCCGCCGTCTCGATGAGGGATTCGGTGTTTTATTTTTGCTTTGGATCCGTCTATTTTTTCGTGTTATGTGTTTTTGTGTGCTTAGTCGCATCCACCATTTTGAGCAAGCCCCAACTTGCCTTGCATGGAAGTACTCTACCTCATGGGTATTTCGATGTGAGTTGAAGGGACGGAGCGGGCCCATTAATTGCCCCGCATCGGCTTAGCATAGTCTAGCTAGTAGTAGTTGTAATTTCTTTTTGGGTATTTGCTCGAGGACGAGCAACGGTTTAGTGTGAGGGAATTGTTGTGTGCTAAATTTAGACCATTTTCCCCCTCATTTAGACCCGTTTTTCCCTCGTTTTATGAGTTTAGAGTGCGATTATCGCCATATTCTGAGTACTTCTCGCATTAGCGTCCCTCTTGTGCGTTTTACAAGTTTTTGGCAGTTTTTCTATCAATTTTGGTAGGATTTGGCACCGAAATCACGATTGAGCTTCTACGAGCACAAGAGAAGGGAACACCGTCCAAAGAACAAAGCACACAACTTAGTGTTCAAAGCCATCCAATCAATCAACGAAGAATGAGACAAGAAAAGAGGTCAGAAATATGATCGGGTGAAATTTCACCCGATGAAGTACCATCGGGCGAAATTTCACCTGACGGTAAATGTGCCTCCCCGAAGATTTTCCGAGCTTCTCCACCGGGCGAAAATGACCGGGCAAAATTTCGCCCACCGGGTGAAATTTCACCCGATGGTGAAATTGTCCAAAAATCTGCAAAACTGGAAAAAGTCCACCGGGTGAGACCACCGGGTGAAATTTCACCCGACGGTATTGCGTGGTCCGTGTACGACAGGGCGAAGTTTCACCTCATGAAGACTGATGGAGCAAAAAGTTGGATTTGGGCTTTAGGTTAACAATCCATTAAGGCATTACTATATATACAACTACCCTAGTTAGTTGCCTATAACCTCTCCATTAAGCTAAGGAGGGAAGAAGTGAAAGGCATCCAATAGTAAACAATTCTATAGTAATCTTAGTAGTAATCCTCCATAATTCTAGTAGTTTACATAGTAATTTAGTAGTAGATCTTCTTAGTTTCTCATCAACAATTCTCTAGATCTCCATCAAGTTTGTAGAAGATTAATGTTCCAAGTTTTATTTGAAGATTTGTGGGGATTATTGAAGGATTAGTGACAAGTTCTTCATTCTCTTCATCAAAGATTCAATCTTTATTTATGCAATCTTCTTATTTATTGTAGATCTTCATAGTTGGTATATTTCTCTTCCACTCCCTAATCTCTAGATTTTATTTATATTGTTCTAGATTATCCTCTTGTTAGATCATAGTTTCCTTATTTTCTTTGGATCTAGTTATTATGCATGATTTAGTTAATTTCTCCCTTATTGATGATATGTTGTCTCCCATCATGATTAGTGAGTAGATTTCTTGTTGGGGGGTTTAGGGATGAAGACTTGGATTATTTGAATTAAGGGATGTTGGTGGGTTGCTTGCTTGTTGGTTTATCTTGTTTATGGTTGTTGTGTCATTGTTTTTTTAGTCATTCCTCGGACTTCCCATTGAGGGACACATCGTCGGAATAAACCATCAGCACACTCCTTAAACAAATAAGGATCATCCCAAAAAATTGTCTAACATCATGTAGAAACTTCTTTTTCTGTTGATACGTAAGATCAGAGGGCAATACCTTACCAACCAAATAGTTGGCGTAATCAGCAAATCAAGGACTCTCGCTATCGGAAGTGACCAAGGCCATAAGGGAATCATCGAGAAAAGAGTCATCGATAGGAATAACAATTCCATCCTCCTCGACTCTAATTCTTGATAAATGATCGGTAACAACATTTTTCGCTCCCTTCTTGTCCCGGATTGATAAATCAAACTCTTGTAAGAGGAGGATCCATCGTAGCAAATGGGGCTTGACTTTCTTCTTAGAAAGGAGGTACTTGAGGGCCGTATGATCGGTAAAAATGATGACTTTTGAGCCCACCAAGTACGTCCTAAACTTCTCCAAGGCATAAAAAATGACCAGCAATTCCTTCTCTGTGGTGGCATAGTTCACTTGAGCATCATCGAGCGTTTTACTAGCATAGTAAATGGCATTTAAGATCTTATTCTTCCTTTGACCCAGAACCGCTCGAACAGCAAAATCACTCGCATCATACATAATCTCGAATGTAAGTTCCAATCTGGTGACTGAATGATCGGAGCCAAAAATAAGGGTCTGTCTAATCCTGTTGAAAGCTTCAACACACTCATTTGTGAACTCGAAAGAAGCATCCTTGAGGAGCAAATTGGTGAGTGGTTCATAATTTTTTGAAAAGTCCTTGATAAAGCGGCAATAAAATCCCTCATGACCAAAAAAACTTCTCACTCCCTTTAGATTGACCGGTAAGGGTAATTGCTCAATCACTTGCACTTTTGCTTTATCGAATTGGATGCCCTTTTCGGACACAACATGACCCAGTACTACACCTTCAGTGACCATAAAATGGCACTTTTCCCAGTTCAAGACCAAACTGACCTCTACACATCGATTTAAGATGGTATCTAAGTTATCTAAACAAGCTGAAAAACTCATACCATACACGCTATATGTAATCCCCTAGAAATTCTAACGCAATACAGTGGCGGAAACACTGTAGAAGTGGGATTATAACACACTGTAGCTATGTCTTAATTAAATAAAAATGGTAAGTCAATACATAAGCCATAAAATAAAAATGGCTACAAAATAAAAATAAAAAAAAATAGAATCCATAAATAGGGTTTTAACAATCCATAATACAGTGATCTTATTAAAACAAGCAGGATCCATAACTGCTCGCTAGCCTACCCGAAGGGAAACACATATACCTGCCATGTTAAAAACATAACAGCCACAATCAGTGGGGAGCAACGCCAACGTTCTCCCCGCCGTATAACAAGATTTTAAAACTGTAATTACTACTATAAAAAATAGTAAAAGTGGAAAACAGTCAAACAGCATATTAAAATAAGCTTTCAGCGCAAAACCAAAATATTAAAATGGGTTTCCGAAGAAACATAAAAATATTTGCCAACCTGCAAACCAATTTATATCGATAACAAATAAAATAATCAAAATGGCGTTATGGATAGGATTAATGTAGAATCTAGACTTTCACTAGGATAATACTAGAAACTAGCTTCGAGAACTGTAGACTTAACTAATAACAAAATCCAGTCTCTAACTGGGCAACTCAACTATAACAGGACTGCGTGCAGCGAGATCCTCGTTTAAGTAGTGCATACCTCTCCTAGACAACAAATATGTCTAGTTCAGCTGACAGCGACTAACACGATGCGGTATCTAGCTTAAGGTCAAAACATACACTCTCCTGAACACAAACCATGCTCTGTTCAACAACCAATGTACCCCATAAAGACACACCAGCCTTACAGTTGATGACAAAAACATACATCCCAGACTATATTACTCTAAACCCACATTTTTCCTTATTCCATAACTCCAAAACAATACATTATCGATATGTAAAATATGTATTCAATATAAACAATAAGAGAACAAAAGGAAAAGGAATCACTTTCCAAAAGAGGAAACTTTCTATTTTAGGAAACTTCTATTTTTAGAAACTTTACTAAAAATAGTCTCATATCAAAATAGCAAAAATATTAGTTTATACTAATAAACGTTTTTAGTAAACAATGTAGATTTATAAAACTAGTACTTTCGCCCTTAACGATATTAATTTCTAAAACGTGAACATTTGAGTTTATGAAATTATTGAAATGTCATACAAGTGTTTATAAAATGATTTAGAAATGTCTTAAACATTTTAAACACTACTAATTAGGGTGGTTCCAATATTTACAAAAATAAAATTCCCTAATTATTATTAGTTTCGACAATGCGATTATAAATAGGATTTTACGACAAATGTCAAATTAAATCTTTTAACGTCTTTTATTTAATTAAAACATTGAATATATTTAGAGTATGTTAAGGGATGATTTAAATACAAAGTTTCAGATTTAAATACTTTCAAAATGGCTGAAAAAATAATTCTTCTAGGCAAGACGAATCATTTTAACGATAAATCACAATTTGTCCAAAAATCAATACTTATTAATTAAAAACATTAATAAATAGTAAAGAAATTACGTAAAATAGCTAAAATATATTTATGGACATTCTGTCCACAAAGGAAAATTTTCCTGAATCCTAAAACTCGGTTTTTAAAGCGTTTTCTCGTTAATCGTCTAATCTCGACAATAACGATTAATAAAAGTAGTAATTACGAAAATATAACGATTAATTTAAAAATATTAATATCCAAAAAATTATTATTAAACTTAAAAATCATGATTTTCCAGAATCTATCATTTTTCCAGATTTCCAAAAATTCCAGATTTAATAAATCCCGTTAAAACCGTCTTTTAAACCCGTTTTCACAATTAACGATTCCATTAATAAAACTTATTGTTCCTAACATTTTATTAGGGCACTAAAAATCATAAAATCACATTTTATTAAGAAATCATCAGAATCATAATTTTTCAAGATTTAATCATAGGACCAGAAATCGAGAATTTGAACGACAAACGCGGTTTTAACGATAAACGATGATTTAAAGTGATTAATTAATTCATCCACTTAAAAATTCCTAAAATTTATGAAAAAATTCATAAAATTCTATTTCATCAGATATTTTCACCAAGTCAAAAATCAGATTAAAATAAAATGTTGAAGTACTAGAACTAAAAATCGGCTTTTAATCATTTTTGTCCGTAAACGGTAATAATTCAATAATCGATAACTAAAATATCAGAAAAATATTAAATTATTAAAATCATCAAAAACATCATTTTTACAGAATATAAACATATATTACATGTTTAGGCGGAATATTACGATTTTACAAATTAATATGACGATTTAATTGTTAATCTCGTAAAAGCGATAAAAATACCGAAACATGCAAAATTTCAACTTTTAAAAATTTTCAGATTATATGACATACATATATTGTCAAAAATAAAATTATAATAATATACATGCAATTACACAAATAAAATCATGAAATACCGAGTAACATCAACGTTACCTCTATTCCAAATCGGAATTGATAATATACTCGTCGGCCTCAGGATCGTCCACAAATCCTACCACATGCAAAATCATGGCAGAAAAATACCATGAGAAAAACTCAAAAATCAAGGTGAATAACGATCGAAAACAACATCGATTATTACCTTAACGAAGAGATCGAAAAGAGGATTAATTTGACGATGAAAACGAGACGATTAAGACTTGAATTGAAGCAAGAATAAGCCTTGAGGGGCTGCTTATGACACGGCCAAGAGAAGGAGAAGAAAAGGATTTTTTTGTTTAAGTGTAGAAATGAATATAAGGAAAAATGGATGGTTTCATATGTTTGAATAATATTAATATTTGATGAAAACAAGGTGAAACTAGACTAAAATATCCAGCCAAAAATCAATTGGAGGAGGATGAAAAGTTTGAGTAATAATGCATCAATTCAATGAAAAGAAAATGATCTTACATTTACGGTTTAATGTGATAAAATGAAACGTATTAATAAAACGTAGTAAAATTGTGACAAGAAGCTTTGTCAGTCCAAAATATGGGGAAAAGGTCTCAAATAATTTATAAGTTGATAAAAAGAAGAATCGTAAAATAGTTAACGACATTTCAAAGCAATTCGAGTAAACCTCGCGTTGGAAAATAATTATTTACGAAACTTCGTATTAAAATCATAAATGGCTAATTTTTAGTGAATAAAAGTATTTAACAGTTGAAAATATTAAAAAATATGTTTAGACATTTGTAGAAAGAGGAATAACTTAAATCCGAGCTTAAAAATGTTAATTCGTAGAGAAATAAAATTCCTCGCGGAAAAATAAATAGTTTACGAAGAAAATCAAATAAATAGATTTAAAAGAATTAAAACCTTTTAAAATAAAAATAAATATCATTAAACTCCAAATTGAAAATAAGCTTTGGAAAAATGATGAAACATAAGGCCAAAATGTGACAGAGTTATGACGAAGTCATAACAGAAAGGATAAAACGCTACGAAAAATAGCGGGTGTTACACTAAAGTCGTCCATAAACACTTCCATGACGGACTCGATGTAGTCGGAGAAGATGCTCATCATGCATCTTTGAAATGTTGCAGGCGTGTTACATAACCCGAATGGCATCCTGCAATATGCGAAAGTGCCATAGGGACAAGTAAACGTGATATTTTCTTGGTCAGCGGGGTGTATCGGGATTTGGAAGAATCCCGAGTATCCATCTAAATAGCAAAAATATTTGTGAGAAGCTAGTTTCTCAAGCATTTGGTCGATGAAGGGTAATGGGAAATGGTCCTTAAGGGTAGCCGTATTCAGCTTCCTTTAATCAATACACATTCTCCAACCCGTTACGATTCATGTAGGGATTAACTCATTTTTCTCATTCGGGACCACAGTGGTCCCTCCTTTATTAGGTACAACTTGTATCAGACTCACCCATTTTGAATCGGGAACCGCATAAATAATTCCTGCATCCAATAGTTTCATAACTTCCTTTTTGACAACCTCTTGCATGTTCAGGTTCAACTTACGTTGACCCTGGACACAAGGACGATGACCTTCCTCGAGGTTAATCCTATGCATACAGAAATCAGGACTAATACCTCTCAAGTCATCAAGACTATACCCCAAAGCTTTTTTATTTTTCTTTAAAACAACTAACAAATTAGAAAGTTGTTGCTCAGTTAAATCAACACTTACAATTACGGGGAAGCTCTCGGTATCGTCTAAAAAGGTATATATTAGGTGAGACGGAAGTGGCTTAAGCTCCAGAATGGTTATGTCAATGGCAAATGTGGTGTGAACGATGTTGGTTACATCGACACTTTGCTCCTCCGTGAGCATCCTTCCTTCCAAAGCATCTATGATAGCGGAGTCTACGGAAGCATCATCACCTACACACGCTTCCAAACATATCAAAGCCTCTAGGGGGTCCCGTATAAGGGACGCCTTCATAGAATCATGAACTAAGACATCAACCACATCAATCATGCAACAAGAATCCATTATCATCGGGTTCTTAAGTGTACTATTCAAGCAGAAAATAATGGTGTCTCCATCCACTTCCAAGGTTAATTTACCGTTCTTGACATCAATCACTGTGCCGGCGGTATGCAAAAATGGCCTACCCAAGGTTATAGTAATTTGGGTGTCCTCGTTCATGTCAAGGATGATAAAATCAACCGGGATAAAAAAAATTCCGACTCTAATGGGAACGTTCTCTAGAACACCCAAAGGGCGTTTTATGGAATGATCCGCCATCTTCAAAGTGACACTAGTACACTTAAGAGGAGCCATATCAAGTTTTTCACAAACGGAATAAGGCATAGCACTTACACTAGCACCTAAATCACATAAAGCCTTATCGACGATAAAGTGCCAATAGCGCAAGGGATCGAGAAACTATCGGGGTCCTTGAGCTTTGGTGGGGCATTTTTCTGTAAAAATGCAGTACACTCTGCAGTAAGAGCGACGGTTTCTACCTCACCAATGCTTCTTTTCCGAGTCAAGATATATTTCATAAACTTTGTATAAGATGGGACCTGCATAATGAGCTCGGTAAATGGGACCGGAACCTGCAAATTTTTCACAACCTCCATGAATTTGCCAAATTGCGTAGTCATCTTTCAATTCTTCAAACAACCCGGGAATGGTACTTGGATTGTTGGACTAGTCGGAGTGGGAATGAAAGGAGTGGGTGGCGGAACTTGATCATCCCTTGGAGTGGGTGGTGAAACTTGATCATCCCTTGGAGTTCCCACAATGACACTCTCCTCGACATCTTCCACTAGAACTTCCTCCTTCTTGGCTGGTTTATCGTACTTGGGCATCGATGGACCCTCATAGTGTGTGCCACTACGAAGAGTGATCGCATTAGCAGTATCATGTTGTTGATCACCTTGAGAAGGGAGTTTACCTTGTTGACGTGTTGCTTGTGACGCGGCAAGGTGTCCGACTTGATTCTCCAAATTTTTAATGGCATTATCCTTGACTTGATCATTCTTTTGCATGTGAGCCATCATAGAGTCTTGAGTCTTGGCCATCATCTGCAACATATTACGAAGCTTAGCCATTTCATTAGAACTCGAAGAGGAGTTACCTTGAGTTTGCATGGAGGATTGGCCAAAATTCTGTTGATTAGCACCAAAAATATGATTAGAATTCCCAACGTTCTGATTAGTGCTACCGAAATTCTTTTCGTGACCCGATTGAGGTCGCTGCTGAAAATTTCCTTGATTTTGGAATTTTTTTTGGTTACCGAAATTCTGTTGATGCTGAAAATTCCCTTGATTTTGGAAATTTTGTCGATTATGAGGGGCAACATATGTTTATGGAGTAGGCGGGTTCAACACATTAGTACTCCGATAGGATAACAAAGATGCATCATAGCCCGGTTGATTCATATACGGATAATGCGGGCGCATGGAAAGGAATGCATTCACTTGTTCCGTGGAGCCCATACAATCTTAAGTTTGATGGTCCGCAGCACCACAACGAACACATGAATATTCTTGCATGGCATGCACTTGATGCGTGCCTCCTCCCCCTTGAGAAATCGACGCTTCAAAAGAATCGAACCGCTTAGCTAAAGCAGCTAATTGAATAGCTACGGCATTAGAGGACTCACTATCACCGGAGTTGGATCACGTGTTACCACGTGGATTACCTCATCGGGAGTGGTGAGATGCCATTTCTTCAATGGTTTGCCAAGCTTTATCATCGTCCACATTACATTGGAACCGCCCATTGCATGCCGAATCAAGTGTGCTTCGGCAATCATCATATAGCCCATTATAAAATTGGTTGCAAAGGAACCAAACCTCAAAACCATGGTGCGGACATTCTTTCACAAGCTTCTTGAACCGCTCCCATGATTCATAAATATTTTCATTCGGAGTTTGACGAAAATTGGTGATTTGACTTCAGAGCATGTTCGTCTTTTGTGGCGGATAATAGTGCTTGTAAAAGGCAAGGGCAAGAGAATACCAATAGGTGATCCCCTCGGTAGCTTTATCGAGACCATTAATCCACTCTCTAGCGGAATCCCGTAATGAAAACATGAGGAACATCTCCATGACTTGTTCTTGAGTGACTCCGGCAGGAAGTGGAATCCTGGAACAATAATCGGTAAAAATCCTCATATGCTTGTGAGGATCCCCTTTAGGGTCACCACCAAAGTAATAAAGGCGGGTCACATCTCGAATGTACCCTGGGTGGCAGTTGGTCGTTTAACCAACTTAGGAAGAGTACTATGCCCGGGCTCCGAGTGACTAGAAAGGTTCGGCATTTTTAAGATCGAAGCTGGTAAAATGATCTCGGAATGAGATTGAGTTCCCTCTTTAAAGGACTGATTATCAGTCACAAATTCAGTATGAATAGCTTCCAAAGTCGCAAAATCGAGAGCTACGGAAATATCTCTCCAAAATTGTCGTCGCTTATGAAAGGTTTTCTCGGGTTCAGGATCGAACGGAGTAAGCTCTGATGACCGGAATGACCTGGGCATATGCAAAAACTACAAGAAGGGAGTGAGATCAATCTCAAGGAGTTTTAATTCCTTGAGACGAAAGGGAGCAAAAAAGAAACAAGCTAAAAACCGTTCTCCCCGGCAACGGCGCCAAATTTGATATGGCTAAAGTTGTATTACCAAATCAAGTTATCCTAATACTACTAACAAGAAGCTAGTGGTAAGTAGGGAATCGTATCCGCAAGGAGAAGGTCAAACTGTTAGAAGCTATGGCGATTCTTAATTGATCAAAGGTTGGGTTGATTGGTTAACTAAGACAAGAAATACGTAATCAAAATATGAATCAATCAATTAAAGGTAAATCTAGGGCTATAGGTTCACAATGAGTAGACAATGATTGTTCGGGCCAAAAATTTGCACATTCGAAAGGTAACGTGGCATGATATAAGTGGACGGTCAAAAGTCAAAGGTCAACGATAAGAGAGTCAAAATTCGCGGGTGAAAAGTCAAAGTCGGGGATTAAAAGACGGAAGTCAAAATAATCGAAAGTCGTCAAGTCAAACCAACCCGGAATAATAAACAAGTAATAGGCCAAACGAAGCATGGATTAAATACAACAATGGACCACCTAATCAAGCAGGCCCAACAAACGAGAGGAGGAACTTAGCCCATATGAAGGAGGAAAGAGTCAAAAACTGACTCCTACATTTAAGGCATATTCCTGCAGACCAAGAGATAAATGAGGAGGGGAATGTAACTGCTGAGGAGGAGTAAATGCCAAGATTCCAGGCAATAAAGGAGGGCAACGGCTCCAGAGGGCAAGCAGCTATAAAAGGCAAAGGACGGAGGAAGAAAAGAGAGATTGAAGGCATTAACAACACACCCCAATCCCAAGAAAACATTAGAGCAAACACCAATAGTCGATTATAGTCAAAACTCCATACTTGTATCCCTCTTATTTTTTCGTTCTTTCCGTTCATATTAAAATCTTGGTGGGATTCCGACTCCCCCCGCGGTTTTTCCCACATCGGGTTTCCGCGTCACCAAAACCTTGTGTGTCATTTTGTTTCTTTCGTTGTTCTCCGTCTACTAGGTTCGATATCGCTTGGACAACTCGTAGTTATAGGACGATCGCTTTAACCCGCAACCGAAATCGTAGAACCAAAACAAATTGGCGCCGTCTGTGGGGAAAAGTGATCATTTCCTATAAGCCAAATCCTATAGTGAAACAATCCGCGTATCATCATGTCCAGATCCAGCCAAAGTCCCTCCAGCAGCCTGGAAGCGTCAACTCAGCCCACTGAAGAAGGACCACCCCCAGAACCTCAAGGCCCAGATCTCAACAGTGATCAAACCTCCACCCACACCATTCCAGCTATCACCAGGACTGCTGCCCCTGATACCTTAAGGAGAAGCCAGCGTCCGCAGAGAACCAGACACCAGCAGGAGATCCACCAGAGCAATTCCCTCAGGACTAGTCACCAGGCTGGAACTAGGGCTGACTCCACCTGGCGAAATCATCGAACCCCAGGGGTTTGGTTGTCTGTCCTATGATCGCACGCCCAGCGGATCCCAAATCGCAGGTAACATTCTCTCTAACATCGAAAGTCGGGAAACTAACATACTGTCTCTCGCAGGTATCCTTATCCTCCAGACACCAGGATGGCAATCTGCAACTCAACCAGGAGTACTCGCCTTGTCCACCAATCAGTCATCTGGAGGAGCCTTGCTAGCAGGAATCCTTGGAGGAGCATGGTCAGCAACCACCCCTATCCAGCAGATATCAGGATGGCAGCCAGGAGCTCTAACCAGCATGGCGACCCAAGTCAGCAGTCTGTACTCTGGAGGAGTCTTGCCAGCAGGAATCCTTGGAGAGGAATGGTCAGCAGCCACTCCCACCCAGCAGATGTCAGGATGGCAGCCAGGAGCTCTAACCAGCATGACGGTCCAAGTCAGCACCCCGTATCCTGGAGGAGTCTGGTCAGCAGGAGTCCCATTCCAGCAAGCAGCAGAGTGGCAATCTAGGTCCACAATCAACGCGACACCGTTGCCTAACCCTCATAACCACCAGTACCCTGGAGGAGCATGGTCGGGAGGTACACCCTTTGGCTTCTTTCCACCTGTCTCTGACCCTCTTGCAGGATCAGGTAAACGTAGTGGATCAGCAGTACCAGGAGCTGAGGGACTTGATCAACAAGATTCCTGGGATGCCGCGTCCCCTGGAAAGAGCAACCAGAGACAGCTACGCAGATTCGCCCTTCACCGACAACCTAACTTGTGTAGCTGTACCCAAGGGCTTTGTGCCACCAGCCATGACGTTCTTTGTGCCAGTCAACCACCAATGCCTGAAGTTCCCTACACCCTGGGAAGTGTAGAAGATCAGTGGAGATCAGGAGGAGGTGAAAGACTGTTATAAGGTGGCCCTCGAGAAAACTGCAAGTCCTCCAGCATAGCAATTAAAGAGCCTTCATCTGCCTCTGCTGGAGTACGTAGAGCCACCTCAGAAGGAGCTGGATGAAGTCAACTTGGACAAGCAACATCCAGAGCGAAAAGTGTTAATCGGATCAGAATGCACAGGAAATATCCGCCAAAACCTCATTGAATTATTAAAAACTAACGTGGATCGTTTTGCTTGGTTGCATGATGATATGGTAGGTATAGATCCAAGCAGGCTAAGCGTGGACCCAAGCTACAAACCAGTCCAGCAGAAGAGAAGGAAATTTGCCTCAGAGAGAAATCAAGTCATAAATCAGGAGGTAGACAACCTGCTGGCTGCTGGAAAAATCGGGGAGATAAAGTATCAAGAGTGGCCGTCTAACGTGGTGGTGGTCCCAAAGAAGAATGGCAAGTGGAGGGTATGCGTTGACTTTACCGACTTAAACAAGGCATGCCCAGAGGATCCATTCCCGCTGCCGCACATAGATGCCATGATGGATGCTACGGCAGGCCACGAGATGTTAACCTTTCTTGATGCATGGAGTGGATACAACCAGATCAAGATGCATCCAGCAGACCAGGAGAAGACAGCCTTCTGCAGAGCACGAAAAGGCGTTCAGTGACCTGAAGAATTACCTCAGCACTCCACCTCTGCTGTCAAAACCAGAACCTGGAGAACCACTCTTCCTGTATTTATCAGTAACCGAGGTAGCAGTCAGCGCGGTATTAGTACGTGAGCACGAAGGAGCACAATGCCCAGGATATTATGTTAGTAAGTCTCTGCTTCCTGCACAGACCAGGTACACATCCCTTGAGAAACTCATACTTGCACTTGTTACAGCATCTTATAAACTTTGACCTTATTTTGAATCGCATGCTATTTCCGTAATAACAAATTACCCGATGAAAACTATTATGAGAAAACCTGAGTTATCAGGGAGAATGGCCAAGTGGTCTATACACTTGAGCGGCTTCGATCTGAAATTTGTCCCCAGAACAGCGATAAAGTCCCAGACGTTAGCAGACTTCGTATCCGACTTCAGCCCAGCACTGCAGAACCAGGCAGAGAAAGACATCCACCTCCTTGAGGAGGATAAAGGCGAACAGGTGTGGAAGCTAAATGTAGATGGCGCCTCCAACATGCGAGGATCTGGAGCAGAATTAGTTCTGAAGTCTCCTCAGGGGGATCTCATAGTCCAAGCAGTACGATGCGAGTTCCGAACAACAAACAACGAGGCAGAATATGAAGCTCTAATCTTGGGTCTCCAGCTGGCTCTAGACCTCAAAATCAAGCGCCTAGAGGCATACAACGATTCCCAGCTAATAGTCAACCACATGAATGGTTCGTATGCAGCTAAGGACTCCAAGATGGTGTCTTACCTTGAAGTGGCAAAGGAGCTCTCCCTTAGGTTCGTAGCCTTCTCAATCAACCAAGTCCCTAGGGACCAGAACGTGGAAAGAGATTGGATCAACAAGATTCGCAATAATTTCGCCCTAGCCACCCTGGGGGCAACCTTCAAACCAGGCGTAGTTTCCACCATACCCATTGTCTATGTACTGGAGCCAGCAATTTGGATAGGCACACAGGAACACCAGATGCTGAGGCAGGAGGACAATTTACCAGACCAGGGGTTGCAGTGGCTGCAGGAAGCAGGAGTCTGCAGCACCTCAGCAGAATAAGAAGAAATCTCCGACTGGAGAAAACCCTACAAAGAATGGCCGCAAAACGATATTCTGCCAGCGGACAAGAAGGAAGCTCGGAGTTTTAGGATGAAAGCGTCCAGGTACACCCTCATTGATGGTGTCATGTTCAAAAGATCAACCGCTGGTCCATACTTGAGGTGCCTGAGTCAGCAGGAAGCAGAGGTGGTTATGCATGACCTCCACAGTGGTGAATGTGGAAATCATGCAGGGGGCAAGAGTCTATCCAACAAAGCACTCCGCCAAGGTTACTACTGGCCGACAATGCGCAAGGACGCGAGGGAATATGTTAAGAAGTGTGACGCCTGCCAGAGACATGCACCAGTCAATCACCAGCCAGCAGAGCCGTTGCACCCAATAATTTCTCCCTGGCCCTTCATGAAGTGGAAGATGGATATTGTTCGCAAGTTACCAAGAGCTTAAGGAAACAAAGTCTTTATGTTGGCCATGACAGACTACTTCTCCAAGTGGATAGAAGCAGAAGCATTCCCTCAGGTGACTGAGAAGCAGGCTATATCCTTCATAAAACGTAACATTATCTGCAGGTTTGACATTCCCTCAGGATCATCTTCGACAACGGATCCCAGTTTATTGGCAACAAGATGGAGGCCTACTGCGCCAGGTGGAACATCACACTAAGCAAGTCTACCCCCAGAAACCCTCAGCCTAATGGTCAGGCGGAGTCTAGCAACAAAATTGTGATAGACAATCTGAAGAGAAGGTTGGAGGAGGTAGGGGGCAGAAACATAGGCCAACGTCGCCAGAAAGATGGGTCACTACCGTCAGAAACATGGCATCTATTCTGCCAGATACACCTCCACCAGAACCCAGGTTTCATCTTATCAAACCTTGCAAACATATATTTAAACTTTCCTTTTCTCCTGCTATCTGTTTTGCTTTCTTTTTCATGATTTTTGAAAGTCAAATGTTTTATCTTCAAGTATGCCTTTAGAGTTTGACTCTCTCCTTTGTGTCATCAAAATTCGATTTTCTTTTGCATCAAAGTTTGATTTTCTTTTTGCATGTGTCATCAAAATTCGGTTTCCTTTTGCATCAAAGTTATTTTTCTTTTCATACGTCTTCAAAATTTAATTTCCTTTTCATACATCTTCGAAATTTAATTTTCTTGTCACATGTCTTCAAGATTTAATTTTCTTTTCATATGTTTTCAAAATTCGATTATCTTTTCACATGTCTTCAAAATTGGATTTTCTTCCTTCACATATTTTCAAAAGTTTGATTCCTCCCGCATATACCTTCAAACATTGCATCATTACCATCTTTCGTCAGCTTTTTCAACCAAAACTAGTGACCAATCTGGTGGAGTGTATAATTTCTACAGAGGGCGTGCGTCTGTGACTAAGTGCCTACAACCGGGACATTACAGTCTCCTGCGCCACTTAGCACCCACGCAAAGCGTGGCACCTCCGACTGAGTGGGCGAACTAAATCCCAGGCCACCACTATATCAAAGGTCGACCATACAAACATAAGGCATGCATACAACAGAAGGTAGTAAGACAAAACTACAACAAACGATTACAATCGAATTCGGGCATAACATACAGCCGCACATCGAAAAAACGACATTACGAAAGCTACTTCGATTTCACACAACGAAAGTTAAGGCACGAAGTGCCACAAAATACTAACACACTTCGCTCCCCTGAGCGAAGGCAAAAGTCACTACAGAAAATATTTTGCAAACACTAACATAAGTTCACACCACATAGGGTTCACAAGTCGAAAACAGAGTACAACAAAAGAGGAGTAGCATCACTCCAGCAGAACTTGGTCCACAGCCTGGACATTCTCCTCTAGTGGAGGCGGAACTGTAGCAGATCCTCCTATAGGAACCTGGGTCTCTGATGAACAACAACAGAACCTCTCCCAGGATCATCAGCGGCATCCTCCTGGTCCACATTCTCTTGCCCATCAGCCTCTTGGTCAGCAATGGGAAAATCAACGGATTCCTTCAGATCCTCCGCCTCCACATCAGAAAGAGCATCCAGATTCCTCCGCCAACAATCCGCGAACCAAGTCCAACTCCTTCAGAGAACTTCTTTTAGCGCAGACCTAGGACAAGGAAGTAGCATCTGGTCCAGAAGAGCCATGTCCTCTGCAGGGTTGGATATACCGAAGCCTTCAGGAAATTTGAGTGCCACTCCAGCATGAACGACATCATCAACGGATCTGGGGGCAGAATAAGAGTGAAGATCAGAAGGATCCACCACGGGAGGTTCACTCTCTGCAGGGGAATTTCTGGGAGAGGGGACGAGTTACGCCTTCTCCTAGAACCAGCAAAGCCAGCAGAAGCAGAACCAACTTTTCACCTGGAGGCCACCCTAGTAGCAACGGCCTGTCCTTTAGCGGCCACAACTTGCTCTGGGGTCACACGAGGCTTAGCGGATCCTGAAGGAGGAAGCAAGCGAAAATGAGTACCATGAAGATCTGAGGTCAGGTAAACCTAGTCAAGCATGAACGTATCTTGCCCAAAAACCCGTTCCCACCAGACTCTTCTTCTTCTGGGGGAAGAGAGAAAGGATCACCTGTGGAAGGATAGAGCAAATTGCGAAATGTCCTCTGCTCCAGGTCTAGGACGAATAGTCGAGTCGAAGAATCAATCATCACGTAAACCGTCTACAATCCAGGCGAACGGAAATTCCCGCCTAAGATGAGCTTAGTTGGAAATTTGGGGGCATTTGTTCGGGCCAAAAATTTGCACATTCGGAAGGCAATGTGGCATGATATAAGTGGACGGTCAAAAGTCAAAGGTCAACGATAAGAGAGTCAAAATTCGCGGATGAAAAGTCAAAGTCGGGGATTAAAAGACGGAAGTCAAAATAATCGAAAGTCGTCAAGTCAAACCAACCCGGAATAATAACAAGTAATAGGCCAAACGAAGCATGGATTAAATAAAACAATGGACCACCTAATCAAGCAGGCCCAACAAACGAGAGGAGGAACTTAGCCCATATGAAGGAGGAAAGAGTCAAAAACTGACTCCTACATTTAAGGCATATTCCTGCAGACCAGGAGATAAATGAGGAGGGGAATGTAATTGCTGAGGAGGAGTAAATGCCAAGATTCCAGGCAATAAAGGAGGGCAACGGCTCCAGAGGGCAAGCAGCTATAAAAGGCAAAGGACGGAGGAAGAAAAGAGAGATTGAAGGCATTAACAACACACCCCAATCCCAAGAAAACATTAGAGCAAACACCAATAGTCGATTATAGTCAAAACTCCATACTTGTATCCCTCTTATTTTTTCGTTCTTTCCGTTCATAGTAAAATCTTGGTGGGATTCCGACTCCCCCCGCGGTTTTTCCCACATCGGGTTTCCGCTTCTGTGTCATCATTTTCTTTCTTTCGTTGTTCTCCGTCTACTAGGTTTGATATCGCTTGGACAACTCGTAGTTATAGGACGATACCTTTAACCCGCAACCGAAATCGTAGAACCGGTAAATTTTTACCTAAACAATGATCATGCGAGAATAAACGATAAACACACAAACATGCTAGTTGGCTATAATACATCCTCTTGGATCGAAATCAACCTAGGAAGACACTAACGGACTCTCGCTCGGCTCTAATCTTAGCTCGGCTCTCGCACATGAACTGAAATTTCCCTAATTCGATTAACAAGTTGTGGCCTTTAACAAATTAATTGTCTTTTAGAACATGTAAACAAGGCACTAGCATATATATGAATTCATCAAATATTCAACAAGAACTTAAATTCTACCCATCGATCCCCCTTGACCCTAGTAACGGAATTAGCTACTCATAATTAAATTAACACGAAATAAACAATTGATAATGAAATGCATAATGATCGATCTACCGTTATCCGTGTATCAGGTCTTTTCATAGTCAAGTCGAAGGTCTATAGCGTCGAAACTCCGTCGATCCTACATCACGAGTTTGTTCCCCATCCTAGTCCGCCTTATTCAAAAGGCATAACCAACCGACACGAGTCATACACTCATAAATGGAAGGTTCGTCTAAACACTCGAGTCCTAACTAGAAAGTCCCACGCGATTTTTCTCTCAGGCAGGACGGTCCCCACGACCTTTCCTAAGGGAATTTTGCCCGTCTTTCATTCCGTTAGTCAAGTCATCCTAATGCAACAATCCTTTAACTTAAGGGTCTGCCCTAATCTCAGGTCCATCCGTATTCAAGTTAAGTCAAGGGTCTCTAGCGTCAAAGCTCTGCCGATCTCATATCGCGAGTTTATTCCCTTACCCCGTCTGCCTTTCCTCGCGTCCGAGTCAATCTTTTACAAGGCATAGCCCTGTAGCTAAAGGTTTTTGATCCTTACGTCTAAGGGTCACTTATCTGACATTCGAGTCTTACAAAACCTTCGATCCCACTTGAAGGCTACCCTTCAGCAGAGAGATCAATCACGGTTGCTCTAAGGGTCATGTCCTACACGTGTCGTCTCACGTCACTTAGATGCCACACCATCTAAGTCCTATTAGAGTCCCCAGTCTCACTTGGGGGCTACCTGTCAGCAGAGCGATCAATCACGGTTGCTCTAAGGGTCATGTCCTATACGTGTTGTCTCACGTGTGCCACTTTCGAGTCACTTGGATGCGACACCATCTGAGTCCTATCAGAGTCTTTAGTCTTACTCGGTGGATACCCTCCACCCGAGCAGTCAACCATGGTCATCCTACGTTCATCCTACACCGGCGTCCTTATGATGCGTTCTTTGAGTCGTACATATGCTACAAAAACTCAAGTCTCCTAAAGGTTTAGGTCGCCATGGTTAGTCCGAGCACGCCACGCGATCAAACACGGTCGCCCCATTTTCGGACTCACCCTCATGCAGCTCAAGTCTCATGGTCGAGTCCAAGCCCTGGTCCTTACCTTGTCCAGGTCAACGTTAGAGTATCCCGACTCAAGAATCTTAGTGTTTGTCGTCGCGTCGGGCCGTGTCTAGTTTGACTCCCTCTCTTGTATTTGCACAAAGCCGAGTTTAGACGAGTCGTGGCACCTATCGTTCTTTCCAATTAAGAATCTTTACCAAAAAGAAACAACCAACCTATCACCCGAAAGTCCGGATTTGATTCGAGTCTAAGTCTGAGTCCGAGTCTAGGATACCCTACATCCTCATTTCCAAATCAAAGTCAGAGTCAGAGTCAGTTGCATTATGTCTTCTTCTCTAATTCAACAAAATCAACTTTTTTATCTCTCATATATGCTTTCCTTATGTGTTTCCGAGAATATGTTGAACACCATCATACATTATTGTGAGCAGATGCACGTTACTATTATAGGCACATCTATAATGACTTCAGGAAATTGAGACCCATGTTTTCCTTTACCTGTTCCATGTCTAGCATAGAAAGCCACATAACTTCCCCTAGCAGGAGCGGTATAGAATCTTATGACAAATCTAGGTAATCTCCAAGTTTGGTTTCAAGATGGGAGGCAAGCCCATTTCCCACTATAAACCTCCCTCTAATAAGACTAACCAATCCCTACCTTAGGCGTTAGTCTGACCAAAAGGAAAAAAGGGAAGCATCGTTGTTCTATATGCTGAACGCTAGGAAATACCCAACTTGGGACAATATTTCCACCAATGTTGCTCGGAATTATGCTGACAATCTCGAGATCCAAACCACCATACTTACTGTAGAATACTCCACCGCAAGTTTTCACTCACATAAATACCAACTATGCTTACACCTTACAAAGGCTTAGCTCCAAAGGCCTAATCCAACCGATAGGCCCAACCCTGGATCCACCCACAAATGGACGCCACAAATCCCAAAATACCCGTGCTTATTGCCAACACCATGGGGGGATAACTGCAAAAAAAGACAAAAAAAAGTTGGACAAAAAAATCAAAAGTCCAAAGAAAAAGAAAAAAGCCAAAACAAAAGAGCTAGCCATGATCAAAAAGAGCTCTCAACATTCCCTCGACCAGAGTACGGTCAATCCCTTGAACGGGATACGGTCAACTCAAGTGAAAAATCCCTTGACTGGGGTACGGTCAAATCAAGTGAAGAATCCCTTGACCGGGGTACGCTCAATCCCTTGACCGGGGTACGGTCAATCAAGTGAAGAACCTCTTGACCAGGGTACGGTCAACCCCTTGACTGGGGTACGGTCAAATCAAGAATTACCATAAAAAATGATAATCAGGTTGGTCAGCTAACGCCCCATCTAGCCTTCCCACATTACAAACCTTAAGACCTTCTCGAGACCTAGGCTAAGAGACAACTCAAAATTTTGAGGATTCAAGCTCCATAGGATACTGTAGAGACTAGCGATCCAAGGAAATACTCTAGAGGGGGGGGGGGGGGTGAATAGAGTATTTATGTACTTTTAAAATTTTAAACGATATATTACACTCAAATCTGATTAAGAAAGATATAGTGTAATATTACGTTAGTTATATGGCTTAAATAAAAGGGAGTACCAAAATGTTTGCTACTATACTTACTATTAAAGAGTATAAATATTTGAAATAGCAAAACACGATAAAAACGAAAAGTAAATAACACGAGCAGTTTTTACGTGGTTCGGCCCAATTGAAAAGCCTACGTCCACCGGTGTCTTTATTTATAAGCGTACCTACTCCGGATTACCTTACAAATAAGACTATCACGATTAACTCTAATCGTGATGGTGTGAGTGATGTTAAGCACTCGGTGTGTGGGATGTTAAACCCACGACAATGAAGGATGTTAAGCCTCCGGTGTGAGGGATGTGAAGCCCTCTAGTTTTTGAACGATGTGAGGCGTTCAAGGTGTGAACGATGTATGTCGTTCGATTGAGTAAACCACTACTCGACTCGTATAACTTTACAACGCTAGTTTACAAGATTTCTCTAGCTATGAATACACTTCAATTGTCTAGAGAGAATAATGAAACTATATGACTTCTAAGCGTAAACAATTCAACACGATTTTATTTAGCCAAGACTTAAAACGAAATTTATTGCAAAAGCTTTTTAAAAGAAATTGTGATTTGATTTTTGCAATATAAGAAATGTGTGTGTAAGTCATATATCTTAAAGTAAGGAAGAGCATAGTATTTATAGGTGAATTATTCTCCTTAACAAAGGAAATACGATCACCTTAATTGATGTGCTTCCTTACTTAGTGAAGATATGGTAGGTGGAATATCAATCAATCAAGATAATATATTTAAGTTTCCTTGCTTAATGATTTTCTAATATCTTTAAAGAATCAAGATATTTTGAGAATCATTTATTATGAAAACTTTTATTCTCTTGATAGATAATTTCCTTTCTAATACTATCTTCTTCAAAGGATAGATATTCTTTGACAAAAACGACTGGATTCTAAAAAGATATTTTGGAAATTAAATCTTGGCGGTTCGTGTGCAGTTGTATACAAAGGCTAATATAACCTTGTTCAAGGTTATACTATTCGTGTCATACAATTGCCTTATTCTCTTTACATTTAGGATCCTATGCCGCCGTCCTTCCCCCTTGATCTCTTGTCCGAATGCCTTCTTGAGATTTTGCTCCTTTTATTCCTGTGCTAAACATTATGACCTTCCACAACGATTCACGTTACTTTGAAACAATTAAATCTTTGATATAATCAAAACATATAAGGCATAAATAAATTCAACAGATACCCCTAATCATTAGGGCCAGACATGAAAATCATATCCCTCATTATCAAACCTACCTAATCGAAGTTCGAGTCATTTTTACTCAACTTCCACCTTTCCACCATATTACATTACGTTACCCTCGAAACTTTGGCTCCACAAAAATCAAGCTCCAGATTTCAAATCACCAAAGCCACTTAATGTCTGGTACCACATTTTGAAAAACATCCAAACCACTTACCGGCTCCAAACACGGGAACTCAACTTGCGGTCAGCATAGAACATGCTCAAATAGTTCACATGATTAACATCCTAAATCTTCTAGCCCTTTGATCAAGACATCATTGGGATAACATATCTTTCAATCTCCTGAACTACGACTTGGTTTGATTTCACTACACCTTTTCAATAAGGGCACAACCACCCACATTGACACAAATTAAAAAGCACCATCATTCTTATCACGATATTGTCATGTTCTCAACAGTTCGCTTTGTCGTCCTGGGGGCTTTTTTTGGGCAGAAGTTCTCCATCCACTCATAAAATCAAAAATATTTTCAAAAAACCTAGCCACCTTTCTATAGTGTGTCCTAGCATTCGGTTCAGTCGAAGACAAGAATCTGTCAGGGACTCGAAGCAACACCCACTTTGGGAAAGTACCCCAAAACAAAACAATTCAAAAGAGCACTAGACTACAACATTGTTATTGCAAAGTCCTGTCATGCAGAAATAGTCTCGTTACAGACTACTGCAATTCCCATATAACATATCTTTCCCATTTCGAGGTTCGGCCGTGTTGCCGCTCGCTTAGGCTACGAAATAGCACAACTTAAGAGTCTTTTCATCTTAGGTGGCCCACCCCCTACCAAGTCACGGTCCAATCCTTCGAGAGTCCAAGTCGTGTCGGTCAACTCGCACTGTCGCGTCCAGAGTCGAGTCTGTCGGTATGCATCTCTCTTCAAATTCTTGCTTTGAAATTTTCAAAACTTAGCCATTTGAGAAAATCCTTTTCGACAAGGTCAAACTTTGGTCTATTAAACTGAAAATATTTTTCTAAGCCCTCAGTTTTGAAAACCTATCCCCTAGCACGTCAGCTGCTGTTAGGACTTCGATTTCAAAATGAAGCAAAAATCATTTTCCCAGCGCAAGCTAGCCTATGGATGTTTAACTGCATTTCCTCTAGGCTATCTTTCAATCTGCTATATCCGCTATTTCTTCTTCCATATCTAACATTTCAGGTACCAACCTTTACTACCCAGTGGAAGACCCGAGGTGATGTTTCTCCAAAAATGCAACATCCAAGATATGATGTGACTGCATACAGGTACACTCGAGACTTCGAAGGCAAGTCCAACTCCCCATGGAGCTATCATCATTTAGACAGGTATGATTTCTATCTTATGGCTGGCGAGCGCTTCACACAAGTCTAACTGACTATAAACGACCCAACCAGAAGGCTGCCAGGCAGTAATCCTAGATTGGCCTGGTAGGTACTCTGACTTTCGCCTTGTCCAAGACTCAGTCAGAGTGGAGGCTCTATAGATACCCGCATTTTTGACAGCGTGTGTCTATAGTAGTCTCCAACAAAACACTCGATGATGATCGGACACTAACATGCATTAATACGCTCGAATACGGTCTCAGAATCTATAGTTTCCGCCATGGGCACTTAGCAGTGTGAATCTCCCAAACCGACCTCAAATTCAGACTCAGTGGGTCGTTCCTAATAAAATAAAGCTAATTTGAGCTAAACCCATCACTGGGGGTAAAACCATCTTTTGCGACCGAGCCAAAACCTGTCAATGTCAAAAACCCAAAAATGAAACAAACCTTGCGCTGGATCCAGGTACAAAGCAAATCAAGTCAAAATCAAAACAAATCAATCAACCAATCAAATCAAATCTTACCATAAACAAACCCGAGATTCCCTCACCATGTCAAGGGCACTCGATTTAGTGCCTAAGGGCCACTCGATCGAGTAACCCCCTAAAAATTGACCAGGGATCCTCCAGTAGGGCACTCGATCGATTGCACATAGGGCCACTCGATCGAGTGACCCTAGACGGGGTCCGAGTCTAAAAATACTCCACTTTTCCACATTTCACGACAACACCAACTTTACAACACACAACTTTTACAACCTTTCAATCCCTCATTTCACTTCCTCCTTCACTTCACTAGTGTCACAAGGAAGCACCATACACACACATACGCAAACATCCCGAGACCAGACCTCCCGATAATCGAGAAAACCGTCTCTTCAACCATACACACCCAAACTCATCCTACGTTCTCGACGCTCTCGTGCCTAAGCCACTACTAGTCGAGCCTGTGTTCCGAGACTAAAAGAATGTAGGTTGAGCATGTAAACAAACCCCATTTTCTCTAATCTCTAATCCTCCTTTAATTCCGCATATTAATCGCTAACTATTACTAACTTTCATTTACGTTCCTAACATTTAATTTCTGTTTTTAACATCTGACATTTTATTTTTATGCACCTAACTTTTTAATTATCGTTCCTAACATTACTAACAATCTAACTACTAACTCGACTATAAAATACTCACCTTTAACTTACTGAATACAAAAGGTGACGAGATAAGGAAACACAGACACAAGAGTATTGCACTCGCGTCGACGGTCGCTTATCTTGTTACCTCGCGTAATTGGTTATCTAGGGTGAGTCAACCCTTTTAAAATGACTTTTACATTTCCGTCATATTAATACCGCGTATATTATTATAAAATTATTTTCAAAACCAATTCAACCAACGTTCAATGACGCTAAATCGATTGTCATCAGTTTAAAAGCCAAATTATGACATCGAAACGCAAAGGACTTAAGTTTCGTGACGACGAATCGATTTTTTTCCAATCAAGTACAAACAATGATTGAATTAGCATGAAACCGATACTCATTCTAGTTCAATTATTTTCGATTTCATAAAAATCACTCTAAATGCTTTGTAATCCTCTAGAAATTCTAACGCAATACAGTGGCGGAAACACTGTAGAGTTGGGATTAAAACACACTGACAAACTATATCTTATTAAATGAAAATGGTAAGTCAATACAAAGGCCTCTTTTTACAAAAGGGCTAAAAGAAAATTCTTCAAACGGGTTATACAAATCCATAAATTACATAAATGAAGAAAGAGTAGGATCCATGCTACTCGCTAGCTCACACCCAAAACCTAGCAGCAAATACCTGTCATGTTAAAAACATAACAGCCACGTCAGTGGGGAGCAACTCGGACGTTCTCCCAGCCATATTATATCATATGGAAAATAATAGTATTATTATATCAAAATACTTAAAATGAGAAAACATTAAAAACGATATAATAAAATAAGTTCTCGGAGGAAACTTAAAACGTTTGCAAACCTGCAAGTCAAAAATTCAATCGATAATAATAATATTCAAAAATGGCATTATGGAAATTCGTTCAGTGTGCACAAGGCTAGACTTTCACTAGGATAATACTGGAAACTAGCTTCGAGAACTGTAGACTTAACTCATAACAGAATCCAGTTTCTAACTAGGCATCTCAACTATAACAGGACTGCGTGCAGCGAGGTCCTGGTTTAAGTAGTATACACCCCTCCTGGATACAAACCATATCCAGTTCAACCCGACGCGACTTACACGATGCGATATCTAAGTTTAAGGGCACAATGCACACTCTCCTGAACACAAACCATGCTCAGTTCAACGACCAAATGTGCCCCAAATGGGCACACCGGCTTTATAGCTGATGGCAAAAACGTACACCCCAGATTATTACTCTAACCCCACACTTGACTTTATTCCATAACTTCAAAACAGCCATTATCGATATAAACAAAAGATATAATCATTAGAATAATACGAAGGAAAAAGGAATAAACATTTTATATTAAAAGAAAAACTTTCTATAAATAGAAACTTACTCATTTTAGATACTTACTTAAAATAGAAATATCGTTATAGAAAATACGTAGGTTATTAAAACAAGTGAAACGTATAAAAATAGCATTTCTAACGAAATTAACATTTTAGTATTATCGTCCTTATCGTAACTTTAATATATTTCTAAATTCGTTATTCAATATATAAATAAAATATATTAAGTCAATATATAGTATTTTTATAAATAATTAGGAAATCGAGTTAAAACTATAAATTTTAGAAAAGAGATATTTTAAGAAAAACGATATCAAAATTAATTGAGTCAACGAGTTTCATAAATGAAATGAATTTTATAAAGGTTTCAAATTATTTTTAGCAAATAGCTTTTATTTATAAATAATACGAATTTTACTAAAAATAGTCAATTGTAAACAAATAAGAAATTATTAGTGAAAATAGCCTCGACTAAAAATATATTTAAAACAAAATCGACTATTTTCTCATTTATTAATATAAGTCGTAAAACGAAAATTAATTTATTGAACGAGTATAAAAATTTCGATTATAATATAAAAATACGATTTTAAGTTCAAAATTAGAAATTAACGAAATATGACGAAAATATGAAATCGATAATATTTAGTTAATAGTGTCACGATAACCAACAAAATATTATAACGATCATAAATAATAAAATTATTAACGATTTATAAAACGATATCGAAAGTTGTAAAAGTATTTATAAAGCATATGATTTAAAATTAATAATATTAGCAATAATAAATAGCTAAAATTAGAAAACCGAAGTTAAAATATTTACTACATACTACTACTCAAACATACGATATAAAATCGAGTAACGTCCTAAAGTTACCGGGAGCCGATAACCGAGCAATTACGTACTTGCCTTTCCTGATTAGACCAAGCTCGAACCTTAGACTAGAAAGCCGATTCAATAAAACTCCGAGGCCTTCACGAAACGAAAAAGAACGAGATTTGGATAATGAGAATACGGAAAAGGGGTAAAAGAGAACGAGGAAAAGAAGGGGACACGACTCCGAGAAAAAATGAGAACCGTGGGAAAAATAAAGACAGACAATAGTGATATGACTTTAGGAGGAGCAAAAGTGACATAAAGACACACGGACAACAACAACTTAACGACGAGCGAAAACCGAGGAGCGTGAATAGATAGCATCAAGATAGCAATGAAATGACAAAGACACCCGCAGCCAAACATCGACACAGCAGCAAAGTCAGGACAAAGAAGAAGAAAAGAAAGAGAAGCGGGCTCAGCAGATCAACAAAACAGGAGAAGGAGAAAAAAAATGATAAGAGAAGGAAGGTAAAGCAGCGAGCAGCAGCGCAATAGCCCAAAGCGTAGCAACAAGACATCGTTTCGAGAATGAAAAAGAAGAAGATCGACTAATAAGACTTTAACAGCAGACACACAGCAACTAACAGCAGCAAGAGAATGATAAGAGTAGCAGCAAACAACACCCATCAACAGTACTCAGTGAAACGATGCAACAAACGGAATGAGAAGAGAAGAGGAAAGAAGAAGAAGGAGAACGAAAAGCTACAAGAACAACAGCAAAGAACCGTGAGCAAGATAATGGTTCGAAACAGCAACAACAACCACCGTGACAGCAGCAGTAAGGAATAACATTAATAAGAAGAATAACTGGCGTAGCAAACAGCAACAACATCAGAGTATAAGGAACATCTAACGACAAATGCAACAGCCCGACAACCGGAACGACAGAACAACAGAAAAGCAGAGTAATAGAAGAAGACAGGAACAACACGCAGCAACAAATACGAATATAGCAGCAGCAAAACAGAACCGGTTAAAAACAAATCAGCAAGAGACAAAACGAAGAAGAAGAAGACATACTCACGGCAGTAGCAGCACCGTAATGGCAACAGTACGCAGCAGCAACCGAGGCAGCAACATACAGCAGCAGGAAAAGGCGGCAGCATGAATAATCATCGATTGGAAAAAAAAAAAAAAGACAAGCAGCAGTACGCAGAACACGGACTGATTGAGGTGAAGAAGAAAAGAAAAAAAAAGATAATAGAAGAAGGGGATGCAAGGGGGTGAAGAAAGGAAGAAGAAACCGAAGAAGAAAGACTGAGATGAAAAAGGTGAAACGGAGAGGAGGAGATGAAGAGAAAACGGTGGAATTAAAATGAAAAAAAAGGGAGTGAATGTGATGTAATGAAGCGATGGGTGACAGGGGAAGGCAAAGAGGATTACGTAAAACAAGTGGGAAAAGAAATGAATAAAGTGGTGCCTAGAATCAAACAAAATTAAATGAATCGGGTTAGAATACGGATTAAACAAACTCCGTATCAAAAATTTGGCTGACCCATGAATCGAATTAAACGGGCTAATAAAATTAATAAATAATCGGGCCGACAAATAAAATGAGTAAATAAAATACTCAAGACGAAAATGAAACTTATAGAAATAAATAATTAGACGGTGAAACGTATTTCCCGATAAATAATAAATCTTCGATAAAGTGAATTAAATTGATTTCTCGAAGAAAAGTAGGAAATGTTTTTGAGGAAATTTCAAATAAATGAACTTCGAGCCGAAAATAGAGATTCGAGCACAAATATAAATAAATAAACATATATTTTAAATATAAGAAGAGTTTTCGAGACAAATAGAATTTTAGGAGTTTGAAACGATTAAACCATAAATTCGTTTTATAATAATTTTAAGAATTACGAATTAACTCGTAAATAAAATAAAAATATGAACATAATTTTAATTAAATTTAAATTTATAAAATCAGGGGTGTTACAATCTTCCCCACTAAAAAGAAGTTTCGTCCTCGAAACTAACAAAAATATAATAATAGAAAAGAAAACAAGGTTATATCATTTGAACAAAAGGAGATTGCTTAACTCGCATCACAACCTCGGTTTAAAAATTTTCATAGCTTCAAATGTGATATGAAATCGAACACAAAATTTATTTTAAGAAAAGTTGGGCTCAATTTCCAAAGTTTAAAAATCATTTAAGTTAATAAAATCGAAAATAAAAATTATTGGATAAAATAATGACGATAAATAATATTTGTAAATGAACTCGAGGGAGAGAGTACTCAAATATTTTCAAAGTGATAGTAAAACGTTTTGATTAAGAAATTCTTCAATATTTTGTTTTAAGACCAAACGAAAATTTGAAAAATCAAGTTTTGTAGTTAGCAAATAAGAATCGAATCAGTCGACAAATATTTTCAATACAGATTCAAAGTCTAACGACAATAACACAAAATTTTAGACGTGCGAAGTTTTTCGAAAATATTAAATCGTTTTACATAATAATCTTATAAAAATCAATATTTTAGCGATTATGAAAGTTTCAGTAAAATTAAAACACGCTTGAAAATAGAAATATGAAACAAATTCGAAATACTTTAAAATAAATTATTAAGATATTTTGAAACAGAGTTAAATATCGGTCATCAACCGAAAACAAAACGAAGTACAAAGTTTTGAAATGTATAACTCCATATGTTAATTTTTTTTTAAATTAGTCAAACTTTTCATAAAGAAGGTTCGGGAAAACGGTAAATGGATAAATAGAGTCAGAGTAAACGACAAACCGAAGTAGAAATTTTCAAACCCGATAAAGAAGTCAGAAGGATTGGCCGAAAAGGAAGTAGCGGAATTTAGGGAAAAGCTAAAGGGAGGAACGAAATTGAGAGTTGGACGGAGCTCTCAAGGAATTACAGAAAAAGTTAACCATCTCGAGACTCCTAGTACGACTCCCACAACACCGGCTCCTAATTTCCATCAAATAATACTAAGTCCAATATTAGGCACTAGGTGGTATTACTCAGTCACAAACTCCAAAAATGTTTTACGTGATTATCCAATCGTTCAATCAACACGATACTAATCCATAATTGTTTTACAATCTAATCTCCTCAATTAAAATTCCAACAACTATCAAAATATACCCAAACACTCAATTGATAAGGCTCCTAATTCCAAAATTTATAAAGTTTGAACTTGAGGTATACTCCAAATTTCTCGAGTAAGGAACAAAACAAGGTCCACCTATTTAACAATGCTTGGGTACGCAATCCTCAGAAATGATCACCAGCATATTTATAATGCCACAAGTACAGAAGTTGGGAAAGGCACAATAAATCCTCGAACATGCTAAAACCTATAGGCAATGGTGTAAACACTCACATCATCAAACACGTCATTGGCTAAGGTTTCTGAAAATTCCATCAAATTTCATATTGTATCAGCGAAACCACCAAAATATTTATTAACTCAACGAATCTACAATCTCGTTGGTCTAAGGGTTCTGAACTATAAATCCATTAAGATTATTGGCATCAAGTATTCCTCAAGACAACACGATAAGTTCAACTTTTAATTGTGCAATATGTTTCTCTTCTTCAAGGTTAACAACAATTTATCCAAGTTAGATCACTCAACTCCAAAGTTCATGGGTTACAACCCTAAACAACGATCAATGATCTGATCCTTAAGAAATGCGGGTAATCTATGTCAACCAAAATTTCTAACGACATTAATGAAAACCATTAATGTTACCACAACACTCAGGCTAACACTTTAAACATTACTCTATGATCTCAAATATTCACGATGCATCCATCAAATAAGCATTAGGTAAGAATCCCAAAGTAATAATATTATCAGTTACACCTAGTTTGGTTCTAGGTTAGGTACTAGGTATCCATCAAATATGACATACTCTCACTACTCCAAAATATATTCAACTCTAAGTACTCCAAAATAATCAAAGTAACCTATAACCCAAGGTTTAGTGTCTAAAGTATCATCCTAATTCCATCAATCAACAATTTATCATTCAAATTGTTCCTCAAAAGCTTACTAAGATAGATAACAGGGTATAACTCACAACTCTCAAGCCATAGGAAACATGGGTTTACTAAACCTCAAACATCTATATCCTTTCACGGGGTTCACTGAGATGGAAATCAGTCTAGCCAAAGAATCTCAAGAGAAAGACGGTAGAGTAGAAGAATTAACAAGGATTCACCAAGCGGATGAAGAAGAGAATATAAAAGAGAAGAATTAGAAGAAGTAGAGGAAGGAAGAAAAGAGTCGATGATAAAATATTACTAAGTTCTTGAACCAGAGGAGAATCTTCGGGCCTCCAGAGTTCACGCGGGATCCAAATGGCTTACTTCATCTTCGTGTAGAGGAACGAGCACGCAAGTATTGGGTCGCTCCATCTCGATCTACTGCGACATCATGGAACAGGAATCTACACTTGATCATCTGGAATGTAGCTTAAGTAAACTGAACCAGAGCTAAAAGTCACCATCGGCATCTTTCTTGGAGCACCAAGTTGTCCACTCGAGTCAGCAGGCGTTGAGAGTTCTAAGCAGGTCTTGTCCCGATCTGGAGCAACATCCTATCAACATCTTGTTCATCCAACTTCTCCAGACAAAAGCAACAAATATTCAATGCTAATCATTGAGTTACAAGAACATATAAACCTAACACTTAAGTCCTTAATTGGTTTCTACCCATCTCTCATTAATATTTCTTTAATGTTCAAATCGTTCACTAGTATTTTTCCTAAAATCAGGTGTAAGCGTCGGGAGCAACAATGCTCTGATACCAACTGTAATCCCCTAGAAATTCTAACGCAATACAGTGGCGGAAACACTGTAGAGTTGGGATTAAAACACACTGACAAACTATATCTTATTAAATGAAAATGGTAAGTCAATACAAAGGCCTCTTTTTACAAAAGGGCTAAAAGAAAATTCTTCAAACGGGTTATACAAATCCATAAATTACATAAATGAAGAAAGAGTAGGATCCATGCTACTCGCTAGCTCACACCCAAAACCTAGCAGCAAATACCTGTCATGTTAAAAACATAACAGCCACGTCAGTGGGGAGCAACTCGGACGTTCTCCCAGCCATATTATATCATATGGAAAATAATAGTATTATTATATCAAAATACTTAAAATGAGAAAACATTAAAAACGATATAATAAAATAAGTTCTCGGAGGAAACTTAAAACGTTTGCAAACCTGCAAGTCAAAAATTCAATCGATAATAATAATATTCAAAAATGGCATTATGGAAATTCGTTCAGTGTGCACAAGGCTAGACTTTCACTAGGATAATACTGGAAACTAGCTTCGAGAACTGTAGACTTAACTCATAACAGAATCCAGTTTCTAACTAGGCAACTCAACTATAACAGGACTGCGTGCAGCGAGGTCCTGGTTTAAGTAGTATACACCCCTCCTGGATACAAACCATATCCAGTTCAACCCGACGCGACTTACACGATGCGATATCTAAGTTTAAGGGCACAATGCACACTCTCCTGAACACAAACCATGCTCAGTTCAACGACCAAATGTGCCCCAAATGGGCACACCGGCTTTATAGCTGATGGCAAAAACGTACACCCCAGATTATTACTCTAATCCCACACTTGACTTTATTCCATAACTTCAAAACAGCCATTATCGATATAAACAAAAGATATAATCATTAGAATAATACGAAGGAAAAAGGAATAAACATTTTATATTAAAAGAAAAACTTTCTATAAATAGAAACTTACTCATTTTAGATACTTACTTAAAATAGAAATATCGTTATAGAAAATACGTAGGTTATTAAAACAAGTGAAACGTATAAAAATAGCATTTCTAACGAAATTAACATTTTAGTATTATCGTCCTTATCGTAACTTTAATATATTTCTAAATTCGTTATTCAATATATAAATAAAATATATTAAGTCAATATATAGTATTTTTATAAATAATTAGGAAATCGAGTTAAAACTATAAATTTTAGAAAAGAGATATTTTAAGAAAAACGATATCAAAATTAATTGAGTCAACGAGTTTCATAAATGAAATGAATTTTATAAAGGTTTCAAATTATTTTTAGCAAATAGCTTTTATTTATAAATAATACGAATTTTACTAAAAATAGTCAATTGTAAACAAATAAGAAATTATTAGTGAAAATAGCCTCGACTAAAAATATATTTAAAACAAAATCGACTATTTTCTCATTTATTAATATAAGTCGTAAAACGAAAATTAATTTATTGAACGAGTATAAAAATTTCGATTATAATATAAAAATACGATTTTAAGTTCAAAATTAGAAATTAACGAAATATGACGAAAATATGAAATCGATAATATTTAGTTAATAGTGTCACGATAACCAACAAAATATTATAACGATCATAAATAATAAAATTATTAACGATTTATAAAACGATATCGAAAGTTGTAAAAGTATTTATAAAGCATATGATTTAAAATTAATAATATTAGCAATAATAAATAGCTAAAATTAGAAAACCGAAGTTAAAATATTTACTACATACTACTACTCAAACATACGATATAAAATCGAGTAACGTCCTAAAGTTACCGGGAGCCGATAACCGAGCAATTACGTACTTGCCTTTCCTGATTAGACCAAGCTCGAACCTTAGACTAGAAAGCCGATTCAATAAAACTCCGAGGCCTTCACGAAACGAAAAAGAACGAGATTTGGATAATGAGAATACGGAAAAGGGGTAAAAGAGAACGAGGAAAAGAAGGGGACACGACTCCGAGAAAAAATGAGAACCGTGGGAAAAATAAAGACAGACAATAGTGATATGACTTTAGGAGGAGCAAAAGTGACATAAAGACACACGGACAACAACAACTTAACGACGAGCGAAAACCGAGGAGCGTGAATAGATAGCATCAAGATAGCAATGAAATGACAAAGACACCCGCAGCCAAACATCGACACAGCAGCAAAGTCAGGACAAAGAAGAAGAAAAGAAAGAGAAGCGGGCTCAGTAGATCAACAAAACAGGAGAAAGAGAAAAAAAAAATGATAAGAGAAGGAAGGTAAAGCAGCGAGCAGCAGCTCAACAGCCCAAAGCGTAGCAACAAGACATCGTTTCGAGAATGAAAAAGAAGAAGATCGACTAATAAGACTTTAACAGCAGACACACAGCAACTAACAGCAGCAAGAGAATGATAAGAGTAGCAGCAAACAACACCCATCAACAGTACTCAGTGAAACGATGCAACAAACGGAATGAGAAGAGAAGAGGAAAGAAGAAGAAGGAGAACGAAAAGCTACAAGAACAACAGCAAAGAACCGTGAGCAAGATAATGGATCGAAACAGCAACAACAACCACCGTGACAGCAGCAGTAAGGAATAACATTAATAAGAAGAATAACTGGCGTAGCAAACAGCAACAACATCAAAGTATAAGGAACATCTAACGACAAATGCAACAGCCCGACAACCGGAACGACAGAACAACAGAAAAGCAGAGTAATAGAAGAAGACAGGAACAACACGCAGCAACAAATACGAATATAGCAGCAGCAAAACAGAACCGTTTAAAAACAAATCAGCAAGAGACAAAACGAAGAAGAAGAAGACATACTCACGGCAGTAGCAGCACCGTAATGGCAACAGTACGCAGCAGCAACCGAGGCAGCAACATACAGCAGCAGGAAAAGGCGGCAGCATGAATAATCATCGATTGGAAAAAAAAAGAAGACAAGCAGCAGTACGCAGAACACGGACTGATTGAGGTGAAGAAGAAAAGAAAAAAAAGATAATAGAAGAAGGGGATGCAAGGGGGTGAAGAAAGGAAGAAGAAACCGAAGAAGAAAGACTGAGATGAAAAAGGTGAAACGAAGAGGAGGAGATGAAGAGAAAACGGTGGAATTAAAATGAAAAAAAAGGGAGTGAATGTGATGTAATGAAGCGGTGGGTGACAGGGGAAGGCAAAGAGGATTACGTAAAACAAGTGGGAAAAGAAATGAATAAAGTGGTGCCTAGAATCAAACAAAATTAAATGAATCGGGTTAGAATACGGATTAAACAAACTCCGTATCAAAAATTTGGCTGACCCATGAATCGAATTAAACGGGCTAATAAAATTAATAAATAATCGGGCCGACTAATAAAATGAGTAAATAAAATACTCAAGACGAAAATGAAACTTATAGAAATAAATAATTAGACGGTGAAACGTATTTCCCGATAAATAATAAATCTTCGATAAAGTGAATTAAATTGATTTCTCGAAGAAAAGTAGGAAATGTTTTTGAGGAAATTTCAAATAAATGAACTTCGAGCCGAAAATAGAGATTCGAGCACAAATATAAATAAATAAACATATATTTTAAATATAAGAAGAGTTTTCGAGACAAATAGAATTTTAGGAGTTTGAAACGATTAAACCATAAATTCGTTTTATAATAATTTTAAGAATTACGAATTAAATCGTAAATAAAATAAAAATATGAACATAATTTTAATTAAATTTAAATTTATAAAATCAGGGGTGTTACATGCTTGATATTGGTTCAGTAACTGAGCATGGTGCATGAAGAGTTATCGAGGGTCGGACCAACATAAATCGCTTAATATTTATGTTTGGATTAATCATGTCTTGATCCGACCCAATGATGCAAAATGGGTCATTCAAAAAACGAGTAGCGACCCGTTACAGAGGGCACTCGATCGAGTGCCTAAGGACCACCCGGTCGAGTGACCCCTTCAAAAATGGGCAGGGGGTTTTCACGAAGGGCACTCGATCTAGTCCTCTTAATGAATCGATCGAGTGACCCCTGTAGGCCACCAACGTGAGCCTAAAAGGTGATACAAAGTCACGTCGAGCCATGTTTACGACTTTAAGTCGACACATGCTAATTCAATCACGTGCTTCCCTCTTCAAAACTTATACATCACATTCTATTCTATTTTATCACTTTTACGACTTTGAGCCATGTCTTGTACGACTAGTCCTACGTCGACGACTCCTTAGTCGTATTCGATGTACGATTAGCCTAGACATCAATATTTCGCTATGATAAGTCGGGACAAGACTGTAAGGCCCAGGATCGAGCTAGCATTACGTTCCGGACCCATACGCGATCGCATGCCAAAGCCTTCGTCCTCAGATCAATATACAATACAATGTGTACTTGATCGATGTTCGTCCATTTATTCGATTTACGGTTTCAATTCTTGTCGTCTATTTACGAATTCGTTTATAGTCCATATTTACTGTCGCTAATCCAATTTTTTATATTGCTTGTTGTATTGTGAATTCCGGGTTGTATTTCCGCCCATGTAATTTGTAATTTATTTACTAGCTTTATTTTCGATGTTTGCCATTTATCACTTTTAAATTATATCGCATGCAAAACCACTTCAACATAAACCGAGATGCATTAAATGATGTAGTAACACGTACTATGTTTGTGTATCGCAAAAAACTATTTGCATAACATTTCACCGAATTACTAGCGTGCGTATTAAAAAAAACCAATCGATATCTTAGTAGAGGCCGCTATGTGCGGGCGAGATTGGGTGTCCTTTGTGGGCTTCCCAACACGTACCCTCACCCCTTACTCAGAACCCTTGGTTTCCGGATGCCTGAAACCATTGGTATACGAGAGTCATCCGATATACGATACCCGATAACTCAGTATCGGTATCTTAATGCAAAGGGACGAACCCAACAAGCTCTAGTACTAAAGCAGGTCATGCTTTGTGCACGATACGTCCAAGTATGGAGTGGGTTCGAACGGGCCCGAACTACCATAAAGTTCGGTGGTGACTCCTATTTCGATTTAAATTTCAGCCCGAGAACCATCTCATCACGAGAACATACCGCCGCCCAAACCCGCATGTGGCCGCGTCAGGGTGGACCTATGTCATGTCCACACCGAGAATATCAAAATCATCCAAGAAACTGTGGAGACAGCAATGAGTGGGGATGAAATTACAAAAAAAATCCTACAATAGCCAATGAGGATGATGAACCAGACTCTTTGAAAGTCACAAAAACTACTGCCAAAATCACGCCTAGGAGGAATAGTAGGCTTGTTTCATCTCAAACTAATGAGGTTAAAGCACATGAAATAGAACTGTTGTAATTGACACTCCTTCAGAGCCTTTGAAAGTCACAAAAACTGCTGCCAAAATCACACCTAGGAGGAGGAGGAGGCTTGCCCCATCTCAAACCATTGAGAGTAATGCACATGAAACAAATTATGCTCCAAATGTCACTCACTCACTTGAACCAGAACCACTTCACATTCCTTTAGGGGATGAAGAGGACACAAACCCTGGTACAGAAGAGATACCTGGGAGGAATACTATAGTGAACTTCTTCATTGACAACAGTTCTAAACCTCACAACACAACTCTTCATTCAAAATCTGCTTCAAACATAAGATCTAAAAGAAGTGAAAGGCTGAACTTTTCCTTTGACACTGATACACAATATACAGAACTCAATGACATTAACATTCACCCTTCACTAGAAACTGTTGCCACCGAGAGCAGATTTAAAATGCCAAAAACAACTGCTAAGAAAAGGATCATTGCAAAAGAAAGAGAAAGAAGGGATGTGAATGAGAGTAGTGTGAGACAAACCAGAGGGGTGAGAATTGAGTATGATGACAATGAAGGTAGTGATTCTGACAGTGAAGGAGATTACATGCCATCTGAGGAAGAGGATGACATTAATGTTAGCCAAGTGAGTGATTTGGAGGATAAGGACACGTTGATGTTAGCAAACCTAAACTACATTGATGATGGGTATGTCCCTTTTGATGAGAATGTATGGTTTTTTGAGGAAGATGTAATTTCTTCTAAAATGTTAAGGAATGGAGAAGTATATGCCGACAAAGAATTTGGATCAATAAAGTTAAGGCCATGGATATTATTTATGGACAATGAACACTTTAAGGATATCTTGAGAGATTTCTGCATTCAAGAAGGGTTCTATGTGGTTGTAGTGAAGGCTGATAACAGCAGATACACAGTTGAGTGTGTTAATGCAGGTTGTTCATGGAAGATACATGCAAGTGTGCTTCCTGATAGCACAACATGGGCTATAAAGTCCATTGTGAACTCAAACCATGGGTATGTAGGTGTTAGAAGTCATAACCCAATCGCTAACTCTGTGTGGGTGGCCAGAAAACTTTTAGAGGATATAAGAGCCAACCTAAATATACCAGGCAAGGCAATTCAAGCATTATTATAAGAGAGATATGGTATTCAGTTGAAGACCTCAACACTTTATGCAATGAAGGACATAGCAATGAAAGAGATCAAAGGAGGACATGATGGGTCTTACAAAAGACTTCCTGCCTACTGTGAGATGATAAAACAAACAAATCCAGAAAGCTTTGCAATATGTGCGTGGTAGGAGATGGAGAGTCCTGAAAGGCCTCTTCAATTCAAGAGTGTTTTCATATCATTCCATGCTCAGTTTATGGGACTAATGAAAGGATGTAGAATTTTGATTGGGGTGGATGAGACTCATCTCAAGGGAAATCATGATGGTGTCTTACTATCTACTGTGGGCTTAGATGAAAATAATGAATTATTTCCAATTGTTGTTTCTGTTGTTGAATCTGAGAGTAGGACAGTTGGTCCAAATTCTCTGGCACTTAAAGAATTCTTTAAGTAGGTGTGAGAGGAGAAACTGCACAATCATTTGTGACAGTCAGAAGGTAAGCTCTTGCTAATATGCTAATTATATATAAAAGTGATGATATGCTAATAAAAATTGCTTGACTGTTTTCTGTTCAATAGGTACGTAGGGTGTAGAGCCAGTTATGGAATCCGTATGGCCTAAGGCATCTAGAAGATTTTGTTGCAGACACCTGTGCACAAATTTCAAGAAAGAGTACCTAGGTATACTCATGGATAAGCTATTTTGGAGGGTCGTCAACGCCACTTCAGAGTTTAGCTTCAAAAAGACATTGGAGACAGTTCTTCACCATGGTGGCAAGGGTTGTTTAAGATGGTTTCTAGACCTTGGTGATTAAGAACATTGGGCAAAGTACAAATTCGACCTAAGCCTTTGTAATGATGAAAACACATCAAAATATATGGAGAGCTTCAATGTCACATTAGGAGCACAGAGCTAGGTGCATGCCAGTTCTTACTCTTCTTGAAGGTTAGTACTCTGACTCTCTTCTAATTCAACAAATCATACTTAGGAACTTCCATAAACTAGGATGTCAATTTTCATAGGTGTTAGGAGGATAGTGATGGTCAGACATGCCACAAGAATGCATATTGTTGAGTCTTGGCCTAATGAAGGCATATGTCCTAACATATTCAATACGTTGAGGATACTAAGAAAGGATTCAAAAACTTTCCAAGCTTTTCTTTCGCACAAGGACCTATATGAGGTATAAGATGGTAGATCTCATCTACGAGTTTCATTGGAAGAGCGCACATGTGCATGTGGTCTTTGGCAGATAAGTGAGATCCCTTGCAAGCATGTATTAGAGAAATTCTAGAATCTAATGAAGAGATCCAATATACTACGTAAGTGAATGGTTCTCTGTGATGATGTACAAGGAAGCTTATGAGTAACCAATCAACCTAATTTCTGACCTCCAACAGTGACCCCAATTTGAAGTTCCCACGCTTGAACCTCCTACTTTAAGGAGATTAATTGGTAGACCCTCCAGGAACAGAAAAAGAGAGGTAGGAGAGAATAGGAAGGGCAAGAGGATAGTGGATATAAGGTGTAAGAAATGCAGATGCTATGGACATAACTCTAAAACACGCAAGGGAGGGTACACAACAAAAGAGAAGAATGCAATGCAAGGGAAGGTTGCAAAGACTAGGAGACAGGGGTTGACATTGCCATCTGATGTTCAATAGTTTGAATCTCTTGCCGATTTGAAAGCATCGGTTAGGGAGGTTAGGGAAACTTCAAGTCAAGTTCATGGCGGTAATGGGAAGGTTTCAAAGACTAGGAGACAGAGGGAGATGGTGCCATCTGATCCTCAACAGTTTGAGACTCTTAAGGATTTGGAAGCATCAGTTAGAGAGGTTGGAGAGACTTTAAGTCAAGTTGAGGCCAGCAAGAAGAATGAAGAGAAAGAGGAACTAATGAAGTTGTTTCAAATGAATTTTGCCTTTTGTAACTACTGGAACCTGATGCATTTTGTTTGGTTTGAAAAATGATGGATTTCTTTTCACAACTGCTTACAGAATTATTGAAACTAATGACAGCTGAATTTGGTTCAACATTAGTAGTATTTGTTTTACGTGACGTTGTATTTTGTGAACTGACAGTAACTCATATTATCCGCTACAATGTAATCGGTTACTTTGTACTGCTCTTTTCATATGTTGTGTATTACATTTTCAGATGCAATGTATTAATCGTATTTCTTCAAACAGCTGCTGTCTTTTGGAATTAATTGCCATTATCCGTTTTCCTGAAGTTTAAGTGTAATAAAAGTGCAAACATAGGCTGCATAAATGATACTTTAATCTCTTCTTCCATTCTTAAATTTTCATCATTACATCAACAACTAAAAGGATGTGATTTTACATCTTAAAGAAAAAAACAAATGCAATAACTACTAACACAAAAGCATTAAACTTCATCCAGAATTTCATGTTTCTAATGTCTGCAGAAATCTTCTTGCCCACACAAACACCACCATTGAGAACGTCATTGCTTGAGACTTCATCGTCTTCAACTGCATTTTCATGTTTCAAACCTCTTGTTACAATGACATGCTCTTCACCCACCCACATAACAAAGTCGTCACATTCAAGACACTTGAAATATGATTTTTGTGAGTTCCTTATATATCCAGAAATCTTGATGATTGCATTTCGACCACACTTTGTGCACACCTGTGTACGGAATTCGAGACCCACTACTGGGTTGTTCCTGATGAATGAGGATGGCGACATAATTTTTTTTGTGGTAATTGAAGATTGAAGAAAGAAAATATAGAGGGAGAATTAAGTAATGAAAATAAAGGGTTATAATGATGGAGATGTGAAGGAAAGAGGGGAAATGAAAATATAAAGAGGGAAGTTGGAGGAAAATTTCGTGAAAAATGGAGAGAAACAAAGCCAAGCCAAATAAGAAGACTTAGTCAGCAAAAAAAATTCACATAAGCAATGTCATGTCACTACTTAACGCCTAAATGATACGGGTTAGTCGCGTCACCGATATCAAAATAATCCTAGATTACTACTAACAGGTAGTCAGCGGTAAGTAGGGTCGATTCCACAGGAAGGCAGGTTGAAAATTATATGCTAGTCAATTAATCTAACGAGTCACGATTATAATTGGTTGGGTGAACTGACAGTATCCTAAAATTACAGAAATTAATTAAAAAGATAAAAATATGAATTAGAAAAATCACCAGAGTTGTCGGATCACTACGATTAAAACAAGCAAACATGCGATTTCCAAATAATCGGTTAAGATGAATTAAAGAATATCGACACGGTCCTCTCGGATCACTAGTAATCCTAGAAGTCACCTAACGGGCTCTCGCTACGTATTAGGGATTTCTATCGATTACAACGAGTCTAATCCGTTCCCGGGCTTTCGCTACGTAGGTCTGAAATTACGAGATACAAATAATCAATTACGGCCTATAATTAATTACTCGTCGTTATAATGTTGCAAGAGCGATTCAACTCAAAAAGGTCGATTATTTAGTCATCACAAATAAACTCGGTTCAATTCGCAGTTCACCTAAACTCTAGTGAAGAAGATTAGCTAAGCATAATAATTACAGTAATAAAGAAAAAGAGAATATGAAAATAACAGTAACTGGAGAGGAGCGAGATTAGGGAAGAAGAGGGAATTACCGAAACGAAAATTGCTAGCTGGTAGAATGAGACGGAAAATAAAGAAGAAGGATAATAAAAACCGAATCTTGACTGAATGATGAAATTCTGAGAAAATTAATTAGAAATAAACTAAATCTAACTATTTACAGAATTGTGTGAATGATGGAATGAATTACTGAATAAAAGATAGAAGAAGAAGATGAGATGATCCTGATGAATGAAACTAAGATCCTATTTATAATAGATTAATCCTAGCTTAACCAACCCATTATCTCCCCTTCACCCCTTAATCCCCACTAACCAATTAAGTTGTAATGTAAATAGTTAGTGGGGCTGAGAAAGCGTAAGGGCCAAGGAGGAGAACGTGGGTAGTGTAATCTACAGACTTGTTCTAAGTCTATAGACTTATCCCCAGTCTTGTCTATGGACTTCCTCAGTCTACAGACTTTGGTCTATAGACTTCCTCAGTCTACAGACTTGTCTTTTTGGTCTATAGACTTCTTTTGCTGCACTTCTGTATAGACCTTCTTTGGCTCACTCTCTTCTTGATTTTCGCACAATGAATCAGTTTTAGAGCTTTAAAGATTTTTGACGTAATTTTGAGCTCTTTTAACTACTCGGTCTCGATTATCTGCAAAATAACAAAAGAATACCCGAGTAGCAAATATGGGAGAAAATAGCGTAATCCGACTCCTAAAATAATAAATCGACACAGAAATGCGTGCCAAAATAGGTGAAAAATCGAATAGGAACGCCACGCATCACTAAACTGACGGATTATAAGCTAATGGGTACGTCTATTGGTTAATAAGAGAGTTTAGGGCTACTAGTAATAATAGTGAAAACGCGAGGGTACAAGATGGAAAAGTGAATAGTTGAAGGGCACCCCATAGAAAAACCCTATATAATATAAGCTCCTTCCCGGAGTTATAAATCTATGAGTATGATCTCCTTTTAAACATATATCCTGCAATATAACGATAATAATTTCACGCATGTATGTAATAATATGAACAATTCTTGATAATGTATATTCTAAATTGATGCAACGATGCAATCTTAAACTAATATGCAATGATAAAATAACTACTACGTATATTACATGCACAAAAGACGCAAATGCAAACTGTATCGTGTATCCACCAATATTCATAATTGGATTGACTTCAGGTCAATATATGGACTTCAAGTCCATGAGCTCATTGTTAACCATAGATTGTACGCAACCAATCAAAATGAACTTATATGTAAGATCTCTATTATAGGTCCATAGCATATCGTGCTCAAATATTATTCGGTTTAATGAATTAATATATCAATATAATTTCTTATCATTGGTACTAATTAATGATATTTGAATCTGAATATCTGTGGTACCAATCTTTTCATATAGGCCATCTATTATCATCAGATATCTATGCCAATTCGGGACATTCAATTTCATTACTCTTATAACAAATGAACCGAATAAGACCCTCACACTATATCATGTGATCATTGAAAATTTGGCAATAATCTCAATGTTCGTTACATCTACTATCCATGACTGATCTATAGTTCGCCACTCACAATGAGAGTGAATCTGTCTATAGTCAAATCATAGATTTCAATGTATAGCATATTTGATAAGATAAGGTAATCAAGCTAATATATCATTATACATCATCATAACCAGATGATCAAATCATCTTTCATATTTCATGAACCTCTAATTGATGTATTTCATATTCAAAAAAACTCTCTGAACTTCATGTTCAGTTGGGATCAACATTACTTGTTGTTATTACCAGTTTATCCTTATCAATCTTCCCCTAAGGTTGTAAAACTATCATCACTTGATATATTTAAGGGGCAATATCCACCTTAGAATTCGTCTCATATTTCATAGATTTTACCAACTGATTCTCTTCAGTAGAATAATATATTTGGGAGCTTGCAAACAATCCTGGTCATGTCGGGTTCGTGTCGCATATAAACGAGTCAGTAAACCCCTGACCTAAACCCAACCTATTTAGTTAAGCAGGTCAGTTCACCTAAATTGAACCTGACCTGTTAGTATTTTACAGAACCCGGCCTGAACTATACAAACCCATTAATAAAAGAGCAGTTATTTTTCTAACCCATTCAGTCTAAATAACCCATAAGACCTATTTAACTCAAAAAGCAAATAATAGAGCAAAACTTCATATTTAATGGCAGTGTAAAAGTTACGGATGAAAAACATACACCAATTTTATTAGCAAAACTTACTACTCAGTATGAATAATAAAAGTACTTAAATACTAATTCCGTAATTTATTAGGACACTCCTTAGGGGAAAAAAAGTAGCAGCTTATTTCTTCAGGTGCAATCCGTAAGTGCACATCAAACACCATTTATTTCTCTCTTCCAACCAATTTGCACATTAGCAATCGACACTCACCATATCCATATCCATCAGACACCTTTAAGGCTCTAAACACCGTCTCTTGAAGCCTCTGCTATATCTCCGGACTCATCGCCAACCTTAACCTTCATAACTTGGCTACAAAGCTCCTCAATTTCGGGAAGAACCGAATCTACGAAAAGGATAAAAATAATACTCCGCTATATTTAAGAGGAAGTATTTATGAAACATTAACATAAGATGTTGAAAAATTGAAATACCTTGATTAAATGCTCAATCTCTAAGGCAAATAAGAGCTTCAACAGTACAAGGCTTCAAAGAGCTCCTATATGGATCAAGAATTCTACCACCAATGCTGAAAGTTGATTCAGAAGCTATTGTAGATATAGGAATTGCCAACACATCTCGAGCCATTTGAGCTAGGACAGGATACCTCACATAATGCGTCTTCCAATACTCAAGCACATCAAATTCAACCAAACACTACTACTTCTTTCTTTCCTACAAACTCACTAATTGTAAGTTGCTTATTAATATTGTTCATGCCCCGTACATTCCAAAAACTTTGTGATTATTGTTTATGTTGTTTGTCAACCAAATCTACAAAACCCCCCTTATTGTATGTTTAGATTAGTTTCTTCTTTCTTGTCTATCTTAGTAATTCTATTAGATAATTTGTTTTTTCACTAGTCTAGTTTAGTTTCATTAGAATTGTTCATCTTAAGAGTTTGGCTGTCATTGTTGTTAGTTCCACACCCTTTACTTACTACTTTGCTACGTGTTTTTATGCTTAATGAATTGGTAGTTATAAATTCTTTGCATTGAGTTGGGATTGTCTAGTTAACAACATAGTCATTTCTCGACCGATCAAAAGTGCACCCAAAAAAGGAAATAGGGAAGAAACACAAATTAGTATGAATAAGGAAAGAGGGAGAAAAACTCATAGTTTTAAAATTTCTTAAAATATACTCCCTCCGATTTTTATTTATTGCCCCATTTGATGAATAAATGTGAGGTATATATATTATACTAGATCAAAGCCCGTGTGATACACGGGGTAGTTGGCTTATTTATATTGAAAACAAGTTACAGAGTAAAAGTTATATTTAAACTATGTCATCATTTGTTTACATTGAAATAAAAGACATCATATAAAGATTATAAAAATAAGGAAATTTTGATATTTTATACCTTAAGTAACATCATATTTCAATCTTTATACCTTGAATAACTCTCTCAAATTAATATTTAATAGAACAAATTTCACTATTGTGGAGATAATAATTAAAATTCGTAATATCTCTCTTTAAGACAATACTCGATAAATATTTGGGTTGATAGGTGAGATATCTAAGAACCAATAACGACATCAATTTATGATCACAGTATCACTCCGTTATGATAATCTTTCAATGTGATACAATTATACTACTTCCTCCTTCTTTCTATCTTCTTCCCATATTCGATTTTTGTCCGTCTTTTTATCTTCTTCCCATCGTAAATATTATCTATTTATGGAAGGAAGAAGTATATTTAATTTATACACAGTAAACTTCACACAATGACATTTTTCTTTTAATGTGTGACAAACCACCTAACTATAATCTATAAATAAAAGCATAATTTTTCGATGTGGGATAATTATACTTAATTTTATAGCTTAAGGATCAATAGATTTTTGTTTGAAATCTAAGATCGAACGATTATTATTAATTATAACATAAAAATTTATCACCTTCTTATAATTTTCCGATGTGGGATAATTTTACTATTTTTATATGTAATATATTCATTACTTTTTTGAGCAAATAATATGAAATCCATAACTTAATAATTTTTTGATGTTGGAAAATTTTACCCACATTTATAGTGTTAAGAGCTTTTTTACACTCAAAAGGGACAATTTTACTTAAGTTTATTATAGTCTTAAAAGTTTTTCTAGAACTCAAAAGATGCTTGGTTGATTTATAATAATTTTTCGATGTGGGAAATTTTACTCAATTTTATAGTTTTAAGAAAAAAATTGAAGACTCAAAAGTGTGTGATAATTTTACTTAATTATGTTTATGGTCTTAGTGGCTCTTTTTAAGACTCAAAAGAGTTTGTTTTTCCATCTAAGTTATTAAGGACGGATGATTACTCTTATTTATATAATAGAATTCAATCACCTTATTATAATTTTGGACAAATGATTACTCTTATTTGCATAATAGGATTTCATTTTGTAAGACTCAAAAGATTTTTTATTGATATCTAAGAATGAATATTTATAATATAGAATTTAATCACCTCATCATATTTTTGATGTATGATAATTTTGACTTACGTTTAGACGTAGTCTCAAGAACTCTTGGAGTACTTTTACTTGTGTTGATAGTCATAAAAGATTTTTAAGACTTAATAGAGTTTTGGTAGATGTCTAACAAAGAATAATTAGTCATATTTATAATATAAATTTCATCACCTCATCATGATTTTTCGATCTGGGATAATTTTACTTAAGTTTATGGTCATAAGAACTCTTTTGAAGACTCAAAAGAGTTTTGGTTGATATCTAATAATGAATGGTTACTCTTATTTATAATATAGAATTTAATCACCTTGTTATAATTTTTCGATGTAGGTTAATTTACTTTCTTAATAGCTCTTTTTAAGACAAGAAAGTACACATGATTACTCTTATTTATAATATAGAATCGTCATCTTATTTTAATTTTTTTGATGTGGGACAATTTTAAGTTTGTAGTCTTATTAAGAAGTTTTTAAGACTCAAAAGTTTTTTAGTCGATATTTAAAATCAATGATTACTCTTGTTTATAATGTAGAATTCCATAACCTCGTCATAATTTTTCGATGTGGATAATTACTTAAGCTTTATAATCTTAACGGCTCTTTAAGACTCAAAAGATTTTTGGTGGATATCTAAAAACGAACGATTACTCTTATTTATTATACTTGTAATATAGAATTTTATCACCTTATTTTTTTTGGTGAAATGTAAGTGTAATATATATAGAAAACGTATCCATGTACGGAGTACAATCTATCCACTAATCCAAGGAGCATCCACGGGTGTAGTGGATCCAAAAGACCAAAAGATAACACATAAAGCCCACATTTAACATGAGCACTAAAACATAACAAAAATCAGGGATAAAGACATGAAGTAAACAACTAGTTCAATTCTTCCCCTGACATCATCAAACAGAGTCTATCCTTGAGTTCCTTCTGGATGTAATGCGCCACCGTCTCAGGAGTTTGAAGAGTGCCTTCAACTCTCGCTTTGTTTCTTTGTTGCCAAACATGGTAATAAAATGCAGCAATCACCATTGCATTATTTTTCCACTTAATATCCTTCACATGAACCTGCAGCATTTCTATTCTCAAGACCGGACCATACCAAGCTTGAATATCATCGAGGGTCTTCTTGGCATACTCACAATCAACGAAGATATGATCAATAGTTTCTTCCCCGGCCAGACATGTGCAACAGCTATCGTCGTCGATGTAGCCCCATTGCCTTAATTTGCTCTTAGTCTTCATGCCATTGTTCATGACCATCCAGGCCGTCATCGCGTGTTTGGGGATATTCCAACTGTTCCAAACCACGCTAGTCCAATCTTTCAAGCTGCTCGAGGTACGAAGCCATTCATACCCGCTCTTGACCGTATATGCCGGAGCAGTAGCCCATGTCTTGTCTCTATATCCTGCCTTCAGTTTGTCTTCGATTCGGCATATACTCTTCCAGTTCCAATTGTCACCCGGTTTAGGATTATAGTCGTCCCAGTCCTTATTCTTCAAATAGACCTGATTGATCCATTTGATCCAGAGCTTATCCGGTTGGGTATACACCCAATCCACAAGCTTTCCAATGGCTGCCATGTTCCAGTTTCCGACCTGTTTTACATTCAGTCCTCTTTCGTCTTTTGGCAACGTAATCTTGTCCCAAGCAATCGGAGGAACTCTTTGATACTCTGTCGTACCTGCCCAAAAGAAATTTCTGCATATCGCTTCCACTCGCTTGACAACAGAGACAGGCAGAATAAAAATAGAAGCCCAGTAGCAGTGAATTGAATTGAGGACCGCATTGATCAGCGTAATTTTGCCTGCATACGATAATTTTCTCGCCCCAATACTCCTAATCCTAGCCACAATTTTTTCAATTAGAATTTGGCACTCCTTCTTGTTTAATCGTCCGGGTTTAATAGGGACTCCAAGGTATTTAAAAGGCATCTCCCCCTCTTTAAACCCAGTAACAGAAACGATATCATCAGCCAAGTTCCGATCCACGCCATTGAAATAAGCTTCGGATTTACTACTATTTTTTTCCAATTCCGTGGTCTCAGAAAACGTAGTAAAGGCCTTCATAAGTAGTATGATGGACTGGGCATTACCTTTACAGAACATAAGAAGGTCATCCGCGAACATAAGATGGGTAATCTTGAAGCTCAAGAAGTAGATTGTGAAGCCAACACATCTCGGCGACAACATTAGCAACACCTCTATATTCAGCCTCGGCACTAGAACGGGAAACAGTGGGCTGTCGTTTAGAGGACCATGAAACCAAAGTATCACCGAGAAACACACAATACCCGGAAGTGGAACGGCGGAGATCGCGGCAGCCGGCCCAATCGGCGTTGGAATAGGCAGTGAGTTTAGTCGATTCAGACTTGACAATGCGGAGCCCATGGTCGAGAGTGCCCTTGAGATAGCGGAGGATGCGCTTGAGAAATTGAAAATGAGGCCCTCGAGGGGCGTGCATAAATAGGCATACCTGTTGTACAGCATAGGCAATGTCAGGACGGGTAATAGTTAGATACTGAAGGGCCCCAGCCAAATTGCGATAAAGAGTGGAATCCGAGAGAAGGGCGCCACCGGTGGCACTAAGCTTAGAGCCGGCTTCAACAGGAGTAGCAACGGAGTTGCAGTTGGACATATTGGCCCAGGTAAGAATATCGCGGGCATAGGATTCCTAAGATAGAGAAAGGCCGTCGAGTCGACGAGTGACACTGATGCTGAGGAAATGATGTAGAGAACCCAGGTCAGACATAGCAAATTCCTATGAGAGAGTAGCGATAATACGTCGTAGCAAGCTAGTGCTAGACGCGGTTAGCACGATATCATCAGCATACAATAAGAGATAAGCAATGTCGTGCCCGTGATGTAAAACAAACAAGGACTGATCACAGATGCTACTCTTAAAGCCTCGGGGGAGAATAAAAGTTGCAAATCGTTGGTACCAAGCCCGAGGGGTTTGTTTGAGGTGTAATCCCCTAGAAATTCTAACGCAATACAGTGGCGGAAACACTGTAGAGTGGGATTAAAACACACTGACAAACTATATCTTATTAAAAGAAATGGTAAGTCAATAGAAAGGCCTCTTTTTACAAAAGGGCTAAAAGAAAAAAAAAGCTCCAAACAGGTTAATACAAAACCATAAATTACATAATGAAGAAAGAGTAGGATCCACGCTACTCGCTAGCTCACACCCAAAACCCAGCAGTAAAACCTGTCATGTTATAAACATAATAGCCACGTCAGTGGGGAGTAACTCGGACGTTCTCCCAGCCAAATTATATCATATGGAAAAATAATAGTATTACTAAACCAAAATAATTAAAATGAGAAAACATTAAAACGATATAATAAAAATAAGTTTTCATCAAAACTTAAAGCATTTGCAAACCTGCAAGTCAATATCAATCGATAATAATAATATTCAAAAATGGCGTTATAGAAATCAATCAGTGCAATGGAATAGACTTTTACTAGGATAATACTCAAACTAGCTTCGAGAACTTAGTCAAAACAAATTAGACTTCGGTCTCTAACTAGGCAACTCATCTATAACAGGACTGCGTGCAGCGAGGTCCTGGCTTAAGTAATGTACACACCTCCTGGACACCAACCGTAATCCAGTTCAACCCGACGGCAACTTAGACGATGCGATATCTAAGTTTAAGGTCAAAATATGCACACTCCTGAACACAAACCATGCTCAGTTCAACGACCAATGCGTCTCAACATAGACACACCAGCTTTATAGTTGATGGCAAAACGTATACCCTAGACTGTATTACTCTACCCATACACTTGTCCTCATTCCATAACTCCAAAATAGTCATTATCGATATTCAAAAGTAAATATAATCAATATAAATGATATGGATAAAAGGAATAACCATTTTATATTAAAAGGGAAACTTTCTATAAATATAAACTTACTAATTTTAAAAACTTACATAAAATAGAAATAATCATATAGAAAATACGTAAGTTATTAAAATTAGTGAAATGTATAGAAATATCATTTCTAACGAAATTAGCGTTTTATTATTATCGTCGTTATCGTAGCTTTAATATATTTCTAAATTTGTTACCCAAAATATAAATAAAGTATAATAAGTCAATATTTAGTATTTTTATAAATAATTAGAAAATTGAGTTAAACTATAAATGTTTGAAAAAGATGTTTTAAGAAAGACGCTATCAAAATTAATTGAGTCGACGAGTTTTATAAATTAAACGAGATTTTATAAAGCTTTCAAATTGGTTTTAGGAAATAGATTTTATTAATAAATAATACTGATTTTTCTAAAAATAATCAATCGTAGACAAATGAGAAATTATTAGGGAAAATAGTCTCGACTAAAATGTATTTAAAACAAAATCGACTACTTTCTCATTTATTAATATAAGTCGTAAAATGAAATAAATTTATTGAACAAGTATACAAATTTCGGTTAAAATATAAAAATACAATTTTGAGTTAAAATTATAGATTAACGAAATACGACGAAAATATGAAATCGATATTATTTAGTTACTAGTGTCACGATAACCAACAAAACATTATAACGATCGTAAATAATTAAATTACTAACGATTTAGAAAACGATATCGAAAGTTGTAAAAATATTGATAAAGCATACCGATTTAAAATAAATTTTATTAGCAATAATTAATAGCTAAAATTAGAAAACCGAAATTAAAATATTTACTACCTACTACTACTCAAACATACGATATAAAATCGAGTAACGTCCTAAAGTTACCTTGAGTCGAGGTCCGAGTTGATAACTTTAACGCAGTTATTTGTCCAATTAGTCCAAGGTCCAAACCTTCAATAGTAACACGTCTTTAAGCCCCAAGTCGTAGATTCGATAAACAGACACGAAGATTCAACACGACAAATGAGTTGACAAAAAGAAAGAGTGAGATATGGGTAATCGACACAAGACGGAAAAGAAGAATCGGGGTGTCAAATAGAAATGAAACGGCAAGTAAGAGCGACGGGAATAGGAAATAGAGGGACGAAGAAGAGAAGAAGGAGAATGGGAAAAAGGTCGGTTAACAAGACCATAACAGCAGGCAAAACGACATCGAATATCGACGACAAACAACGATATCAACATCAACATAGTCAGAAACTCTCACAAGTGAAAATATCGACATCGAAGAAGCAAAAACGACGCAACAGCAGAAAAAGGAAGAAACGGACAGCAGCAAAATGAGCAATAACAACGTATAGCCGCAGACAGAGATGATGACAATAATACGACAAAACGAACTAAAGAGAAGGAAGAACACGAGATCGAACTGGAATTACGAAATTAGGAGACGAAGAACGAAATAATAGTCGATGATTAACAACAGTAACACGAACCATGAAGGAGAAGAAGAAAGAAGAAAGGGAGAATCGGAAACCAAAATGTAGCAGCCGCAGCAAACAGACGCAGCAACAAAACGGATACAGCAGCGGCAGAAGAATTACAGTAACCGATTCAAGAAAAGAAAACCAAGGAAACAAAATTGAAAGTCGTCCAATAATTAAAAGAAAATAAGACGACAAGATGCAGAGCAGCAAAACGCAACAGTAAGAAGAAGAAAAAGAAGGAGAAAAGAAGAGAATGGGAACACAGACCAACAAAAGGATCAGCAGGTTGAAGGAGTTATGTCCACTGTCCTACGGATTAACCCACTTAAGTCTATGTATCCGATATGCCTTGCTAGAGGTCGATGTCGGGTTGACATATAAATGAGTTATATGTCTGGTAGTCTTAAGTGGGCCCATTGGGTCACACACAATGTGTACGGGATATTATTAATATATCGGTATATTAATATATCGGGTCAGTAGTAATACGACTCAGCTGTGCTGTCGGGTTATGGTAATTAGAGTTATAGTAATAATCTAGTTATGGTAACTAGAGTTATTATGATAATCTAATTATACCAATTGGAGTTATGGAATAACTTCTAGGTTAAGTAGGTAACCTACCTCTCCTATATAAGGAGGTTCATATGATGAACCAAATGATACAAGTGTATTGATTCATATATTATTAGAGAGAGAATTTTGTGAGACCGTTTCACAAAACCCTTATACTAGCATATACGTCGCAGTTCCGTATCCGTGTGGATACCAAAGGAGGCATCACGTTTGGGGTGCTTTATTCTGTCAGTGGAAATTATTTATTCTGTCCATGAGAATTATTTATTCTGTCCGTGAAGATTATTTATTCCGTCCGTGGAGATTATATATATTTCTGGGTTTATTATACTTCTTATCAATACGCTGTTCCGCTGCAAATAAGGTATAATTGTTATCCCTCTACTTTTGTCTTTTCGGTTAATACTCGTAACGGGTCCTTGGGTTTAAGGGTTGTAACCCTACAGTGGTATCAGAGCCTCTGTTATGTAGTATTAATCAAATCGACCTGAATCTCTGTTGTTGTGAGGGATTACATAACACCGCGTATTAATTTGATTATAATTTTACCCGTGAGAATTGTTTTCACCGTGTGTGTGGAATTATTTTCACCTGGTGTGCATAAATTGTTACTGTGCATCGCATGCCTACCACTATGTCTGTCAACATGCAAATAAGTTCTCATGATTATGATTCTTATTACTCTATAATTATTTGCTTATTGCGAGTTTATAGTTTGAATTTTTCTGCCGGAAATGCATGCATTGTTCTCTAATTGTATTGTGTATGAGACATAGTGTTATTATATTGGTGGTTCTCTAATATGATTAGTACAATCGACAACTTACAAAATTGGTTTGTATTTGCATACGAATATGTCTTTCTTTGTGTTATGCGATAAACATATGAGACTTTCGATCAATTTTAGGGTTTGTTTTAATTTGTGAATTTAATTTGTTAAATTATAAAATTGATTCCTAAATTAATTTAAGATATAATATTGATTAGTTTTAAATTAATTTACCCTAAATTGACCCACTATAATCTCAATTTTCTTTGTTGACGATGAGACTAATTAGATTAGTCAAGATTCGATTGAAATTGAAAACGTAAAATTAATAGAATTTATCGTTGACGATGAGACCTAATAAGATTAGGACAAGACTCGTTTTAATTATGGTGGAGATGGAACGAAAAGAGACCAACCCGGTTGGCACGACCATGACTCGGTGGGCACGAGTGTGACTCGGACGGTACGGGTATCTCCCGGTTGGAACGAGATGACCCGGACGACAAAGGTTTGACCAAGACAACACAATATTTACTCGGACGACATGGTGTCGGGTCGAGCGGTGCTTTTAAGAAAAATTGTTTTCTCGCGTTTGTGTGTTGATTATAAATCAAACACGGATTATACTTTTATTTTTTCGAATCAATGAAAAATTAGTTTTCTAAATCGGCTAAATAATCTTATGCTTTTTAATTATCATATTATCATATATAGATTGGGAAAAGAGTTTCTCGAGTCTTATTTGATTTTGATGAATTGTTCATCTATATGACAATTATAAGTTGCAGATCGATTGTGAATCGAGTTTTGTATATCCGTTCAATTTTTCCAAGTGAGGAATTGTTTCTCATAATTGGAAAAATGAAAGATATTGGTGAAATTGTTCAAACCAAATAGGAATTATGAATTGTAATATGATTATGAATCAAAATATGGGATTTTTTATCTTGTTCTACGCACAATTCACTAATAACAATTGAATAATTATGTCATACGATGCATGAATTTTATTGTTTGAGACTTGTGACTTGTGTGCTTAGAACTAATAGGTCGCCTTGTAAGTTGACCTAGTGGCATGTTTAGGACCCATATGCATTTAATCCCTCGCACAAATATTAAGTATTGCCTTTCCAGAATTGACCACTACAACAATTTCATATCATTGGTTGAAGTGACTGCCTAAGCGGTGCTTTGCCGATGTGTGTGGACTGAGTAGGTGGGTAACGGTTACCCACAGGTTCGGTCTGGTTTGCTTAACAATGCTATCAAGTCGGACTTGGGCTTTGAGGCAAATAGTTGGTGTCATATGATGACTAATTCCGACGAACCAAGAATTATATATTGATGTAATTGACAATGTCGTTGTCTACCTTTACTTTTGGAGCTTGAGCAGTGAGCCCAAGTTCACTTGAGCAACAAAAGGTTTAGGATCTTGGAATATTATGCGAACTTGAGGGTAGTTTGTATGATTTAATCTTAAAATTGTTTATGCATTATTATTAATATTAATTATCGTTTTACTTTGCATATACATATAGTTGTAATTTAGTCACCATTATCACATTTATTAAAGATGAGTTTGAATTGTTCAACCTTGTCGATTGGTATCTTGAGAATTGTTCTTAAAATTAGAGATACGGATTTTGTCCTTGTAAAGGATAATTCCGACAAATTATTACCAATGCTAATGTACAGTACGGACTGTATAATTAGAGTCATGAAGATGACTATAAATACCAAAATCAATTGTTTCAATAAAAGGGAACAGTTCCCATTAAGTGAGAAAATATTGAAGATGATCTAATTAATCCATATGTCATACGATGACGTGATTATATTGATAATCAGGAAATGTTGGATGCTTCTTTCTAAAGAATTAGGAACTGAAATCCTTTCAATTAGTCCTAAGTTTAGGTCACTTTATTATGAATAAACATGTGACTTAATAAAGTTTCTCACCTTTTAGCATGAGATGTTAAAAGATGATTGAACATTGTATCAAGAAGACAAATAATACTAATGTTCTATGAGTTCATTAATAAAATTGCTTGAGATAGTGATTAATGAATCTAAGATGTTGGCTAAAGTAAAGGGAAGGATAATTGTTATCATACCCAAAGTTGTTGCCAAATTTAGATTAGGTACGATTTTATTAGTCATTAATGTAATGACAAATATACGACATTGGTAGATAGCTTTCTAGAAGTGTCTAGAAAATCTGCAAATCAATTGAAGTATGACTTCAGGTGTGTATGTTACTAGAGTAATTGTTACTTGCATTCTACTGTTTTGGTATAAAATACCAAATGCAACTATTATATTGTGAATGTGATGGCTTAAAGAGGGTAGAATAATGATATATAAGTGAAGTGTTTTATGATGAAATTGACAAACGTTGTTGTTTCATATATAAAAGGAAAATCACTTAATTTTACCATAAAGCTGAATACTGGAATTGAATAAATGTTATTCTTGTACTAGTCATAAGCAAGAATATTGATTCTGTTTCATGTATGGGCATGAAAAGTTTTAATAAAAGTAGAACAATTGTTGCTCTATACCTTGCAAGAATATGAGGTACAATAATGCTAACATGTTTGTTGGGCTCTACATTCCTAGTAGTGAATGCTTTTAATTGTAACATAACAATCAAAAGGTTCCGTCCCTCGACACGAGTTTTACCTATTATGGCATTGTCCTTAATCCATGAGACAAGAGACATAAGAATAAGTTTCATAATGATGAAATTATAAACCTTATTGATAAGGATCAACTGAGGTAAATGGATCTTGTTTAGATGGATAAATGACATTACAAGTGACTCCTAATAATTGTAGTGGGAGGGTACTTAGACTTGTTAGACCACACACATACAGATATGTGTGAGTTTAACTAATGATGTTGCAAAATGGGTAACACGTAAGGTTTTGTTCGATATGATTGAAACAGGGAGGAATTGAACTAAATGATTGTGATCATCTTAGAAGTAGTGAAAAATATTTCAAACTACATCGAACCATATTTGATATGATTTGGTCTATGATGAGTTATGCGGATTTTATTGGCGCTTTAGAAGCTTATGCACTATAAAAGTTTTTGTACAAATGTTGATGAGATTGTCCATGTAAGTCGGAGAATAGACACCATATGAGATATGGATTGAAAATGTTCTTAAAAGTCTTTTCTTAATTATCAAGTCAAGTTTAAAGAAAATTGTTTTCTAGAATTTAGATTCAATTATGGCATGTGTTTTATTAGGAGTATTATATTAATTCTACAAACCATCCAAAGAGCAAAATTGTTTTGTTGCATGGAGTGATATGTTTCTTTTAAAAATATGTGATTTCTAATAGAAACATTGGGAGTAGAATCGACCTTGAAATTGTTCAAGATTAACAGGATTTCTCTTCAACAGTTGTAGAGAATATTGATGCATCCATGAAAAGTCATGATCATCTTACCTGCAAAATATTATCCTACATAGGTTTGACCTATGATGAAACAATACTGGGCAAAGACTCCAAAAGTCACATAAAATCTAATAGATTTCATATACCATTACTACCAAGTATAGACTTTGGTTAAATGGGTCTTATAGTGAAGAATAGTCTTCAATATAAAGATGATATGGATTGATATAAGAGTATCTATGAAGCATAGTTGGTAGTTAAGGATTGATCTCATAGTAATGACTATGAAAAACTCTTTTTACAACATTATGCTTAAGTCTATTAGAATCGTTTTAGCATTTTTAATGTCATCACTCATTTGATGAGTTTTGGACATATATGTGTGAAATACATTTCTTGAGAGAGATGCAATATGATGTGTGCGCGACTCATCGTATGAATTTCATATTATCAAAATTGCAAGACAAATGTGAATGATCCAATTTGATTGGAGCAAGTACTATGGAGTTATATCTTCGTTCTTAATATGGTAATTCAAAGATGTTTGTTTTCCTTTGAGACGAAGAGAGACAAAGTGTGTACAAGAGGCTAGTGGGAGTGCATTTATCGTTATGATTTGGTATGTAAGTGACATACTTCTCTAACTAAACAACATTTGGTTGCTTTAGTCTATGAGACTTGGCAAGAAAGTTGTTTATTATGTGCTCGTGTGACGAGTAGATACTAATCTAGTGAGTGTCACTCAATTGCTATCTAAGAATTGTTCTTTTGCGCTTAAGAAGCAAAAGATGAATTATTTAAGAGATGCGCATGATGTGATAAGCGAATTATTGTAAACAAGTTACAACTATTCATATTTCCAAATAGACAAAGATGACGTGAGATTGTAATCTCAGTAAATTTTGTTTTGGATAAGAAGTTGTGTGTTGGAACGGTTCCAAAGGACAACTTTATGACTGATATTGTAACTAAAGTTAGTGTTCTATTGCTTTTGAAGCAAATAGACGTTTGATTACGAATTAAGCACACACTCAACTACTTTAAAGTTTATGAAGCAATTGTTGCTTATGAAACTAACAGTTTGCCTTAATTGAGATAAGGTAGATTGGTCATATGCTTGTAAATAACTGATACAAATGTTGTATGTCCCGAAACCTTCTCTACACAAAGATCATATTGGTTATGATCGGTATAAGACGCATGGGCGAGTGGTCTTAGTACTTTTAGAGGTGTTTGGTTTAGTGGGAGTTATTTCGATAATTGATATATGTATGACATATTGTCATTTGGTTAATGTAACCGAGTTTTGTCCCTAAATAATTTACATTGATGAAATAGATCACTAAGTACGTGACTTAGTCTTGGAACTCTATTTGGATGATGTAATTATTTTGTCTCTAGTCAGGGTATTGTGTTGGGACATTTGAATACCCTTAAATGACTAGTGTGTGAGTTGGTTGATGACTAAGTTCCTTGAGTCATAGGTATTGAGATACTAAACCAGGCACACGGGTGTATGTTAAGAACATGCATTAGACAGACCCGCCGAAAAGGATTTTACTAAGATTTCGCTTAGTGTCAGTAAAGTTCTTTGCAAGTTATGAACTTGTACGGTCTTTAGACTTGAGTCTTTGACTATTCTGTACATGTGATGTGTATGTTTTGATACTATTCCTCGTCAGCTGTGAAAGGGGGCTATGGATGGTTATTGGGCATGCATGGATCATGTGATAGGATGTGGTTAGACAAGAGGGGATTTGCTCTTCCTTTATTGAAGGGAATTTATTGTTTCTTGGCCACTCGAAGAGTGTGACTTGTGCAAATGCGTGGCCGCGCTCAGATAGGATGATTGTCATCTATCTGCTCTTTTAACAAGTCTGCTCAAAGATTCGAGTAAAAGATTGAGATATGTGAGGATGACACTTCTTCTTACCTCATTCGTTCTCAATTAGAGACAATAAGGGCAAAGAGACTTAACGCCGTTCTTGAGAGGACATGTACAAGTGGGAGACTGAAGGAGTTATGTCCACTGTCCTACGGATTAACCCGCTTAAGTCTATGTATCCGATATGCCTTGCTAGAGGTCGATGTCGGGTTGACTTATAAATGAGTTATATGTCTGGTAGTCTTAAGTGGGCCCATTGGGTCACACACAATATGTACGGGATATTATTAATATATCGGTATATTAATATATCGGGTCAGTAGTAATACGACTCAGCTGTGCTGTCGGGTTATGGTAATTAGAGTTATAGTAATAATCTAGTTATGGTAACTAGAGTTATTATGATAATCTAATTATACCAATTGGAGTTATGGAATAACTTCTAGGTTAAGTAGGTAACCTACCTCTCCTATATAAGGAGGTTCATATGATGAACCAAATGATACAAGTGTATTGATTCATATATTATTAGAGAGAGAATTTTGTGAGACCGTTTCACAAAACCCTTATACTAGCATATACGTCGCAGTTCCGTATCCGTGTGGATACCAAAGGAGGCATCACGTTTGGGGTGCTTTATTCTGTCAGTGGAAATTATTTATTCTGTCCATGAGAATTATTTATTCTGTCCGTGAAGATTATTTATTCCGTCCGTGGAGATTATATATATTTCTGGGTTTATTATACTTCTTATCAATACGCTGTTCCGCTGCAAATAAGGTATAATTGTTATCCCTCTACTTTTGTCTTTTCGGTTAATACTCGTAACGGGTCCTTGGGTTTAAGGGTTGTAACCCTACACAGGTCCTGTAGCGCGCAGCACCAGCAGCAAGACCGCAGCAGAAGACGGAAACAAGGGCTTGATTAACGAGTGCGACGACGAACAGCAGCAATAGAAGCAACAAACGCACATCAGCATCGAAAGACAATCACGACAGCCGCAACAACCCGAAATGAAAACAGCAGGTGCGAACGACAAGGAGAAAGAAAAAGGAGAAGAAGAGGGTACTACCTTCACTGAGACAGGAACAACGAAGGGTAAAAGCTGGGGTGATCGAAAATTGATCGGAGGTCGGGTAACGGAAAACCAGGGCGAGTAGGAGTGCGATTAACAGAACAAAAGGAAAAAGAAATGGGGAAAGGAGGCTGATTGATGGGATTGGGATGCAGATAGAAAGGAGAAAATGAAGGAACTGAAGAAGGGGAATGTAAGTTGTAAAAAAAAAGAAGGCGAAGGGAGGTTGTACGTAAAACGAGTTCAAGCGGTGGAGGAGTATTTAAAAAAAGGAATGGGAAAAGATCAGTAAGTGGGGATGAATTATTTAATTCATGCAAATAAATAAGTCTCGGATTCCGAGAAAAAGTATACGTTGTATACGGATTGATTAATTGAATCGGGTAGGAGACTAATTCCGAAATGATAAGTTGATTGACCCACGTATCGGAATAAAAATGAGTCAATAAAATTAATAAATAATCGGGTCGTCAAATAAAATGAGTAAATGAAGTACTCGACATGAAAACGAAGTTGATAGAAATAAATAATTAGACGATTAAATAATATTTTCCGATAAATAATAAATTTTCGATAAAGTGAATTAAATTGATTTCTCGAGGAAAGGAAATAAATGTTTTTACGAAATTTAAAATAAATGAACATCGAGCCGAAAATAGAAATTCGAGCTTAAATATAAATAAATAAGAGAATTTAGAATTTAAATCGTCGAAATAGACTTTCGATAAAAATTAAATTAAAAGTATAAAATGAATCGAAACAGATTAAAAATATGTTTTATATATATAAGAAGAGTTTCCAAGTCAAATAGAATTTTAGGAGTTTGGAACGGTTAAACGATAAATTCATTTTATAATAATTTTAAGAATTACGAGTTAAATCGTAAATAAAATAAAAATACGAATATAAATTTAATTTAATTTATTTTATAAAATCAGGGATGTTACATGAGGCCGTACAGGGACTTACGGAGACGATAAACGTGACCAGGGACCGAGGGATCAACAAATCCCGGGGGCTGGTGCATAAACACGGTTTCGACGAGGTCTCCATGTAAGAAAGCATTTTTAACGTCCAACTGATGTATGGGCCAGCCCCTGTTAACAGCAAGACTTAGGACGGTCCAGATGGTCGTGGGTTTGACAACCGGACTAAAGGTCTCATCACAGTCAATCCCGACTTGTTGACTCTTCATATTTACCACGAGACGGGCCTTGTACCGAGCAGGGGAACCGTCTGAATTAAATTTTTGGCGATATAACCACATACACCAAATGACAGGTGAGTCTGAGGGCCGAGGGACCAAGTCCCATGTTCCATTTTTAATTAAAGCACGATATTCGTCATTCATGGGCAGCATTCCAGTTTGGGTCGCGGAGGGCAAGGTGGGGGGATTTTGGAATGCGTGATATTGGTGGGGAGGCGGAAGCGGTTAAGACACGTGGTTTGAAAATTCCGTGCATTGCCCGAGTGGTCATGCGGTGGGAACGGGTGGGAGGAGGTGGTGGTGGTGGTGGTGGTGTGAGCGCGGAGGAGGGAGATTGGACCGAGGGGGTTGAGGGGGATTGGGTTGTGGGGCTAGTTGTGGGGTTTAGGGAAGTATGGGTTGGTTGGGATGAGGGTTGGGCCTGGGGAGGGGAAATTGGCGAATGGGCCAGGGGTGGTGTTGGGTTGAAATGGGTTGTTTGGTTGTGTGGAGAAGCAGGAGGGGAAGTAACTGGTTGTGGGTTGGGCTCAGGGGTAAAAAGTGAGGAGAGGATGGGGAGGGGCAGGCTTGAGTCGAGGAATGCGTAGTTGGACATAGGTTGAGGGTCGGGCCTAGCAAACGGGAAAACCGATTCATCGAACGTAACGTGACGAGAGTGAACTATTTTGCCAGTGGATGGGTTGAGACACTTGAACCCTCTAAATTCATCAGGGTACACGAGGAAGACACATTTAGTGGAACGGGGGCAAGTTTGTGGGGACGGGTGGATGAGAGATTCGGGTAGCAAGCGCACCCAAAAACACGAAGGTGATTATATGACGGATTTTTAAGAAAGAGAATAGAAGTGGGCGATTGAGATTTTAAGAGACGGGAGAGAAGGATATTATGTAGGTGGGTGGCGGTTTGAAGGGCATCGACCCAATAGATAACCGGGACGGAGGCATGAAAGAGTAAGGTGAGGGTGATTTCATTTAAACGACGGATCATTCGCTCAGCCTTTCCATTTTGAGAAAACGTTTGGGGGCACGAAAAGCGAAAAATTAGACCATTTGCATCTCCAAATTGTCGAAAAGAATTATTATCAAACTCACGGCCAAGGTCACGTTGAAAAGCTTTGATGTCGCAATTAAATTGGGTTTTGACGTATGTGCGGAATTTTAGGAATTTGGCATACGTTTTGGATTTAAATTTAATAGGATAAACCCAAACAAATTGCGAAAAATTATCAATTAGCACGAGATAATATTTATAGCCGGATTTACTAGTCACGG